>OX438971.1:11287906-12537906 GCA_949316085.1 Hypercompe scribonia | reverse complement strand
CACACTGGCGAAACGGGTTGGTTAAGGATTTGTTTCAAGTTTTTTTTTTCCTTTTCTTTGCAGTGTTGTCCTACGAAGTTTATGCCCTAAGTCAGTTCTTACGACATCCATAGGATCAATAGGGGTAGTTTTACTCTGTATTCCTAATTCGTCAACATACAAATAGATACAGATAGCAGTAATAATGAAGTATCATTACCCAGCACGTTCATCCTAGCTGTGAAAAGACCTTTGCCTTCTTCTGAATAAAGGCGATTAATAAAGTCAGTGTTATAATTGTCGTTGGCTTTTTCATTGCGTAAAATGAGACCGCGTTGGATGCCCCCAGTCATTTTGGACGCCATGTGGTAAACATCCTGCTGTAAGTCCTTGATCGAGAACTTTTCCTCATAAATGTAGGCTGCATCAGCACCACCGGCTAAACCTAATGAAATACAGATGTGCATGTTAAAATTCGTACAAAACTTTGTTTAAAAAAATCTACAGGCACTTATTAATTATTCTAGTATTTTTTTTGTAATCAGAACAGGAAATTGGTAAAAAAAAACAGCAGCAAACAAATTTAAATTATTAAAAAAACCTTTTACCTGCTAAAGTAGCCAAATAGCCGCAGTAACCGCCCATTGTCTCAATAACAAACACGCGGCGTTTAGTTCCCTGTCATGAAGTTTTGAGATAAATATACACATGTTATTCATAAATTTTTAAAAAATATTAGCTTAGACAACAGAAAGCCATATTCTCGTATTAAAAATTTGGTCAAATTCAATTCTGATCTACTCTAGATCTTATTATTGACAAAAATGTAATTTCGCAGCAAAGTATTAAGTGTCCAATGTTGTCTGTAATGTGACTTTTTCATACTGTAAGCAAAAACTGAATGGGTAATCTAAATGTGTATGTAAGTCTTAGTAAATCTTAATTATTTTACTTTGAGAATCAAAACTGAATTTTGATCAAATTTTTATTGTGATAATTGACCTTCAGATCGTAAAAACATTTAACAGTTATTACACGAACCTGTGCAGACTGACGGATACGGTCGCATATCTCAGTGATTTCATTGAGCGCCGTGTCGGATCCCAGCGAAAAGTCAGTACCGGGTACATTGTTACTGATGGTAGACGGGATCATTACCAAGGGTATACGAAATTCCGGGAACTGGTCGCGGCCTTCGTAAATCTCAAGACCAGCTTGGTAAGCCTGGTAATATAAAAAGTATATTAACAGTCGAACTATTGTATTCATAGTCGGTACGATGAGTCGGACTATCCGATCATAAACTTTGTACCTACATAAAATAATTTTCTTTTTTTTTTATAAATAAAAATATAATTTATTAATAATATAAGTTATATATTTTCAAGATTACCATAGGGTAACCTGACTGCTGATAAGCCTACTTACATATTTCTAAATAAGGCCACATTATATTATATTACACATAAATTACTCTCATCCTTAAAAATTGTTGTTGGACTACAAAAGTTGTCCAACTTCTGGCGGAAAAAAACCTAACTGGAAGCTTTTACAATCTTTTTTTTATTTTTAGACCTAAAAGAAGGTTGACAAGCCCCTATCCATATTATTCTCGTTAAAAATGAGAGTCGGATGTCCTGAGAAATTTATAGATCTCATTTGCCAATTTCATGCTAGTATAATAGGCCTGTATAGGCAGGAGTTCATGATAACTGAAACTTCTACAATATGTAAAATGAAATTAAGAAAAATCTAATTTATTTGTAGCATAACTCAATAGGCAAAGCCCTACCTAATTCTGACCTTTGACTAGTTTTTGATCCATCACTAAATGGTTATAAGGTCGAGGGAAATATGATGTAAAAAGTTTAACGGGTCTGTTGGTCTAATGGATAGTGATCCTGACTGCTAAGCTAGAAGCCGTAAGTTTGATTGTTACCTAGGAAAATCATTTGTTCTGTGTCTAGGTGTAATTTATCTATAATATGTTACTATTTAGAAATATACAAGCATGTTTATCGGCAGTTTGATTACTTTGTCTACTTTGAGATCAGACAACCCTGTGCGAGATGTGTGAGGATACTATTATTATTAAAAAACAACACAATAGTTGAATAATAAGTTACTTGCCTCAAACCCGCCAATGATAAGCAGACCTTGAATATTGAACTGCTTGATGCGAGCAGCTATTTCACCTTTCTTGTCGCCGCAAAGTGTACGTTTAGTACCTAAGAATGCCCCTCCCTGAGCCACCCAGCCAGTCACATCAGACCTGTAATATAATAATGTTGAATTTATTGTTACTTTCATTTTGTTAGTATTTCTTCTTAAAAGCACAATTTAAAAATATTAAGAGAATGGCAATTTGTATTAATTATTTTTATATTTAGAACGATGAAAAGTCAATACATATCAGTCAAAAGATAATATTCACCACTTGTAGCACAGTCATTTGGTGCAAAAAGGGTTCGCCTAGAAAGTTTACCAGCAGTTTTTAAAATTGGTAATTTTATAGATTTTTATGTGCCTTTTGCGAATTTCGTCTTTGTCACTTCATATCACATTGTCAAAAATAGTGGCTTATAGCGGTTTTTTGACTAGACTCCTACTACGATAAAACATCTAATTTAACAAAATTACACTAGAGTCAATTGCTAACAGCTTATATTGCTACCTACAACAGTTTCATAAAATAAATATTATATTTTTCAGCGTACGATCACTGCTCAAGGTTAATGTGTGAAAACGAGTTATTCAGCCTAAATGCGTGTTGCATTACTCGTACACTTTGCGGCGTTTATACAACGAAACTATTAATCATCTGAAAATGTTGTAGGGACATAAATTGTAGGAAATTATCTAGTTTAATTTTGTATGTACTGCTTAAATCGTAGACGGAGTCAAAAAGGAGATATCGACAAAAAACTGGTGTCAGCCACCATTTTCCTAATTTGACAGCGCGAGCTGCGAAAGCTTAAAGTTCACAAAGAGCACATCAAAATGGATAAAGTTGATAATTTTCTAAACTACCGAAAAGCTTTCCAGGTAAAACTATTAGATGTCTGACACAATAAAGTTTCCAAAACTGCGCAATATCTTTTTAGATATTTGTAATTAGTTAATGCCTTTACCAGTCCATCTTGACGATATTCCCGCTGATGAAGCCTTCGATTCCGTCGTGAATACCGAGCACGGTGTCTCCACGGTAGATACAGTTTCGTACAAAGGACCGCACGGCCGCGTTCATACCGCAAGCAGGTGCACCCACGTGCATCACTGCGAACGTCAAACCTTCCTATAACAAAATATATTTAAATTCAAATTTAATGCATTGAAAGAGATTGATTCACCGTTCGAGAGCCATGCTTCGCTCGAACGTAGAAAACCAGTGTTTCTTTGTTTTTAACCGAGTCACAGAGATTACAGAGACCAACGATCCTTCCTTTCCCCAGATTCTCGAGGGGTAGGGGTACTTAAAGAACAGCAATGTACTTCTTATTATCGAGTTGCAATTGTCCATGGGCGACGATAGTCACTTGCCATCAAGTGATCAGTCGGATCGTTTGCCCTCTACATAACAAAAATCGAGTGTAGAACATCCACAGGCTAGGTGGAGTGATGATTTACGCTAGATGGCTGACAGGAGCTGGATGCAAGAAGCCGAGGATCGAACCTATTCTCGTGCAATAGGAGAGGCCTAAGTTCAACAGTGGACTGCGATAGGATAATGATGGTGATAATAATAAAAATGATTTAGTTTTAGATAAGTTATTAACGAGTGATGAGCATGTATATTTAGTACCCAAACTATTAAATCTTTGTTAGGGTTTACGAAAGCTTTCAGTCCTTAATTATAATTTGTGTAAGCATTCTTATTTTAAATAGTAGGTACTTGCTTGCTTGTGAATGTCTTTTTTACTGACACTGACAGACAGGCATTATATGGCTGTCTGTCTGTGTCAGTAAAAAAGATCATTTCATCAACATAGTCCATCAACAATTTTTGCTTTTAAAATTACCACTAGACTAAAACATAGCTGACCTGTAGATACCGAACCTCCAAAAATGGTAAATGAAAGTACATAGTCACTGAATAAATTACTTACAGAAGGCTCGCCACTTGCATCAAAAGCTTCCTTCGGAGGCTTCAAGCGTGTCAACATTTTGTATGTTTCTAAGTTACGAGCAAAACTGCGGCCGCGCAACTGAACAGCCAAATCCCACTTTTTGTCAGCCATAGCCTAGAAAGTATACGTTCAATGTTAATTCTAGCATTACTCACATCGCAATTTTGCTTAACAGTGTTTGATACTAATGAAAACTAGTTCATTTATGTAATCTCGTTTATAAATAAAAAATTCTGAAAAAGTAATTACATTTAAGAGCCAGAGGACTTCTGTCCAATCATGCTTATAACTTTTCTATATCTCTCTTTCAATACAAGCAACCTTATCTACAATTATAGCATATTTTAAATTTTGTTTTATTTCAAATACACAGAAAAATATAAAGGAACGCCTGAATCTATTTAAATGACTGAAAATAATTTTTTTTCATGCACATAAATAATAACCAAATAGAACTCACTCAATAATTGTTGGTTGTGATTGCCTATAATTGCAGGAGCATAAAACATGTATTTTGTATATTTGTATTTATGTAAGATATATGTATCATTTGTTTTTGATCCAAAATAAAAAAATAGATAAAAACAATTATCTCTAAATATTAGTTCAGCCTTCTCGTAATACTTAAGTGCAATCGCATTTTAGTTACCTGAGCGACGGCCTTAGTGCGTCTCACACATTCCATAAGAGGCAAACGTACAGCCTGGTTACCATCTAAGGATATAACACAAGGTTCCGTATCAGGGGAGGCTTCCATTAAAGCCATTACTGCCTCGGCACCCATGCGGCAACCCTAAAAAATAAAAATATATTTATGACGGTTTATTACTAATAATGTAAGCTACCGACGCAATTTGATTGATTATAGGCATATAATATATTGCTACATAAATAGGATAGCTTAAGCGATGCCGATAACTGGCATTTAACCGGTAAGTATCGAAACCCTTATATGTCAATAGATTTTAGTTTTTTACTTGATATTAAAAGTTAAAGCTAATCAACAGTTGACAAGCTTTATAGCTTTTTATTAATCAAAACTTGAAGTTTAAGCTCATTACTAAAACCATTGAACATTAAACAAGAACACTGGAAAAGATGAAGATGTATTTTTAATAATAAAATAATCTAGATTTAAAAACAATGCTCTTGACAGTAAGTACATAAGTAAGTACATAAGTACTTACTGTCAAGAATTATGAATTAGTTTAATACATTAGAAATATTAAAAAAAAAATTGAAAGTTGTATTACGTACCAATATTCTATCAAAGGCCGAAGGAGACCCTCCTCTTTGCACATGACCCAAAACGGTAATACGTGTGTCCTGTTGTAGATTGTCCACTACTACTTTCTTGACCAGCTCAGCTGTGATAGGCTTACCTTCACGGTCGATCGCACCTTCTGCTACTATGATTATATTCAAGCGCTGCCCCGACTTTCTCTCCTAAACATGATGATTATCATAAGTATGTATCCAAATGACTAATATATATTACATACGATACAATTTAGGATGTAATATTAGTTAAGCTCACACTTGTCAATGCACATGAAAAGAACATTGAAAAGAACATTGTAAGAAGTCAAATTTCGGTGATCATATAAATTCAAGACATGCAAAATGTATGATTATTTACATAAAGAAAAGTGCTGATCAAATAACACAGAATCCCAGAGCATATTGACATAAAAGTAAATAAGGACCATAATGTGTTCAGTCATTGCAAATAGCGTGCCTCAGTATAGTCAATTGAAAATTGATCCAAAGTTGTCTTCAAACATTTAATAAAAATTATAAGTAAACTGCAAGAAAATCAAGCATAATTTACATATCGAACAAAAAATGACAGAATTTCAATATTTCTACGCACAAGCCTGCTTAATCTGCTGATGATTTAATTATTCCACTCTTCTCATAACCTTTGGACAAACTAGAATTTCGTCTAAAACTATATTAGCAATAGTAAGAGAGCATTGTGATTATATTGCAATCAGAGAGAGCATAGCACGCCTAGTACATAATCATGCTGTTGAGAGGTGTTACGAGAATATTAATTAAGTGAATTGAAACGATTTTTCTACGATTTCTAAGAATGTAAAGAAACTCGACCGCTTTTTACTGATTTTCAATAATCTCAAGTTGGCATGTCTTATCTTATCTCTTATAATGTTGATTTAAAAGTAACGCTATACTACGGGGAATTCCCTTGTCTTCAGCAAATTACTGAACACAAGGGTATTCCCCATAGTATAGTGTTACTTTTAAATAATATTTTAGGAAATTCCTTGACAAATTTGTTTGACTGTGTAAATGACAATAAGAATTCCTCCTAAATATTCTGTTGAAAATAAAACAGAGAAATAAGTTGTCTACCGAGTCATAACTAGTCTTTTACACACAAAATATCTTTAATGAAACTATTTTTTATAATTTAAAAATGAGTTCCAAAATGAATTTGTAAACTAATAAACTAAAATGAGCTGCCGTGGCTAAAAAATATTAATTTATAAATATTACACGGCTTAAACATTCTCAAAGTTAAATAGATTTAAGTTGTTGATCTCGTTGGTTGTACTAACAAATACAAATTTAGGTATATTATTTTCATTAGTATTTTGTTACTTCTTATGAACTTAGACTTAGTAAATTAATATTTTGTAATGTTTTATCTTGCCCAAAATTTTTATACATTTAGTTACAGGCTGGTTCATATTGTTTTGTAAAACCTGTAACACCAAAATCCATTTCTATTTTAGCATACAACTCTTACTAAATGCATCGACTTGACTTGTCATTGGTGACATAAATTTAAAAAGCTTACTCAAGAGCTTTGTGTGTTATTAGACAGTACCGTTCAGTTAAGCTTGCATACCTGCTGCAATCTTTTGCAAAGCTTTTCAACCCAATTATTGGGGACAGGGTCCTCAGGAATGAATACTTGGTCTGCCTCACTTGCCAGAGCGGCCACTAATGCCAGATAACTGCAACAAGCAGTGCCCATAATGGTTCATGCACAAATATCCCAAGTTATATACATTGCATTAGAACAATGCATGTAATGAATTGTGAATCTTAATTTCGAATTTAGATGTCATTCAATCTTCTAAAATCAAAACAACTTTACTTAAATCCATTAATTATTGCCTGATGTTAGAAGATCTTTGAAATCAACCTAATATATATAGCCAATGGACATGCCAATTCATAGTTATGAATGTTAAACCTGGTATTCGTAAATGATCCTGCTCCCATTCAAAAAATACAATTAAATTCTTGCCTCAACTATTTTTGTACACAATTTTTTTTCCCAATTGATAGGTGCTGGGTCTTCACAAATAAAACTATAAGTAGCATCCGTACAGAGTGCCGTGTAAACTGCAAGAAAACTAAAGGGATATTTGAGTTTAAGAGTAATGAGAAGTTAATGCATGTGACATTCAGGAGGGACAAGCAACACAAGATGGAGCCAGAGCTTGCCTGTTCTAATTTATCACAAAGTTTATCTTTCCAGTCAACTGCTGGTGGAGCTTCTGGTATAAATACAAAATCCGCTTCAGAAGTCAAAGCCGTGACCACAGCAAGGTATCTAAATGAATAAATAACTATTAGAATGTTACCAAATATTACTGAATTGGCACTCAACCATTAGTAGGCATCACTGTTAAACTAAAAACATATCTGTATTTAATCATAATAAAACTTATAACAATAAAGTTTACTAAATAGAAAGATAATACTAAGCAATAATACTAAAGTTTACTAAATAGAAAGATGAAAATCAATCTTACCCACAATGTCTTCCCATAACTTCCATAATAAATGTCCTTTGATGTGAATATGCAGTGCTTACAATTGCATCAATAGCTCCAATAATGCGGTGTAATGCAGAGTCTGTGCCTATGGTCATATCAGTACCACAGAAGTCATTATCAATAGAGCCCACCTATAAGAAAGAAAGATCATTAAGACATCTGATTTCCACCATTAAGAGTTCAAACAAACTGTGGCTGGCCAAAAAGCACTAGCCAACACAAAGATGTGGCTAATTACTCGTAGTTGTATCTCACTACATTGAGCTGTGGTGCATTGTGTTTTCATTGGGAAATAATGGTTGTATGTTCAAAACTTCAGCTCAACTGCATCAAAAACTTCAGTTTTACACCACTTTCCATTTTTATAAGCATATAGATGCATTGCTAAGTCATTCTTCTTATGTGCTTGTTGGCAATAAACAAGTAGTATATAAGACACCAGAAACCTAAGCCTTGCTGGCCGAACCATAAATAAATAAATATTTAAAAAATAAATGTTTTGTAATGTTGAATTATTTACCATGCCAGCAATATGTAAAAATTTGTATTTCTCCCTTTGATCTTTGGTAATTTTGTTGCTTTCAAGCAACTCATCAAGCAAGCTAGCCCATTCTTCTCGGAATAAGTTAGCACCCGTTAAAGACCCATCACCACCAATTACAACTAAATTGGTAATGCCACGAGTAACAAGGTTGTAGGCAGCTTTAAGTCTACCTTCCCTTTTCCTGTAAGAAAAGTATTTTTCACGTTATCAAAAACATTGAATTAATAAAGAAAATACCACAAAACAGAATAGTCACATAACTAAGTTATAGGAAGTTACTTTTTAGTTTCAGTACATATAAAATATATGTAACAAAAATAAACAACAGTTATTCTTTCAATTTTGTATACCAATACAATAAATGAAATTTACAATCATTTTATTGTGTATTCATAATAAATAAAAACACCTACATAAAATCCATACAACGAGCAGATCCAATAACAGTTCCACCTTTGTGGATGATAGAACTGACGGAGGACCAATTCGCCTCTTCAATATTATCACCGCCATCCACCATGCCTTGGTATCCTTCACGAATAAAATATACTTTGCAGCCTAAGTATATACCCATTCGGACTACAGATCGAACGGCGGCATTCATACCCTGAGAGTCTCCACCACTTGTTAACACAGCCAGGCCTTTGCCCTTATGGGACCCACGGCCTATAAATTTTTGTGTTGTAGACACTTCCATTGTTTCGGTTTCAATTTGTGCCGACACCTATAAAGTATAATAATGAATTTATTACTGATGTTACATAATGTTAAGCAAAATTCTTTGCCAGAAGCTATTTATAACACTTCGCTTTACCACTGTTTATTGTTCGTACCACAATGAATTCTTCCACGAACCAATATCAAACAATAAAATTCTTCTATTCAAATCTTTTATATACGATTCACCAAGGTGACCTTTGGTGAATGACACACAATGACATGAGATGTCAAGATTATTTTGCTTTATGGAGAGTGTAACACGGTATTTCCCGGCTAGAGCATTTGTCTTCAGTAAAAAGAGTTCGTTGTCTATAGTTAAAATGGAGTAATCGACTAAATCTTAACCAAAATACGAAAGTCTATAAATGTCGATATCTAAAGTATAAATTACTCGGTCTCTATTTATGTCTCCCACAGCGATAGCTCTAGCCCCTACCCCCTATCATAATTAGCGTCAGCGAAAAAAAAAGGAAAACTAGATTGTGAAGTACTTTTCATTGTTGTTGTTATTTTACAGAGTCCTTGCATTTCACTTATAAATATGAAACTTCTTATCGGGAATAGATTATGAGTCAAGCTAAAAGATCTGGAATAAAATAATATTTGCAGTGTTTTCCAACATCTTCATTTCATCTTGATTAAAACAACAAAATGTCTGCGGAATCTGATATGGAATATTCTGATAACGATGACTATGATTACTATGGAGAACAAGATGACTGTGACATGGACACTGTAGATAGAACTAAAACAGATCCCGAATATTTTGTTTATACGTGTTTAAAGGTTGAAGAAGTAGAGAAGCTTCTCAATGAATCGATTGAATTGCTCAGCAATAGCCTTCAAATAACACCTTCCTTAGCCAAGGTATGGTATTTGTTCATGAGACTACATTATTTAGATAAAGATGCGAGTGAATATTTTTAATATTGATGACTATTTCAATTTGTGTTATGTATGTATGTTCAATAAGATTGATGACTATTGTTTGTATTTCAGGTTACTCTTCATGCCTATGAATGGAATGCTCAAGAGATTATAAATAAATATAAAGAAAATGCAAATGAAGTCTTGGTGTATAGTCATGTAAAGCCTCGTGTGGCTTCAATCCTCGCTGGCTCCAGTCGCACAAGCTGTGCAGTGTGTGCTAGTACACCTCTACTAAATAAATTCAGTGGACTTGCATGCGGTCATTACTTTTGTAATGATTGCTGGGCAATGCATTTTGAAGTACAAATTATGCAAGGTAGGAATCATATACAATGGAACTCCAGTAATCCGACATGCTTATAACTGTTGAATGTAGGAACACCAACATTACTTTGACAAATCTGCACTAATATAGGAATATGATGCAAGTTTAGTTATTATTTTTTGTAAGTTCTATAGTATTCATGATGCAAATTTTATTCTAAAATGTAAGTGCTCTATTGTGTTTTATAATGTCCTAAATTTGACATTTTGTTCTGCAATTTGTCACATTGCAAGATACTCTTTTTAAACAATTGCATACTATTGGGAGTTTTATTTAGTACTCTATAATTCAGCACATTCTATAGATCGATACTGCCCTGCAAAATGTTTATCAGGCTACCAGGGGTCCCCTCTATTTCATGTGTACACTGAATAATGTGTTATTTTTTTCAATGAAATACCTTCATATTCTTACACAATTTTTAGAGAGCCCATGTGATTAAACGTAATTTTGGTGAATGTCAGCTCAAATGAAAAAAGTTATTTGTCAAATAGTGTATTCCGAAAAGTATTTACTAACTATACACTATTTTTCAAGACTAGAATCGATAGTTTTCTATGCTATCATCAAATACAAAATAAAAATAGTAGGTACTTATTTGTTATGATGTTTGTAAGTACTATTTCACTCACTGACTAGTGTATGATATAATAGTGATTGTTACAATTGGTTCCAATATTAGGATGTAGTTAGCAGATCAGTTTTTTTCTATTGTAAATGAAAGAATGAAGTGTGGGTGTCATAAGAGTATGCATAACATCAGTAATGTAAAGAGAAGGAAAATTTGACAAAAACCCTTTACAAACCTGTCCGGCCAGCATGGTAGGCCAAGGCCCACTTTCTAAGGAGAGGCCTACGTTCAGGAATAGACTACGAAAAGCTGTTTTTAACATTTCAACTAGGTCTTGGGTTTTAGAGATTGCAATTATTAGTAATAAATCAAGTTATGTTGTGTTATGTAAATAAAGTATATATACACAAATTCCTATTAAAATGTAATGTATGTATTGATCCAGTGTCAGGTATTCGTATAGCAAATTGTATTTAAATTGGTCTGGCTGTTTCAGCGTAAAGAGGTAACAAAAATACAAACACACAAACTTGTCAATATTAGCGCAATATTGTTTTAATTAATACATTTGTATTCATCTACATTCATCAACAGTGTTTTTATTTATT
This sequence comes from Hypercompe scribonia, assembly GCA_949316085.1. NCBI lineage: Eukaryota > Metazoa > Arthropoda > Insecta > Lepidoptera > Erebidae > Hypercompe > Hypercompe scribonia. Next base: position 12,526,287 of record OX438971.1, on the reverse strand, counting down.
ACCTTTCAGGTGTATCAAACACTATACAGTGCATGGCACCTGAATGTGAAGTGAGAGCTCCAGAAGACTTTGTTCTATCTCATGTAACTAAACCTGCGATACGTGAAAGATATCAACAATTCATGTTTAAAGATCATGTGAAATCCCATCCTGAACTTAGATTCTGCCCGGGCCCCAACTGTCAGGTAAGCAAAACACTTTTATATTTTCGGAAGAAGCAAAACTACAAAACCTTTAAAAGGAAACATGTTTATTCAGTTAAACTTTTTATTCTATTAGTTATTATTATGCATTGAATACAAGTCAAATGCTACTTATGTTTTTAATTTTTAAAGCAGGCATGGTATTTGATATTCTTATCAATATCTTTTAAATAATGAAATGAATCATCACATCATTGATGATATAATTTTCTTTTTTTATTGATCTTCCTCTATATTTTCTCTTTTCATTATTTAATAAATATTTATCGTGTACAAAGGTGGTTGTATTTGTTTATATTCCTTTTATATGTTATATGAATTCCAAAGAAAGAACTATACAACTTAAATCCTTAAAGTTTGCCTGTATTAAGTCAGTATAAAGAAGTCTCTCAGATAAATTATTCTTTTAATATTCTGAACAAAGGAGCATATAAATACTAGGAATGTCTACTCTTATTGCTACTGAATAAGAACTTTATTAGTATGCTGAACCTGTAAATATTTATGTAGTGGATATTTCGAGCTGGGGTTCGTGAAGGCGCTCGCCGTGTGGAGTGTCAGGGTTGTGAGCTATTGACATGCTTCTCGTGTGGAGCTCCGCACCATGCTCCTACTGACTGCTCCACAATTCGCCTCTGGCTCACCAAGTGTGCTGACGATTCAGAAACGGCAAACTATATCAGTGCTCATACAAAGGTAAATTTACACACATTATAGAAATTGGTGTAGTTTTTCTTCTTGTGTGTTTCATTATTAAGATGTTGTTCTGCTTACAGATATTCTTAATTTAGTATTCTTGTTTGCAAGTTTTTTTATAACACCTAAATAGTATTAACAGTCTTTAAAAAAAAACTGACGGACATCTTTCAAGATGCAGGATTTTATCAGTTGTTTTAACTGCCTACCTGTCTATGTAATATAATAATATAATAATAAAAATAATAAGTTGACAGTCTGAGTCCCTTGTGGTTTTGTCTAGCTTTGAACCCTCTCAGCATTCTGTTAGAGGGTTCAGGGTTAGGTTATTGGTTGCAGAAATATGATCAAGTTATATCTCACTTTTGTATGGATGATTTAAAATTATTGGCCTCCACAAAATTACAATTAACAGCGTATTAAGGGTCACTGAAAACTTTAGTAATTCTATCAAGGTGGAATTTGGTGTAGACAAGTGTGCAGTCATGTGTGTAAAGAAGGGTGTGATTGTAGAATCTGAAGGAATAGAACTTTCAGATTCACAAAATTCAGATCTCTGCCTGCCACCGAAACTTACAAGCATCTAGATTTCTCACAGTCCTTGGGAATACCAGAATTTGGCGTGAAAAAAACGATACAGGAACGCTTCTTTGGCCGCCTAAATAAGTACTTAAAAATATTTTATTACTACTGATCGCAGGGAAGTATGGAAGGGCAAAGAACTTCCTGGTCGATTTTATCGGGCCCTATATGGGTCTGATATAGACTTTAAAGCGCCTTGGCTACGGTATGGTAATCTCTTCGGAGAAACCGAAGATTTTATTTGTGCAATTATGGACGAAGTTATCATGACGAATAACTAGTGGGAATATATCCTGAAAGATAGTACAGTTGACATCTGTCGGGCGTGCCACCGTCCTGGAGAATCTATTAGGTATATTATTTCTGGTTGTTCTCGTCTTGCTAACAGTGAGTATTTGCACAGGCACAAGCAAGTAGCTAGGATCGTACACCAAGAACTTGCCCTTAAATACCAAATTGTCAATCTTTAAGTGCCATACTGCAGTCGGTGGTCTACTATTTTTATATTTTTAAATATATATTTTTGTTTTCCTTTTTTTATATATTTAAAAACATAATCAATGTTTATATATGAAATAAAGAGAATAGTAATAAATGGTACAGTTCACATTTATTATTTTATTAGGTAAATGTTTATTATTCTTAATAGTTATTAATGTAAATCCATTAGTGTTTTATTTCTTGCGATCTAAGTACATACACCGGTGTATCTTTTTAGTTTCTGATCCCAGTATGTATAATGTACACTTTTCTGCAAATTAAGGAACACATTCACATAAAGCACTAGTGGCTGTATTGTACAGCCTATTGATTTCTTTTACAGGATTGTCCAAAGTGTCAAATTTGCATAGAAAAAAATGGAGGATGCAATCATATGCAATGTGGTGCATGTAGACATGATTTCTGCTGGGTTTGCCTAGGAGATTGGAAGACTCACGGCTCTGAATATTACGAGTGCAGTCGCTATAAAGAAGATCCTAACACGAGCAATGATAATCAACACGCTCAAGTAAGTCTTTTTGAAAACCGAAAAATATAACATTATATAGCATGGTTAAAATTATCATTTGAATGTATTCAAGTGATTTTGAATTCAAACATGAGTTTTTCTACTTTACGTTACTAACGACATTATTAACTGTGTTCAAAAATATTTTATCATTTTGAAATGTATTCTGAGAGATTTTAATAAACATTTTATTCTTTAGGCCAGAGAAGCTTTAAAAAAATATTTACATTACTACGAAAGATGGGAAAATCATGCACGGTCTTTGAAACTGGAGGAACAAACTTTAGCGGAGCAGAAAAGTAGAATTAATCAAAAGGTATGCATGGATACAATAATATTTGTAAAATTTATCATAAGACTTATTCACGATAAAATTATTTAAAAAAGTATCGTAACCTTTTTAAAATAATCTTATCCTAAAGTACAGCTGTACAACACAACTATATGTAAAAATTGCACGTCCAAAAGCAGTTATGTTTATCTTACTCTATTATTTCAGAAAGTTTGTTTGAATTTTATTACAATTCAGTTTTGTTTGAACACAGGTCATGGCTGGTGAAGGCACCTGGATTGATTGGCAATATCTTTGGGATGCTGCTAAGTTACTAAAGCGTTGTCGCTACACGTTGCAGTATACTTATCCATATGCTTATTACATGGAAGTTGGGCCTCGTAAAGAGTTATTTGAATATCAACAGGTTAGCTAATAACGAAATAAAGTCACTTAAAGGATGTCATCTTTTACTGATAATTTCATTTCAATAGTAAAAGAAATAACCAATATAACGCAATATCGTTAGTATTCACGAATACACGTTTACGTTTTACACAATTATTTTATAATTTTAGGCGCAGTTGGAAGCTGAAATTGAGAATTTATCGTGGAAGGTCGAGAGAGCAGAAACAACGGATAGAGGCGACTTAGAAAACCAAATGGACATTGCTGAAAAAAGACGAACTACTTTACTCAAAGATTTTCTTGAATTTCATATCTCTAATGCTTCCAGCAGTAATGTATAGAATAATTAACGATAGCATAAGATCTTCATGAATACTTACATAGTTTCTATATGCCGAAAAGTTTGTATTATATTTGTGAATGCTAGAATCTTTTTGTTCTGCCAAAGTATATTTATTATCATGACTTTGCAATAAAAATAGTAATAATATTGCTGTATCTTCTCTTTTTTTTACAAATATTCTTTATTACTATTCTTACACATCTCCCACACGGCTGTCTGATCCCAGACTAGGCAGAAGCTGGACTATGTTATCCAGACTGGTTTAAAACACAACACCTAGACACAGAATAGTACTCATCACACAATTATTTGTACTGGAAGTATACAACACACGACCTTTGAATTACTAACCACCACACCAACACGCGGGTTCAAACGTCTATATTTGATTTTCGTTACGAAGTCGGTACTTAAAAAGGAGAACTCTTGTGGACTATAGGATGGGTCAAGAATTCATTATCATTTGACTCTTAACATCCCGCGCAAACATGTTACGGGAGTTCTTGCGACCGATGCTACTGGAATTTACTGGCTACAATCGTAGCACATGGTTTCAACAAGATGGAGCCACTTGTCACACATCCAAAGAGTCCCTACCGGCGGTCAAAGACATGTTTCCGGAAAAGCTGATTTCTAGATGAGGCGGCATTCCATGGTCACCCAGAAGTCCAGATCTATCTCCATCAGACTTCTTTTTATGAGGTTATTTGAAGAATTGTGTCTACATCAATATACCAAATACACTACGTCAACTAAAAGAAAAAAAATAGCTAAGAGATGTGGGCGATCTAGCGATCTCTTCGCCGATGAGTATTCGAAAATTTCGGTGCTTGCCTAGAAGGGTGCAAACGCTGAAATGTTGTCATTAGGACGATGCAATTTTTAAAAAATAATTTCCAACTAATTAGCTTGTAATTAAACAATTTTTATAATAAATGAAATGGTTTTTTTTAGGCATTTTTCAAATGTTAACTAATTCTTGGCCCACCCTATATTTAATACTTTATACTTTATTGAACAACAAAAATAATGATAATACATGTATATGTTACAATGCATGACATTCTTTAAGACATTTACTATATCTTGGGTTAAGAACTGTACTCCTAGATAGGTAACTAAGTTACCTGTGGTAAGGAATTACAGTGCCGGACCCCTACTGGTATGTCGGTTGCTTTTACTAGTATATAAGATACATATACGAGTATGTTTGTGTGTGCATGCGTGCATGAGTGTGTGCGAGTGTGTATATGTTTGTGTACGTGTGTATGTATGTGTATGTACATGTGCTTGCTTTTATTTAATTAATTATAAAGAATTCAGTTTCATCATAGCTTAACGTTAATAAATATTTAATTGCAGCCTTTTTACAGGCAAAGTGAGTCGAGCCCTAGATGTCACACTTTGCATTGATTTTATTGTACAAAGACGGACCAAGATACATCGCAAATCTCTTGAAGAACGGTGTGTATGTATGTGGGATGGCACAAATTTTATTTTTTCTGCGTGTTGTGATGTCCCTGTATGGTGTTTGCAGGTGTTGTATCATAACTATTTTCAGTATATAAAGCTCTCTTACATTGAGTACGTTCCACGATCTATATAGCTCTCTTGTAGGGAATAAGATCGGTCGAGATGTAGCCACCTTAAGTATTGCTCTGTGAGCTATCTCTAGGGGCAACAAAATAGTTTTTGCTGCCCCACCCCAGCAAGAGATACCGTATTCGATAATAGACCGACAAAGTGCATAGTATACGGTACGTATTATATGATGGTTGGCAATATGTCGCAGGGTTTTAAAAACGTAAATCAATTTTCTAACACGGCCTGTCAAGATATTAATGTGATGTCTAAAGTTTAAATTATGATCTAAGACTATACCAAGATATTTAGTTTCGGTAACTGAGGCAATAGTCGGGCATTGGCATGGTGATTGGAAATGAGGGGAACAGCAATGATCTATTATAGAAATAGGTGTTTTTGGCTGCGTAACTATGTTAAGCGAAAAAGTAATAAATTTAGTTTTCATTGTATTTAGAGTTAGGGTATGTGAGAAGAGCCACTTCAAAGTAAAATCAAACCCATGCTGGGCAACACTCTGAAGTTCTGACCACGAATCTGAGAAGAAGGTGAGCGCAGTATCGTCCGCGAAAGAGACAACTTTACCATTAACTAAATTGAGATTGCAGAGGTCATTAATAAATATAAGAAACAAAGTAGGACCCAAAATACTTCCCTGAGGGACGCCGTAGTGTATTGCAAGTTCGTCACTGCTGTGGTTGTGTATAGAAACAATTTGTGTGCGTCCAGAGAGATAGCTTCTAAGGAGCTCGAGCGGAGGGCCTCTGACCCCAATTTGTTCTAGTTTAAGTAAGAGAGTAGGAATGGGAATAGTATCAAATGCCTTTGCAAGATCTAGAAAAATAGTCAGGACCTTCCTACGGGAGTTTAATTTTTGCAAAATGTAAGTTACCAATTCACCCACAGCGTCACCTGTTGATTTCTGTTGCCGAAAACCAAACTGTTGCGGGGACAGTATTCGGAAGCGTTCAAGGTACCCTATCAACCTCCTGTTAATAAGTCACTCCAGTATTTTAGACATGGCACTCAAGACTGCTATAGGTCGGTAGCAAGTTGGCAAGTTACCAGGTTCACTCTTAAAAATGGGATGAATTATCGCTCGCTTGAACGACGTGGGAAAGACACCTGTTCGAAAGCAAGTGTTAAAAATGTAAGATAAGATGGGCGCAAGGACACGTGCGTAACGTTTGAGGAACCTCTCAGAGATACCATCCCAGCCTGTAGCCGCATTCGATTTTAGGGAATTAATAGTGACTATAATTTCGTCTGGGTCTGTCAACTCTAGGGCAAAGGAATTTGATTGATTGGAATTGTGGGTGTTAATAGCAGCGTAGTTTGAAGATATGCTGTTAGCGAGGGTGCCTCCAACATCAACAAAAAACTGATTCACCTCATTGCAAGACTGATGTGGTGACGAACAAAGAGACAGTAGTTGAGATGAGGTGTGTTTATGTTTTGATGTGTTTGTTGCAGCTTTCAACGCATCCCAAAGCTTTTTGGGATTTTGGATAGCCTCATACAGTTGTTGGGCATCATAACGTCTCCTAGCTTTCTTCAAGATAGCTGTACAAAAGTTTCTGTATCGCTTATACATGATGACTAGGATGTGGTTCTCAGGTGATTGTTTAAGTTTTTTGTGGATTGCATCACGATTACGAATGCATCGCAACAAACCCGGGGTAATCCACGGTTTTAATGTTATTTTCTTAGCAGGAACCTTTGAACGTGAAGAACATTTCGCTATCAATGGTTTAATTGCACTTATTAAAGAGTCGATCGCATTACCTGGATCTGGAATGGCGTAGAGGAAAGAAAAATCTAAGGTCAGAATAAGGGAGTCAAAAGAATCGTAGTCAATCCTAGTTATTGTTTTAGAAGTATTTGTTTTCTCTGCAATGTTCGAGATAGAAATTAGAGACGGACAATGATCTGTAACCGTTGAATCGTATATTAATGTCACTATCCTGGACCTTGTTCGTACCACTATGTGGTCCAAACAATTTTTGCCCCTAGTGGGGTGAGTGTGTGCTGGTAAGAATCCATGAAATGCTAGATGGTTAAAGTATGACTGAGATCGTGCATCCAAATATTCTGGTTCAATATCGACGTTGATGTCTCCTGTTATAATAACTGATTTGTAGTTATTGAGATTAGGAATTATGGTATCAAGTGCTGAAAGAAATGTGTCAAAGTTTTCAGCTGAGGGTGATCGGTAAATGCAAAATATTGCTATCTCAGAACCTAACTTAATGATTAGGCCTGAGGCCGATTTGTGAAATTCTGGTTCCTCGAATGTGTGTGTTATAGTCTCCTTAATGTCCACAACCACACCATCACTCTGGTTTATGTGTTTGGAGGTTTTGTGCGAGATATAGTTTTGCAGAAGAGAAATAGAAATATTACTGTTGCATGGTAACCAGCACTCCGTCAAAACCAAAAGATCACAGTCTAGGTCAATGCGATGAAGTAGCGCTTGAAAGTCCAAGATATTGCAATTTATAGATCGAATACTTTGTGAAAGTATATTTAGAGATTTGCTAGAATGTCTTAGAAAAGATTTGGTTTGTTCAGGGATGCATTTATAGGTTTCCGATACAGAGAAACCGTCAACATTATCACAAACTTCATTTATACTGGTCATTTTAAAATGGATAAAGTCAATTTTAGATAGGTTACCGCTTCAAAGATGTATGAGACATTCGGTAATTTTAGTAAAACAGGCACAGTACAAGTACGATTTTGTATATACGTTTTATGTATTTGTGTGCAATACTTTGTAAGTGTTGTGTAGGAGTGTTTTGGTGTGTAATTTGTACAGTATACTAATATATCAACAACATTATAAAGGTAGAAATAAAGAAATGCATTTGAAAAATAGTTAACAATAAAAGAGGACAAGGATTCCAGCGCCAGTCATGCGATGCCTACGTCCAGGAGCTCCTTCAGTTGTATCTCGCTCTTGACTACAACAATTTGGCTATTCGGATCTTTTCTCAGCAATACGCGCCCATTGTTAATCCAACAAAATCGGTATTGGTTGTCTTTTGCAAATTCTATTTAATAGGCTTACACGGCTTGTACGGCTAATATTTTATCTGTGCAAAATCCCTAAGGGATTCCTGTTTCATTTATTACTAGCTGCTGCCCACGATGTCGTCTGCGTTTAGGCTCTACAGCACCAATCATACCTGAGATGCCAATGTCGTTATAGCATTGTAATTAAACAACTTTTTAAAATAGCATTAAAATCTAAGTATACGTTTTGTTTTGTAAGCGAAGCAAGTGAAGAGAGTTATATGGGAATCCTGCTGAGTTCAGTCATAAGATGTGACTGAAGGTAGTAGAGAAAATAATGCAGGAATATATTCCAGGACACAAAAGAGTAAAACTACGTACAAAGGTATCATACCTTACAAAATATGCGTCATTAGATTACACGCGCTGTCACAGAATGCATAAGAAAAATAAAGATTTACAGCTCCTCCCCCGTAGGTGACAGTGTGATAATATGTAGCCTATATGTTGACCCGACCTGTTAGTAATATTCATGCAAAATTTGAAGTTAATCCATGCAATACTTTTTAAGTTTATCCCGGAAAACAGACAAAAATTCTAAAAACTATATTTTTGGCTTCGATATCGATTGTAGATCACGCCCCAAATATTCTTTTAAAAAAATATTCATTGTGCATTTTTGACTTTCCTACGATTTTATTATATGTATAGATTATGCTACTCATATTTTTGAGCGTGTGAGGCTCTTCTAGAGGCCGAGACTAGCCACGGATTATGCTCATTGATGTAGCAGTGTATGGGATGGCGATGTTAATGATGATGTTACTGAACTTTTCCACGATGGATTCCAAATACTCAGGTCAGCACTGTTGAGAAAAGTCTCTAGAAGAGGAGTCTACGACCCAGGAGGCCTGGTATTGTGAAGTTGTTTCTTCGTGAGAACTTCCATTGCGCGATGCTGAATTAGTAAATACTAGGTTGTTTAGTTTATCTGTATTATATTATTAAATAAACTAGGTGTCTTTATACTATATGTGGAAGTCACCACTATCTAAAATATCTTGCTAATTAAAATAAATGTTGTTAAGAGGTCTCAGTACCCTAACTTGAATCCAAATATTGTCATTACATTTAGTACGTAGGTATCAATAAAATAAAATGATTTTACCATAGAAAAATGTCAAGGAACCGCACGATAGGGTAAATTTACAATTATTTAAATTAAATAAAATGATACAAATGTAGCAAAAAAGTTCCGATGCACACTTGGAATATTTGTATAACTTGTTCTAGGTGTTCTAGGAAAGGTAGAGATTGACTCACTCATTGATAAATGATCATCAGAACCTCCAGGATACTTTCTGTAATCCTAGAAGTTTGAAATTTGATATGTAAGCTTTGCAAGTGCAGCACAGTGCAGGCGCAGCGGTAGCGTATGCGACTGCTGCTGTGGTACAGGTCTTGGTTTCGATACCCGGGTAAGACCAAATGTTTGTATGATCTGCAAAATATTTGTTTCGAAGTTTAGGTGTTTTCTACGTATAATATTTATGTTGCCAAAAAAGATATATATGTATATATATCAGTTGCCTAGTATCTATAGTTCAAGGTCTGCTTAGTATGGGACCAGATGTTCAAAATATTATTATTATGCGTGTAGGGTTACATATCAAGTAATGTACTTCAGGGGTAGAATAGAACGATCTCCGTCCTCCATAAGCGCAGGCCTGGGGGTGACAGATGAGACCATCTGTCAAGCAGGTTGGGGGGGCAATGCGAGCACTATGGACTGCGCGCACCCTTTCGGGGTGAAGGAGGGCAGTAAAGAAACCATGAGGTTTCCACACAGGAGGGGGCCACTGCAACCGTAGTTGGCCCGAGGTACGTCGAGGTTCCAGGGATTTCCTTACTAGGGTGCACCTGGTTCCCTGGCTATTGGTACCTGAGACGGTGTGTGGTTTTTGGTCGGTTCGAGTCCGACATAACCACCCTTCTGTGGTATCCGTGGGGATTGCCGCACAGTAAAAAAAGAAGAAAGGGGTAGAATAGAATAAAATAAACTTTATTTGTACACCAGTTAAGGTAGTTTACATATAGGTAAGAACGCATCAATTAAATGATCATATACAAATGGTGGCTACTTTAGGGTTAAGCTCGAAATAAGTGAAATTTGGTTTGTAGGTTCAAAATTTAATTATCGGAAAAACTAAAAAAAGGCTCACATTAGGCCACTGGCTTAAGAACCTTGTGCAGAAGGTAGTCTTTCTCGATACCACATGTATTGTAGTGAGGTCTCCATACCTGTTACCGGCGGAATACTCTTTTTATATTTTAAATAATAGGTCTTTACCCTGTTCAAATACTGTTCTTAAATACCAGCTACATCAAATCAAAATATTTTTGTTTTGCTAAGAAATCTAATTTTAAATTTAATTTTTAAAACATGGAATTCTTTTTTAAAAATAAATAATTTATTGAACGACGACGACGACGACGTTTATTGAACACTACTTACACTACAGTCGAACGCACCATTCCTTATTGGTTTGCCCGTTTCCGTTCTGGAAGTTTCATCTAAAAAAATGAGCCTCGCCCGAAAATGTAGGTTGTGGCGGTAAAGGCGATTGTGGAAGTTACTGAAACTTAATCTACAGCTGAATTAGCAGCAACTTTTCACGTTAGCATTAAAATAAAACTGGTCTATTTGTTTCAAATTGGTAAAATAAAAAAAATATCATTTTGAAAAACCCGTAAACGCCCGAAAATTTTGTTCAACAATAACGAGTTAAAGGCGATTATGGAAGCTGTGACCATTAAATCGGAAAGAGATTATGTAAAATCCCATTCCATAATGCATTTTGAATAGTCCAGAGTTACCCAATTAGAAACAGTAACGTTGACCACTCGTAAACATATTCTCATTCTTAGTATTCCTAAGAGGAGTTTTATTTCAGACACATTAGTGTAACGGTTAGTAAATTTTGAGTCTAAAGTATTTCGCCAAAATCAAAGAATTTGACTGCACAAAAACAAACAATGAAAGTCTATCTTTGATCTTGTTTGAAGTTTAATATTGAATCTGTCAAGAAATTCTAACACGTCATTTTGAAGTGGTGCTCCTAGTGTAAGTCCAGCTTTGCCGTTTCTTGCGACGAATTCGTCGTTCTATTGGAATGTTGTATTCTTCCCATTTTCGTACAATAAATTCTGTTGTTTCTTCTGCAAGATACCTTCGTTTCTCTTCAATGAAAATGCTAAGTGCTTCTAGTTTTATGGCTTCTTGACCATCACTTAAGCCTCTATTTTATAAAACAATTTCAGTTCTGTTCATTTCCCTTAGCACAAAAGATATTCCAAAAGAATAGATGGAGCAGAAATGAAAAATTGCCCACAGAAGGATTAAGGATTTAGGTAGCTAAATTGCTAAATCTAAAAAATCTAAATTTGCTTGTTAGTCACATAGTCTTTTAATTATAGAATTGATCCCATCAAAATTTCCGACCAAAACTTTTACTGGAGGTTAATGAGCGCTCGAACGTGTTGACGAAAGTTTTTTATTTGGTAAAGGAGAATAATGCCATTCTTGCCGACTTTTTTCAGCACGGGATATCACTTTATAAAATCATTCCAACGACTAATACCTTTTATTTTAGAGTTATCCGAGATACCATACATTTATTTCAAGGGATTTCCCTGACCAGTGACAGGTACAGAGAAATTCAAAAATAAAACACAACACATTAAGATAAAAAACAATTACATTTTGGGGGAATCCCCGAGCAACTAATAGTGTGACATATACTATTTTTTACTGTAACAAATTATCAATTTATTATCCTTGTAACGTGACGCCTATTGAGATCTGCATGATACCATATATAAACTGACAATAGTCCTGAATAAAAACATTTACTAGGTACCTACATATCATTATTACATATACTATTTTCTTAGTAATGGTAATACAATCTGCCACAATTTCATCAATTTTTAAAGATGCAATGAAACTACTTGAGAGCAAAATAAGAACATGTGTTTTAATATTTATTAATTTCTTCACAAACAGCGTTTCTCAGTAAATGATTTCGTTAATTTCGTATCAAACTAAACTTTCTATTGGCGTAAGTTAATTCAATAAACTTATTGGTCATTTTAAAAAAAAAGACATTAAGTCAGGTCAAAATTATTATTAGCCCGGACATTCGCTGATATTCGCAGGGATCTTGTACACACGTACGTTTTTTAGAGATAATGATCGTGATATTTATAATTTACTATTTGGATATTTCCCTAATTTCATTTGGCCTGTCATTTTAATACACTTGTCGTGTCAATTGTCCCCGCAAAGATAAGGACCTCGTAATGAAATAGCCGCCCGGGGACAGACCATGATCTAACCATCTTGGGTCTCACAATCACTAAGGCCGGTTGAAATTATTAATAATGTATCAAAACTATCCTCTGATGCATTTGTTGAATCTGCAGTATAAACCTCTAAATTTATAATAATGAATAGATACTGAAAAATGAAAATACTCATTTCAAAAATTTTCTGTACAAGAAAAATCATAGTCTCAAAGAATGTCATGTCCTTACGATGACTCAGCACCCATAAGCTATACAATGAAATTTATTCCAACTTATTTTATGCCTGTAAAATCGTACATGGGTAAGTACTTCAATCATTTATCAATAAAATAAATAAATCTATAAGTAAAATTAGTTTATCTTCAATCATCGATTAACGATGGAGTCACATAGAGTTAATATATTGTTTTTACTAATCCGTCCATTAATATATAGGGATTTATGAAAATGAGAAATAACCAACAAACATTTACAGTAGTTACTTGTCTTTGGCCTACAATTAAAAAAAAAAACACTTCGTTTCTTTTTTCAGATAAATATTGCTCTTATTTCTAATGTAATGTGTAAAGTTAAACAGAAGTATTTTTAAGTTAATTTTTGTGGCTTGAATTAGTAATTTTAAAATAAAAACATATATTCGATTTAAAATCATATCGTAAGATTTCTGCTTTTGCTTTTGTGAGAATCAGAGCTGATAAAATCAGAAAATTAAACGATCTTAGCTTTTCGAATGTAAATTTTTTTGTAAATTCTTTTTAATGATTCTATCATAAAATATGTAAGTCAGAAAACTGTACGCCGTCATGCTTATCCGGCTGTATTTATGTTTTTTTTACAATCGAGACTAAACTAGATTTCACTGAATACTACAAAAGATTTCAAAAAGAGTGTTTTTTTAATGGTGTTGTTTGTTTTCTGTAGACTGTTGAGAGATTATGTGGTATTTGGTAAACATCTTTGGTTAGGAAGACAATACAATTTAACATATAATAATATCGTCACACACTGATGACGTCTGATCTCAAACTAGACAAGTTTTTAAATATATACATATATATTATAGAAAATTTGCACCCAGACGCAGAATAAATGATGGTGTTTATCACTCAAAGATTTATTTCGGGTGGGCATCGAACATATTCAGTTTCATTGTAAATATAAGTTGATCGTCATCACAAAATGGCGGATCATATACTTTATTTTACAACTACATCAATATGGGTGTTAAATAAAAGGGCTTGACTAGCAGAAAATTGTACACTATGACAAATGTGAAATCCGAAATGGCTGCTGTCATAAAATAGTCGCAAAATTACATATTTTTGATGTGAAATTTCGTACAGCGCGATTGGAAAAAATTTCGTTATTCAACACATTTTTCGTTAAATATAATGTAGGTATTTGTATGTATATATGTAAGTATGTCTGGCTGGCTAGCTAAATGTATAAACATATGCCTCATTTTCGTCAATCTTAAATGTACTAAACAGATGTATCGTCAGTTTTCATCGATTTTGGAAGAGACCCTGACCACCTTATTCATCTTAAAACCATACAGTTCCTAGCAAAGGTAAAATTGAACGATTAAAAGAGAGGTGTGTCCTTTAATTTTGTCATGGACTTCCACCATTCACAAAATATAAGTACTGTTGATTACACAGGTGTGTGTATTTAGGTTTGAAATTGTTTAAGGAAGGGTAGCCTACTTGGCCCTGAGTACGAGTAAAGTCTTTAGAAAGATTACTTATTAAGGAGTTAGATTGCAACATATTATTAGGAAACAAACCTTGAATTAATAATGTAGCACATATATGTCACGAAGTAAAAACTTAAAAATATGATATAAATCAGTTTTTTTTTAAGCTAAGGTTCTTTTCCAAATTTCATTTAAATTAGGTTTAATATAAATTATGTAGATAATGTACTAAAAGCTTAAAATAATTTTAAGAGATAATAGCTATAACTCATCAGACCATTCTCCTTATCAATCTAGGGCATTGTTCAGATTAAAAAATAAAATCGTTGGACTTACTGTAACCTGAGTAAACCTGAATTGATATAAACGGTTGAGTTTAGCGCAAAACGCACACAATGTTTAATCATTACTTACAACAAAACTCTATAACTTTAATTTTATTATCGAAAGCTAAATTAAGTAGCTAAAGTATACCTTAAATAGTAATTTAGCATTCGATTAAAAAGTATCGATATTTTTAACTACTCTATACTTCTAGTAATTGGGTATAGACTAAACACCTTTACAAACTATTGGTAAGAGTTCAACTTCAGTAGTCAACAAGATGGCTACCACGAATGACTCGAAGGCGCCGTTGCGCCAGGTAAAAAGAGTGCAGTTTGGTATATTATCACCAGATGAAATCGTAAGTAATGTATTTTGATTATACTTATAGTAATAAGTAAATAAGTGTATTAAATGCATGCGGAAAACCCACTATGATGTGATGATTGTTGATACGCAGTTCCATACAGTGCAATGAACCATGCTTTTTTCAGTCAAATTGTCCTGTTTTCAATAACATAACAATTCAATACGTCTATAATTTTAAAGAATATTCAGTGCTTAAAGTATTTATTCCTATGAAGTTTAGAATATAGAATGAAATGTTGCACAATATGCGTCACCCATAACAGTCTAGGACTTCATGTTATTGAAGATTGGTAATGTTGATTGAGCCTTGGCGGAGGCCTATGTCTAGCAATGGACGTGTCTCGGCTGAGATGGTGATGATGATGACTGCTAATACGATATCAATAAATCTCTTAAAATACGTTTCTCAGATTGACTAGTTCTATTGAGATAATATGCTTATTTACTTATATCTCGTAATCCAACTGTTTTTTACACACTACGTTCATATTTAAGTGATTAACACTGCAGAGTATAAGAGTGATAAGATATAAAAAATGTTGTTGAAGCTTATCACAGTAATCACCATATTGTTTTTAGCGTCGGATGTCAGTCACAGAAGGGGGTATCCGATTCCCCGAAACAATGGAAGGAGGAAGACCAAAGCTTGGAGGACTTATGGATCCTAGACAAGGGGTGATTGACAGAAGCTCTAGATGTCAAACATGTGCAGGCAACATGACCGAGTGTCCTGGACACTTTGGACATATAGATTTAGCGAAGCCAGTGTTTCACATTGGTTTTATCACAAAAACAATAAAAATACTTAGATGTGTTTGTTTTTATTGTTCAAAGTTACTTGTCAGTCCGGTAAGTTGATTTAAAACTATTAACATGGATATTAGTGTTATAAGTCCATCTAACCTAAGAGGCACTCTTTGTTGTTTCATACTTTTCAACATGAAACAACTTTGGTAGGTGTAACTTACGAAATCGTAATAACCTTTTTTCTAAAACTAAGGAATTATGAAGTGTATTAATTTTATCACAAGATTTATGTTTCTTTATAACTATATTTAAGTGTAAATCTTTAAAACAAAGTAAAAAATCATAGACATACACAATACATGCTTTTTTCATGACCCTGAAGTTAGCGGATAGCAGACAAAATAAAATTTCAGATAGGGATATCTACAAGCGAAATTAACTTTTTCGAGTTTACCAAATTATAAATGGTTTGTCGTTGACTTACCTACAGATGATAATAAACAAATTTTTTTTTTTGCTAATAAATGATTTTTTACATTAAAAATTAAATTTTGGGAAACTCTCATCGTGTTTCCTATCATTTCATAAACATGAAATTTTCAAATTTAGTTTATTTTTAGATCCAAAAAAGATGATTTCAGTTAGTTTTTTAAATTTTAGCTTAAGTCATTCTGGGACGTATATCTGCGAGTAAAATGATTATTATTAAAAAAGAAAAAAAGTCACCGTTCCGTCTTTGAAAAATCTAAAGATGATATATTTTTTATTTTAAATTTGTTAGTCGGATCGTTAGATATCCTTAATTTTTTATTTTTTTGAAAATTTTGGTGCCGGATATCAAAGTAAAAAATAATCAAAATCAAAATCAAAAAAATGTCATGTTTTCATTTTTCATGAATCTAAAGATGATTGATCTCGGAGTTTTTATTTTCTTAATTCAAGAAATAAATAAGAAAATAAAAATTCCGAGATCAATCATCTTTAGATTCATGAAAAATGAAAACATGACATTTTTTTGATTTTGATTTTGATTATTTTTTACTTTGATATCCGGCACCAAAATTTTCAAAAAAATAAAAAATTAAAGATATCTAACGATCCGACTAACAAATTTAAAATAAAAAATATATCATCTTTAGATTTTTCAAAGACGGAACGGTGACTTTTTTTCTTTTTTAATAATAATCATTTTACTCGCAGATATACGTCCCAGAATGACTTAAGCTAAAATTTAAAAAACTAACTGAAATCATCTTTTTTGGATCTAAAAATAAACTAAATTTGAAAATTTCATGTTTATGAAATGATAGGAAACACAGTGAGAGTTTCCCAAAATTTAATTTTTAATGTAAAAAATTTTTTATTAGCAAAAAAAAAAATTGTTTATTATCATCTGTAGGTAAGTCAACGACAAACCATTTATAATTTGGTAAACTTGAAAAAGTTAATTTCGCTTGTAGATATCCCTATCTGAAATTTTATTTTGTCTGCTATCCGCTTACTTCAGGGTCATCTTTTTTCACATGTTATTTTAAAGTTACATAGTTAGGTCCATTACCATTGTGTTGCGACAATTCAAATTCACTTTTAAACCAGTAATTTTTAAATTGTTATACATATTAAAAAGTATGTTTCATCTTTTTTTTTTTCCTTATTAACTATAGATGGTTTTATGAGTGGGAATTTGCTTTGCTTTGCTTTTTCATGCATAATGTCTTTCTACTCTAGTATGTCCTATATGTCTAGTATACAAATCTAAAGAAATTCTATCAAGAGTCAAGCATTGTATTGCTTGATTTCTTTGAAACTCCATATTCTTTAATCTTTCAGAGCTGTCGTAAAGGACCTCTTACATTGGACATTGGATTTACTATAGTTCTGTATAATTAACATATTTATTTATACTTATAAAATTAATACTGTAACATTATGCTACATTCTATAATATAGTAAGTTTTGACTAACATAACAAATGACTTTTTAGACAAATCCTAAGATAAAAGAAGTTGTAATGAAATCAAAAGGACAGCCTCGTAAAAGACTCACCTACGTCTACGACCTCTGTAAAGGCAAGAATATTTGCGAAGGTGGAGAAGATATGGATATAGGAAAGGAAGGTGAGGAAGGCAAAAGAGGCTCAGGGCATGGTGGTTGTGGTCGCTATCAGCCTTCTATCAGAAGACAAGGTCTTGATCTTACTGCAGAATGGAAACATGCCAATGAGGATACACAGGAAAAGAAAATAATTATTACAGCAGAGAGAGTATGGGAAATTCTGAAACATATCACAGGTATAATTTACACCTCCAGTAACAATTATAGTGATATCAAGTAATCCTTCTATCATTTATAGGTATAACATGTTAATTTTCCTTACAGATGAAGAGTCTTTTATATTGGGTATGGATCCCAAGTTTGCTCGACCTGATTGGATGATTGTAACTGTACTTCCTGTACCCCCATTGTCAGTCAGACCTGCGGTAGTAATGTTTGGTTCAGCAAAGAATCAGGATGATTTGACACATAAACTTGCTGATATTATTAAGGGAAACAATGAATTGATGCGTAACGAGCAGTCTGGGGCAGCTGCCCATGTTCTTGCAGAAAATATTAGATTGCTACAGTTCCATGTGGCTACATTTGTAGATAATGATATGCCTGGTATGCCCAAGTAAGTATATATTTGTTTTCTTTTCACATAACTAACAACTGTACTTGTTTAGCTTTAATGTAGCAAATTTTATTTTGATTTTATTTAATAAATTCTTCTAAATCTAGAATTGCTTATTAAAGTTAGTAAAAATGTTACATACTTTTACATTTGTCAAAAACTTCTTTGTTAGTTACAAAGAAGTTTTTGTCAAATCTAAAAACTGAAGAGTATGTGTAAACAGAAAATAGAATTACTTTTTTCTGTTTACACATATTCTTCAGTTTTCATCTATCTCATCATCTTTCATCTATTCAATGAATTTCAACACAAATTTTTTATTGACTGCCGTTGATTGGTTAAACATGTTATCTACCATATCATATCTCTTTCAATTAAACAATGCTTGATGTATGTCACGACAGGTTTAGACACGTTTATTTAATTGTAAGAAAATCCTTATTTTTTGATAAAAGTAAAGTAAACAAACATAAGCACTGTTGTTATATACTCTTCTTAAAAAAAAATAATTTAGTCAGTTTGTGTTAGCAAGAGTTCCTTTCGACTTTTTTATTACATCCATGTTGTAGTAAATACATTGCAACTAAATATTTAAATGTTTCTAAATGATTGGAGATTTTTTGAAATGTTGTGCTATCTTTAGATAATGACACCATTTGATGTCGTAAATGATCGCCGGAGAAATGAGACGTTATAATAATATTATGTTAAAGTACAACTAATTTAATGAATTTATTGTCAACTAATGAAACTATCGCCCAATTGCCACTGATTTTTTAGAATCAATATTGATTTCTAAAACATGACAGCAACACATGAAAAAGTTAAACTACCTACAAAAATATAATAATTGAATTTTGATTTTTAATTTGTACACATATAAGTAAAGTTTTTTGATATAGTAGGCCGAAATCTCCTTTCGAAAGAGAGGCTTATGTCCAGCAGTGGCCTGTTAAAAGCATTGTTTTACATTACTAATTTTTCACCCTGCTATTACAAAACTTACAGTTATCTAAACTCTTTATATCAAATTATTTGAATTAACAAGCACTACTTTGCCATTGTACCCTTCAGCCTTGTTATATTGAGATTGTACTGTAGCTTACTTTGCTTTTTCTTTGTGACATAAGTATTTCTACACAATATCAAAATTGTAGTATGAGTAAGAAGAAAGTAGAAGAAATAATTACATATTCATGAATACCATGTAACAAGAAATGTAGTGTAATGTATGTGTATTAATTACAATTGCTTATATTTGAATATTTTTACCTTTTAGAGCTATGCAGAAATCAGGAAAACCACTTAAAGCTATTAAGGCCCGTCTTAAAGGAAAGGAAGGAAGAATCCGAGGAAATCTTATGGGAAAACGAGTTGATTTTTCAGCTCGTACTGTCATTACACCTGATCCAAACTTACGTATTGATCAAGTGGGAGTTCCTAGATCAATTGCACAAAATTTAACATTTCCAGAATTAGTCACACCCTTTAACATTGACCGGATGCAGGAACTTGTGCGAAGAGGTAATGCACAGTATCCCGGTGCAAAGTATATCGTGCGTGACAATGGAGAAAGAATAGATTTGAGGTTTCATCCAAAGCCATCTGACTTGCATTTACAACATGGTTATAAAGTTGAGCGACATTTAAGAGACGACGATTTGGTCATTTTCAATCGGCAACCCACTCTTCACAAGATGAGTATGATGGGACATAGAGTAAAAGTACTTCCATGGTCAACATTCCGTATGAACTTAAGTTGCACATCTCCTTATAATGCTGATTTTGATGGAGATGAAATGAATTTGCATGTACCTCAGTCCATGGAAACGAGAGCAGAAGTTGAGAATATTCACATAACACCTAGACAAATTATTACTCCTCAGGCGAATCAACCTGTCATGGGTATAGTACAGGATACTTTGACTGCAGTAAGGAAAATGACAAAGCGTGATGTGTTTCTCACTAAAGAACAAGTTATGAATCTTCTTATGTTCTTACCGACATGGGATGGAAAAATACCTCAACCCTGCATTTTGAAGCCCCAACCTCTATGGACTGGAAAACAAATATTTACTTTGATAATTCCTGGACCTATAAATATGCTTCGAGCTCATTCTACACATCCTGATGAAGAAGATGATGGACCATACAAGTGGATTTCCCCTGGAGATACTAAAGTTGTTGTAGAGCATGGTGAACTGCTTATGGGTATCTTGTGTAAAAAATCACTTGGTGCTTCTGCAGGTTCTCTGCTACATATTTGTATGTTGGAATTAGGCCATGAGACTGCTGGTCGCTTCTATGGTAACATTCAGACAGTAATTAACAATTGGCTGCTACTGGAAGGGCACTCTATTGGTATTGGTGACACGATTGCTGATCCTCAGACCTACCAAGAAATTCAGCGCGCCATTGTTAAAGCCAAAGAGGATGTAATAGAAGTCATCCAAAAGGCTCACAACATGGAATTAGAGCCTACGCCTGGTAACACTCTCCGACAGACATTCGAAAATCAAGTAAATCGTATTTTGAACGATGCTCGTGACAAAACTGGTGGATCAGCTAAGAAATCTCTCACTGAGTACAACAATTTAAAGGCTATGGTGGTAGCTGGTTCTAAGGGATCTAATATTAATATTTCTCAGGTTATTGCTTGTGTGGGTCAACAAAACGTTGAAGGAAAACGAATTCCGTTTGGATTCCGCAAAAGAACTTTGCCACACTTCATTAAGGACGATTATGGTCCTGAATCAAGAGGTTTTGTAGAGAATTCCTATCTTGCCGGTTTGACACCTTCCGAATTTTATTTTCACGCTATGGGTGGTCGTGAAGGTCTTATTGATACTGCTGTCAAGACTGCTGAAACTGGATATATCCAGCGGCGTTTAATAAAGGCTATGGAGTCTGTAATGGTTCATTATGACGGTACTGTGCGTAACTCAGTTGGACAACTCATTCAGTTAAGGTACGGAGAAGACGGTTTAGCTGGAGAAACAGTGGAGTTCCAGAATTTGCCAACTATTAAACTATCCAACAAGGCATTTGAAAAGAAATTTAAATTTGATCCATCAAATGAAAGATATCTAAAAAGAATATTCAATGAAGATATTATTAAAGAGTTGACAGAATCGGGCTATGTTATCGCTGATTTAGAGAGTGAATGGGAACAACTTTGCAAAGATCGAGAAGTTTTACGTCAAATTTTCCCAAGTGGTGAATCCAAGGTTGTACTGCCCTGCAATTTCAAAAGAATGATTTGGAATGCACAAAAAACCTTCCACATTAATAAGAGGATGCCTACAGACCTCAGCCCCATAAAAGTTATATCAGGTGTTAAAGACCTGTTAAAGAAATGTGTAATTGTAGCAGGCGAAGATCGCCTTTCGAAACAAGCTAACGAAAACGCTACTTTGCTATTCCAGTGTTTGGTAAGGTCTACATTATGTACCAAGTTTGTATCTGAAGAATACAGAATGTCAACAGTCGCTTTTGAGTGGTTGATTGGTGAAATTGAAACTAGGTTCCAACAAGCTCAAGTTAACCCCGGCGAAATGGTCGGCGCGCTTGCTGCACAGTCACTTGGTGAACCTGCCACTCAGATGACACTGAATACTTTCCATTTTGCTGGTGTGTCATCCAAAAACGTAACCCTCGGTGTGCCGCGTTTGAAGGAAATTATCAATATCTCGAAGAAACCGAAAGCTCCGTCACTAACAGTGTTTTTAACTGGTGGTGCTGCCAGAGATGCTGAAAAAGCTAAAAACGTACTTTGTAGACTGGAACATACCACACTACGCAAAGTGACAGCAAACACAGCTATTTATTACGATCCAGATCCTCAAAACACCGTTATAGCAGAGGATCAAGAATTCGTAAATGTTTATTACGAAATGCCTGATTTTGACCCTACAAAGATTTCACCATGGCTGTTACGTATTGAATTAGATCGTAAGAGAATGACAGATAAGAAACTTACTATGGAGCAGATAGCTGAAAAAATTAATGCCGGATTTGGAGACGACTTGAATTGTATATTCAATGACGACAATGCTGAGAAACTTGTATTACGTATTAGAATCATGAATAATGAGGAAAGTAAATTCCAAGATAATGAAGAAGAAACAGTTGATAAAATGGAAGATGACATGTTCTTGAGATGTATCGAAGCAAACATGCTGTCGGACATGACGCTACAGGGAATAGAAGCCATTGCTAAAGTTTACATGCATTTGCCACAAACTGAAGCCAAAAAGCGCATTATTATCACAGAACAAGGAGAGTTTAAGGCAATTGCTGAATGGCTACTGGAAACTGATGGTACTTCATTAATGAAGGTATTGTCTGAGAGAGATGTTGACCCAATAAGGACATTCAGTAACGACATTTGTGAAATATTCCAAGTGCTGGGTATTGAAGCTGTACGAAAGTCAGTGGAGAAAGAAATGAACGCTGTCTTGCAGTTCTATGGTCTTTATGTAAACTATCGTCATCTTGCCTTGCTTTGTGACGTCATGACTGCCAAAGGTCATCTTATGGCTATTACTCGTCACGGTATTAACAGACAGGACACTGGAGCTTTGATGAGATGCTCATTCGAAGAAACTGTTGACGTGTTGCTAGACGCTGCTAGTCATGCGGAAGTAGATCCAATGAGAGGTGTATCTGAAAATATTATCATGGGACAACTGCCGCGAATGGGAACTGGTAAGATTTCACATTTTATCAATTTTATGAAATTCCATTTATAAGAAATCTAAAATGAGTATCAAATTAATTTTCGTTTCTTTTAAGGTTGTTTTGATTTGCTACTTGATGCTGAGAAATGTAAGCACGGAATGGAAATGGGTGGATTGGGTGTTGGAGGAGTTGGAGGCGGCATGTACTTTGGAGTCGGCACTCCTTCTATGACACCGCTCATGACTCCTTGGTCTACACAGAATACTCCTGGATACGGTAGCAGCGCATGGTCTCCAGGCCAAGGTAGGCTATTCACAATTTTTGATATAATGTTGACAGTATTTTATGATGTTGGAAATGATAAAAAAATCTTTATATTTAATTCGTTTCACAGTTGGAAGCAGTATGACTCCTGGCGGACCTTCATTCTCACCGTCTGGTGCATCAGATGCATCAGGACTATCACCAGCTTATAGTGCTTGGTCTCCTCAGCCTGGTTCACCTGGGTCTCCAGGGCCTCCACTTTCCCCGTATACATCTCCTGCAGCGGCATCGCCGTCATACTCACCTACAAGTCCTGTATATGCTCCTGCTTCTCCAAGCCTCACCCCCACGTCACCATCACATTACTCGCCGACTAGTCCATCATATTCACCAACCTCACCAAATTACTCTCCTACTTCTCCTATATATTCACCAACAGCGCCAAGCTATTCTCCCACGTCTCCAGGCTATTCACCTACATCTCCGTCATATTCTCCGACTTCACCGAGTTATTCACCGACATCACCAAGTTATTCTCCGACCAGTCCCGCTTACTCACCGACGTCACCAAGTTATTCACCGACATCACCAAGTTATTCCCCAACGAGTCCATCATATTCACCGACGAGTCCTTCGTACTCTCCTACAAGCCCTGCATATTCTCCGACTTCCCCAGGTTATTCACCATCTTCACCTAGTTATTCGCCGACGAGTCCTGTTTATAGTTCTGCTTCTCCAAGTTATTCTCCGTCTTCACCTAATTATACACCTACATCTCCAGGTTATTCTCCTACAAGCCCATCGTACTCCCCAACATCTCGAGCGTATTCGCCAACATCACCCAACTATTCACCATCGTCACCTAAATATTCTGCCTCGCCTAACTATTCTCCAACATCACCGTCAGTTGCTAGCGGCAGTCCAACATATTCCCCAACTAGTCCGCAATATTCACCCACGAGTCGTCAGTACTCACCAGCAAGTCCAGCCTATTCACTTTCTTCACCTCAACACGCGGGAAGTACACGATACTCTCCGTCTTCACCTAACTATTCTCCATCTTCTTTAAATTATTCTCCATCTTCACCGGGATACTCGCCAACTTCGACGAAGTATTCACCGACTTCGCCGACCTATACACCAACTTCTTCAAATTATTCACCCTCTTCACCTGCTTATTCTCCCTCGTCAGCTGGGCCAAGCACATACTCTCCAACATCACCAACATATTCTCCCACCTCACCTAATTATGACGATGGCGACGATTAGATTAGTAAACATTTACTTTAATTTATATTCTATAGTTATAAGATGTTTGTAAATACGTGAATTTCCACTATAGTATCAGTCTTATTTACACTTAGACGTAGTAGGCTTTGAGGTAGTAGCCACGTTGATTTCAGTATAAATGGGCTTTAAACGAAGCAGTACTACCCTCTCACAGAAGACCAACCTAAAGCGACAGCATCTGTGCTGACGTGTTTCGCTTGTGAGTAAGAGACCGGCGGTCCATTGATATAGGGGTGATAGTTACCGTGGTAAGTGTGTGAACCTTACACTGCCACGATGACTAGTATGGATCACCATATTGCATTGTCTGCATTCGCAATGAGTATGGTGACTAGAACTCTTGGTTTCTATTCATGCCTTCCATCAGGCAGACTTGAGTCACTTTAGTAATATTAAAAGAAAAAACATATTTTTAAGCTTTTAATTCTTTTGGAAATGTAAGTTAACAAAAAAAGCCTATGAAATAAATAAGGATGAGACTACACCAGAATTCAGAATTCTTTAAAAAAAAAAGAAAAAATAGTACTTTTAGGCTAAGATTACTATTGTGTAGGTTAAGTTTATATTAAAGTTATGTTCATAATTGAACATTAGTTGGTGAGTTTATTTCTCTATTAATTTTAATAATGCACTGAAACATGAAATACGACTTTCCAAAACTAATTGTAATTTTATTTAAGCATTTAGGTATATGCTATTACTTTTTTTGTGATTTGTATTCTTTTGAAGTTATCCCGTGACTCGAACACCTAAACATTACTTCTGATTTTAAAAGTTTTGTACTAAATTCAGTTCCAATCTATTCTCGATCTCATAAATGTCATAAAGATATTAACGTTGACTGTAATGTGATTAAATCGTATTGTAACGGGAAGTTTATTGGGAATCTGCTAGCTTTAGTAATACTTTTCTACGAAAACACTTATTATGACAATTGTGGAGATCGAGAGTAGAGGATTTTGATCGAATTTTTATAACGAGCATTGACCTGATAAAGTCCCATCTGACAGAATTCTGCTTATGTTTAGGCAATGTTTTGTTCAGATGCCTTCTAGTAACTTTTATTTTAAAGGTGTTAAAATTTGTCGTTTTTAAGTTATCTTGATATTACCACAAACACATAGTGAAGTATACTTTGAATATAAGAAAATTCCTATTAATGCATATAAAAAAATGTTTATTGTTTAAGATAAAGACATCAATTGTAAAGCATTTTGTGGTGGTAAATAAAAACAATATTAGTATTTGGTATTTTTATTTCATCAATATTCACTCAGATTTAACCTACACATACTACTACATATTTAACGGTCGCAGATGTGTTGTTTGCGATTTACGTCAAACAATAATATCGGGGTTGCCAACGTATGAATTACAGAAAACGGTAATAAAATATCAAAACAACTAACGTAGTTACTGTAACAATACGAATTAAAGAAAAAACAATTGTATAACGTTTCTCTAAAAGTTTGAGCTTTAGATAACAAAATTAGATCAAATTATAGTTAGGGGTATAGTTCTCTACTATCTACATTCCTATAAGTAGGTACATTATACAATTACAAAATACAAACCACTTAATACTAATTATCTATTGTGCTTTTATAAACTTCGAACACAGCCATTTTATATTCTTTAAGTTACTTACACACTAAGTCAAATAATTTCGTATTAATTACGTTTTAGTGATATATTGCAAAACAATAAAATGTTAAGGTGGCTGGAGATGACCTAACATAGTATTCTTCATGTCGTGTTGAATTCATTCATTTATTATCAACACTTAAGTAAATACGTTCATAAAAAACAAGCTACTTTTACAAAAAATACAAATAGGAATGAATGGAAGCCGTTTGTAAGCATTTGTACTTACGAGTATATGACTAAGATTATATTTATTTTCCTCGATATATCTCTATGATGCGGTCCTGATCAACGTATTCGAAGATATGCGGGGCGTCCATGAGAATGCCGACTGTGCCTGCGGTGGTGACGATGAAGAATATGTAAAGTTGTAGCCTGTCGATCACCATTGCTACGTACTTCCAATCTTCACGAGTCTGTATATAATTTCATTTTCAAATTTACTTTGTTCTACAAAGAAGTTTAGTACCACTTGGGCATTATCTCGCTACTTTGCTAAGAAACTGTAAAATGTACAATGGTTTTAAGTCTTAGCAGCAAGTAAGGTCTTCCACCTATAGGAATTTATAGAAATAAACTAAAAATTGAATATACTAGAATGGGCAGCACTTGTGGTAACTTATAGATAAGGTAAGTTTTAGTACTTTAGATATGATATGACAAAATTTTATAAATCCTGCCTACTTTAACAAAAATAAACAAGGAGCTAACTATTCTCTTTTTGCGTTAGTTATATTTATAAAGATTTAGATTTGAGCAGTTTTAGTCACAACCTCTAAATACCTTTCAATGTGCCGATATGTAACAAAAGCTAAGATTGCAGTGATTTCTGATTACAAGAGGAATCACTTTTTTGCCTATTACGAAGACGCAGTTCTCGATTGATTTCATTATGAATTCACTTAGGTACTTATACTCGTACGTACACAGCCTCGATACTATGTACCGTACTCCTCGGTAGGTCGTACAAATATTTGTTTTGAACGGGAATTGAAGACGCGTAATGAGGCATTCTGTTCAAGTTTCTAGGTGACCAACTTACCCAATGTAATCATGATTTACATTGTGGGTATATAGTTTCATTATAATAGATTAGATTAGATTAGATAGTAGATTATAAACATTATCACCAATACTGACCTGAATATAGAGATCTTCGTTACGTAGATGTTCAGCAATAAACTCCACTGCTTCCGTAGCTTTTGCTGCTTCCGGGGACAATAGGAGGGAATCTGAGCTTTCTGATTCTCTCCTCTCTCCTCCAAGTCCCAAGCCCCCGAGCGCACCAAGACCTCCAAGAGCGCCGACTTCACCACCGCCGGCCGCACGGTTTATCTTGCAATTCGGATGGTGCAGGTCCGACATCTCCATTGCCTCCATTTTGCTTTGTTTTACACCAATCGCACTAAGAAGTTAGTATATTGACAAGTTTCTCATGTTAGACAAGGACTGACTAACATCAACTATAAGATATTTATTAATCCTTACCTAATGTGCTTAGGGAGTTCATGTGGAGCGGCTGCATGTGGTGGAGCGCCCATTCCGGGCATTTCCATCATCCAGCGCAGTCTCGTTTTCCGTGGACGACGCATGAGTAGTGCTGCCGGAAGATAATGTAGAAAAACACTTCTGATCCAGAGCGGCATCCTAAAAGAAAATATAACATAACTTATTTAAATTTAAATAATAAATTAAACCAATGCAGAAACATTTAAAGGAATCATTTGTAGGGATGAAAATGAATAAAAATGGCAAATTTTCTAATACATAATTTGAAACTTGTTTTCGATGTATCAATATCGATCGATGATCTATCAATATCGATAAATTATCGGTTCTAGTCTTCAATGTAAATTATTCTATATTACTTATTTGGATAAGAATTTTACCTGTGCGTTCTGGGACCTCTGAAATTCCAATTGATGATGATGACCGTGACGAGGATACTGACAGTGTTCATAATAAATGTAAAGAGCAAGTATTTGGCGATAAGAGGAAGCACGAGAGATGTTGGTGGAAGAATTTTTGACACTAGCAACAAGAACACGACCAGTGACAGTAAAATACTAATACCCAACGTCACCTGAAAAATTAAAAACCAAATTACTACGTGTACATAGAATTCGGGTAACATGAAATTTTTTGTGTTGTATATCAATTGAAAATTCTAATAAAAAGCACCCTGTATACATCTACCCAGTATATTAAGTGAGATTACACCGCAATTAATTCAATATACTCCTTGATTTATGTGTTTATGTTCTGAAGCTCAAACATATAGACTTTCAGCCTTAGAAATCACTGTTTTACCTAAATTGGCCGCACTCAATGCTTTTATAAGGAATACCCTATATACCCTGCGATCTTTTTATGGTCACCAGTCTATCTACCAATTTCAAATTCAAAACCCTAGACATTTTTAAAAATATACGTGTATAATGTTATTCAAAACTGAAATCAATTTGGTCACTCAGGTTATTCAAATATGCTTATATAAAAACGTAGTTTATTTGTTCACCTTTTCACCAGCTTCAGCAGGTAAATAGAAGACTAAAACGCAAAGGAATGAAATCAAAACCGTTGGTAGGATTAAATTTACTGTATAGAACAGAGTTTTCCTTCTAATTATTATATAAAATGTGATATCGGTTTCTGTTGGATGATTTCCTTCATAAATATTTAAGTAGGCCGGTACTTCAATAATGTCCCAAGTTCCTGATTTCCAGTAGTCCGACAGATCAACAAAGTTTTTATTGTTGTATAGTGCAAGGGACACTTGGTCTCCGTTAAAAGTCCATGATCCAAATTTCATAATACAAGTTTGTTGATCGAAGGGAAAATATGTCACATCGATAGTGCAGGAGCTCTGAAAAAAAATTATACCTACATATTGTACATAATACAAACATTAATGTCTCTAGGACATACATAAGTGATCAAACCTATAAATGTTACTTGTAACTAAAGTTTCTGAATTTTAATTAACCACACCAATACAAAGAAAACTACCTAAATTGTAATTAGTAAGTTACAGTATAAAGTCGACTTAACCGACCCACATCAAGTCCAAAGTATTAACGTCAGAGTGTCAGAGCGGGATAAAAAGTACCACCGATTATTTGTTTTCTACCAGAAACCTAATACAAAGTTAACAATTGGCCAGGACAATTATGTTATTAATTATTAGACGAACAGTGAGGTTATTCGACCACATAGTTACTAAAATATCATGTGAAATTATAGGACGTTTTATGTACCTGATAAATAGCCGGCGGTACCCAAAGTACTTCGCCATTCGGGTAAATCAGCACGTTAGATTTGTAACGTACTTCGTAATTTCCATCAGCGCTGCAATACACAATTAAATATAAATTATAAAATATAAACAAAAATAAAGATAATAAAATAATTATAAGAGTTACCAACTTGTTAAAAAGAACAATGTCGGGCTTCCAAACCTTGTCGGGTGGCAAACGCAATACGCCTATACCACCGTAATCCGCCTCATCCCACATCAGTTGATAATCCATCCATACCAAACGGAGCCACACATTTGATTTCATAATTTGATTCTTTTCATTCTGCAAAAAAATTATCGTTGAATCAACTTTGCTTCAATAAATATCTATTTAACGTCAATATTGCTCACCTGTTTTGCCGGGAGCAAAACGGTAACAACATACATAAAATAAATAAGATTTATAATACTAACTTCACATACGGTTGTCTTATCCCAAACTAGACAGAGTTCTGTACTAGACTAGACTGCATTATAATAATCAAACTGCTGACAAACATACTTATATATTTCTAAATACATTCACATTAATTGTAATAAATTACACCCAGACAGAATGAATTTAATGATAGTACTTGTTATAAAATTATTTGTAATAAGTAGAATCGAGTCCATGACCTTTATAAGTAAATCAAAAAGTGATCCTACCTTAGTTGCCCAGTTATTAACAGGCCAAACACTAATAAGAATAGTTCATGAAACTAAGACACACAAACTTTTTTGTACTGAACAAACACACGGTAGGCACCTAACAGATAATATTATATTTGTTTCCTCTAACGAAATTTCGTTTTATTATGTGCCCTTTTCAAGGAAAGAAGGGCAAAATAGATTCCACGCTAGAATTTGGGCGCCTTTCCTAGGTCACGTTGAATCAATCAGATCTTTTTCACTGTGATTGGTAAGCTTATCGGGTATTTTTGGGATATATATATACTTTATAGTCAATGGAGTTTCTAGTGGCAAAAGTTATAATTTATATTAAGTAAATCTATGTCGCTAACTTGACTGAGTGATGTTTATACAGTTTATACATGTGGTGATAGGATAAAATTGTATGCGCACAACGTGTCTGGCTTAGGTTCTTTCCTTCCATATGCAATGTTTATGTTAGATTTTAGTTTAAGTGTAAAGAGGCCACTGCATCCGTCACTAAATCAGTCAAGAATAAACCCAGTTTAAGAGAACACGTGAATATTTTTTTTATTTTAATATTTGTCCCAGTTAGTAATAGGTTCACATTCCAACGCCAGGGTGTGTAATTCTTCAATCAAATTCTAAGCAAATTCAAGGATTAAGTGTCAATTGTAATTTTAAGTCCTTAATTTAAAAAAAAGGAATGTGAAAAGGTTTACGACACAGGCAGATCTGGGACTTGGCATAAGCGAAGATACTAAACTCCATGTTGCAGATCATGTGGAACAGTCACCAACCGGTGGCGGTAAGAGCTGTACTGAGTCTCACAGAAGTGAATAACTTACATAATTGGGCTGTCGAAGCCGACAAAGTTAGAGAGGCGACTCATCTAACGAAGAAAGCAATAGTAACACCTAGTTCTAATCATAGGGATACCAGTGAAATCATAGCTGAGGCGCTGGAGAAGTTGGATCTCAAGATTGGTGAACTGTGTGGTAGAGCCTACAGCAGCGGTTATCGTCATTCAGAGTCATGCGCAAGAAACGCGAGTAGAAATCACAACAGCCAGTCGGGTATCGCTGCGTTATTATCATTTAAGTCTAAAGCAACAAGTGCAAAGAACCGTGCAATTGGAAACAGTTGAAAGACACTACTTCGTCGCAAAACTAACGATAATATAGCCTACGGCGAAGGTACTAATTAACTCATTCAATCGTCTATGTATTCTAGATCATAAAAGTGGATTACAATTTTAATAGATACGAGAGCCAACGTTTCGGTGTTCCCAGTATCTAAGTTAAATCTGAAAAACTCATGTGTTATAAGTACTCGTATAAACTTTATACGGCTAACGGCACCCCGAGAGAAACATATGGTGTGCGCACCTTAAACTAAGGTCTAAGACCTTAGTTTAAGATGAGCTTTCCGATGCCCATTCGTAGTGGTAGTAGTTAAAAAATCTATAATAGGGGCAGATTTTTTAATGTATTGGAAGTTGTTAGATGAGTTAAGCGCGTGGAGATTGGAAGATTAGAATACTAAGTTAAATTTTATAGCGTATCGGGTAGAAATATTAATAGTAACGATGAGTCACAAAAATTATGTAAATATCAGGGAATTACTAAGCTGACATCATATAAGAACATATTAAGCATTCGGTGTATCGTTATATTAAATTTAACAGACCTCTAGTGTACACCTTCAGTGTATACCTCAAGAGAACTTGGATACCATTTAGAGACAAATTACGTCGAGATGAATAACACGAGATCAAACTCGATGGAGTTTTGGCATTTTGTAACGGAGTTCCTATGATCAACTTACAGCTCCATCATCGTCATCATAATCATCAGACTCTTGATATCATCTAAAGACAATGTACTCGTCAAGACGAATAAACGAGTCCAAACTCGATGGGGTTGCATTTCAGTGTTTCATTACAGTTTTCTCATGGCCACCTTCCAGCTCAATTAACAGATCAGGTTCATATCATCATTACATTGTCACACAACATACCCATGCGTACAAAATTTTAGCTCTATCAGTTGATGATATTTGTTTCAAAATGGAGTTGCAAAATTCCACCCACACCAACATAGTTACATACATACATATACTGTAAGGTAAATAACAGTTTGTAATAACAAAATATTGGGACTGTTTAAGTTTAGTAAGTATTTTAACTATTATTGTTAACACAATATTGGCAACATCAAGAATTTTACCAAAAGGTTTTTTTATAAAAGTTACCATGATTAATTTTACCAGAGTCGAAGGCTATACAGTATTTGGTTACACGTGAATCTATTGCAGGGGAACTGGGATCCTCTAAAAACGAAATTATCTATAACCCTTGTAGAATTAGACATCCTGATAAACAAGTGCTCCACGGTGCTCTGTGGGTACTCCTGTGATACCGTAGAGTACCCGCAAGTTAATCTCGTCCAGATGTGAAAGACCTGCGGCTGCCTACAGAATACCCACCAACGACAAAAGAAATCTATGCAACTTTTTCCATGAATGTGGATTAACAGGGGCTCTACTACTACTCTTCACCTTTCCTAATTGCAATAATGATAATAATGTTTCTTGTGTCGTGGGTATAGCACTAATTCAGACTAATTAATGTACTTTTAAGAATTACATACAACATTGATGAGCTGTACAAAGGCCAAACCGAAGCGGACGTCGACTTTCTGCGTCATGTTTTGTACTGGGCGGATGAGTTTGTTGTAGCCACGAAACAAGTCGCGGACCAGCCGCTCTTCGTCTTCTGAACACCATCCTAAAATAAAAAAAAAATATTGATTAAAATCGTATCTATGTTTAAAGGAAAAACAGTATTTATCATCCCATCAAAATGAAGTCCTAAATAATTCTAAATACAACATGTGGGTAAATAACAAAAAATCTTCTTAATATGATTGTGGAGATAGCACGAAGAAGTAAATAGCATGATCGATAAAAATTACAGGTACGTAGACTACCTTTCTAACAATTTCGATTCTTCTTCCCTATAGGATTTTAAAGGTTTTTAAAGTCTGTTAATATCAAATCAGAAGTTCTAGTAATGTTGCTTCAGGTCATTTTCAGTTAGAAATAAGGTGTGATCATGGACGCTGCCAGAATGATTCCTCCGGTGTCCAAATTATTTTCAGGTGAGTGCATCTAAATCTACACATACATTAACTAATGTAGAATATAACATTACATTACATTTACCTATGAAATAGATGTTTTATTAAATAAGTTAAAAAAAAACCAAAATGTTTTATAACTTTTAATTTAGATAATCAGCCACACAGTCGATGCAGCTTTGCCAACACAGTGGCAGTTTATTGATAGATAGCCATCTCGAAGAAATCAGATGAACAAATTCAAATCCAAATTTTCAAAGGTATTTCGTACTGTCTTTCAGGTAACATAACGCACCCGGTGTAGTCGAGCATAAATGTGTATTTTTCTATGTATTTACCTTTCTGACAGAGGGGACACCCCTCCCGGTGCCCATCATCATCATCAATAGTTTTTTATAGTCCACTGCTGGACACAAGCCTCTTTCTAGCAAGGAGGTTTTATGAATGAATGTACTTTAAAAGTTATGTTACAGATGCAAAGGGAACAGTAAAAACATCATATTTTACAGCATTAACAATAAACGAAATTACAATTACTACACAAAGCTCTCTTGAAACGAATTCTTAAAATAAAAGAGTCCTTGGGCGTGGACATAAACTTCTTATTTGAATACACGAGAGATGTTAAAACATGGTTTTAAAAAGTAAAAGGTGGCAGACTAAGCATTGGGAACACGACAATAAAAAGTAACTGGTCCAAATGGTGCCAATCATGGATAGGTTCATGTGAAAATCTTCAGAGGAGACTTACGTCGCAAGACAAGCTGTTAACCAGAAATTCAAATCCGTTGTCGATTGTAACAATTAGCTAAATAAATAGATTTTAATTTAAGTTATAATCTTATTCCTGAAAACATATGTAATAGAAGAAATAAACAACTTATTGCTGTAATTGCGGCCTATTTAATTTATAAATTACTCTACTTACTTTTTATTTCATTGATATTTACCAAAATTTAAATGTGATGTAGTTTAAATTTGTTTATAAGGATATTACATGGGAGGCTGCTTGGAGAGTAGCATGTACCTCTAGCTGAAGTGCTGTTGCGACGACAGATCAATAAAGAGCGAACCGGAGATAATGGTTCAAATATCACATTTCTCAATGTTAAAGATTTTAAATATTAATATTTATAATTATGTTAATCTGGCCAGCGAGGCATAGTAGCCCAGAACCTCCTTTCGAAGGAGAGGCTTATGTTCAGCGGTGGACTGGTAAAAACTGTTGATGTGAACTACGTTAATTATGAGATAATTACAAACACAATGTGATCACCAATTATTAGTATTCTTCTTTTAATAGTTGTGATGACAAAGTTATAACTTTACTACTTATTTAAAGCTAAACTACACCATTAGTCATTTCATTAGCTTTTAAAGAAAGAAAAGAATTATTCATGTTAATACTCTGTTTATAGGCACTGAAATCACAAAAAAAGCTTATTTACATTAGAAGCCAGCGTCAACTACTAAAAAAAACACATTTGTTTACAGTAATTGTAGTTTAATAAATATTTAGTTACTTATAATTCAGTTATGTGATTATACGGAGTTGAGGTCGGAGTACCTGAGTAGAGGAGTGTGAGCAGCGCGGCTGTGAGCAGGAAGGCGCGCGTCCCACCCGACATTGCGGCGCACACTGCCGCACGCAGCGACGCAACCGCCCGCCCTTGCACCTCCGTTCCGCGCACTACCCGCCCTATGCACCTAAGCCGCCTACCGCACACTACACTACCAACTGTATACTAGTACAAACTATACACTCAGACAATTAATACTAGATTATTTGCATTTAATAGCTTGAACAAATAGTTTCAAATGTCAATTTAGACTTTGACTTCGTCTGTATTCAACCTTCTCCTTAATTGTCTTTTAGAATATTTTTAAGATCTTTCGGCTTATATGTGATATGTATTTTATATATTCATTTTGAAAAATTGGTAGCTTACTAAAATGTGTACGTAGCAGGTCTCATTTTCGGTATATACTTACGTTAATACCAGCTATGGAGGATGTGCTATGCGCATGTGCTGTCATCCCACGGGATAGAATCGATTTCTGTCCGCTCGGCTACAGCGACTCCTCACCGATAATATTATGTAGGTCGGGGATGGCTTATACAATACTTTCAAGTATGCTGACAGGAATTATAGATACTTTCAATATGTTATTTATAAACTTGTTTATATTTGGTCTGAGAAATCTTATAATAATTTGTTTATATAATTAGAGATCGTGCTGTAGTTTTATAACTTTAGTCACTTAATTTAATAAAGGCTACATGTGCAGTTACAAATTTATTAAGTGTTATCAAGCAGTAACGAATGTAATGGTGACTTGTTTTACAAGGTTTAGTTGCAGTTGTAAATAAAAAGACAGTTTGTTTCATTCGTTTATATTTAATAAACAAAGTGCAATTCAGAGTTTTAACCCTAACAATTGAACAAATTTTGGGGACATCGGTTGTCCCATTACCGACGGAGAGATGCCGCACATTGTTCTATCAAATAAGAAGATAGAGACCGCAATGGCGGGTTCATGCGCGGCTTCTTTCGTCCGGGTCGTCACACAACCTCTAGCGAATGGTATGAAGATTACATAATAGTAAATAAACGCATGATCAGAAACATTGACCCGTAATCAAATTCGGCCAAGCAACTTCCAAAGGACCGTCTAAGATTACTTACAATATAATCCCGGAGAAGGAAAACATTACAGGAGCTTTGTGAGGGTACATTCGTGTTGTCGAGTGTACCCGCACATTCTCTCCGCTTATATCACGTTTTCCTTTTAAGGGCTTCACAATGCTTCGTCATTAAAAATAAATCAACAATGACGTAACAAAAAAATTGCTTTCGATGGAGCGTTAAATAAACTTTGTTTTAGTTAACTGTAATGTGGCAGACGAGCGATAGGGTTGGTCGAGGTGCTTACGACATACTTGTTGAAGTAGTCTCGATAACTATTCCAGTAGAGTTCTGTCAATACATATGGTTCGTATTTTTATTCTGTTTACATAAAAAATGAGTAATATATACACATAACGATATTTGCAATGATGGTCGTATTTCTTAATTATTGCCGAAGAAGAACATTTTTACAAGCTAACATTACTTCCAACATAATAATATGAATTACTGTAACTGTATAGAAAGAAGTACAAACGTGATATTAATATGTATGTAAATTAATTATTTGTATAAGTCGTTTCGAAAGATCCAGTTATGACTTTATTAAAATAATATTTTGTTTAACTACAACTTTTAACGAACGTTTTATTAAGCTATAGCCCATGGATATTCACCATTTATAACAATATCGACCCGTTCACAACGAGGCATATCACAACCTGTACAAATTGAATCAACATTGTTTGTAAAGTTCTATACTAGCTACTGACACAAATATATCTGAAAATAAAACTAGGGATTATAACCACGATTCATGGAATCGAATAAGAGGGAAACAAAGGGCCCTTGTTTCATCGCCCAAACTCTAAAATTGTACAATAGATTTCAAGAATTGAAGAAGTTCTAACAAAGTTTTAATTTTAAATGCGAATCAGGTCGTTCAACGGTATGAAGGAAGACGTTTTTGTGCTAAATTTTGTTTTGCCACAGTTTTGTGTAGTCGGTGGCCATTTGTGATGTTGACTACTCTAGCGCAGACCTCACCGGTCCGACGACGCTTGCAAAGTGCATAACACGTACTGCCACAATATCGCTTCGGGCGACTTCTCCACGGACGGATCGTCAGTGTCACGGAAACACTCATCGTCCTCAAGAGAATACACCTCCTGACGCACCCAACGATCGCTCGGAAAGTACACGATTCCAGTGAGCGTGACGACCATTAGAATGTCATTGGAAGAAAAGATACACAATCGCTGAAGATCTTAGAGGATTAGAAGACGTTAGTCGGATAGGCAGTTATCATTGAGCGTACAGGGTTGGCAGTCAGATGTAACTTATATCTATAGGGGGGCACGGGCGATGAGGCAGGCGGCGGCAAGCAACTTCGCCGCCGCGGCGTCAGCGTCCGCGCCGCTTTGCACATCACAACTTAACAAGTATTCGCGGTATCACAGAACGGTTTCGCATGCGTAGACGCAAGCGGGCAGGCCGCTACGACACCATGATGTGTGGCGCGGACAGCAGCACTGCTAGCGTGGCAATGATTGTGAACAGGGTAAAGATAATAAGGCACAGTCTGTCCACGACCATGGCGGCGAACTTCCAGTCGCGTGAAATATCCGCATCTTCGTCGTCCTTGCGCATCTGAAAAACGTTCAAACATATTTATAATATTAAATTTACTTTTTGCTTCACAAAAGTATCATATTTTTATTAAATTTTACCTGATCTGTGATGACTCGAAGCTCTTTGAGTATAAGTGAGAGCTCGTAATCGACACCGAAACAACTATGTGCAGCCAGCCCCGCTCCACTCTCCTCACCCCCTCTGCAAGAAGTAAGTCTCTGTAATTACCTGTTACGTATAAGTTCTATACTAATCAAGGTGGAGCCGAGGAACGAAGGGCACTACAGGAGTTATGCCGATTTTATGTTAAAGACCCAAGACCCAAAATAGTAGAAATACTGAAGTCGAAGTGAAATTTATGTGATGGAAAGTGAAATAGTGTGTTGAATAATGTCAATGTTCATTCGAGAAAGCTGTTAGGGTCGGGTACACTGCGGAACGTTCTAGGCCGGGGTGAATAATCGTAACCGTGCTATTTACGGCGAGTAGTGTTCGTGTAGATCGTCGAGGGACCTGTAGTATCGGCAGCAGGGCGGCTGCTGCGATTGCGCATGTCGGAAGTCGTCATCGATGTCGAGCACGTTTGCTAGAAGCGACTTGGAAGAGCGTTCACGCAGCTCCAAGTCCGGCGGCGGCGGCGCGCGCGCCGGCGGTGGCGTCGTTGCCGAGCCTGGTCGGGACATGCGCAGGATCCAGGGCAACCAGTACAGGAACACGCATCGTATCTGTCATCCAAAACCTCATTTGTCAAATATATGTACTAACCTTCTCATTGAGTCGTTTATGTAAAAAATATATTTTGTTTAAATGTTGGAAAATAATATT
The DNA here is from genome assembly GCA_949316085.1 of Hypercompe scribonia. Classification (NCBI taxonomy): domain Eukaryota; kingdom Metazoa; phylum Arthropoda; class Insecta; order Lepidoptera; family Erebidae; genus Hypercompe; species Hypercompe scribonia. Next base: position 12,487,971 of record OX438971.1, on the reverse strand, counting down.
TAACCAGTTCACTTTTTAGAGTTATTGTTTATGTTTTGCCAATGTAAGCTGCAGTTTTTTTAATTCCAAGCGTATTTATTTAAATAAGAAATATATAATTTTTATGAAAGCGAGTGACATTCGGTCATGCAAGTAATTTAATATATTAATTTATAGCTGACTGCACGGTTGGCCTAGTGGTGTGAGCGGTCGCCACGCCGCTCTCCACTTTGCTGAGTGTTGTGGCTTCGAATTCCATATGGGACAACACTTTGTGTGATCCACAAATTGTCGTTCCGAGTCTGAGTGTTCTTCGTGTCCGTTTCTTGTAAAGTCCCCCGTGACACAGAATTTAATCATAATGCGGGTGTCGTCTTTTTAAAAAAAAATGAATAAAAATAATTCCTTGGTACAACATAATTCTATTGCTACTTGTAGATACATAACTACGAAAGAAATACTAACCCATTCACTCATTTCGTGAGTGTCGGAGTGTCTGTGATGATAATTTAAGATGAGAATGGTGGACACGACGGAAGAAGCCACCATGAACATGATGCAGTTGAAGTACGTGCCCAATAGTGGGACTGCGTCTGAAGTCGCCGGCATAGTCTCTGCTACCATGTTTAGAAACACCGTCAGCGATAGTAGAATTGTCACACCTGTATCAAGTTGTACATAAGTATTTTTTAAAAATCTTTATTTATTATAATTCAATTTATCATAATTCATCTTAATATATAATGTATTACCTAAAGACAACTTTTCACCCGAATCAGGTGGTAGCGTAAACCCTAGTAAAGCCATTGAGGCGATGAGCACACAGGGTACGATCAGGTTGAAGAAGTAGTAGAGAGTTTTCCGACGTATTACTACCGCGAACGTGATATCGATGTATGGCTCCGGACAGCAGTTGTAGTAAATCTCGTTGCGCTTGCCGGGGACCCCTACAATAAAGTATTATATTATACTCGTACATTACAACACAAAATTTCTATATATGGACTATATAAACTAAAAACACAAATATTCATTCGCTACTTTCCACTAAAGGTATCTATGCATATTTATAGTGACGAGCTTATCAGCCGATTTGTATTTGCATAAGAAATAAAGATGGCTAACACGTCTCCCACTTTCACGGTAACGTAATACCTATATCTTAATATGTTCAAGATTTGACTCAATTTCGATTAAACATAAGGATATAATAATAACACTTCCAGAGTTTTTGAAGCTCTTTATTACACACACACTGTTATATTCTTAAAACAGGGAGAATAAGTGTAAACTCAATGCTACCTCGAGGTCCAGCAAAAAGACAATTACCAGTGCCAAATTCGATTTCATCGGCAAGATTGGTGAGCGACTTACGGGCTACCCCTCGGGGAGTCGTGCCTTTTGGTCTCTTGCTAAGGCTGCCGAAGGAAACTTTTGCCGGTCGTCTTTACCACCATTGCGAAATGCCGATGGCAACTTGGCCCACAGTGCTAAAGAGAAAGCCGACCTACTTGTACAATTCCTTGCCTCGAACTCGACCATGAACGAGGATGGAAGTGCGGTACCGCCTCCTAACCCACCGTGCCAACACTCTTTGCCGGAAATATACATTTCGCAAAGAAAAGTGCGGCGGGAACTAAACTGTCGAGACGTTCATAAGTCCAATGGGCCAGACGGCATACCTGCAGTGGTGCTCAAACAGTGTGCTCCTGAGTTGTGCCCTGTACTAACGGGACTTTTCGCGCTTTCCTACCGCAACAGGCAGGTGCCGTCTTCGTGGAAGACTGCCCATGTGCATCCAGTGCCAAAAAGGGTGATAGATCGGACCCATCGAATTACAGGCCTATAGCTATAACCTCCCTTCTCTCTAAGGTGATGTAGCGTGTAATCAACACACGGCTCCTCACTTACCTAGAGGAGCACGATTTGATCAGCGACCGCCAGCACGGTTTCCGCCGCAGTCGCTCGACTGGTGATCTTCTAGTGTATCTCACTCACCGGTGGGCTTCAGCCAATGAGAGTCAAGGTGAGGCTTTGGCAGTTAGCCTGGATATAGCAAAGGCGTTCGATCGGGTCTGGCACAGGGGTCTTCTATCGAAGTTACCATCCTATGGCCTGCCTGAGGGTTTGTGCAAGTGGGTGGCTGGGTTTTTTTTCCGGCAGACGCATAAAAGCCGGCGTCGACGGTAGCTGCTCCGAAAGCATGGACATAAACGCTGGAGTACCGCAAGGCTTCGTGCTATCTCCAACGCTGTTCTTGCTGCATATCAATGATATGCTGTCCACGGATGGTATTCATTGTTATGCCGATGACAGTACTGGAGATACGTATTACACGGGCCGAGCCAACATCCCTCGTACCGTACCGTTGTAGTAGAAAGTCGCGAACAACTTGTGTCTCAAATCGAGAGCACCTTACACAGGGTCTACGATTGGGGTCGGGATAGCCTGGTCAAATTTAACCCCTCTAAGACACAAATCTCTGCGTTTACCGCCAAGAAAACCCCGTTCACTGTGGTTCCACAATTCCAGAATACACCCCTTACCATCTCTCAGAGTATTGGGATCCTCGGTGTCGACATATCCAGTGATGTCCAATTTCGAACTCATTTGGAAGAGAAGGTCAAGCTGGCATCAAAAAAGCTTAGTGTTCTGAATAGAGCGAAGCGAAACTTCACACCGGCACAAAGGCTAGTACTTTACAAAGCACAAGTTTGACCTCACATGGAGTATTGCTGTCATCTCTGGGCGGGAGCACCGAGGTACCAGCTTGAGCCTTTCGATTTAGTTCAGAGACGTGCTGTGAGAATAGTCGACGATCCTGATCTCACAGACGGTATCGAGCCACTAAGTCTTAGGAGAGACTTTGCCTCCTTGTGTGTACTCTACCGTCTCTACAATGGGCTGTGTTCTGAAGAATTGTTTGATATGATGGTCGCGAACTTAAATGGTCGCGCACAGTGCGGTTTCAGAGAAATTTTCTCCCGTGAACAATCCCGTTATGGAATGAGCTCCCTGCCAAGGCTTTCCCTGGGAACTACAGTATGGGGTTCTTCAAGAAGGGGGTAAATAGGTTTTTGAAGGGTCGGCAACGCGCACGTGATGCCCCTGGTGCCGCAGGCGTCCATAGGCGGCGGTAACCGCTTACCATCAGGCGGGTCGTATGCTTGTTTGCCACCATCGTGGTACAAAAAAAATAATAAATAATTGTTACGTGGGTCGTAACAATTTTACAGTTTAATCGGAAACACATATTCGATCTGAATAGTTTTGAAGCGTATTGACAAATTATTCTCAATGCCAAAATATATCCACCGTCTAATCAGATAACAGAACCTAATATCGTACCATATGCTGTTGGTTTCCATACCCACATTGTCAATTATTAGAGAGTTTCAACTGTGTCTTAAATACGAGTCCATTAATTAGACGTACTGGATGATATATCGTTACTACCATTGAAGATTCGTAAGAAGGATCGGTAAGAACTTTTGGCATATGTACTAACAGAACATGTAGCACTTTTCTAGTTATATATTATACTTTTTTGTAAACATTTACTTAACTATTATTGGACAAAGACAACTAAATATTTTTCCAAATCGCATTACGCCTTATTAGTCAATCATCGATAGCACATATAGTTTTTATATGTGACAAAAGTGAAGATGTAAGATATTAAAGGTATGCAAATGTAAGTTAGTTTAATTATCGTTTTGTAAAATAACCAACTAGTGTAATATTGTGTAAATTATTAAAAGTTCTTTTATCTAACTCACCTATTAGTTCCCATTCGCCATTCGTGACAAAACTGCTAATATCTCCACCCCCTTCGTCTTGTAATTGTAGATCCAGCTGCAAAAAGATATACATGCAGTGATCTGATGCTCGAAAACTATCGTGTGATAATCAGTTTTTATTTATTTTATTATATTTGATTAGTTAGTTTATTTTAATTTTTAATATTTAATACAACCTTATTTTGAATAAAATATAAAATTATAGCCTTATTGAAAGTTTGAGTTTATCTGAAAGTCATATTTAAACAGGCATGTATTTTATTTAAAAATCCTGAATCAAACATAGAACATCTATATAGGAAAAACTTTTACTGACTTCTGACGGATAATCCGTAATAACATAGAAAAAGCGTTAAAGAGAGGTTAAAAAGTTAATTTATGCTTACTGAATTTTTGTAGTTTATGGTATGTCAAACAAAAGACTGTAAATAACTTTAAATGTTATCTATTTTACATTGCTGAATACTTGATGTCTACTCTGGCCACCGACAAAATCGAAAAAAAGAACATTCTCTATTCGAACCTGATGTCCATCATAAGTCCAGCTGCCAAACTTCATCTCACAGCGTTGGTCATCGAAGGGAAACCAGGTGATGTCGATTTTGCAGGTGCTTTTGAAAATGCCAGGCGGCACGTATAGGCACGAACCGTTGTTCCGCACCACCACGTTCGTCGGGTATGTGCTGTCGAACCCTTCGTCCGCACTTTACAAACAAATTACGCTTGTTATACTACTCCACCATTGTATACCGTACCGTAAAGTTTAAATATAGGAATTTAAATATAAAATAAAAAAAGACGGTCGAATTGACAACCTCCACCTTCTTGATTTAAAATCAGTTAAAAGAATATTTCATTGGAATAATTAGTGTTGTATGTTCATAATTTGTTTATTGTCGAAAGATTTCATTAAAGTAATCAAATTAATGTTTAATACAAAAGAAAAAATAATATTATTTATTATTTAATTACATAATATTATTATTACGACAACTTATTTTCAGTGTTAAATTTAAAAGTAACCTTTTATGAAGGACAAATGAATAATTATTCGTAAGGATATGTAGTTATTTATTAATATTCCCGAGTCTATTGAAATATTGAATCACGCATTCAATATCTCACTCTTTCTCGCTCGATGTTTAGATATGCCATAGGTCTAAGCCCTTATTCAAACGCGAGGGACGTTGTTATGCAATTTCATGGCGTCTGTGCGTGGCGCATTTCCAAATCGCGGTCAATAATAACAGATAGATTGGTACTCTTGAGTTTCAACCTATCTGCCCTTAGTTTTCTTAAACCTTCTACTTTTTCATCTTATTGCTATACTTTACATGTATGTTATCTTGCACTATTAAGAGAAAACTTCCATTTTATTTTTATAAGACTTATGATGTGTCATTGTTTATAGTCAGTGTTCACCTTAATAATTTATTAATACACACATTTAAGCCAATGCAAGATGTTTATAGTTAGTACAATTTTAGATTCCGTTGTCGAAAAGAAACAATTTTAAACTGCTCAATTGAGAATGAAACGTAGACCAAATTAAAAATGCCTTTAGCTCATGATAAAGATAAGTGTGTCAAGAGATTGTATTGACTATATATTAGGGTGTCCCTTACTGGACAAAAAAAAATTTTTTTTCGAATTTCGAAATGCATACCCTCTATAATTTTTACTAATGCTATAAGATACTTAAATATAAAATTTTATCAATCTAGCATAATTGCAACCAGTGCCGACCGAGCTTCAAAGTTTAGTAAAAAACGTGTTTTGTCCTAAAATTTCAGTCTGCTATAATTTCACTATAAATGCAATGAATTAAGTGAACATTAATCTTTAATTAAAAACATAAAGAAATAAGAATCATTCAGGGTAACTTCTTTTTAGAGTAGTTTTTTTACAGTCTGGATACAATTTTAGATGTTCCTGGACACAGCGCAGCAAGAACTGTTTTTGTTCTTCTTCAGCCGTGATAAGTCCGTTAAAATCTTGCATTAATTTAACATCCCTTTCAGCAGTATCATTTACAACTCTCAAATAACTTATTCTTCTTTTAGCCTCCAGAAAAGCAGCATTGTTATTCCAAGAAGATACATCTTCCTTTAGAAAACTGTCGTCGATCTGCAGTCGTGATAAAAATTGTTTGCTCTTTTCCGATACGAAATCATCCAGTGCTTTGTCTAAAAAAAAAGAAAAATAAGTTAAATAACAAATAAAAATCAACAACAATTTTGAAAATAAATAAATAAGTATTGGACATTGAAATTGAAATCCAACAAAAAGTCAATTTAACTTACCAAACAACTTTTGAGTCAGTTCTTCCTTCGACGGGTCATAGCGTTTGCTAAAATCCGAGATTTTGTCCCTGTTGAAGTTGGCAATCATCTTCTTCTTAGTTTGGTTGTCAACTTCATCATCAAATAGTGATAGAATGACTGTCTCTTCACATAAATACCACAAGTGATGGCTGAACTTGCTTATAGAAGCTTTAGAAATTGTTGCGTCAACTTTTTCATACTCTTTTAACATCTTCAAGAAGCGCAAATCTTGATTAGGTGCTTTGGTCGCCACTGTACATTCGAGCCAAGGTTTAACATACAATATTACGAGAAATAAGCAAACATCTTGTAGAGCCTTTTTGTCCTTCGCAGTTACTCTGCATTGTGACTGAAGTAAACATATTTTTAAAGAATAGATCGCTCTCGCCATCCAGCGTGCCTGATGTATAGCTCCGGGGGGCCTTAGTTTTAATTTTTCCTCTGTGTCTCCTCCTAAAAATATTACGCACAGTTCGACCAATTCGCGGTAATCATCTCTTACAAAACCTTTATCTAATTCTGCCTTATAAAATAGTAACAACGCTTGAATGTCTGTCTCGGCAACCCATGCTTTTACGAAATTAAGAGATGGTTCAATTTTAGTACAATCAATGTTTTTCCAATTTTCTTGGAACTTTTTGAACATCGGAATATCTAGGCTACTAGTAATTTGCTTAATCTTGGTTTCAAAGACAGCTTTTAGGACCAATTCATAAACATGATGACGACAGGCGAAAAGCAACAATTCTCTTCCTAAAGTTTGCTCCAAAATAGCACAAGCTCCATTGAAACGGCCCATATTGGAAGCTGTTGTGTCGCAGCACATTATTTGCACTTTATCATAAAGGTTCCAGTCAAAGAGAGGTGCTGATACAGCCTTCGCTTGATGTTTTCCAGAAGAACTTTCTAGTTTCGGCACTGCAAGAAGCTGCTCTCTATCGTCAAATGAAGTTATAACTGGCAAGCGTTCTTCTTTTGAACTCCGTACATCCAACCCCGGTAATAGTTTTCCATCCCAATGGACTGTGACTATGTCGGGTACATTGTTTTGGAAGTTAGATTTTATTGCTTCTGCCCTTGATTTTCTAGTTTCAGTACGAATTCGCTGAATCGAGGATTTGTTAATACAGAAATCATCGCTGCTCAGACCAAGCGCTTCTACCACCGCATTAAGAATGTAAACGGTATCTCTAATGCTTAACTGGCATCGATCTAAAGCTGCAACTAGTTTAGGTGTTATAAGATTCTTTCTACCTCTTTTTGAACTTTGTTCATGGCAGGGAACGTCCGGCAAACTGAGTTCAGAATTCAAGATCTGTTCTTCGTCTGAATCTTCTACACTGTCTAAGTTATTTGTGGTGGAAGTAGATGCAACAGCTAGTGATTCTCTTTGTCTTACAATCCTTTCCTCTTCTTCCAATCGTCGTTGTCTAGATCTTTGTTCTTTTTCCGCCAATTTTTTATCTACACCACCTAAGCATCCCGGTCGACCTGGCTCTCTCTGTTTCATTAAAAATAATTTATCTTCCTCTATTTTCATTCTCTCAAAAGCATCAGCATGTGCAATATCAAACAAATTATCAAGATTAATTATAAAATTGTTCTCACGACTCTTAAACGTAATCTGAGTTTTCTTACAATTTTTTTGCAACTCTCTCCAAACATGATATAAATCAATAAGTTTCTTCACGCAGTTAGTAAATGCCCTTGTTGGAATTCTTGTTTTTTCCCAATATATGATGCACTCCCTAATCACAAGATTTGCACTTTCACTAACAGTCAATTTAACCTCACGAATATTGTAAAATAGGACTGAGAGAACTTGTCGATTAGATGGGAATTTTGCACCATTTATTTGGTAGCTAGTCAATCCGATAAGAAAAATATTTTGTTTATCACTCCGTAATTCCACCGACATGTTTACGCACTAAACAATGAAGCACTAATAGTCTCAAAAATCACGTACGAAATGGCAAATAAAACATGTCGTAACAGGTCACTGGGCAGTAGGTACTTAAGCAACTTGTATCGACAAGTTTAAATAGCAAGTCGGCACGGGTTATCGTTTATATATCGAACTAATATTTTTTTCTAGACAATATAGGGTTATTACAAAACTTTTAAGAAGGTATGCGTAAAAAAATATCGAACTTGAAATTTAAGGGACACCCTACTATATATATGTTGTAATTTTATTTAATTGTAATTTGTTTCTTGTTTTATTACAAACTGATTAATGAAGTTGCAAATTTATAGCTTTATCATTTAATACCTTTTAATTGTTTTAAGAAAAATCATTTATCAAGAGATAAAAGTAAAATATATATACAATCAATTTAATAAATTACAAGAAAATTGTTATTTGATTGTATCTTACAAATGATATGAAAAATAAATTCGTATTCATACAGATTGAAAACGATAAAATGTAAATTAAGCGTAGTCGTTACTTTATGTTTTCGATTATTTAGGTTAAGGCATATTTTATTGTGAATGTAATTTATTTTTTTAAGTTTAAAATAACAAAAAGAAAATATTTCCTTAATTAACACATAAATAATTATAAATAGTGATATAGCGGCTTAAAATTTTAACTATTAACACATTTTTAGTTATGAACATAATTTAACCTTAATTCTAACTTAATTAACTATGTTTATGCTTGAAATCTATTATTGAAAAGCGTATATGAGGTCATATTATTGTCTAATAATTAAATTACTTGGATTTGTCGGATAAAATTGTTAAAAATTAGTTTTTTTAAGAACTAGTATATTAAATTGCAATATCGATTTTTTTAATGCAATTTCACACATGAATATTGTATTATATGCTTATAAGCCATTTATTACAAATAAAACTAATTTAATCAAATAAACTTTTACTTAGAATACGTACCTGTTGTACATAAGGACGTCTGGTTTCCATAACCTATGGGGCGGTACTCTTAAATCTTTAACCCCGCCGAAATCCGATGTATTCCATCTCAAGTTCATGTCATTCCACTCCTGAATAAGTACAGGGAATAATATAACATTTTTAAAGACAAATATATCAGATAAATAGTCAGGAAGACAAATTTTAACGAACAGCGTCTTAGTACTCTAACATTCGAAGGTATTATTCAAAATAATTCTCAATGCAAAAATGGTATATGTCCCTATATAAAGATGAAATTTTTATGCAACATTAACTGTAAATTGCTCTTCCTATTGAAATTGCATTGATAAGAAATTAATGCAAAAACTAGACGCAAAAAACTTAAAGCGTTTTGCATTTCGTGTCAAAGTTTCGGTTCGATCAATTGCAAAGTATAGTTTTTGAAATATACACAAACCAACTTAACATTTTTATACACGTGGATAATGTCATTATTGTGATGTTACTACTATAAAGTAGTCGTCGACTATGTGACGTTTTGCAAATTAATATCTAAGAGAAGCGTTTACACCGTAGTGGACGAGAACTGCTCTAGTTGAATGGCCATACACTCTTGTATGGCGTTGTTCCTGTTGCCAATCACTGATTTAATCTCTATTGAGTGCATTAATTTCAATGCAGATGATTTAACCAGGGTCATTTACTATTCTAGTTTTGCCAACAACTGATTGAGCGGTGAACTGGGCTTAATTTAATTAAAGTATTTGTGTATAAAGATATGCCATTTCTCATTTAGTTGGTTGAAATTTTATCAGTGTTGTGATATTCCTTGGTAGATGAGTAAAGATTGTGTTGAAATATATTTCTAACTGTATACTGTAATTTTCTATAACAAAAATAAAGCATAACTCATTACCACGTCCACAGAAACCGGCGTTACAAAACAATGTTATAATGAGAAGTGAACAAATGAGATAATAAAATTACACGTCATAGAAAAACTTATTATTTCACGTTCCTATTTATACTCTCAGATGTTAAACGAAATTGTACTTACTAGTTTAAGCCAGATGTTTGTTATTAATAGCTGGTTCTTCTCGTCCTGGGAAAATAAATGAATGTATATTTATGAAGTGCGACACTTATAGAAGTAATCTGAATTTACTTCAACAAGACAAGTAGGTTCTTCAACAGGGATTACAGAAAAACACATTGTTACAGCTTTCTGGATGTTGTTTTAGACAAAAACTGTCAATAAACGAGTTTGATGTCTAAAAATATTGTACAGTCAACAAATAAAACATAATAGTTATTTATTAAAACAAAGGAAATATCTATTTCCGTGTCAAGTACGAGTATAATAAGTTAGTACCTACTTTATTGCTAAACAATTAATTAAAAATAATATAAACAGAAGAGGGAAAGCTTGATGTAAGGACTGACAAAAATTTTGGACATGACTTTAAGTCAAGATCATAAGACGTATATTTGTTACTACGAGTACATTCTTTTTTCAATTATAATTAAATTTTATTGTAATTTATAATACTAAACCAGCATTAATAGCCAATCAATTATAATTCAAAATTCTAAACTAGTTTACTTAATTGATAACAGTTACTATTGATGATAGAAATCACGTATTCGCTAATAAAAAGTAATTGATTTGCCTTTTTCTTTGAGTTTTACTTCTATATTATTATTTATATCTAGATTCTACTGGTATAAATCAAGTGAAAGTCAAATGTAGCTTTTGTCTATAATATTATTATTTAAACACGAATCTGTAGTTTTCCTTTCTAGAATGTACCGGTGGACAGCTTAAATTTTCTTCAAATATTAGTGTTTTACAGTGAAGTTAAGATAGATTGTTCATTTTCTTTTTTGTTAACCATACAAGTGAGTGTAGTACTATGTTCGTGTGAATTGACAATCGCGAGGATTCACTTAAGACCTGATTGGTCAGTTGGGTATTTTAATCGTAGTTGAGCTGAGGCGAGTGTTAGCATAGTACGTTATAGAAACGGTATATTTTAATGATGAGAAAACTATTAATGGTGTTCTGTAAGAAAAATGTTACGAGTTTAGTCTAAAGATAATTAGACTAATTACAGTTTAGATATCAGCATCATTATGTGGGTATTACAATGACGATATTGATATATATATATACGACTTACACAAGTGTATTGCATTTTGTAATGTACATGTATCATTTCAATTCTTTAATTATTTAAACTTTTATATTTAATACAGCTATATATTTACTACATTAGTCTTAAGTTCATTTATTTTTTGAAGTGAAAACTTCTTTAGGCGCGTTGAGCGTTTTGGTAGAGGGTAAAATCCTCGGTTCGCGTCACCGACATGCTAATGATAATAGTATATCTATAGCTATGGAGAATATGATATTATATATTATATATGAAATTTATTATTATTAATATTATATATGATATTATATATTATATATAGCTATATATGAAACATAAAAAATTTCATATAATTTTTGCATATAGTTTTAATTACTCTCAACTTAATAGTTCCGTTTTCACTTCTATCGGCAGTCCCACGACTGCTACTGTTTTTTTTAAATTGCCGTATTCTACAATATTCGAAGGAAAAGTAAAGGAAATTAGCTGTTTTGTAAGTAGTTAGTTGAAAAATAGTTTGTGTAGCTCGCAGGATGCGTCTATAATCATTTTTGTACGTAACATTGATATTACATATATACAATTACGATAAATACTAATATATGTATATGTGCATATTTAGATTATGCCATACGTATTGGAAATAGTGATGTTAAAAAATTATGAGTAAATGTATAAATTAAAAGTAAAGTTTTATTTGCAATTTCTTTAACAGTAGAGCACTTCTCTCTTACAAGATACTAAAATAACCTGTACAGTGAGACTAAGAACAACTGTTTACGATAACATAAATGAATATCCCAAGTGAGGTTTAAACCCAAGCACACCACCATTTAACCCACAGTTCCATGCGAGCATATAAAAGGAATGCCATAAAAAGAGGAATAGGGATATGCTTTCGTTAAAAATGTTTAATGTGACGGATTAAGCATACGGAGTGTCGTCATCCCCGTTCAAACCATGAGTGTCATAAGAGTATACTAAGGGAGTACAGTACGCAGGACAACACCACAGGAAAGAGCCGGGAATACTTTAAAGAAACCCTGTACCAAACCATCTGATCAGTATGATACAGTAAGCCAGAGCCTCCATAAAGATGTGGGGTTTCTCTCCAACAGTGGACTATTAAAGGCTGTTGAAGCAAAATATTTAAAGTAAGCAATAAATAGTTGTTAGTTTACCACGTCAATGATCTGCATGAGCGTGAGGCCGAAGGAGAGCTGCAGCGGGTCGCTCTCATTGACCACGGGCCGCTCCAACACGTTGTAATGGTCCAGTAGGTGGTGCAGCAGCTTTTTCTCGTGGTAACCGCCGCGTGCCCCTGACAAATAATACCAGTTTATATAATATAAACAAACGTTTTAAGTTCAAAATCCTTTAACGTTTTTAAATTTATAACTTCGCTTTCTGCACCTGTAAGTGTAAACGTTTTTGGCGTTTTGTTCCTTAAAACATATCTTGCCCAACGACCTGATGTCAAAGGTAACCAAGATGCGTTTTCTTTGCTAAGTGCCGTATAATATAATATAATAACAGGAAAATGATAAAGTAAAAACTTGTAAGCACAAGTAAACTTGAAATATAAATAAATCAATTTTAAATATCCTACTTTAAGTCTAATTAGAATTCATAGCTATTATCCCGCGTAAAAGGCTCAAATAAAAGTACTCGTTTGGAGGAACCCTCTCCACTCGAGTTCAATTCACACTTAGCCTATTTTTATTTAAAGATGGTAGTAGATTTTGGGTCGATTTACGGGCCTCTTGACTGCGTAAAAATGTAAAGCCATTTTATGCGAAGTTGCGAGCTACACTGGGGATAAGAGATTTTGAATTGGTGACCACAAAGTTTAAACTACATCCTAATCCCATAGAATAGCCTTTGTGTCCGTAATGCAGATGTTGAGTTAAAACTGTTATTATTATTAAAATACCAAGGATATCATTCGGTTGAACTTAATTCCGTTAATTAAATTTCTCTGAATTTCTCTCTCTAAACTCTCGTTAATAGCCGAATCTAATAAATAGGTGACGAAATAACTTTAAATTTGATAATGTAGCTTTAAAGGACTTAGGACATTTTCTAAGGACTAATATTGTATTATAACCCTAATACGTTAGTAGTGTTTGTTGAACGCAATTTTCTATAGGAAGCACAACGTGCATACTATAGGAGTTCATGGACTCATTGATGTCTAATAGAAATACACCTGCTTCCTTATCATAATTCATAATATGTATATGTAAAGTTAACAGTAGGCATATATTTTTTATTTATTTTCTTGGGTTAGGTTTGTTTGGTCTGAGGGTTTTTCGATTTATTATTACTAGTTTCTACCATGACAGATCAACATATGAAACACAGTATATACTAAAATCCGGTTATGTTTGGTCACTGTTTTTTCATTTTTTAAACTTTATAACAGACGTTTATTAAAAATGTTAGTTGTACTTGTTATACCCGCGTTATTAACCTTTAAGTACTTAGTCCATAATTCACCTCTCACTGGAGACAAATTTTACTAAAAAATAAAGTACGAAGTAGTCTCTTTACGTTTTTAAATTTGTAGATATTACTCGACATGCGAAATGGGTCCTTTATTTTGTACACTTCTGGATACTAAAATCGAATCACGATCTTAAATTGGTCACGTTTCACCAATTTGAGGTTTGATAATATTTTTTATAGGGAAATGTACATTGTTGTTCTAAAAGCTATTAGATATTTTGATATTGCAACCATTAACTTAGATTTATGGTACGGGTAACTGAACGTGAATAATGTGTTCGTTGATCGATTTGAAGTGATTACACAGCTTGTCTAAGTTACAGTTATAATGAGGGTGCGTAAAAAATAAATACATTTTTAAATTTACTGACTGTATTTTACCGTAGGTATTTTTATTGTTTGCATTGTTTTGCAAATGGTAGGCAATTTTAGGAAAGCAGTGTTGACGAATATACTTGAAAGTATTAAAATAAAATAGGACAATATTTTTTAAGTAGCAGTACATAATGTTACTTTGAATATTTTATTTAAATTTAGTAGTGAACGAAAGTGCTTTATCTTTCTCTCGATACACTTGAGATTGTTCGAGAGACGACGATGAAATCTCAGGCTGGAACCTTTTTGGAGCCATATTGCTACTTGAAAGCAAGTACTTTTTACTTTGACTTTAAGGAGCTCTTTGAAATCGATTAAAGCATAATGTTTGAGATGAATTAGTTCAGACCTTTGTTCTGTAAGTTACAGTTACAAGTTGTGTTTACATGCAATTTGCATTCTTTGTGTAAGAACTAGCTAATAATTAGATATGTCTTCAAAGTGAACGTGTTCGGTATAAGAACAGCTTTTGTGTGGTTAAGCTAAGTAACATCTACGGGAAGCCGATAGCTATGTTTGGAGAATGCTGGGGCTTACCCCTCGGCCAGAGCAGGCACAGCAGCAGTAGCAGGCCCGCGGGCGCCGCCAACAGCGAGCGGCGCGCCCGCCCGCCCATGTCAGCGCCGCGAGGCCGCGCCACGCGCCCCCGCCGCCGCCGCCGCCCCGCGCCGCGCCATCACCGCCCCGACCCCCGCGACACCGACCCCTCCCGCCCGACGCCGCACTCCCGCTTCGCTATTAGGATTTATCGAACACGATCGGCTTCAAATTCAATCCTTTTACGGTTTTCATATGTAAATCAAACTATGTTCACGACCGCTCGCTGACGGCCACGCGTGCCGTCCGATCCTTAAGCATTGCCGTCCGCGTCGAGGGTATGTTATTTAAGTTACGGCGTGTTTTTGAGCATTGTTGTTCAGCGGAGTGCGGCCGACCGTGGGGCAGCGGAGCCGCCGGTGTGCGGACTGACGGAGGGAGCAGGGCGCGCAGCCGCGCCGTCCCCGCCGCTCTCATTCAAGCGCCGCGCCACGCCACTGCGCGATGCTCTCGCCGACCTTGTCTCCTTCGCAGCTCGCCTGCACGAGGTCCTCGATCCGAGCCCTGACACAACTCATCATACCGTTGTCTCACGCCCCTCATTGATGCATACATAGTACTATTCGCCATTACTTTATTCCTCCATATATCTATACACATAGGTATCTGCTATAGAAGCAAGCTTTGTCTGTGCGTTACATAATTGTATATAAATATTTATACAGACTAACCCTGTATAATAACGTACAAAACTCTTGCCATATTACAGTAGTGACAAGTTTACGACATGGTGTGTAAATGTTACTAAGATAAAACTGATTGGTCGATTGGTACTAAGATAAAACTGATTGGTCGAATTACGTATATATTACATTGTATTTGGCCGTTTATACAAAAATTGTACTTCTCTTTAAACGGAATGTAATATTTCGAGTTTTTCGTTGTATCTCCTAGTTCAGCTTTGTTACCTGCATACTAAAAGCTTATAAAAATTTATTTATAATAATCAATCTGACAATGACACAATGTAATTTGTTATTATTTTTTGTGACAACGGTGAACGATTGGAGATTGTAGTGGTACTGTGTGGGGTTCGGCGGGGATGCGGCGGCAGCGGTGGAGCGCGGTGTCGGCGCGCGATCAATGAGGTTGCTCTCTTCCCTGTTTCAGTGCCTCCCTGCAGCCCACCCGCGCCCTTACCTTCCCCATGCTGAATTCATCTCGTAACTATGGTACTTCCAGTTCGAACATTAATTTAAAAATATTAGCTTACACACTCCTTAAGGTGGTGGTAATGTGGATTAAGGATGTGTGGATAAGAGCTTTTGGTTCGTTATCTTATTTCAGCTTATAAAGCTATCCTTTAATTTCTATTTAGATTAAAGGATTTCTTTGAAAATTTTTAAGATGTTTGAAAGTAGTACATTGTAGCATATCGTACAAAAACTACTATAAGGTTATTTTTGATTATGTGTTCTTCATTTGCGTCCCCGTAATAAAATGTTTTGGGAGGCATGAGTATCACAATTTTCCTACAGATTTAGATTGATATTATTTTTATATGAATTGCGGTACTATTTATATAAGAGAATATATGTATTAAATAATTTCCTTGACAATGTTAAGGCCGATAACTTATAAGTAATTACAAAAAGTGATTGAAGTAAGGAGTGCTACAAATAGATAGGTAGACAAAAAATTCTTTATTTCTGCACTTTATTACAGAGTTACAAAAGAATATATTAAAACTTCAGATGTAATGTAAAAAAGGAAGCTTTTATTGCTTAGATCAATCTCTTCCTGGCTGGACAGATTAAACTGTATCGAAGAGAGTAGCAGTTGACGATGCAATGAGTTTTAAACATTAACTATTAACGAAAAATGTAATAAATGCTAAATATTTTAAAAATCTTTTTAAATTGTTAATGTATTATCTGGGTATTTGTAGAACCAACCAATAGATAAAACAACAACGTGATTAAATCTAACTAAAGCAACTCTCGATCATTTAATTACTATAGACAACATCATACCAGTAAATATGAAGTGTTAAACTGTATATGAGTTTTAATATAATATGTATAATAAAGTTCGCACATCAGTGGGCGGGAAAGATAGGGCAATGAGACGACTCGGAGAGAGTCGACGAGGCATGCCTGCGCCTAATGTCGCAGAACCTGATAATGAAGGGTGTTTGCTCATTACCGCAACCACTTTACGTTCCTACGCGGCTGCGCTCACGGCCATTTAACACTTGCTATATGTTGGAAAACTCACACACAAGCAACATTTTTCACCTAAATTCTGAAGAAGATAACTACTCTACCGTGTGACATATTATTATTACTTCGTTAATTTAAGTTTTGAAGTCATTTAGTACCTCGAGATAATTAGTACTGTAACGAAGGCGATTAATTATCCATAGTAACGCAAGGGCAAGAACAATGTTATACTCGAAGTTCGTAATTGTACTCAGACTTTATAAGGCGTTGAATATTATGTTTGTCAAATGGCCAATGTGTGTTAAGAAATACGAAGTTTGCAAGACTCGGAGAAAGCGCCCAAGGAGTAGGTACATACTGTTGAATGGTGCACTACGAACAAAAGCGGTTCATTTGCTAGAAACTAGGCGAAATAATTAAAGTCCTATGCCAGAGTGAAATGTCAAAAGTAAAGGTTAAAAGTTACGGGAGACCAAGCAAATTAGTGCTTGGGCTCCAGCGGCCATGTTTGAAAATCTGTGATTAATTTACAAGCAGCCCGTTCAGTTTTTTCTTTTACATAGTCTTTAAAATTTTGTTTTATCCCAAATATCTTGATGCTAACGCAAAGGAAAGTATGCACAGGAGTTTTACCGTAAAAAAAACTTTGAATTGGAAAAATCTTACTAGGGCGACATAGTGTGGATCACCATACTGCATTGTCTGCATTCGCCATGAGTATGGATTCTATTCATGCTTTCCATCAGGTAGAGCAGAGTCACTTTGGCAGGATCTTAAAATTAAAAAAAAATGTAAGCTAATTTTACATTGAAATACTTTTTGTCACAATTTGTCATTTTGCTGAAAAATGAATGGTTTTTAAAGACAACTCTAGATATTTTTTTTAATTTTTCATTTGTTTTAACCGATTTTAAAAAAGGAGGCGATTCTATGTACTTTTTTTTATGTTTGATTCCCGATTACTCCGTCAATTGTTCACAATTTTGAAAATTCTTTTTTTATTCGAAAGGATAAACTTTCGAAGTAGTCCTACTAGGATCATGGCCGGATCTGATGATAGGACCACAAGGAACTCGAGGGCAACCTTTGAATTTCGAAGGCAAATATTATTGTCTTTCATACATTTTCTCAAACTATTCTAACATTTACATCTGTTAATCACCATATCATGGTGATGAGTTAATGATGGAAGATAAAATTCCTTAACGGTTAAGAATTGGAGTATAATTCTTTAAATATCATATATATATGTATATGTTCTTATAGCTGTGTTCTTTTCCATTTTTCAGGTGAGCTGCTGTTGGAAGGCACAACTCCTTAACGGCTATAAGTTGAAGGATAATTCTTTCAAAATCATGTTTTTGTTTAGATCTATGGTTGTATTATTTCACGTTATTCACATGGGCTGATACTGGAAGGTAAAATTGCATAACGATTAGGGTTCAGAGAACGTAGTGATTCTTTAAAAATATCATATGCACATATAAGCTCTTAGCTGTTTAAATACAAAGTTGTTCAAGTGATCTGATAAGTTAGATAAGGAGATAATATTCCGAATCAAAGTGGTACGCTGTGTGGTTTTAGTCTTTTTTTTTTTTTTTTTTTTTTTTTTTTTTGATGATGATATTTAGCTGTTGGCCTCAGACGGCCTCTACAACTTTACCCGGTTTAGTTACGGTGAGCGCAGAGGGCTCTCAACCGGCCTTTATTAAACAACATTGCCCAAGGGCACCCCCTGCGGGGTACGAACCTCGGCTTGGGGTGTTGCTGAAACACTGGGGCGGCCTACTCCCATGTTTTGTTGACGGTTTACGCGGCGCGTGTTCCGCCCCCGCCGGCGGGGACGAAAACGCGGACGGTTCGTAATTAATGTGTCCGCTCTGCGTTGAGCGCGTGTAATGTCGTCGTCTAACTCCCCTAACGCGTGTTTGGGTCGACGTATTTTTGAGATTTTACTCGGTATGTAGTTTACTGCCGCAACCACTAGAGGGTTGGGGTGAGTCGGAGCAGAGTCAAAGTAGCTAAGGGAGCACTGTTTAATGAATTGCTTGATGGTCGGCAATCTGAGGTCGATGTGAAGATCGACGTTGCGTACATACCACGGTGCTCCCGTAGCTTTGCGCATGAAGCTATTTTGTAGTGTTTGAAGCCTATGGATCCTGTGTGGCCTAACGTGTGCGAATACCACGCTGCCGTACGTCATTATAGGACGTATGCATGCAGTGTATAATCGAACTTTGTTTTTTAAGTTTAATTTCGACCGCGCGTGAATTAAACTGTGTAGACGTCCTAGCACGAAGGCAGCCCGGTTGCGGACTGCCTTGATGTGGGGGCCGAAGGATAGACGGTCGTCAAGGGTTATGCCTAGGTATTTGGCCTGCCTAGCCCAAGGGATAGACTTGCCGAACATCCTAATCTGAGGGGTCTTCTCCAAAGGATACAAGCTTAGCTGTCTTCTGTGAAACAGCACCGCCTGGCTTTTCTCGGGGTTGACCTCTATCCTCCATTTCCGGAACCAAACGCCCAGTGCGTTGGCTGCGGTCTGGAGTTTCTTGGCTACTGTCGAGGGGTTCACCCCCGAACAGTAGATAGCCGTGTCGTCTGCGAATAGTGCCGTCTGCACATACCGATGCTTCGGAATGTCGCTAGTATACAGCGTGAAGAGTAGGGGGGAGAGCACGGACCCTTGTGGGACACCGGCTCGAATCGGGTGAGTGGAGGACATTGACCCTTCTACTCGGTAGCGGAAGTTTCGATTCGACAAGTAGTCTCGTATGATGAGCACGAGTCCGTGTGGCACTCCCATGGTGGCCAGCTTAAATAATAAGCCGTTGTGCCACACTTTGTCGAAAGCTTTCGCTACGTCAAAGAAGAGGATTCCTGTGAACAGGTTGCGTTGAAGCCGATCGCTGGTGTATTCAACGATGCGGTGGACTTGGTGGACGCACGAGTGTTCGGTTCGGAAACCGAATTGCTCGTGGGGGACGAGAAGATTAGCATCGGCATACGCTTTCAGCCTACTGTAGATTAGACGCTCGTATAGCTTGCCTAATCCGTTAAGCAGACTGATCGGTCTATAACTGGTCGGTTCGGACTTTGGTTTGCCAGGTTTGGGTATCCCAATAACAACGGCTTCTTTCCATTGTTGTGGAAAGATGTTGTTTTTGAGTGCTGCGTTGAAAATGAACGTCAGCAGGACCAGTAGCCTCTCCGGAAAGAGTTTTAACACCCTGTTTGTGATACCGTCCGAACGCCCGGTTCCCCCTTGCGAGCGTGTAGGCCCTTGACGATCGTTTCGACTTCTTCGGGGGTGACCGTGTCTAGGTCTTGTTGTGCATCTGTCGTCCCCGTCGGCGTTGATGTTGATGTAGGAAGTGAGGTTATTAGGCGCTCTACTTCCGAATCAACTTCGGCTATTTGGTCCGAGTCGCAGTGTATTACGCTGGGCGTGCACTGATTCTCTAGACTCTCGGCCAGGCACTCTGCCTTTTCGATATCGTCGAATGCCGGTGGAAGGTTAGGTCTGCTTAGAGGAGGCATAACGGTGACGGTGTCTCTCTTAAGCGAGCGGGACAGCTGCCAGAAGGCAAGGTGGGTAGGTTCGAGGTCTTGTAGTGTCCTATCCCACCTGTCTTGGCGCATTTGATCGATGCGCGACTTGACCGCTCTTTCTAAGCGTCGTAACCTGATCCTGTTGGCGTCGCATGGATATCTGTCGTAGGCTCGTACGGCGGCGTTCTTCCGCCTCAGCAGCTCACGTACGTCATCGGGTAGGTCCCAGCGGCGATCGTTCGTCGCCGGTGCCTCCCGAGTGCATTCGTTAATTAACGATTGCACGTGAGCTGTGAGGTTGTCGATCGCCATCGTGGTGTCCTCTTGGCTATTTATGTGGTCGGGTATCCTATCTAGATGCACGGACGAGGTTGCCTCGAGTTTTGTCCCGAGGCGCCTCCAGTCCGTGGTTCGTCTAGTGGGGGTACGATGACCTGTGTCGATGGGACCCAGTCTGGGTGCGAACTCCACGACCACAGGTCTGTGGTCTGAAGTTAACTCGTGAAGCATCTCTACTGAACACAAACGTAGGTTTATGTTCTTTAGGAGTGCCACGTCCAGAATGTCGGGTCGGTGAGACACGTTGTGCGGATAGTGGGTCGGTTCGAGCGGGGCGATGATGTCGAACGCTAGTCTATTCGAGAGCGACTCCAGGGCTCTGCCTTTGGCGTTGGACTGGTGACAGTTCCAAATGGTGTTCTTGGCGTTAAGGTCGCCGCCGATTATCACGGCGTCGCTCAGTTCTAGCAGCGCTCGGAGGTCGCTCTCGAGTAGTTGCCGATTGGGTGACAGATAGGCTGAAACTAGCGTGATCGGTTGGTGTCCGGTCATGCCTATTCGACAGACCGAAGCCTCGATGCTAGTCAGCGCAGGCGGATCCATAGGTACGCAGTGAAGGGACCTTTTGTAATATATGAGAGTTCCCCCTAGCGCAGAGTCAATCCTATCGTTGCGGACCACAGAGTAGTTCGCAACGTTTGGGTTTCTCTGCGAGGGTTTCAGAAAGGTCTCTTGCACTAGTAGTATGTCGAGTTGGTGTGCCCTAAGAAAAACGCCAACTTCATCTCGTTGCCTACCGATGCCGTTGGCGTTGATGTACCCTAGCTTGAGTGATCGGGGTTTGACTCTGCGTGTTGGTGTGCAATCCATTATGGGTTACATTTAAACGCGCCTAGCTTCTCGAGTACGCTCGAGTACCTAACACTAACACTGAGGAGGGCCAACGGATTGCCCTCATTTTGACGGATTTGACTAGCGAGATGACGTAGCTCGCTAAAGTCGATCGCACTCGCGAACCTTGCCACTAGGGATAGGTCCGGGTCGATCGTTTGCGGTAGTTGGCTCCTGTAGTCGACGACGAGCGGCTTGGGCCCTCCCTGGAGAGGCTTTGTGGGCCGCTCGACAGGGGCTGCCTTTGCGGGTACTGGGGCAGGTATGGGGGCCTGCATCGTCTTCCGCACGGGCAGAGGTGGGAAGGTCTCCCCGGTCTTCCTGGGAGTGGCCCAGGCGTTCGTTTTCGGCAGAGGAGCAGCTGTAAAGCTCCCCCCAGTCCCTGCAGCAGCAGCAGCAGCAGGGACGACCGGGCGGGGACGCTGAGGTCCTTTCGCCTTGGGGGTTTTAGGCGCCCTCGGGCAACCTCGATAGTTGGCGGGGTGGCCTGTTTCGCCACACAGTACGCACGCGACTGGCTCAGTGCATTTGGCCCTGTCTTTGGGCCTTTTGCATTGGTCCGTCGCGTGGTCTTCCAGGCACTTGACGCACCTGGGGCGTGCGAAACAGTTACGAGCCGAGTGCCCGTAGAGCTGGCAGCGGTGGCATTGTGAGATGCCACTTCTACGGTGAGGTGGCTCTATGGTTATGCCCGACAGCCCGCAGATGGACGACATCTTGAAGATGTCCTTGCCGGCGGGGCTGTCGTCAAGGGTGACTAACACCATGTCGTATACGACATTGGTGCGGCCTTTAACCATCCGGTGTACCTCATGCACCGGGTAGTTGGGTGTCAGGGATTGTTTGATCTCCTCGGTGGAGATCTCCCTGGGCACGTTGCGAACGACGACACGGAGCTTCTTGTCCTCCGGCAGAGTGTACGTGTGGTAAGACACGTCCCTCTCCCGAAGGAGCTTCGAGAGCGCCCTGTGGTCGCTCGCGGTGGCTAGGGCAACTTTGATGCCCTGTTGGGTGCTACGGGCAGAGTGGTAGCGGATGCGGCGCTCGTTGCACCAGGTGGAGATCGCCGTCCATCTCGATTTCTCTTGGATGAATATCGGTGGAGGGGCGGGGATCTTCGGCGCGGCCGCCGAGGCGTCGGCGATAGCGGGCGTGGACCTCCCTGAGGGGGAGTTGCTGCCCTTAGGCCTCGGAGAGGCGCGAACAGGGGCGGGTGCTGCCGAGGTATCTTTATCCTCTGACAGCTTTGGGGCCTTGTTTGGCCCCTTCTTGCTTTTACGGGCGCGTTTCCTAGAGGAAACGACCGTAAAACCGGACTCTTTAGAAGAGGACGAGGACGTGGAGGACGAGGAGGACTCGTCCTCGCTGGCGTCGGAGCCCCCAGATTGGTGGTGGTTTTAGTCGGACTGATTCCTATACAAATCCCACCGCAAGACGCGAGGTGGTGACGGCCCGAGGGAGTTTCAACACGTAAAAAAATTTTCAAAATCTGTCTACAATTGACGGAGTAATTGGTGAACAAACTTAAAAAAAAATGTACGCACAGTGGAACATAGAACCTTCTCCTTTTTTGAAGTCGATTAAAAAAAGCAGTTGGGTGATATTGTAAGTTGCCGATGCAGGAGTCAATATTCTGTAGGAAAGAAAAAACATGCAAAGCTGAGGTTTAGTCTTTGGAACCTATATTATAATATATATACCTAGTCTTGCCATAAATATTGTAATAAAGAAAAAAGAAAATTGTTAACTGCAAATAACATTTATTACTTTTACAGTGTGTCAGTTTAATACATAAATATAAAACAATTAAAAATATAAAAAGCTTATTCGAAGTGGTCTCCATTGGCTGCAATACAGTCCTTTAAACGATGAGGCCAGTTATCAATAGAAGCACGCACTCTTTCCATGGGAAAATTCTTCACTGCCAATCGTATAGATTGTTTTAGGGACTCCAAATTATCATGGCGTTTAGAGCAAGCTGTACTCTCTAAAACTGACCACAAATCATAATCCAGCGGATTAAGATCGGGACTAGACGACGGCCAGTCTTCAGCTCTGATGAAGTCCGAAACGTTCGATTCCAACCAAGACTGCGTGGACCGAGCTTTATGACCCGGCGCCGAGTCTTGCTGGAAGGACCATACTTGGTTATTGAACATGGTGATGTTAAGGGGCTTAACTACCTTCTCAAGAATGGTATCTTGATACACTTGTGCCGATGTTTTGATACCTTTTTCACAAAAATATGGCTCAGTCACTCCTTCATAGCTAACACCCCACCAAACCATCACTGAAGTCGGATAATGTCCACGTTGCACTCTGTCGACTAATTGGGAAGCTTCCTTAGAGCTTTGAGCATAAATACGGTCATTTTGTTTGTTAAAATGTTGCTCAATTGTAAAAATTTTCTCATCCGTAAACAAAATTTTTCTGTGACCTCCCTTTGCGTACCGCTTCAGTAGTTGTTTCGATTTTACCACCCTATTCTTCTTTAAATTATCAGTTAAGAAATGGCCAGTGCGTCTCTTATAGGCTGCAAGTCCTAAGTCATCTTTTAAAATACGCGACATGGTTCTAGGTGCTATCTTCATTTCCCGAGATAAAATCTTTTGCTTTCGGACAGGATTTCTTCGAATTCTTTCCCTTACTGCTTTGACCACCTTTTTCGTACGAACACTACGTGGACGGCCAGATCTTTTTCTGTCACAAACAGAGGAGGTCTCATTGTACCTATTAATAGCCCGGTACACAAACATTTTACTAATACCAAGTGTATGGAGAGTTTTAAAAATTGCATTTGGCTCCATACCTACTTTGTGTAATGCTATCACAGCGATCCGGGTATCTTTATCACCCCACACCATTTTAATATCGCAAAATATTTTACAATGTATTGGCGCCAAAATGAGAAAACACAATGAACAATCGTATAAAAATGACAGATTCGAAATTCAAATGTAATATTTTTTTATAATTAAGTGTAACAGTATTTATGGCCAGACTAAGTATGTAGCAGTTTTTGTTTTTTTTTTTTTTTTAGAGTTCCAATTTAAATATTGACAATTAGTCTTAATCGTTGCTCTTCGCGCAATGCTTTCTCACCATGCGATTTTTAAGCACTTTGTTGGGCTTTGAAGACGCGACGCGAGCTTGATATTACCCAACTTTTTTACATAATTGAATCAAGACTTTACTTGGGATTATACCCTGAGAAACTTATGACTTTAATTACGTCGGATTGTCATGATGACCATGTTGCTTTGAGTGAAGTGTTCAGAGGTTTTATTGTAAGTTTATTTTATATGAATTAAATAGATGGGCTCGGCGAACGCGTTTGGCAATGCGTTTAATAAAGATTTCAGTATGGAGCAATCGAAACGTCGAATGTGTTCACCGAGACGATCGATTAGACGGGAAATAAAATCTCACTAGACCTTCAGGAGTTTAGCATTGCAACTACCCAACTGAAGAGTAGCAGTAGTATTCTTCATTCAACATTCTCGTAGCCTTCAGATATCTGACACAGATGCTATGAGAACTAACCTCTCAATGTCTTTTGCTTTTTCTACTATATCAAATTTTCTAAGACTGTATCGGGTACACAATTTTTATTACCTCGTCTGTACCAAACCCTCAGTAATACTAATATTGGGTCTCAACATAGTTTTTGAGCTTTTACCCAGTTGCAATACGTGCTTTAAACCATTATAGAAAGTGGTACCACCCCTATACATCCCATTGGTATTGGTGACTAAGGGTGCCAATTATGCAGGATAACAGCACTATGAAGACAGGGTAAACTTGACATAAACCCTATACCAACCCGTCCGTCTGGCCAGCGTGGCATAGTAGTGTACAATCTCCTTTCTAAGGAGAGGCCTATTTCAAGCAGTAGACTGTCGTTTTCTTTCCTTTTTTATCTATTTTAAGAGCCTACCAAAGTGACTCTACTCTGCCTGATGACAAGCATGAATAGAATCCAAGAGTTGTGGTCACCATACTCATTGCAAATGCAGACAATGTAGTATGGTGACCCACTGTGGGTGGCCTTGTGAAATGCTTTTTCACACTCCGCATCAATGGGTCAGAGAGCTTCCGCATTAGGAATACATCCAGTGTCGCGGGGGACTTCATAAACATAAAGGAAATGGACACAAAGAACACTCAGATTCAGAATAACAATTTGTTGATCATACAGTGTTGTCCCATGTAGGGTTTGAACTCACAAAACTCGGCGCAGTAAACAATTGCGAGACAATCGCTTAAATATATCCACCATCCCTACAATCAAAATGTGGTAGACTGTTGATGTGAATAGTTTTCTCAATGTTTGTACCAATTTGCGGCTTTTTCCCAATTATTGTAACCATGAATCGGACATTAACAGAACATTAACCTGGAAAAGTGGGACTTAAACACGTTTCAGTTGGATCGGTGTATCAATACCACCCCGTTGAAACACTTTAGCCCCAGGATTTTTCTACAAGCGTCATCAAGCAAAAGACACTCTTATATGGCACAAAAGCTTTTGCGTTATAAATCAGCGCCACGTATTGAACTCTACTTTTTAACGAATGAAACATACTATCACTCAGCACATTTTTCACTATTCGTAATATTTGATGCAATTTTTGTCATGGTATTTTTTTGCTAGTATTTTACGGCGTATGGCATGGCTGTTGAGAAGATGAGTAGTGGCTGTGGCGGGCGACTGGCGTGTGGCGTACGGCGTCACGACGTCGCGTGACCGCTCAATGGCTGCTTGCAAATTGCACATTATACGCCGCGTTCGCTTTGCAACCGACCATTAGTGCATTCCCGCAAATTACTTCATAGCGAAATCGACCACGGAAATTGTTACAATTTTTTACCAACAAAAATTTTGTAAGAGTTAACATTTCAGTATTTTATAATGTTTTTGATTAATTTAACGCTACAAATCGTATTGTAATCTAACAAATATTATTTAAATAGATATAAACAATATTTAAGAAAAAGTAATGAACATATTTTATTCGTGTTAAAAAAAAAGGTACACTTGAGTATTGTTCGTTCCGGTTCATTTTAACTAATGAGTTCAAACTACACTTAGGCCAGTAGTTTAAATGGCGTCTCAAGTATATGTTGAACTTTGATTACCTACTTGAAATTAGTTTAAGTTCAGATCAATACTTAAACGTCATTCTTATTACAGAATATGTTTTAAGTGTTACTCAGCTGAAACTCGTCTCAGTAATTGATTTTAACTTACAATCTGTTCTCAATTACGTTTTCGCCTTATTGACATTATGATTTCATACCGCACAGGAAATTATATTAAAATATATATAATATCTTTGAAACATAATTTCTATGAATTTATATATAATACTTTAGTTTACAGGCTAGTGTAACAATTTAAACATATATTAAAAACCAGATTACCCAAATTAAAATTAACAAAATGAAATATTAGCGAAGATTTCGATATAAACATATGTAATAAGTTATCCGTCACTTGAGTATGGATCGGTGAATCTTGTTTTAGGTGACGTTTAAAAACAAAATCTCTACCTAAAATTTTCTACCTAAAATAAAGTTTAAAGATTAAATGTCTAACTGAGACACGTTTTAAAATATGAACCTTAGATACTAAGCTATTATCTATAGATCACGTGAACAATATTTTAGAGATAAAACCTCAACAGCCATAATAATTATATTATGTCAACATTAACTAACTGCTGCCCCGTTAAATACAACTCCTATTTGGCTTTCTATAATTAAGATATGATATTTTGATTAATTTAAAAGAATATGCATAACAAATAAGTTTGAATGAGCAACACATAAATACCTGGCACGTTACATATTTCTTTTTTTTAACTTGGCTGGACGCATTACCGCTTGTCTAGATTAGGTAAGAACCTTATAAACTTGTAGGGCATATCTATTCAACAGAAAAAAATGAACCCATAAAAGTGTAAAAAGTCCACAGATTAGATGGTAACTGTTACAGGGGTGGATTAATTAATTAATTAATTTAGTACATGGAAGACTAACAACTATTTACAGGATACTATATAATCTTTTACAGTCAACCAAAAAGCCAATCACAAGTCTTCACTTACAGAAATACATTAGAGTTACAAGGTATAGGTAGTAGTTATACACACTCAAGGCGGCATGAGGCGCTGGTACGTGCGTCTCCGCCGCCCGGTTCGCCGGTGGCGAATTGGGTCCGAGTGGAGATCGTCCTCCCGGGCCTTCTCCGCCGCCTCTTTCCGCGAAATTACGTCTTCACAGAAGATTGCGACCGCGGTTAAATAACTGTCGCTACTTACTATGGAGTTTATGACGGCCGGTAGCGAGAGATCTCCTCTAATAACTGCAGTGAGAACCTCACGCTACGCTGCCCAGGCGGAACAAACCGCTAGCCTGTGCTGAACCGAGTCCTTACTACAGTCGCAGTGGTGACAGGCGGGACTCAATTCCCTCCTGGCAACCGAGTGCAGATACTTCCCGAAGCAGCCGTGCCCGAAAAGGATCTGCGTCAGTCGGAAGGAAAGGGCCCCGTGCCGATTCGACGACGAATGGCTGGAGAGCCTCTACGGCAGCAAATCCCACTGGGGAGTTCCGGCCAAGGCACACGCCGCCTCCGTCTATACGTGACGATAACCGCATATGGCGCTAACTGCCAATATCCTCTGAGGGCGCCAGAGGCGAGCCCTACTCTGGGCGGTCAGAGCCGCCGCCTACACCGGTGCACCATACAGCGTCATTGACCGGACAACCCCCGTGTACAGCCGTCTCGTCGCAACGCAGGCTCCACCCGAATTGGGCAAAAGTCGACCAAGGGCAGAAGCAGCGCCAACCAGCTTTGGAGAAAGCTGTCGTAAGTGCTCGTTGAAAAGCCACCTGTCGTCAAGGATCAGACCCAGATATTTCATCTGGGCCAGAACCGGTGCGAGGACTGAATTAACTACGATGGAGGCGCTGGGGGGCGGACCACGAAGGGCCCATGGAATAAATTATTAAAATTTATTAAAATTTCTACATGCACGCACAATATAACTATTTTGTCTATACTTCATTGAAGCTTTATGTATAACTAAAGTTGGATTAAAACGAACCGATTTAAATGATATGTTGAAATTAATTTAGGATAGAAGCTCAGGGCAGTCATCTCATGTCGAAGTAGCTTTAAAATAAATAAGAAGTCAGCTATTTCACATCGATTACTGAGCGGTAAGGTATTGATATTTTCTACATAGTTGTTAATGATTATCAGAACGATAAGAAATGTTTTGATGGTACTCCCAGGTCATGGGTTGTATTCTGCCTTGGTAATATTTATCCACTCAGTGCACAGTTCTTGGTAAACTACTTTTTCTGTTAAATAAGAATATTGAACATTTTGAGGGGTTAATATCTAGCTAGGTTATTCTGAAGAGCGATTACATCGGTGGAAGACGGTGTATATATTCATGTCATTCGCGAAGCAAAGAAGCGAAAAAGGCCGAGACATGAGTTGATCTTATTCATGCAAGTAACGAATAGCAATGGACCAAGTAGAGATCCTTGCGGAACTCAACTAGGGACGGTAACCCAACTAGATATATAATTATTCAATACTATAGCTTGTGACCTACTGTCATACAACAACATATGAGGAAAACAATCGCAGAAGGTTCCCTCGTAACCTTATGTATATTATTGTATTGTCCAAGGTCGAGAGAACATAGGATGACAAAGAGATACAAATTAGATGTGATGAGCCTGTCCTTATTATTTGACAATCCCTGAATTCCAGTCCTATCAGTCTCTAAGTATTAAGATTGTATCATCGGTGTTATTTGTGACCTAAGTTGATCCAAGTTAGTGAAGTTATTAAATTGAGACGAGAATGAGTCCATTATGTTGTTTATACAAGTATATAACATAAAAGTAAAAGTTGGTATAAATCCGTGAGTTACGTTTTTTATGCGCAACTTAAGATAAAGCTTCAGAAAGAGAGTAGAGCAAAAAGAGAGAAAGAGAGCTGTAGAATTTAGAAGTAGTTGTGTACTCACCGGTAAGGCACGGCGTGTTGCAATAAGAACCCCACCGCCCCTGGCTTGCTAAAGATCTTGACACACTATCTATTAAAAACATCTCAGTTAACACTATTACATCAATAGGAGTTTAAAGTCATCTGACGACAAAACTCGTTTGTCTTTATTTGTAAACTCTGTACGCTTTGGTAGTAAACTGTCAAGTTATTTATATCGTTATTTATTACTAGTAATTACAATGTCGGAATAAATATCGCTGCAATGCGTTATACTAAAATAACTAATTTCTAAACCCAACATTAAGTAAAAATAATAAATAGTTAATAAGAGGGTATAGTTAAATAAGTGTAACACGATTTCAAATTGTTTTAAACGGTAAGAAGCACTCAACAGATAGGCAATAATACTCGTATACGGTTGTTGTTGAAAAGTTGTACATATGCCAACTGGTGTTAAAATTTCAATATCACGATACAGGATTAATAGTTACTCCGTTGCTCGTTACTCCGTAGTTCGGTGTGTCTTTGGTAGATGGCGTTGTAGTATATCTTTGTTTACGTTATATGTAGAAGTCGCCACATTACTCCACTTCAAGACCGGTGGTCGATGTATTGATAGTTCAGCTGTCTAAGCTCCGCTGTGAAGCGTGCCAGTACCAGGAGTGAGCAGTTCCAGTGAGTCTGAACTGAATGCTGCTAGTCCCAGTGGTCGCCCAGTACGGTTAGTATAATACGTTGACACTTGTATTAGTATTAGGATGTGGCGACTTCCACATATAGAGCAAGCATAAGATATGCTACACTATCTACCGAAGACACACTGAGCTGCGGAGTAACGAACTACGGAGTAAGTATAATATCCCGTATCGGGATGTAGAAATTCTTGCACCCATTAGCGTATATACTCGTTGGGCCCCGGCCCGCCAGGCATGATTATCTCGGTTGGTCGGAGGATCCTCCTTTTGTGTTGGAGGGACATGACACTCGTTTTTCCACATAAATATTTGTGTAAAAACACGACAAGTACCGTTACTAGAAGTACGAAACCGTTACTAGAAGTTGAGAGTTCCCCATCAGCTCGCGCAGCGGCTACCACATACTCCTAGTTGAACCTATTTAGGCAACTCACAATAATTAGCTTCTCTTAATAGAAAAAATTTTCATTCTTATTCAGCGGTAATCGTTTAGTCTCCATATTGTTAGGCCGCGATCGACGATCGTGTTCAGATTTAGTCTTATTCTAGTGAGCTAACTCTCTTCTTTAGAGTTGAAAGTTCAGATATTTTTGTTTCGCAATTTATTTAACACTAAATTTGTCGAACTTCTCTGCTGACGTTTGCTCAGTGAGTTCTTCTTTCTGCTCTCGAAATTGGTAGACTTAACAGCTGTCGCTGTTCTTCTATCTGATTCAATATTTTATGTTAAGAGCCTACCAAAATGTCTCTACTCTGCCTGATTGAAGGCATTAATAAAATCCAAGTGTTGTTGTCACCATACTCATTGCGAATGCATACAATAAAGTATGGTGACTCACACTATTGCGGTCTAGTGAGATGTTTCTTCACGTCTCACTTGGAGATGTACATAAAAGCATGACAGTCATCGTGGTAGTGTGACACTTACACATTGACAACGATCACCGTCACCCCTTTATTTTTTTTTTAACTTGTGAAAACCTCCACGGCTCATCACTCCACCGGGGTTTGCGGTAGGGTAGTGTGTCGGCATCGGACCGACTAAAATCACACGGTGTACCACTCTGTGCCTGAGATAGGAGGGATCTGAGAACAGCTGTTATTACTACATCCGGACCCCTCATAGCGCCTACCTGCTTGCGCGGCCATCATCTTTGAGTAAAACTCCCTATTTAGGTGATCTACGGTACACGTCGCCGCCTCGCGGCTGAGTACTGTAGCGAATAGAGGGGTAAACCTTTCTCGTACAATCGTGGCCATACTCAGAGCGGCATGAAGCACTGGTTAGCGCGTGTCCGTCGCCTGATTCGCCTGTGGTGAATTGGGTGCGAGTCTAGATTGTCCTCTCGGGTCTTCTCCGCCGCCTCCTTTTGCGAAATTACGTCTTCGCAGAAGTATATGACCGCGGTAACATAGCTGTCGCTACTGGTCATGGATTGTATGACAGTCGGTAGCGAGAGATCTGCTCCAATAACTGTAGTGAGGACTGGACGCTGCGCCGCCCAGGCGGAACAAACTGCCAGAGTGAGCTGTACCGAATCTCACTGCAGTCGCAGTGGCGACAAGCGGGACTCAATTCACTCCTGACGGCTGAGTGCAGATACTTCCCGAATCAATTATACCTGGAAAAGACCTACGTCAGTCGGAAGGAAAGAGTTCCGTGCTGCCGCCTCTCGACGAGCGGCCTCACGCCACTCGCGTATCTCTTCAGGCGGGGGCCGTAAGATGATACCCACCCGGAAATTAGCCGTCTGCCGATAAACTTCGGTGAGCACTTCTGCGTGCAAATCCCACGTAGGAGTTCCGGCCAAGGCGTATGCCGCCTCCGTCGACACGGTGCAGTAACCGCGTATGGCTCTAACTAGCAATATCCTCTACGGAGGCTAGATTCGAGTCCTACTCTGGACGGTCAGAACCGCCGCCCCCGTGTACAGCCATCTTGTCGTAACACTGACTCCATCCACGTTGGGCAACAGTCGCCCAAGGGCAGATACAGCGTCGACTAGCTTTTGAGTAAACTGTTGGAAGTGCTCTCAAGGATCAGGCCCAGATACTTCATCTGGGCTTAAACTATAACCGTCACTCCTGCATCAATGATAATGATAGACAGACTATTGGAAAATACTATATACACTTCTAAATACGAGTACACTGTGCACCACATATTATGCAGGTCACGCTTTGAGATCATAATCGTCAATATGCAACAAAATTAAGAACTTTATTAGCATTACACATTTCCATTGTTATATCTATTATCATAGCATCTCTGAATACAACATCTCATTTTTTTTCGTTCACACTGGATTACGTTTTCTTTAAAAGACGGTCACTAGAAATAACTGTCGAGTTACTCTTGCATACACAATGACGGACGTCCAAAATAAACACTAAGCGGGCAAAATAATTAAAAGCTGTTACTGTAAAAAAATAGATTGTAACATTAAAAGAGACGGAAATCCTCTAATTTAAAACCAAAAGCCAAATTTCACTATCTAAAAGCCAAAAGGAGCGTATCAATTTAAAACTCCGGCATATTTCATAATTTTTTGGTATAATAACGGCATAATTACAAAAGCAACCAAAATTAAAATTAGAAATATTTTTTAAACATGAAGAGCTTTTAGTACTTGTAAAGTGTGCGTGAAGTTTATACTGCTATAAAAACAAATGTAACCTAAACAATTTATTGCATTTTTTGTTCGGCACAATAACAAACTTCATTGCATCAATATCACGATAATTTACAGTAATTTGTGTACTTTATAAAAATATATTTTCTAAGATTTCATTTAAGCCTAGAGTAAGAACGATTGTATTTAAATAAAAATTTGGTGCATATCCCATCAAGAATGTAGGGCTTGCACCTTCAAGTGGTGCACCTGCTGATTGGTCTGACAGAGGAGGCGCTGGCAAACAAAATATCGTTACTTAGCGGCAATAGGCTCGCCGCCTATTACATGAGACCAAAAACACTGGCGAAAAGTGGACGTTTATTATGCCTTTGCCTACCCCTACGGGGAATCAGGTGTAGTTTTGTGTGTGTATGTATGTTTAATTAAAAAACTGTTTTATTTTTTATAATGACCAAGCACCAAATTATGGAAAGTTGATTTCATTCAACTTCACTGACTTTCAAAAAGGTTTAGTTCTAGTGTGTGTTGTTTGTTTTTGTCATTGTATTATTTTTGTAAGTACATAAATTGAATTGATGAGCTCTACTTTTACTTCACCATCAGCTAAACAAAACGATATGGCGGTGAACATGAATTATTTACAGTAACCACCATAAATTAATAAAATAATAAATTGCCACCTATTGTAACATAATCTGTTGTCTTAATTAATAGGAGATTTCTCTGAACTAAAATGGTGGTATGAAGCAGAATATCTGAAAGCTACACTCGAGAGCAATGGAAAACTTAAAAATCTTGGAAACTATGAATCCTAGTTTAGTACTAAAGTTTACTTATAAGATGTTAAGAAATATATACCTATTCCTCTTTGAGAGCAGGATTGAACCCTGGAAGCGTGATTAAGAGCGTAGTTAAGTAGCCTCATTCGTAGTCCATCGTGAAATAAATACTTATAGTCTACATATGTACAAACACTATTATTAAAATGTCTAAAAAAACGACTATTTACTTTGTATGTAACTATTATCCTCTTGAATATGAAATTAATTTGGAGAAAATAATCGTAAGAGTTGACTCTTTTTCGAGTACTTCATTCAAAATATAATCTTCCAGTAGTAATCACTATTGGGGCTACGACAGTTATGTATTTTTATTAATACCAAAAATAATATGCCCTACTATACGAAACACGAATTTCTCACAATATTGGTACATTATCCGTTTCTTCCTTATACATATGTATGTATCAAATAATGTTAAGATTGATAGTACATAGGTTTTGGGAGACCATTTGATTTTATGCCACATGTTAAAAGTAATCTCATTTCATTTTCACGATTGCGCTGATTGATTTATGGTTGCTAAAAGGGTCTCGTTAAAATTGCATGGACTGTATTATATAATAATTTCGTCGGAGTGTTTATATCAGTTAGCGACCGAAGGCGACCGGTTGGTAGTGCTGATTACTTATTAATGACCTGTCAACCTTCGAACGCCGATAAATTGTATACAAAACGAATTGTGCTATTACCGGATAACAGATAGCAGAAACATACAGTTTTTGCGGTTTCGAAGTTCAGATTTTTTTTTATAAGCCTTGATAAAAAGTTGCCCGTATTTTTTTTATTGTGGGAAAATATATTTTTTTATTTGAAGGGTTAAATTAATTCTTAAGCAGAAGCTATATTTGACTGTCACAAATTTAATATTAAATATATAGAAGCTGTCTTGCCAGAGACTCTAAACATTCCCGTATTGTTTTAGTATTCGTACTTACTGTTGTAGTATAAGAAACGTTAAAAAAAGGTAAGTCAAGTCGAGAAAATTTAAGAGTTTTATTATTGTTAAAATCATGTCAGAGTTACTTCAAGGGTAAATTAACTAACAAAATGTCGCCCCTGCAGACTATGCTACACTCGTACTATACCACTACTATACAATACGAGTGTGTCACGTCATAATACTATCTGTTTATATAAGATTTGTGAAGGATATTGTTCACAGGGATGGTATTTTTAAAGAATATTTAATACTTATATGAAATAAATAAACTTATTAATTCGTAAAGAGAACGCACTCAAAATCAGATTTATCGACACTACGGTATGTGAATGGGATGTTTGCCTTCAGAGCGCCGAGATCCGGATATGAAACTCGTGACAAATCGTGGAATATAATGTGTCTGATGGTGAAATATGTTTTTGTAGCTCAAGAAGTCATTCATTTTCAGTGCTTTATTTTATATGACATAAAAACACTCGAAGTTAATGTTTAAAGACGTAAGTATGTATGTCTACGTCCTACACTTTTTGCCCCATGCAGTAAAACTGCGCTTTTCTCCTTGCCTAGTGGGAAAATGGCTATTAGTTATGAGGTCACCAGTAATGATGATTGCAAAGTTGGCGCTATTTAGCAAAGAAACTTCATTTTCTCATTTAACATTTACAACTTCAGCGAATCATGATAAAATGAACGAGGTCAGCTATTTACCTACATACACTTAGAATCGGTCAAATTCTTTTTTAGATATTGCTCGACATCACTACAGCTGTTTATTACTTTGCTAGAGTTTTTACATCTATAATACAACGGCTGAGAATCGAAATCATCACATAATTACCAGGTATGATAATTTAACTTTTACTGTAAACGATAAATTATAAATTATTTAACATAAAATAAATCGGTTATTGCTTAGTAATTCAAGAATGGCGTCTCTCAGTCATGGTATGGCTAAAAGACTAAAACTCGTATACTTATTGGCAAGAAATTAAAGTTTAAATCACTAATGAGGGTATAGTTTAGAAGATTTGTTTAATAGATGACATTAAATTCTATTGTAACAAGATTAGCAAAAAGGTCATACAGTATTTTATATGACCTTTCTGCTGTTCTTGCATAATAATATTTGATTAGGTGCTCTTTTCAAGAATTTCCTATTGAGTATGTCATTCATTTAAGGTTTGTGTGTTTTTTATTTTTCTTTAATAGTCATTATATTATTATTAGTAGACTTATATTTATATTATTCAATTTTAAGAACAAATAAAATTATTTTATTTACAGGCAAGTTGACCAAGTTAAAGTGTCTAATAAACCTAATGTGCTTAATTATACGTATATTGTATGACAGTTTCTTTTCAGTTTTCCATGCAATCAGTTTCGTGATTGGTAAACTTTTTGTTATTAAGAAAACATCAATTGATTAGTAGGTACGAGTATTTTGCAATGTAATGTTATTTATGTTGTTAGTAAATATAGATAGTTTGAAATACAAGTAAAAATAAAAGCTTAAGTCACAGAAAATAGTAATTAGACTCAAGTTATAATATACTGAAAAGAAAATAACATCTTAAGCAAATTATTATATTAATTAATTGTTTTTGATTTTTGTGATCTTGCCAAATAACATTTTTTTTTTAAATTTAGCCGTACCCTGCCTCGTTCTACTGTGGCGTGTTGTAGTACCATTGATGAAAAATGAAAAATAAAACAGACACAAATAACAGAAAAAATATCTTTGAACCAGTTTGTAAAAAGTGTCATTTGAGCTCAATCGGTGCAGAACTTGCAGAGTTTTTATACAAACCAATAACATTTTTATATATATTGATGTACTCCTCGCCGATTTCGGTCATGGCGGACACCAGCTAACTAGACAGGAGATATTGTACGGTACATGTGTGTGTGCAATTATTATTTATCATTATTTATTATTTATTATTACTCTTACAGTCCGAAGGTACGGCTGCCCGACACGACAGGGGGGGGGGGGGGCCCAGACCTAGGACCGACGGCTTTACGTGCTCTCTGAGGCGCAGCGGTTAAGATTCCAACTTCCAAACTCGAGATTGTTATTAAGTGTTTCTGTAACCAGAGAAACTATATTGGTTACAAGAAAAATAAACTAAAAACTAACATTTCAAGTATTATGAAGTTAATAGGTCTAGAACTGCGTATCTCACACATACATGATGATACTAGTCGTCGTCAGCAGCGTACCAATACCTTAACGGGTGTAATTGGGTGAGTGAACCTCTCACGCCTACTATGGAAGAAATCGATGCGATTTTCATTAACTTCAAGTGAGAAAAATGCCGTCGTGGTCGACGAGTTCAAAACGTCTAATGTATACGTAACGTAACTATTAAGACTAAAATTCTATTGTTAGTTTTGGAATAACTTAGAAAAATATTTATTGATATATTTTTAACAATAGTATATTAGAATTAAAGATAGTGATTCCATCCGATGTTCTTCTATCAGTAATATCAGTTGATTAAGTTTTAGTAACTACATTATGCTAGCAAAAGTTTGTAAAGTTCTAAAAAACAAGAATCGTTAGTATCCTTCTTTTTAAGTCAGTTATAGTGTTAACTCTTGATATATTTATATCTTAATAGATATTTGATATGGCTTGCCCATACTAAATAACGCAGAACAGCTCTGCAGTGCAATTGAGTATGCAGGTACTAAATTTAATTTACATTACGTTGGATTCCTTTTAACAAAGTCAAACAACGTTCTTGACATACAAAAATATTTAATTTAATTTAGATCAAACTTGAATGGACCATCGCTTGATAGATAACACATGTGACTATGATAATGCCTTGGAAAGACATAGGTCAAGTTGAATTGAAAAATGTAATCAGAGTTTAAGATGTACTTTATTCCCAGGGCTCACTTTTCAACATAAATACCTTTCGGTAGTATTCGTGGGGATTCCCGTACAGAAAAAGAAAGGATTCATTTTTAGTGTAGTACGACATGACAAAACATAATTTTTCACGTTGATTGCTAAACAAGGCAGAGCCTATACTATATATATTTCTAAGTATATATATCACATATATTTTTAAAAATTTTTTAGAATAACACGGAACAAACGAGCAGGTTCACCACACAACTATTGATCCTGGGTAACAATAAAACGAACGACGACGTTTGGCTTAGCAATCACTAGGCACTAGACCAACGGCTCAGTCTAGAGTTCTACAGTATACTAAGTATAGTAATTTAAAAGAAACACTAAGACTGGTTAAATTTAGAGAAATGTAGGAGTGAATTCGAAAGTAATTTCTAAAATTCTGGGTATTCCATCAACCTAATTACTTCCCTTAGATAGCTTTTGCCATAGCCAAAGTTGCACACATCTTTCTAAATACATAGCTGGCGTTTATCTGCCTGAGTGCAACGTTAACATGAATAAAACATGCCAAGAGTAGGTCTTGCCGTCTTTTTTAAGCAAATTTTCTTTTGCTTGTCTTTGTCACGTGGTATTGCTACTGTTATATATATTTATTTATTTACTGATTATGTAGTGTAACCCCATCATATGCTATACTCGTACTATACCACTACTATACAATACGAGTATGTCACGTCATAATACTATTTGTTTATGTAAGATTTGTGAAGGATATTGTTCACAGGGATGGTATTTTTAAAGAATATTTAATACTTATATGAAACAAACAAACTTATTAATTCGTAAAGAGAACGCACTTCCTCTCGGTATGCTAGGAGGTCACTTTCGCCATCACTGTCTTCTTCTTCCATATTTGACTCATCAAAATTAAGCTCTCCTATGATATCTTTTTCAGATAGCTTACCTGTATAAGAAATCAGAAATAAAGCTAAAATGCCCAAGGTATCACGTACGATACTCGTAGAAAAACGAAAAATTTGTAAATAATAATAAAACTTTGCCATGAAATATTTATATTAAAAGTAAAGTAACAATGTATTCTAAAAGATTATAGCATAAAAACACTAAGTTATTAACAAAAAATAATATTTACCTTTATGTGACTTCACCATGACGGTTAACGCAACATTTACAAATTTTCACTGATTGAGAATGACAAAATTTTGACAAGTAACAAATTGATCGGTGAATGAAAAAACGAAAGAAAGCTCGAGCTAATAGTTACATGACGAATTACTTCAGGATTCCGATAGATAACGTGGGAAAAATTTTCAACTAAAGTTATCACTGATGATACCGGAGGTCTCAAGAGTTATGCTTGTATTACATTATTTTAGTATGTATGTGTGTGCGTGCGCGTGTGTGCGCGTGTGCGTGTGTGTGTGTGTTCGCGTATGTGTATGATTACATATGGGATAAGTGGATGATTTAACTACTTGTATATGTGCTGTAAAAGCGCCTCCGTGTCGTTGTAGGATAGCGATTTAATCCAGAAAGTCAGTCCTTTTTTGCGTTTGCCGTACAGCGTAGCATACATATATAGATAATTCTTTATTATTAGCGTTTTACAATTCAGCTGAACGTTTAAAGTATCGCCTGCTTGCAAAACTAGTTTTTATGGCAGGGTTTTCAGCAACACCATACTTCCTTCTTTTAAAAATCAGGCTCGGATTGCAAGGTAAGTTTTTATAGCAGTAGTATGCG
Source organism: Hypercompe scribonia (assembly GCA_949316085.1). Classification (NCBI taxonomy): domain Eukaryota; kingdom Metazoa; phylum Arthropoda; class Insecta; order Lepidoptera; family Erebidae; genus Hypercompe; species Hypercompe scribonia. The sequence goes on along the minus strand of OX438971.1, from coordinate 12,448,693 downwards.
TGTATGACAGATACGGTAGTAAACAGTGACCATCATTTGATGGACGCCATTTGGCGTCCATGCCGGGCTACAGTGGAGTGCTGAACAAATAAATAATAATGTAAAAATAATAAAGGAAATTAATTTAACAATTTAAAGATATTAAAGTTGGTCAAATGTTATGTTATGTAATGTTAATCCTTTGAGCTACTTTACATACGAGTATTATTACTTTATTACACACTCTCAAATTCAATTAATCATTTCGATCGACGGCGATTTATCTATTGCAGACCTACTTCATTTCTATGAAACATAACAGGTTCTAGTAATTCTATGTATAGGAAGGAACATGTAGAGCGACAAATAACCAAAGTAGTTTTTTTACAATTAAATTGAATCTTATTATTCGTCGAAATATGTTTAAAAATATACTTGTCTTAGTTATTCAATTTCAAAGACAAGTCGCGTCCAAATTGGATAGTCACTCGTGATAGCTGTTTTAAAAGAAAATCCGTTGTAATATTTGCCGTATATGTAATTTATGTTTTCACCTCCACTGTATAACTAATTAACACTGTGGTATAAATGTGTATATTCTGCGTAAGTACATATGCCCATATATGTACACATATACATATATAGATACGAAGACGGCCAGAGTAATTTAGGACAGTTAGCTGTGTATCTAACGGCTAGTACTATAAAGTTATTTTATGTTTCGTAATTACATATTATGATAACTAATTAAAATCGTAGGTCAGTTTAAAAGTTTTTGTATTACATTCTTTGGTATTTATTATTTATGTTTTTGATGAAGATAAGGTTCTTCTTTTAAATTTAGACTATTTTAAAATGGAAGAGGTTTTATTAATATTTTTATCTACGTTTAATGACATTCCCGTCATATATTTAATCATTGATAGTTATAGTGGTGATAATAATTAAATATATTTTTTCAAATTTAAAGTTTTCTGTTCATTAAGTAAACTGAGTCATCTTAGTAGAAAACGATCAAATGAAAATGGGTTGATTTTTAGTATAGATTATAAAATGTTCTGTAACTTTAAAAATGTTATCTATTAGAACTATTTTAATACAACATAATAAACGTTAATATTAGGTTATTTCTTGGTTCGTACGCTTTCAAGCCAGAATCATTCAACCGATGATAATGTAATTTTGCATACACGTTGTCAAGGGTACGAAAACGGATAAAGGGTACCTTTCATCCAGACGAAAAGTACCGTTCCAGAGGGATATAAAAATAACTTTTACGCGGGGCACGCCGCGGTTTAAAGTTAGTAAGTATTACATAAAAGGAGACATTGTTTTTTATTCTTTGTTTTTATTTTCGCTTAGGAATTTAATACAGTTTAACTGAAGTTTATAGCCATTGTATTCAGTGATTCTTTTGGCATAAAATGAAATACGTGTTTTGTTAAATACTTTTCATTTATTTTCCTTACTTTTTTCTTTACTGTTTATATATTTATTGAAATTATTCTCTCACTTTATTATCACTATCGACTTCCATGGTATGATGTCAATCACTATTTTATTTTAATCGGGTGTGAACATTTGAATCTCAATTTGAATTGAATTTGAATCTCGCGTAAATATGTTACAGGAGTTCTTGGGACTGATGCTACTGAAATTTGCTGGCTACAATCGTAACACATGGTTTCAACAAGATGGAGCTACTTATGGGATGTAAGCGAGGCTACCTACCATCCCAGGCCCTGAAAAGCCAAACTCATCTGCACACGGTACACCCTGCCAAACAACGGTCAAGGCTCTGGCGACCGATTCGTGGCCGATTCAATTCTGTGTTACGGGTAACGGGCAGTAGCGTCATCAGATAAATAATTCTCGCCACTGCGGTCACCAACCCGCCTGCCAAGCGTGGTGACTATGGCAAATTACTCCCATGGACTACAAAAAAATGCCACGGTCCCCAGTGCCCAGCAGTCGCACTATTCCTGGTCATGGTACCGGCCATGGTAGCGGTGCGACGGGGGGTGTGAAGAATCCCCGGGATACGGCAGGATACCACCGACAACTATACCTGGCGATGTATAATGGACGCACGTTGCGGCTGGATGATCACCTTTCCGAATTGGAAGCGGAGGTACACCATATTAATTGGCATATTTTGGCGTTATCAAAATTCCGAAGACAGGGTGAGGATATGATAGCCTTAGATTCTGGTCACCTCCTCTACTTCCGACAGGGAGACCAACCATTCCAAGGCACCGATTTATGATTTATGATCCATAAAGCGTTCAAAGACAAGGTGGAGGAAGTGTATCGTCCAGGGTACCTCATCTTAAAAATAACCAAATTTTTTCCCTGAAGGTTATACAAGTGTACGCACCCAGGACGATGAGGTTAAAGCCATGTACGAAGACATAGCTAAGGTTCTGTCTCATACCAACCCTCCTTTACAGTTATCATGGTCGATTTCAATTCAAGTGCAAGAGTATGGCGAAATCAGGGTAGGATTGTTGGGCTATGGGCACAGAAATCGGTGGGGTCTAATGCTGGTAAATTTCTTCACGGCCCAGCGACTCTGTTTGATGAATTCTTTCTTTCAGAAGAAGTCTCAAAGGAAGTGGACCCGGTTAAGCTCCAATGGAGCTACAAAGAACGAGATCGACTTCATCATCAAAAACAAACGAAATATGTTTAGGAATGATTACAAATGCATTGGAAGACATCTGCAAAACGCTCGATTGGAACGGACGGGGAATCAATATCAATGGCCAATATCTCTCACAGCTGCGGTTTGCAGACGACATAGTCTTCTTGGCGGCATCTCTGCATGATCTGGAAGAAATGCTCAACCGTCTGAACGATTCCTCAAAACGAAGGCTAGGAATGAACATCGGCAAAACAAAAATCATGCATAATAGGCATGTATGTAAATGGCGCTGTTATCAGGGTTATGTAAGAATACATTTGTCTTGGGCAAACCATTAAGCTTGGTCGGCACAACTTCGATCAGAATACCGATAGGAGGATTCGTCTGGGCTGGGCACTATATAGTATAGCTGGGAAGCTTCGTTACACCTTCGAATCGCCGATTTCACAATCATTAAAGACCAAGGTCTTTGACCAGTGAGTCCTACCCGTAATGACATGCCAAGCCGAGATGTGGACTATTGGACTGGTCCACAAGTTTACAGTAGCTTAGCGTGCGATGGAGCGTGCGATGCTGGGTATCTCTGGCTGATAAAATTCGTAACGAGGCTATTCGACAAAGAACCGGAGTAACTAACATCGCACGGAGAATCAGTACACTGAAGTGGAAGTGGGCCAGTCATGTCTCCAGACGAACCGATGGTCACTGGAGCCGAAGTGTGGAGACCACGATTGAGCAAACGTAGTGTAGGGCGCCCTGCGGCGCGATGGACCGACGACTTGAAGAAGGTGGTTGGCAGCAGATAGATGTGAATTGCCTAAGACCGGGATGATTGGCGCTCCTTGAGGTAGACCTTCGTTCAGTAATGGGCGACGATAGGTTGATTTGGAGCCACCTGTCACACATCCAATGAGTTCCTGCCAATGATCAAAGACATGTTTTCGGAAAAGCTGATTTCCAGACGAGGTGACATTCCATGGCCATCCAGAAGTCTAGATCTATCCCCAGCAGACTTCTTTTTAAGGTGTTATTTGAATAATCGTGTGTTAATAAACTAAATATACTACGTCAACTAAAAGAAAAAGTCAGCGAAGAGATGTCGGCGATCTCGCGGTCTCTTTGCCGACGAGTATTCGGTGCTCGCTTAGAAGAGTGCAAACGTCAAAACAGTGGTCATTTAGACGATATAATTTTTAAAAAATAAATTCTAACTAACAACTATCTTGTAAATAAACAATTTTATAAGATATGAAATGATTACTATACGATTTTTTTAAATGTTAACTAATTCGTGACCCACCTGTATAATAATAATCTATGGTAATACTAAATAAAAAAGGCTTTAGCTTTAAAATTTTACTAGTGATCAACTGAGTCTAGTGATTATCTCTGGCAAAGTGCCAAGTACATCTTATGAAATACGAATATCTACCAAAGACTAATATACTTATGATTATATACGGGTTAGAGCTAAAAGGCTATAAAGCCTGTATTAGTTCTAAAGAAGTTCTAAGGTTGATTATATTATTATCTAGCAATCCATTGTTGGGCGTAAGCTTCACCAAAAAGGAGGTTTTAACCTGTTACTATACACTGGTCAGATGGGTTTTCCTTCTTTCTACAGTTCTGCTGTCCTGCTTAGTTTGCTCTCTAAGTCTCTTATGTGGTATATTAGGGTGGTGACACTATGTTTTCTTACCTTACCATTCTTCTTGTCATTTATAACTACACGGAAAGGACCAGATCTCTATTTATAACATTTTCAGTGTGTATTAGTTCAGTCTGTCAGTCAGTCAAGTCTGAGGTGTCACTAACTCTTAATTAATCGCCACGAATATTTGTAAACGAGTGAAAAAATATATAAATCGAAATGAATTGAAATGAAAATATTTATATGCCCTGTAAATATTATCATACATATATTATCGTACATTACAACGCGTAGTATAGTATAGAAACTAACATAAAACGGCATTTGTATGGTATTAAATTAAACATTTTAAAATTAAATAACTAATTTTGTGACTTGTAGCCATTGTGGAATGAAAATATTGTCATATTACTTATGAAATATATGTGGCTTAGGTGGAACAGTGACTAATAGTAGAATTGTATGATATCTCAGTAATTGTTACTAATATTATTATATAAATAAATAAATATAACAATTGAACATCTGACACACAATGCCATCTAGCGACAACTTTTTTTTTTATTTTAAGGGCCTGCCATAGTGACTCTACTCGGCCTGATGGAAAGCATGAGTAGAATCCATGAGTTGAAGTCACCATACTCATTATGAATGCAGACAATACAGTATGGTGACCCACACTATAGCAGCCTAGTGAGATACTTTTTACGCACCGCTTGAGTACGTTAAAAGGTATGACAGTCATAGTGGCAGTGTAAGGTACATACTTACCACTATAACTGTCACCCTTGCATCAATGGGTCTCTAGTCTCGCACTCACCAAGGAAACACGACAGCAAGGATCCTGTCACCTTGTTGGTCTTCTGTGAGAGCTTGTACTATGATAGCTTGATTGCCGGATAGAATATTTCTATACTTTCTTTGTAAATACATACATATTCAAATTTAACTATTACTGTCCACTGCTCGACGAAGGTATATTATATGTAGAAAACTTCTAAATTCCGAACAAAATCTTTGCAGATCATATATGTACATACATTTAGTCTGTCCGCAGTCGTATAGATTACTACTGCACTATCGAGACAATAATGTGAAAATGTAAATCATCTACACCCTGTATGCAAAGATACAGTAAATTTAACATTACCTACTACAAAAATTCTAAGCTATCGTGTTGTTAAAATTGAAACATTCTGAAAATCTTAAAAATTCTGATACTGTGGAATGGTTTCAAACCGGCGGATAAGTGCATCAGAAAATTAATTATTTTCTGGCATTTTATGACCTTTATATAAAATTAAATATTTTGGATTACTTTTGGACACTCTGGTAATCAGTTACTTTGAACAGGTAGTGTTTAGCTAAATTTAAACTTTTATTTATTTAATTTTCAATGCAAGCGCCGTTGTGAATTAGTTTTAGTAACAAAAGCGTGGTTATCTACTTTTTCACTATAGTTTACTGTACTAACGATTTTTCGTAGTTCACGCTTTTAATTAATCTTTCTGAGCCACGACATAAATTATGGTTATTAGTGGCCACCATTATCATCGCAATATCATCAAATCTCTTTCAAAAATCACCGACGTAAATCATACCATATATACACATAGAGTTTAATTTATCATTCCATTTTATCGTTTAAATGATACCTGATAATGATCTGCGATCCAATGTAGTGTAGTGAAGAATAGTTACGAATAGCTACAAAATAGGACAGGACTGGTAGGTATCGTATTAGTCTCTCTTGAGGGTATGTCAAACTGAACTAAAAATAATACAGTTCCAAAAACAGAATGATATGTACTCGATTAATGTTGCTTTAAAATTCTTGCAATGTTTTGCTGTTATTCCAGTCAATACCTGGTACACGGTTTTCGAAAGAACTTTACATAACTTTGTTCAACTTAAATTTGTATTATTCCATCACCTTTCATTCATAAAGTTCAATAGAAAGTTCCATGGACCGATAGCTAACGCTCGAAGTTTAACTTTTTTCACTTAGATATAATATCGTTCCACTTTTTTGTTTAAGCATTATGAAGGTCATAAGAATCATTTTGAAAATCGATAAATTAAAATCTCTCTTCAGACGAATACACCACTCAGATTTATTGAATTTCTAAAGATATTGATAGCTATTATCTTTTTTATTGATTCTTAAGACATCTTAATTATAGGCGTTTCGTTAATTGCAATGAATTGTGACACTACATAGGCTACTGAGCCAATGTCACCTTGATCATCAAAGGTTTCATAATTTAACCATCATAGTTGATAGTACCTGCCACGTTTATAGTGTAGACTTTGCAAGTTCTACTTTCAGTAAACGAATCAACAATACGTGTGTAAAATACATTACCTTGACTCATTCCAACACACATTATCCAATATTTACGTTTTAAAATGTTAATTCATGCAGTAGTATATTTTCGACGACATATTAGATTGAGAAGTACAAATATAATATAATACTGCCTATACACCGCTTCTACACGTTTCACAAACGGCACTTTGCCTTTACTGGCGCAATTCATACGTAGGACAGGTTCCAAAGTGACAAACGTGAACGTGCTTTTCAATCTTAAGCCATGCACATTCTTTAAACAAAAGATTCCTAAATGAACAAAATCATTCTGTTAAAGTTGCTTTGATATTCAGAGTTTAATGCCTATTAAACGAATACTTACATTTTCGTACTACTACCATGGTATGCTACTAGAATTACGAATTCGAATTTAAAATAATTGAATTAGAAGTGGATTGTTTGCACGGCAAGAGAGAACGGTCGTTGTAAAACTTATCTTTGTGTTATCTTCCATAGAGAATTGCCAATTACTTTCACTGCCTTACAGTTCCTCAAAGTGTAATTCACTTTGATCAAATCTAAAATAAATATAAAAAAATAGATTGACGTGTGGATCTGTCTATAATTTCACTAGGTTAAGTATGTTCAATAATGTTAGTGTGTAGGTATTGCGGAATTAGTTAATTTAATTACGGTTGCATAAAGAAGGCTTCAGCAGAATTCAAGGTTCGCCTTCAGTCAAACCTCTATAGTCACTTTAGATGTCTAGTTGGTAGTTATTTAAGTGAAGAACGTAGGATAGATGTTTCTATGACTTCCCTCACATTGTGGTATAGAAATGTAAAACTTTCTTGTAGCTCAAATGCGGCACGGTGTCAAGTGCGATTATAGCAAAGTCGGTGGCAGGGCGGCCGGAGCGCGGCGTGGTGAGAGCGCGGCCCGGTTGCGACCGGTCGGCCCCACCGAAGGCGCGCGCGCACACGCCGCTCTGTGCCGCCGACGTCGCGACGCTCGCTCGTGTTGCGCCCGTGTGCGCTAAATCATTGAACTACATCGTTGCATCGCAAGGATTTTAAACGAAATAACGCGAAACTCACACATACAGAAGTTAAGATGTTTTGAACGTTGTTATGTGTCGTGGGACGATTTCGAAATAGTGATTGTTGCTTTAAAGAATATTTGTGAGATTTACTTTTGGTGGTTAAAGAGGGATCAATTTTAAAGGTGAGTCTTATTTAATACAGTTTTTTTTCATTTAGGAGTTAAAACTAAAATAAACAAAGGTGTTGTCACACAATGATTATGCGGGTTCTCTTACCGGGTATCGGGCTAAGGTCAGCGGAGCAGCCGTGTACGCGGTAATGAGATTAGGGCTGGCGCGTCGAGGCTGCGATCCCGCGTCCCGGCGCGCCCTTTTTCGCCCCGTATCCCACGCCGCATGACCCGCCCGCCGTACTACTTGTTTTTTTTTTCCGCCCGCCTTAACGATACGTTTTAATTATATGTATTGAATGAATTCAATCATATGAATTGAATTAATCGATTGAATTCTTTAATTACCCATAGTGGTTTATTTTTATTTTCTTTTATTCTTTAATTTATCGATTTCGTAATAACATATGCTTTTGAAAAGGTTTGTTTTTGATATTAAAATATTATACACTTACATTCTCCTGTGAATTTAGTTATATCTTACGAATTGACATTTGTGTTATAAAGCAATTCAGTTGAAGTTTTTATAAACTTGGCATTTTATCTAACATGCAATGTTAGATAAAATGTATTAAAAAGGGATTTTTAAAGCGGTTCTTCGAAAGAATACAATATAACTTTTCGTTTTATTGTACCTACCTAACTTAAATGAAAAACATTGGATCGTTTACTTAAGCTCTTGTAAATACTTTTTAACATTCAGAGACAGTTCTGTTCTTATTTTACATGGACAAGTATTTTTGGACGAATGCACTTACATTTCAAAATACGAATGTATTTCGTTTTGTTGTTATATAAGTGCACATAAAAAGCTAAGTAATTTTTGTTAATAACATTAATAATGTATAAAATGTTTATGATCTGTCTGTCTTTTATGTGTTAAAAATATAAAAAAATGAGTTGTTAAACAATGCGGTAAGTTTTAAACTTCAAAATAAAACATAAATTTGCTATTACTTAATGATCTTTCCACTTCATTAGAACACTGTAGAATTTTTCTTAAGTTATTTTTGAGAAATCTCTAGATTAGGTCTTAAACCAACTTTCTTCAATTAGGTACGTGTTTGACAAATCGATTACTACTACTCACTTCTACTTCGTAACGACACCGACTTCAAATATCTACCTACCTTTAAATTCCCTCGCGTTCAGAAAGTATAAATTGTCATTGACAATAATTGCAGTTGTCTCGAATCTTTTTCAACATTCTTGAGACAGGTTTTCATACATATCATTAATTGAGTTTGTCGACAAGACACACGATAGGATCTTGTGTCGGTCTAACGTTATTAGTAAGGTGTATTTTTTTACTTATGTATGTACTCGTTTAAAGTTAGGTTATATATTATTTACAGACATGAACTTTCTTTAAAGGAACAACTGTTAAAGTAAATGTATCTTTTCATATGAAACCAATAAAATTAATTTTTACTATAATTTGAATCACTGTACCGTTCGAACGCGAACGAAGTGAATATTAATCACTTATAAAATTATGTCAATTTTACATAAATTCATTCAAGTCTTCGCAGAGTACGATTAGCGGTGCTTACGTCTGCAATAACTTGTTGGAAATTAAAAACGGTTATAAAAATCTCTGTCAAACAGGCTTTTGGATGTTATTTGGCTATAAAGGTAAGCCTATTAGTCTATCGCTTAAGCACGAACGCTCACAGGATGTTCACCTCTTAGTAACTTGGGACCGGCCGATAGCACTGTAGACTCTGATGTCACGCAAAACGATGACACCGCCCACAGTTTTTGCATATTTTAAAACTATCTCTGTTTTATTTTTGAGTGTTGATATTGAACAATATCATAAACGTAGTTGTACTTCTGATGACACTATAATACAACTAAATACTTAGTATTTTTTTTTCACTACAAGTTCAGCAATTTCTTTTTTTAAATTAGCCAATGTGTAAAAGTAAGAAATCTGTTAATATTACGATAAAATCCTGTCTACTTTTTCTAGAGTTTTCACGGCTTATGTTTTATTGATCAATTTCAATTTGTTTTAAATTAAACATTTTGCCTCTTCGGAAAATAAGACAATTTAATTTTACTTTTCTAGCAGATATTAATTTTGAAAAAACGAACGTGCTTTAAATGAGAAGAGAAATCTATATCCATCCATTTGTCATGATATGATTTGACAGCGCTCGTCAATTCACAGTTAGTTTTTAATTTAACATTTGCAGTAGCAATTATGTGTAAAAAAATTCTACTATATAATTTTATCTGAGAATGTATTTTTGTGATGAATTATTAAACAAAATTTTCGCTTCAACGCCGTCGAAGAGTCTTTTAATAAATAAATTACTACTTACTCTGGTGGGCGATATTGCGCAGCAGGAGACCAACTTATTAAATTTCTTGTTTTGCATCTAACCTACCGACCAGATACACTATTCACCTTTGTAGCTGAAACATTTACACCTTAATATGTTCAGAGAATCGTAATTAACACTAACGCTTTATCTGTTTACTATTATGACAAGTCTTTACAATCAATAGAAGTGTCCCAAATATATCAAGGCCTTGTTATTAATTATAAGTTATTACAAAGCAATAACTTAACCTAGTCATAGTTAAGTATTATCATAAGCTAATATTAGTAAGTACAGGAGTGATCATTTATTATTACAATCTATAGTATCAGAGACATAAATTATACTTATGTCAATACGTCTGTGCGGTGACAGATTAAGAATACAGAGTGTCACCACATCTACTCATCTTTTGGGTGTCATCAGAGGTGACTAAGGAAGCAAACAACACAGTACAATCACTGTTAAGGAAAGGAAAATTTGATACAAACCTTATACCAATCTGTCTGGCCAGCGTGGAATAGTAGACCAAAACCTTCTCAATAAGGAGAGGCCTATGTCCAGCAGTGGACTATTACACGCTGCCGATATGATGATGATGTGATATGTAAATACGATAAGTAATATAATATTTTTTGTTTGTCCTATGTTATTTTGCTTCTCGTACATCAAAAGGGGTGAGAAGGGATAAAAGTATTGTTATTATGGATGGAAATTAGGGTTGTACGAAAGTGTCAAGTACAAACTTCAGTATAGGTTAGTCTATAAACTATCGAGAAAACTATTCAAAGTTAAGGTATTTCTTTGAAAGTCAAGCGAGGATGTCCAACTCGTTCAAGGTTAAAACAACATTACATTCGTTGTTGCTGTTTTCATCACCTCTCATGAATATTCTTAAAAAATATATAAAATATACCCATATAAGTAATTTCAATGTTCACTTATTCAAAAGTACAATTTAAAATATTTTTTAACTAATAATGTGTATTTAACATAATTTTTATTCATGGTTATGATATCGCAAGCAACAGTTACGTAGCAGATAATATAATACTTATAATTAATATATAAAATTTGTTTTATATTATATTTACTTCATGTACTTATTTTATATTAAATTTTTTAACTGTAACAGCAATAAAAAGCGATCTGTACAGTTTAGAGGATTCTAGGACTTTGAACGCGTTGTTTATTGAACGGTGGAAAACTCTCCGAAATTCATATGGAATATTAGTTTCGAAATCTCTGCTAAAAAATATTATGGTCGTCTTGTTTTGATAAAAATTAGAAGGGTTTCTAATATAAAGTTTAATACCGTTTGAGTAATTACTGGAGCTAAACTTGTGGTTCATGAAACTATAAAAAGCAATTCTCAATAAACTCTTCTAAACTATTTTATAGGGTGACTCAAGACATCACATTTAATACGAATTACCTTTTTGGCGAGTGAGATGTAGATATGTATATACGTAGTACAACTCATGTGAGCTGTTGATTTTTAAAGAAAATCGTCATATTCGTGGAATTTATATTTTTAAATTTAATTTTGGCTATCAGAGGCTGTGATCCGCGGCCTTCGTTTGTTACGCCTCCGTGGTTTCTGCTTTCGGCGACACTTATCTAGATAGCGTCCAGAGCACTCGCCTTTTGCGATTCGCTTCTCCTTTATAAACGGAGATCATATCAGACTTATTTCAATTTCGTGCGTGATAAGAAGGGCGCCGCGTGATAGATTGTACATACTTTGTAAAGTCCATGACGACGTTTTTGACACGTTAACGTGCCGCAATACGTCGTTCTGTATGTAAATGTCGCATTCCAATAGAGTCATAAGTTCGAAAATCAATGTGGTTGTTGCGAAATTGCGTAGAAAACGATGTTTTACATAATAACACGCTTTGGGTATTAATAGCATTATTAAAATAAATAACTTGGCAAAAAAGCAACACCAGTAGCGGAGGCGTGTTGTAATATTCTTTTAGAAAGGGGTAGGTAGGTTTTAGAAATGGTAAAATAGGAAAATGGGACATTATAATAACATGTATTTGTTTAATATACAGGAAAACTATTTGTTTCACTACTTGATAAAATCAAAACACATTCAAATTCCATTTAGTAGGATGCAATACAACTTATTACGAAGAATTAATTTATCATAGAATTGACATAAGCTACGTTAGTTGAAAAAAATGTTTATGCTACAACCAAGTATCTACTTCAGTCAGCAGATTTAGACAGTCAAACCCTATATTCTTTAGATAATGCGTTAACGATTGTACCTAAAATTGGTCCCTGCCTATATCCTCGAAAGGGTTAACAAAGGCTATTAAAATGGTCACATTTTGTTGAATATATTTTTTATCACCATTATCGTCAACTGGGTACTTTAAGAATGAGATCGATTAATTGAAAGTTCATTCGGAAAAGAAAAATCAGTAAGATGGAACGGCAAGAAAAATTAGAAAGACATACTTTTAACAGTACTATAATAAGGTCATATAATAACAGTCTTAACTGCAGAACTTCCTCTTCTCCAGCGTTTTAATGAAAATTAATAGAATCTTTCTTTCTGCTGTCGATTATAAATCATGCATTTATTTGTGTTTATATGAGTGTAAAAGTTGAAAACTAAACAAACAACTGTTTTAGTTACGGTATTGCTTAATCCAATAATGTTTCTTGTGTTCGTATAGTTCAAGCGGTACCAGCTGATCTCATGATAGTAACGCTTCAAATTCCATTGACCCTGTTATTATAATATTGTAATACAGAATACATAAATTCGTTCAAAAACAGTATTTTTAAGGGTTATTAGATGTTCCGTTCCACGTTTCGTAATGTTAGTTGAGTTCCGTTTTTTAATTTACCTTTGATAACGTGGAAGAATTGTTGATTTCAAATATAACTAATTCGTTTATTACTTACGTCTTTATATTTAAAGTGTACAATCCGTTCATAACTTAATGATTTTACGTTAAAATGTTCTTAATAATTCGTCTCTATACTTGGAGACGAACTTTAGAAATGGAACGAAACTTAAGAGTGACTTTACGAATATGTGAAATGTAAGTGTTTTAAGTTCGTTTTATATGTGTATCATTTTCAGAAGTCTGATTAAAAATCTATATTCTCTTAGTTTTTTCTGTTTAGATTGTCGCATTGCGCTACAAGTTATTGAAGCGGGGCAGTGACGATTCACGTAAATGAGTCTCGCAAAGAAATAGTTGCGAAATAATTCGAGTTGTAGAAATACAGTTCTCGATGTCTAAATTTTACCTAGACCTAATGGAAATCTGTAAGTAAACTGCAGATATTAATTCTTAAGGTCAAGAGCTTCTAATGTTTTAACGACTTTGGACCATAAAACGTTATATTATTAATAACCGTATCGTATTAAAAGTTGGTCGTATTTTACACAAGAAGGTTTTGCAGCGCAGGCAACACAAAGCAGAGCAATAAATAAAGCGAACATATCATCGGTAAGTAGGGACGTTACGACGAATGTTGCATACCACCTTGTATTCTTGCGCAACCCATGGATCCTCTAATTAGATGAGTTAGTGCAATTGCCACCACTCGCTCACTTGGAATACAAAATAATTAATTGCTTACATTACAACTCACGATTTTTTAAAAACAATAACTACAAAATGAGGTCTAAGTTTTGTACAGTTGAGCTAGATGAACCGCTCGATAAAAAGGCACCGTTATCTAAAAATATTCACAATATCAGTGGATCACTTGTGTGTATCTTATTTCACGATACTTTGTCGCCAGCAGTAACCACTGTCCTAAATAAATAGAATACCATATTTAAATGGCAATGCGACACATTAAGTAGTGGAGCTATTAACTGAACTTTAAGTAACGTCTTGTCGAAAATTATTTGTTTTATGACAGTTAGCATTGCATAGACATTGCAGCATACACTAAATGTAAATATTTTGTTGTTGGGATCATAATATAGTACTCACAGGGAAATACTTACGCATATCTCTAAACGAAAATTGATAAGTGTATATGATGTTTAAGTTTAGCACAATAAAAGTATTTATAGCAATAAATATCAAATATACTACTATGGAGAATATTCATGTACGGAGCTTACCTCATGCTCTGTTTACGCCCTCTTAGAGTTAATTACATTTTGCCGACATGATAAGTGGAGCATCTATGCAAAGTGATAGCAATGTTGGCGAGATAACTGATAAATGTTACCTTTATCGCACAAACCGCACGGGTGCAGTGACTGCGTGTTTGTTAAGAGCGTGTGTCACTAAACAGCTGGAACTAATTCCAACACGGCTAAATAAATATTACTATCGTTCATCTAACACAGTTTTCGTCAAAGAAAAGATTGAAATTCAGTTCAGACTTAATCAATCTTGTTCAGTCTTGCTAGATGTTGTCATTGATATGGAAGTAAGAAACGTTCCAACGTGTTTGGTTACATGGTTTCGTGTTTCGGATTTGCTAAGGTAAGGAATTTTTTGTAAGCTTGACGAAACATCCAAATAAATATATAAATATAATATAATAATATCCTTACAAATTACACTCACGGCCGTCTGATACCAAACTGGACAAAACCTCTACTGTGGTAACCAGACTGCTGATAAACACACTTACATATTTTGAAATGCATACATATTATAGATTAATTGCACCGATACACAAAACAAATGATCGTGTTCACCACACAAAGATTTATTCTAGGTAGGTATTAATCCCACGACTTTTATTATTTTTTATTATTTAAATTTTTGTCAAACTATAACTGCTGTTTTTTTTTAACGATGATGTTCAGAAATTTGATCAGGTTTTTGTGCAGTTTTCGTATGAACACTATTACAAGATTGTGAGTGTAATAATTTAAATTGTTACTTTTATTAGGAACATTGTAGAATAATAAACTTTGTTATGGATACACGTAGTAGTAACGACATATACTCGTAGTGTGTATGCAAACGAAGAAACAATAGCAAAACGTTACATTTCACCCGGTTGTTCATAAGCTGTGTAATTAGTGATCTTCAAATTCAGTCTAAAATAACACGCTTACGCCAGATTACCGGCGGCTCTAGAGCACAATGAATATTCAGTGTTACACTATTAGTACGACATTATGAATGGATTAGGCAAGAGTTATAATATTCCAAGTTCATGACTGACTAACGGTATTTTTGGAAACATTCTCCAAAGTCGTCTCGTAAAACAAGATTTACCTACTTTCCATACGTAGGAGTATCATTTTTTATAGCTAGTCATCGAACATCTGTAAATAACAAAAACCTTTGTATTGTAGGTTACGGTGTAAAGATTCGATTATGAGATATCGCTGAACAATGCCATATACGATGCAGCAACCTTTCTTTGTTTACGCGGTAACAAAGTGAAACGAAGCTGATTCTACCGATTGATGTGTTTGTATGTTTAACTGCCATTCTACTTACGTCTCGTTAACGAAGGTCATACAACTGTTTTGCCGTTCAGATAGGTCGTATATTTGAGATTGTATCCATTAAAAGCCAGGTTTTTTTATGATCGCAAATAAATCTATAAGATAATAAAATGTTCTTCTATATATTATACCAGTTTATAAAAATGTATATAATTATTTCAGTTTTTAATGAAGTATTGTAAAAATATAAAATGTTTGATTTTAGATTAAATTTTAAACTTTGTTTACCGAGAGTGCAAGGTAAAGGGCACTTGTTGTACTGTTTATTTTCTAGGTAACTAACAGATAAACAACCTCATAGCTACTCAACAACAAAGTATCATCCAATATCTTTAGAATTTTTGCTTAAGTTTACGTTATAATAATTAGTAAGTTTTGTATTGTCTAAATGTCTGTTAGAAGAACAGGCATTTAGACAATACAAAACTTAGACAATAGTTATTAATAACATGAACTAAACTAATTACAATCATTTTATTTCATATTCATATAAAATGATAGTCTAACAAGAACGTATCAATCGTTAGGAAAATAAAGAATAAGGCATATTTTTTTCTGTTAAATGTAGGATAGTTAGAGTTTAAGTAAAACACACCTAAATTAGTGTAAATATTGTTATCAATAATTTCTATATAAAAATGTTTGCACCAGAGTTTCAACAAGCATAAAGTCCCGGTATTAATTCGATTACCAACAAGTTAGGAGTGAAATTTTCAGAGTGATCATGAAGCAATTTCGTACAAAAATGATTCAGAATCGTGAGAAACTGTGGCCCTTCCGAACGAGTCCCAGGAGTAACGGGTCAAACTGCAGCCCCAGGCAATATGCTAATGCGTTGACTCTCCGTGAATGCCGCCGACGATGCCTGCACTGCCTCTGGTGCTAGTAACCCACATCTCGTCCATTACAATGACGCGACTGTTCGTGGTCAACACGTTGACTGACCACGAACACGCTCGTTATACTTTCATATCGATCTACGAAAGTTATTGAATGATCGTGAGTAGGAAGTAGGTGTCTGTTTGTTAATTATTTAAAATCATCAACGGGATAACAGATACTTGTAGTGAAGGTTTGTCTTTTAAACAGAAGCGGTTCTATTATATTGACAAGATGATGATGACTTGTTTATTAGCAAGACGTTTAATAATCTTCATGTGTTAGTAAGTTTCTTAGTTAATATGTAGATCAAAACCTAATTAATAAGTATAACGGAGGTTGACATTTTCGATTTTGGTTCATCTCAAGACGTTCAAGTGCATCGCAACGGTGAAAGAGAGAGGCCTCGCGCAGTTGTAGCGTGTCGTCCGTCGTGCGCACAACTCTTCACACAAAATATTGCATTTTGTTACGTAAACTCATTAATATTTTTTGTTTACAGTTTCGAATCCGAAAGTGGTGATTGAAAAAACGCGGGCGCGTTTCTCGCGGAATGGCGACGGACGCGGCTGCGGAGGACTTCGTCACCATTGTTCCGGTTGGCGAAGCTCGACCGTCTCCTCGAGATTCGTCTTTTGTCACAGTTCTTATGGTGGGTGCAGCGGTCGGTGCGGCAGAAGTTACCGTTCGGAGACCACGTGGAGAGCGGTTAGGACTAGGACTCAAATTTGAGGGTGGATCAGTGGCTGCTGAGAATGTACGGAGGCTTTTAGTTCAGTCATGTGCAGAAAATAGTCCTGCAGCAAATGCTTCCGCTCCATGGGGAAAACTTATACCAGGAGATGAAATATTAGCAATCGATGGAGAATCGGTATCAAATTTAACGAGAATAGATTGCGTTCGACGATTAAAAGATTCTGATGAGACATTAACATTACTCGTGAAACATTTTGAACAAGATAATAAAGTGGAACAAAACAACATAGATATAACAGATTCTGTTTCAAATACAAAGCAATTAACAGAAATAGTACGTCCAACTGCTTTGCCACCACCTGTGCCCCCAAGAAAACTTGGAAAAAAAAACTCTTTCAAAGACAAATCAACTTCTCTGTCTGTTGCTGATCAAAATTTGTCTAACAACGGTGAATCCATAATTGAAGGTTTGTTAAATAGTAAACACAATGGTATTTCTAATATGACTAAATTATCCAGAAAGTCTTCATTCGACAGCCACATTCATCGCCAAACTAAGGAAGGTATTGCTTACCTTAAAAAAGGTTCTCCAGAAGAAGTGCGACGATTAGTACGACGTTTATCTGATGGTAAAGCCATGCCTCCAGAAGCAGAAGTATACATTGACTTATTATCAACAGAATGGGAGCGGTGTTTGGTTTTAGCTGATGCTGAATCTGATGATACAGGCAGCTCTATATCCACTGTTGTGGATAGATTAGGATCTATGACTAGTTCTGTCGAAAATAGCATTCCTTCCACTCCAACCATGCAACCTAAAACTATAGATATACAAAAGGTTCTTAATTGCATTGAAAATATTGACACAAATATTTTAAAGGACATGACTAGTAAAAGGTTTTTAGAAAAACAGATTGATACTAACACCGAATCTAAAGTAACTGAAAAAAATGGTATTATGAATGGTTTTAACAATCAAGAAAATACAAAAACACACACGTTTATTACAGAAGAGTCCACTATTACGAAAAAAAATTTACAAAACGATAAAAATAATAACAATTCAACAACATCAAACACAATAAGCAATGGAGATGTAACACAATTAAATCAAACAAAAAAAGTAGACAGTAAAGTAGAAACGGTTACAATTTTACCTAAACCTATGCCAAGAAACACTAAAGTTGAACGTTCTGCCAGTGAAAAGAAGCCAAGACCTATACCAGTACCAGAAACACCACCTCCACCTCTACCAGAGTCCTTATTAACACCGACAAAAAAGAACTGCATTGAGTCTTGGTTACAGCACTCAGAAGCTGAAATGAATAATAAAACTATTGAAAAGCCAGAGGAAAGTTCTGTACCAGAAATATTGCCTCGTCTGATAGATTTTGTGCCAAAACATCAGTTCAAAGAGAATAATAATGAAACAACACTAACACGACCGACAAGCGCACCGCCCCCTCCACCGACCGAAACCAGAGAAGATGGTTCGGGGGCATCACTAGATACTATCGGAGAAATGGATGAATCAACTGACGTCCCTGACAATGCGTGAGTATTCTTTTTGTTTTATATAATAAATATTTAAATTGTTGGTTACAAAATCAGTGCATTATTTAATATTTTATTCGTGGTAGAAGTGTGTCACGTGAACAATGTACCGTGGTAATATATAGTCTAAAAGAACAATAATTTAAAATTTCATTTCTTTAATTTACTTACTTAATAAGAATGCTTTACTTTAATTATAAGTGATAGTTTTCGGCATTTATGTCTTATCAGTATAAAAGGTTACATTCTTAACTTTTGACGTTTATGCCTCATAACAAATAGCCTGGGATATAATAAGTAAACCTGTAAATCACTCTTCTGTAATAATTTTTCAACAGAATATGTTAAAGTTTAAGTGTAAGCAAGCAACAAAACATATTCAAACAAGAAGAGTACTTTAATTATTACGGCGCTGTAAAAAACACCAGTTAAGAGGACACATAATAAACTAAGAACTAGGCCAGTATGATATTTTTTAATTTTTTCAAAGCAAAACTTATATTAGAACTGGGACAAATAGGCTACTAGGTTGACCTTATGCGACTTAATCTCTCGCAGACTCAACTCGAGGTCATTCCCAAATTTGAGACACTTCATGTGTTTTAGTAACGCAGATGCAATCAACTTCAGTGCTTAACTTAGTCTTTTAGAAGTGGTTTCAAATCTAATCGGAGGTTTGCACGCAATCACTCATGCGAATAACCGGAAAAAATATTAAAATCAATTATAATTTTATTGTGAATGTGCATGTGTATAATTTAATTAATCATAGAACTCTAAGATTTACCTCGAAATACAAGAATTGAATTATAAAATAATAAGATCAAGGTGAAACTCGATCACACGACAATGGACATAATTGATTCTAAATAGCTGCGTGCAAATAGATAGTGTTTTTTTTATGATAAGTAATTTAATTGTAAGTCAGTCCTATAATTCAAACATTCAGGTTCAATATTCTGTTGATCAATACAGTTGAACATTATTTTTCATCATATTATTTACATCAACTGTTGTACTTAGATGCGATATGAGATTTTCACATTTTTTTTCTTTTTAAAAAAGACAACGCCCGCTCTAGGAATAAAGCGCGAGAGACTTTACAAACATACAAGAATCGGACACAAAGAACACCCCGACTCAGAACAACAATTTGTGGATCACACAAAGTGTTGTCCCATGTGGGGTTTGAACTCATAATACTCAGCGCAGTAGAGAACGGCATGGTGACCGCTTAAACCACTAGGCCAACCGTGCAGTCGTATTTGGTATGGTATTTTTACTGATTTAACGGACAAGACGATTTTTCGTAGATAGGTACGAACATGGCGTCGGTCAAATTTGTTAATGTTTAGTAATACTAGATTAGAGGTTTTTCTCTATCCAGCCCACATACTTATTCTAAGAATTTACTAGGAAAAATAAAATAATACAGATGACTTCGTCGGTGAACAACAACCTTTCGCAGCTCGACAAATGTACCATCAAAAGATTTGTTCCGCGTATCCGTCACTGGCTCCGCTTGCTTGTTAAAATAAATACGAGCCATTTGAACGCAAACCTGGCTATTCGTCGTCTTGAGTTGATGGTCTATCTCATAAAATATGCTCAATGTGTATAAGTTTAACTGTAGGACGTACATATGTTATATGAACTACAGTTCACACATCTACCTTTTACTTTACGACTCAAACATAACAAGCTTAGTGCACCTTCCTGTTCTGTAGTTTATAAATACCTTTGTTCAATAACATTCCATACAAATAAATGAATGGAGAGCGTTTTTTAATTAAATAAAGGCGCCATTACTTTTTGGCTAGCCACCACTACATCTACACCATTTTAATCTAACGTCGTGAACAAGTCCAGGTCATATATAGTTCTTTAAGAATATTGTTTTATATCATTGTTCTATCTTTGGAAACGAGAAAAACTCGTGTTAAACCCTGTTTTTATTTTATGTAGAATATTTTGAGTTAAAAAGAAATTAAAAGCAGATTCTTGCATAGGAATTTTAACGAGAGTTTTGAACGACCAAAGTAAAATTCTCCTTACGGAATTCGAAGCAAGAAACTAAAGATGTCATTTAAAATATGACATGATGCCAAGTGAAACACAGGCAACTAACAGTAAAATTGTTTAAGGAAAATATAATACACAGGAGGCAGTTCTCCTTGACACGACCAAATACATGAACAGGTACCTGTCTTTGGAGCCCTAACCACCGATTTCTTGGTCCCTGTACCCGAAGTGGGTGGTTTATAATACTATTTTTTATATTTTTAAATATGTATTTTTATCTATATTTAAAAATATAACTAACATATATGTACAATTGTACTAAACAGTTTACACAACAATTATTTATTTTTAAATAGTTAAAACAAACATATCAGTTCATGAAAGTAGTTAACAAATTATGAAATAGTAAGTGTTTTGAAACACTGATACTCATGGTGAGATATAACTTGTGTTACAGTAATCAGATCACAGCAAGGATCTTATAGCATGTGACTACTGTTAGTTTATTCAATCTCATGCTGTTTGTGAAGCTACGAATTAGTTAATTTCAATTGCAAAATGTACATAAGTATTATGGGAAAACTTTTTTCTGCAGTAAGTTGGTCATCGTGTAAGAAAGTAAATTTTCACTCAAGGGGAAGTAATCACTAGTTGGAATTGAAAATATCCATTTGCAAGTAAGCCGAGCGAATAGTTAGAAATTAAGCTAACGTTTCCAGCAGAACTGGAAGTAACTTTTATGTTTTCTCTAGTTTCTTGCGATGGGCGGTGTTGGTCCGCTATGATGGACGATTTCTGATTGCTTGAGGCCTTGGATTATTAAAGAGATGCTATTGTGAAACTGGATATGTTCATCTTGAATTAAAAATTAAAATTGTCGGTACTTTTCAAATAATTATAAAATATTGTATTGTAATAATAGAATCAATTTTTCTCAAGAACCATATAAAAATTTAGATAGAGAAATTTATGTATTGATATTTTAAATAACTTACTGATTTTATCTTTTGTGGTATAAATATTTTTTGGAAATCTACAAGCGATATTTTTAATAGATGATAGAATAAGGGTATAATATATTTCGAACAGTTCGAGCCCGGAGGCCCATTGATGAAGGAGGGACAGTTGTCGTGGTAACTGTGTGAGCATTACACTGCCACGATGACTGTCATGTCTTTTACGTCACCTAGCAAGGAATGGAAAAAATCTAAGTAGATCACCATAGTGTTGATCACCATGCTGCGTTGTTTGCATTGACACTGAGCATGGTGACCATAACTCTTGGATTGTATTCATGCAGGTAGGGTAGAGTCACTTTGACAGGATCTTAACATTGAAAAAAAAGAACAAAAATAAAATATTGTATAAATTGTACAATAACAATGAATTGAAAACAAGCTTCTGAACATGATACAGAAACATTAGTAGGTACTCAGTCGAACTATTTTCATTGTTGCGTGTATAAATCGTCATTAAATTCACTCAAGTGTTTATAATAGACAAGAATAAAGAACCATAAGGTATTTATTATGTAATATCGTTGGATATAGGAGTAGCTTATGTATATTTTGTTTTTCCGAATCTCGTTTGACCTTAAATACATTTAAATCACACACGAACCTAAATATGTTAAGAATAGTAAGAGAAGCTAACAAGTCAAGGGATTTTATTCCAACCATCGAGTCATATTTTCTGTAGTTATCTCAAAACATAACTGGTCAAATCTCCGTTTATGACTGATCTACATGTATGCACTTTTAGCGGTTAGCGTATGCGAAACTCGATTAAAAGATCTCAGGTTCGATTCCCGGGTCGGACTGAAAAAACATTAGTTAGGTAGAGTTATTCTGATTACAAAAATGATTAATAGCACCCCGGAGTTTTGAAATAAGTCTTAATCCCTGTGTCTCGGCGAGCACGTAAAGGTCCTGTGCCTGATTTCTTCCCCGTCGTGAGGGAACAGAGAGTGCACCTATGTGTGGGCACATACTTATGGACTATAATGTCTCCTGCGTAGTTGGATCGTTTCCATTGAAATTGGCCGCCGCTACCGAAATCGGTTTAGAGTACGTCACGTCATCACATGTATATTTACAAAATTGATTCTACCTAGTCTTGCCATAAATATTGTAATAAAGAAAAAAGAAAATTGTTAACTGCAAATAACATTTATTACTTTTACAGTGTGTCAGTTTAATACATAAATATAAAACAATTAAAAATATAAAAAGCTTATTCGAAGTGGTCTCCATTGGCTGCAATACAGTCCTTTAAACGATGAGGCCAGTTATCAATAGAAGCACGCACTCTTTCCATGGGAAAATTCTTCACTGCCAATCGTATAGATTGTTTTAGGGACTCCAAATTATCATGGCGTTTAGAGCAAGCTGTACTCTCTAAAACTGACCACAAATCATAATCCAGCGGATTAAGATCGGGACTAGACGACGGCCAGTCTTCAGCTCTGATGAAGTCCGAAACGTTCGATTCCAACCAAGACTGCGTGGACCGAGCTTTATGACCCGGCGCCGAGTCTTGCTGGAAGGACCATACTTGGTTATTGAACATGGTGATGTTAAGGGGCTTAACTACCTTCTCAAGAATGGTATCTTGATACACTTGTGCCGATGTTTTGATACCTTTTTCACAAAAATATGGCTCAGTCACTCCTTCATAGCTAACACCCCACCAAACCATCACTGAAGTCGGATAATGTCCACGTTGCACTCTGTCGACTAATTGGGAAGCTTCCTTAGAGCTTTGAGCATAAATACGGTCATTTTGTTTGTTAAAATGTTGCTCAATTGTAAAAATTTTCTCATCCGTAAACAAAATTTTTCTGTGACCTCCCTTTGCGTACCGCTTCAGTAGTTGTTTCGATTTTACCACCCTATTCTTCTTTAAATTATCAGTTAAGAAATGGCCAGTGCGTCTCTTATAGGCTGCAAGTCCTAAGTCATCTTTTAAAATACGCGACATGGTTCTAGGTGCTATCTTCATTTCCCGAGATAAAATCTTTTGCTTTCGGACAGGATTTCTTCGAATTCTTTCCCTTACTGCTTTGACCACCTTTTTCGTACGAACACTACGTGGACGGCCAGATCTTTTTCTGTCACAAACAGAGGAGGTCTCATTGTACCTATTAATAGCCCGGTACACAAACATTTTACTAATACCAAGTGTATGGAGAGTTTTAAAAATTGCATTTGGCTCCATACCTACTTTGTGTAATGCTATCACAGCGATTCGGTTCTCTTTATCACCCCACACCATTTTAATATCGCAAAATATTTTACAATGTATTGGCGCCAAAATGAGAAAACACAATGAACAATCGTATAAAAATGACAGATTCGAAATTCAAATGTAATATTTTTTTATAATTAAGTGTAACAGTATTTATGGCCAGACTAAGTATATAAGTAAGACTAAGTAAGTAATAAGTTAAGAATGTGTTATTTATAAATATCACATATGAAAAAAGTGGATTATAAAAAAGTAAATTGAAGCAAGCAGCAACAAAATCTAATATTTATAAAATATAATATAATATTCAATACCCAGGCAAAACCGATACTATTCTAACCAGACTGCTGATAAACATACTTATATATTTTTAAATACATATATGCATACAACCAGACACAGAAAAAATGTTTGTACTCATCACGCAAAGATTTGCTCTGGGTGGGAATCGAACTTCTGGCTCAGTAGTTAGGATCACTAACCACCAGACCAATAGGTCTGCCATTGTGTAGGCTTTTTAAATTAACTCCTTATTGATGTTAAATTTATGATTCTATAAATCTACCTGTCATGTAAATATTTTTAACTAGTCACACACTTCTTCATTTAATCATAGACACACTTTGTCTATTACGTTTTCAACGTTTTAAAATGGCTTGTTTATCGCAATACAACTATATTATTAGCATTTAACAGCTAACTTTATCAGTGGTCGTATGGTTGTTGGTAATTAAAAATTTCTCATTAAGTGAATCGACTTTGTTAAGAAAGAAGTCTGGTTTTATTTTTAGTTGTTATATATTTAAAATCCATTATGAGACGAGAAAGCCTTACTTGAATTTACATAAAGCTTGTCTATCAATGGTAGATTATTGTAGATGTTATCAATTGTAGGTTTCTATTTAGTAGTAATTTTTTATATTGTGGATTTTGTACTACAATCTAATTTTTGTATTATAGATTTGTGGTTTAATGCAAAATGCTGTACTTATAAATTTCATTAAAAAGGGATAGGAAATAGAAATAAACGAATAAATAGCAAATTTATATATAAAAATGGTAAAAACATTAGCTGTTCACGGCACATTAAGCATCTAATTTATTTTAAGTGAATATCTACCGGTCAGTAGGTTGAGGGGCATATAACTTTTATATTTCATAGCGACATTGTAAAAATATTAAGGTATAAACAATGTTTTTTAATCTACGGAAATTGAATTCAAACAGGAAGACATTACACACTTAATATGTAATTTTATGAAAGCCAAAGTAACTTCTGTGAACTTTTTTTACGTAACCAGTGAAATTATTTCATAAAGATTCCGCTAAATGATAAAATACCTAACTTCATTGTTTTCTCAGCAAACAATACTTTTACTAGTTGCGCAGGAACAACGGCTATAAACAAAGAAAATAATATTTTATTCGGAGCAGCGACACACATGGTGAGTTTTCTCTATGTTCATGCAAACTAGCGGGTAACAAAAGCTGGGTGGCGGCAAGAGGGGGCGTAGCCACTGTCTACCATTTGCACCCTCACCCTTCTAGTGCACTCCAAATGCAGCTAGCATACCCATTTCTGTCTATATTTAGTCGAAAACCTATGAACTACAACACTGTGATATCTTGAAATACTTTAGTGTTCTCATTATTCTATTAATAAAGCCGTTAAGGTAAGGTTTTTTGTGGAGTTCAATGCTATGAATTTTAAATATTAGTGTAATAAACTTTCTGTGACTTTGAAAATGACTACTAAAAAGAGAAGGTCGTTAATCCGATTGTTTTATTGTGTTTTTTATAGATTTTGTTCGTTCATTTAAAGAAAATCACAGGATTCTTTCTAATTATTTGATGATGTTATGCTAACGAAAAATTTGGTGATAAAGTGTATTTGTAGAGTAAACACAAGCTCAAACTGTTATTAAGCATTTCAAATTTAATATCGAGGTCTTGTTTAGGTGAATTTACAAGTAGGTATTTATTTTTATGTGAGAACTACCTACACGAAGGATGTATTAATATGCAAGATTGTTTTTCAATGTCAAATCCGGTTATGTAAACGTTGTTTTATTAAGATGTTTTCTAATACTATTTTTAATTTCTTCTCTAATTTAAATAAATGTGGAATTTAGTGATAACATGTTAAAAAATATAAATCGAACACACGAAGTTAAATATAGTTTAATTTACTGTTTGATTGACTATTCGCATTGAAACATAATTTCTTAATGATTCGGAGATATTGCGTGATGTTATACATATATGCCGAATAATAAACACACACTCGGAGTTAAGAAAATTCAGCAAAGAAATAGAAAGTAGATTGCAATCGTTTTTTGAGCAGTCAGCTGATGTATAGTCCGGTTTAAAGATGTCTCATAGGTGGAGCAAGTGAACTAAGTAAAATAAATCTAAAGCTTTTAAAAAAAGCTTTCAGGTGTGAAAGTGATATTTGTTGTCGAGTACGACAGTTGTAAAAACTCCTTAGCGCAGAATATTGCCACCGCACAAAATGCAATTTATGATTGCAGGGAACATAGTATGTGAGTTCTTTGATAATATGGTGACTACTGTTTCACACTATTTATTAACTATTTAAGTCATAAGGGTTGAACGTTTGAATAGCGAATATGAATATTAATTGAACACAGGTCATGTTTTAACAGTTTTACATCTTATCGCACTTGCAAAACAATGGTAAATATATAACTAGGACCTTTATAAATTAGAAAATGTTGGAATTGTTTTTAAGTTAGATAAGCAAGTATAAATTTTACATATATTTTAACATATATATGAAGTTCAAATAAATATTTTATGAATTATACTATAATTATGTTTATTCCTAGTCTGTTTGGTGTATTTCTGTAGCTAGATTCTATACCACATACTATTAGTAATTATAACTGGTTTCATATAATAGAATACTAGATTTCAAGGCTTATATAAAAATATGCGTCAAAATTAATATTTTTAAACAGCATTGATAAATGTAGTTAGTTTTTCACATTTAATAATTTTAACTACATTTTCAAGGTTACAAAATGAATTTATGCGATGTCGAGTTTCACTTTTGACATCATTATTATTAAATAAATTACTAAGGATTAAAGAACGTATATATATTAATGGTAGTAAAAAGTAGCATAGTGTGTAGTGGAGTAATTTTCACATAATGTTAAATTGTCCCTGTTGCATACTTTTTCTTGTAAATAAATAATGTAATAGAACTTCCCTTAAGCCTAGTTGCAAAGTCTTATTTTTTAGTATAATTTTGATGGTTGGCTCGGAGCAAAGCGTCACTTACTTGACATGCTGCCTGTTTGTTTTAGTTTAGTTTAAAATTA
Organism: Hypercompe scribonia; assembly: GCA_949316085.1. NCBI lineage: Eukaryota > Metazoa > Arthropoda > Insecta > Lepidoptera > Erebidae > Hypercompe > Hypercompe scribonia. The sequence continues at coordinate 12,421,361 of OX438971.1, read as the reverse complement.
TTTTAATAGAGAACGGCCGTTTGTTTTCTTTAAAACTAGTTCTTTCAGTTCTGAAAACCGGACGCACAAAACAAAAGCAACTGCAATACCATTAACAGGTACGTTGTTCGTGTGGTCCGTATCAGCAATAAGCTTATATGGTTAAAGTGCATTACACTGTATTAAATTCCAAAGTTTGCCTCCAGCTTGTTATGAAATCCAATGCTCATAGTTGAACCGTATAGAGCGCGTACGTGCTCAGGATATGCAATATTGCCAAACACTAGGCGCTACCGATTGCTGCAAAACCAAGTACTTTTAACGTTCGAGTACATATTGTTGCATAAATCTTTGTGATATTATCGTGAATTTACAGAGCATAATAAAAAATAAACAACTTGGAAAATGCAGTTTGATGGCTACTTATTTACGGTAAACCCAAATATAACTATGTGCTGCGATATCGCCCTTATCTAGGGTACTTATGTATATGTCAATTATCTATAAATTACTTGCAGCCTTTACTTTTACCCGTGTTGCATTTATTTGGTTCGAATTTTATTATTATCACTAAATATAATGTTTTTAAACTAAGCACAGTTTCGTCTAGTATTACTAATGACACTAAAAGTTTATGTAATGTGTATATAGTTTCTTTACTGCGCTGTTTCTGTTAAATTACTTTTTTTCACAAGCGTTTAGGAAAGGAGTTAAGTCTCTTCAAACATAATTATAATTATCTATTATAATATTTTGACGTCACAAGTTGCAAAACACCGACTGTAATTTCATGTTTTGATGACTTAAAATTAAGTGTTTGAATGTTTTACGTTGTATAATCTTGACAATACTCATGTTTTGGCGTGTTAGAGCCCAAATATAACCTCTAGTTCAAGTTGTGTAATCTGAAACTGGAATTTCTCGTGTTAACTGTACATTTTGAAGTTATTTTTTTTCTGCAACATGTACAGTGTGTAATACACCTATTATTTTGAGATGTGTGTGTAAACTCTCGACATTTTGATTAAGTAATCTATTGTCAAGGAGTTTTTCGTCAGTCGTTAAACAAGGACACCCGATATTTCAAAAATGCCGTCTTAAGCAATTATTAAGTTTTCTTTGTTTGAAGTAATTCTTGTTATATCTACTTATGTCATCAAGTGATATCATAGTTTTAAATGGTTTATTTGTAATAAACTAAGGGGGGATTCGAGATAGATACAATAAAAGCGTGATTAGACGATCATTGAAGTAGTTAGAGTACGCATTTAGTCGAATTTAATGTTCAGATTACATAGGGATACTTTAAAATTTTCCTAGTTAATAGTGTCGTTCTAGTGAAGACCGGCTGTAAAATACACAAATTGAGGTGTAATGGCAAAAAATCACACCTTTATGGCAATCCAGATTTGGTATAATCAAATATTTTGGCAACGGATAAGAAGGGCATAATGCCATTTAGATATTAAGTTGATGTTCTACTGTTTGTATATACATTTGAACTGAATAATTGATCTAAGATTTTTCTTTCCTACCTTTCTCACCGAAATTTTCAATATAGTTTAAGATAATTTAGATGTATTGGAACCTCACCTTCATTCAATTCTATTTACATTGAATGTTGGTAAGGTTTTATGAATAAAGTGTATTTAATGATTCATGGCAATTAGTCATACGATAGTCACCTTTGATATGACGCCATGGACGTACATCGTACAACGTGAAGGATAACAGATTACAGTATCCTTATGTCCAAAAAAAAATGAATTATTTCTGTTGAATCGTCGGTTTCCTGACATAGATAATTAGCATTAAATTCATTAGACACTGTAATGGGTAACTTAAGGAATTATTCAGATATCCGATACCACAATTTACTTCGTAAGAATTAATAGAGATATAAATATGTGACATAAAGTAGGTTGTTTTTAACTGGAGTGGGCGAAACTAACTCACTATGAGTTTTACAACTACAATTACTACTATATACTAACTATAAATTTTACAAATGTCGTCTTCTATTTAATGACAGAAGGGAGAGAGTATCGTATCATTAGAAAGTACGTAACACTAGAAGTGTATAAATAAAAAAGAAATTTTTGCAATGAACCTCGAATCTAGAGTAGTGTAGCTTAATAAGAAATCCGAACAGTTTCACCATGTTCGTTTGTGACCAAGTATCATTTAACGGTAATATCTGAGCAAGATATCAAAGGAAAATATGTATTATTAGAATATAAAAAATACGGTTTGCTATAGTCACTGTACTAACTATAGTTTTATACACACAAGTGTATTAATGGATAACTCTACAGACATTGAGAATTTATATAGTCAGTGCAATATAAATGGGCAAAATTCGCAATTCTAGAGTAATATATTTATAGAATTGTTGTTTGTACACATATAACTTTGCTATAAACTTATTCTTGCAAACAAGTACGTAACTCAATGGTCGTATATTTTATTACAGCGAATTAAAACTGAAAATAAGTTGTAATTTATTTTTATTTTAACGAAAACGTTTATCATTAACATAAAAACATTTTAGTAACGTTACAAGATAGAAATGAGTGACTCAGTTCATTTCTAACGATTATTTGTAAATACTTGCCTTAAAATAGCAGCAGGGTCACTTAATGCTGCAAAAACATTCTTGAATTAACGTAGAGAAAGAAAGTTTCAGAAATTAAAAAAATATATTATAATCCTCAATTCGATATGAAAGTGTTGGAATGAATTTCTAATAAGTACTTATATAATACATAAGTACAGATGCAATATGTGTACTAAATAATAAAGACCTTAGAACACGACTGCAATAATAGCCGCATTGCGCCTGCTATCTGCCCTGCGCGGTACCTCTGCATCAATTCCTACGTACGGACTTCATAACCGCTCAAGTTCCTAGTTACCAAGGGTTATTGACGATCATGTTTGAAGCATTGTTTTATGTTAGTTAATATTTCTCTCAGGCTATAACCATAAGGGTTTTCAACAGTTATTACAGTTTAACAGTTCTTATGAGGAATAAAAACCACTCTTGTAGCTCTTCAATAGCTTTTAAATGGATTTCCTAGACTCGACAAGTTCTTAGAAACACATTATTCATTCCAAAGCTATAGCGGTTTGGCTAGTTGGTTAATGGGAGTGATTTTCATAGTTCTTAAGATCTACTAGTAACGTGTTTCATTGAAAATATCATCATTTGAAATTTTAGTTATATAGAGACGACGCCAATTTTTAATATTCACTTTTTTCTAAAGTTTAAGTGCGAATGTGAAAAAAAAAAACTATTTAATTGTTTTATACTAGTTCTGTGAATATGACCTTATAATTTGGATTTGTTTGCCTGTATATACAGACAAATGAAGACATTGACGGCAAATTACAGCAAAATTAAAGTTATCTTGTTTAGTTTTAAAAATCACAGAATCAGATATAGTGATTAAAATTATATGTAGTTAAAATCTAAATCGAAATCTAAAATTATAAAATTTCAGTAACTTAAAAACATTGAAACGAGGTTAAAGGTATTTTCGTATTTTCGAAAACAATTTACACCTACTGCCATACCATGGTTAAGCCAGTGTTGAATCACGAATTGCAAGGTGGTGCATCAAAGCAAGGTGGTGTGTCGGAATTAGACCGACTAAAACCACACGGTGTGCCACTCTGCGCCTAACATAGGAGGGATCCGGGAATAGCTGCTATTACGACATCCAGATCCCTCCTAGCGCCTGCCCGCTACCATGGACACCATCTGCGGGTAAATTCTCTATCTAGGCGACGTACGGCACACGCGGACGTCGCCTCCTCGCGGCTGACCACTATAGCGGATGGAGGGGAAAAGCCTCCGCCGCCCAGTTTGCCGGCGGCGAATTGGGTTCGAGTGGAGATCGTCCTCCCGGGCCCTCTCCGCCACCCCTTTTCGCGAAATTACGTCTTCGCAGAAGGTTGCGACCGCGGTAAAACAACTGTTGCTACCGACCATGGAGCGTAGGACGGACAGTAGTGAGAGATCTCCTCCAATAACTGCAGTGAGAACCCCACGCTGCGCTGCTCAGGTGAAACAAACCGCTAGCGTGTACTGAGCCGAGTCCTCACTGCAGTCACAGTGGTGACAGGCGGCACCCAATTTCCTCCTGACGACCGAGTGCAGATACTTCCCGAAACAACCGTGCCCGGAAAGGATCTGCGTCAGTCGGAAGGAAAGGGATCCGTGCTGTCGCCCTGCCCACTCGGCGATGACCGGCTGGAGAGCCTCCACGGCGGCAAAGCCAGCACATGGAGCTTCCAGCCGGGACGACCAACGAGCCATCGTGGTTTGACGAGCGGCCTTTGGCCACTCGCGCATTGTGTTAAATCACGTATGAGCTAACCATATACGGTTTTCAAAAAGTAAGGCTTTTAGTGAATTGCAAAAATGTGAGTTGGCGTTACAAACTGCAGTATCGAATATTTAACAATCATGTCGTTTGATAGTAACATTATTTTAAATCGCGTTAGATATAGTAAAGTCAACATTGTGCATGTCCTGATTCGGCACGACCTAACTTGTACCAGTATTGCTTTGTTCTTATTGTAATTTGCGAATTTCGCCAATAAAATATATCCGCGTTCGTAGATAGAAAATCGCAATTTTTGCAATCAATAAAATTTAAAACTTTAAACTATTAAGCAATCAACATCACCGACAGAATCCGTCCCAGTCCTACATAACTAATTGGTAAGGCAATGTTCATAGATAATCAAAGCAATAACGATCACGATATGACCCACATACTAGTTTGAAAGAGAAAACATGGCCAATAACGAATACCACAATAATAAGAACTTACAGAGCTTTCGATTTAAATTCTTAATGGATAGGTGTAATATAAATGATCGTTGTAGGTACACAATATTGACTTGTGCTAGAATGCGACTGGGCGTGGACACTGCATATAATTTATTATTAGAACATAGTTTGTTTCACATCAGCGTGCAAGTCATTGCGGCAAGGCGACCAGACATAGTTCGAGGTCATTCAGTCATGTACTCTCTAACGGACCATCTTCTCAGTGTTAGGTACGTATTCTGTAAACGTTTGCACGCGTAACACTTATTGGTCGCAAATGTTGGCCACAGATTTCCACTGGGTTTTGTTATTGCATACCAAATAGATCAGTTTGTTCATAAATTGGCGGATGGAATGTTCGCTCTAGTCGCACGATTTTTTTATCATTTCTAATGCATTCGGTTGCATTTATATACTTTGTCATTTCAACATTATCTAAAATGAAGGTTTCATTACCTGTTATTAAGTAGGCTGAATCGTCTGATGTTGAAGCCATGCGGCCGGCTGCGGCCGCTAACGGTACTTGCATCGCCCGTCTCCGCCCGCACTGATTGGCCCTGCAACTCTCAGACGCCGTCTCTGCAATCCAATACATCTAATACTGTTATTAAATTTATGTTTGAGTCTATCATACTTTCTCCCATGTGCGTTGGGACTCATAAGCATCGATCACGATGCTATCGAGATGTTGCTTCTTATCCGATTTACATTTATTTTTATACCCACGCATCTCGCTAAAGATATTGTTTCACAAATTAAAATCTATTGTTGATGTATTCATATACATAAGATTTCATTGAGGTTTCATTAGAATTATGTTAGCATATTCATTTGATTTCACAAACCTTTGATGGCTTTCATAACATTCTAATTGGCAATATGTAAATTCACCAATTCTCGAATGAGTAAATACAGTTTGGGTTGTAAACAAAAAAAATAACTTTTACATAAACCTTTATGCATATAGGCGAATAATGATTTATAAACACATCTGTATTAAATAAAGTAGTATAGTTTTACATAAACCACAAAAAATAAAACAAAATATATACCTCAGCCTACATTTAAAACGTCATTTATATAGGTTTACCTGTAGATTAAAACAACTGTTAAAAAATATAACAAACAAAATCGTTTTAATAGAGAAAACTTATTTTCTCCAATAAAAGTGGGTTTTATTAAATGAAATATTTGCAATAACTCGACTCGTATAACGTTGCGTTCTAACTTTTTCATTTAATTTAACCCGTATCGACGCTGTGAATGTATGGAATTCCAAACATGAGAGGCGGAAGCGGTAAGTGAGGCGCCTTGATCTTGTACATACACAACATATAATGTGTGTAGTAGTATGTATAATACATTTAAGTACTTATAGGCAACATCGCAAAGTGACGTTGCGGTGACAATAGCACGTTCGACCCTGTTCGCACGCTTCTCCCACTTTCCATTCGATCAACTTGCTCGCAGCCCCGTTTATAAAGGGGCTATTTAGTCATTTACATCTAAACAGCTTTGTACATATGGTTGACATCTCGTAAGTGTTTACAGACAGCTGAAGGGTACTCTACTTTATGGACTTAGATATACTAAGTACGATTGGTTTTTGATAATGGAATGATATTAAGACAGTACACTACAATACTTAGGTGTAAAGTAATAATTTTCATTTTTTGATAAATAAATTATCAGAATGAATATAAAAATTAGTACGTGTACCTCCTTTTTAATATTGTAAAACTAGTCTTTCCAGTCTACGTGAGCTGATATCTAATCCGTTAAAGTCTTGGCAAATTTATTGGCAAGAAATTATATTTGATAAAATTTACAGTTATAATACCGTCACATAATACTCTTTTTTATTGTTAAAAATTTCATCTTAAATTACACGTAAACCAAACGTGTTGCTTGAGATGAAATCTTTTAGTTTTATCCTTTGTAGACGCAGTAGATATTATCATTTTTTATTGATATCTTTCTGCAAAGCAGGAAAAAAACTATAGCATAAACCAGATTTGATATAGCACGGATTATATATTCAGTTAAGTTATTTCATGGTAACTCCATTATTACACGCAAATTAAAAAATCGATACGGATGCTAGTCGTACTAAAACACGAAGCGTCCTTGAAGATTTAACATTCATCTCTCCGCATTTCGGCGTATTCGGTTCGCAAAAAATCATTCAAACTAAAATCCGAATTTAAAGTTCAATAAACACAACTCTACTTTTCAATTGAAGAAGCTTTTATTGTTCGGGGATCAAATTAGTCACAGATTCAAGAAGTTCATTTTCAAGTTCAACTGTTCCAGATTAATAATAATGATACCGGATTCTAAAAGTAGGTGTTTTTTTTATTATCATCTACTGCACATAAGATACAGTAGCCTATAATGGCATATTGATAATGAAGACGTGGTTGATACAGTGATTCCACGAAGTATGGATAGATAGGCTTGGTCGCCATCTAACGGTATTGGACCCCACACTGCCTGATAGTAATCCACCGACTTCATTAAAGTTATTATTTGTTATATAAAAGGTATTATTCATGAGATTTACTGCAAAGAGATATGAAATAGTTTTTACCACTTCAAGTTTCTTGTTGAATGCTATTGAAATTTATTTTGCATAAGTGACGTGATATTTACGCAGGTTAAAGTTACGATTTCGACCACACCTTGAGCATAGCTGAGATGCCAATCTACAATAAATTTTTAATCTATTTATGTTTCTATTCACAGTTAAAGTTTGTTATATGTATATCGAATTCAAGTAATTCTATATCTCAGTGACTTAGAGAAAATCTTGGAGAAAGTTCAAAAGAAGGCAAAAAACTTTAAGCTTACAAGAAGTCTTTATTACTATATTATTCAAAAGACTATTAACGCCTATCATAGGTCATTCTTTACTTATAAATAATTATATTTACTAGTATATAAATTGTTTTCATGACATTCGAGACCTTTAAGACACCACACATGTAAGCTCAACCAAGGAATTGAATGTAAAAGTATGTGACAAGTCATTACGAACAGGTACTACTTCAACTAAAGAAGGTTTAGGTGATCAAGTAGTTCGATATTTGTAATTGAATAACAACGTGAAGGTTTTCCGGTAAGCGAGTGGTGGCACCTCAAGTTGCGTTTGCGCAGCGCTGTTTCACCGAGCAAATCGGCGGGCGCGGGGAATGTCACGACGTGGTTAGCCTAGCTAGTGCTAAACTTCAATCTATTTCGCCTTTCGTGATCTTTCTATATTTCTTTTACCTAATATATGGCCTTGATCGAATATAAAACATTTGAATTAAGACTTTCAGCTATAAATAATAAAAAAATAAATACATGAAAGGCTTAAATTGTTTTTATTACCATAACCTATTCACTTAAAAAGAATTCTCTTACTTCCGACAGGTTAACAATGTTGTTTAAAAACCTTCATTTGGCAATGAATGTTAAAATTTGTTCATGAATCTTTTAATTGAAGAAATTCTGGTTTTATGACATCAGCTCTGTTTAAGTTTCGACTTCGAATATTCTGTTGGCATTCTCATTCTATTCGTTGTGGCCGCAGACCCTGACATTTCGATAAAGGCAATTGATGACTTGTTTTCGATGTTATTCGTCGTCAAATGTTTAGAATGACTTCCAACAATGTTGAAATATTCTCGGTCTATGCAAATTATTTAATTGCATTCTGCTTAAATTAATACAGATTGCGTGTAATTACTTGATTTGAATTTATAGTGGTGGTTATTTGATAATTATGTCCTTTTTAAAATTTAATATGACGTGGACTCTATTTAAATTTTAAATAAAATTTAAATGATATCAGATCTATAGAAACTCATGAGTTTATTTGCAATTAGTTATTTAAATACCGAATAGATAAACTACGCAGCAGTGTATATTTCATGTTAATAAAAAAAAAAATATTACATAATACAAATTTAGATGGACAAGATTCGTAGGGAGACTTAATAACCTGTAATATCTATTTTTGATGCACTTGTTTTTAAACTTCTTAAATTCAGTGTTTAAAAAAATTGTTAACAAGTACATTAAAATATTATTGCACATTATGGAACAGTCTACTATAAATGATACGTAGGGTACACGATTTTTGAAAAAATAAGGATTGTTCGTTAAAACCGACACGTAACTACTAGTAGTTACGAGTCATCATAAGTTTGATCTTTAGTTATTGTTGTTGATATAAAATAACGATAAAGACCTAAATGAATAGAACGAATTCAATAGCCCTCGATATCAGTAAAGAATGTATGTCATATGAGTTCCAGAGAGTTGAACGTAAATACTTCGGCTAATGTTCTGTTCTAATTTATTCGAAATATATTAAATGATCAAACATAACATCTACATACATATAATGGTAACAGTTTAACTAAACTTTATGGATATGAAACATAATTGTCCGCAAATATATTACAAATTGCTAGTCCCTAGTCAACATTTAATACAAAGGTACCTAGTTACAGCCTCGGGTTAGCCTAGGCAGTTAGATGTTGGGTCCGGATGGCTTAATAACAGTAGTTGCCGGATCCTTTCCACTCCAGGCTCAGAGTGGCACACCGTGTGGTTTTAGTCGGTTCGATTCCGACACACCACCCTGCCGTAAACCCCGGTAGGGTAACAGCCTGAGGTGGTTTCCACAGGTTAAAAAGAAAAAGACAGTTAGGTGGTATAGTGTCAAGGCAGCATATGTACTCGTAGTATGCAGGCATAGGAGTATACAGGTGAATAATATCAAACAGTTCCTAAAAGAAGACATTCAATGAGACATATTCTTAGTAAATGAGGCAGACCTTATATTATTGCAAAATACACGCATACCAGCTGTTCTTTCACCGTGACTGTAACTTAACCCGATTGAAACGCGATTGGCTATTAGTATTGTTATCATTTATTTTTATTTATAGCACATGATACATTTTTTTATTATTATATTAGTTTATTTAAAATTACAATCGAGATACCTATATTGATGGTTTGTTTTATTGCAGGAAATCCATTGAATCTGTAAAAAAGAAGGAGCGAAAGTCGTCATTTGAAAGAACATTCTGGGAAGGTGAGTACAACATTATCTATAAATCTTATTGTTGTATACAGTCGGCCACATCAGTATATATATGGTTAGTTAGATGTATTTCAAAATTTATTGCGAATGGGCAATACGCAGGGCAGATACGTCTGTCGAGCCTGTACTAGACTGTACTAGCTGGACCTGTACTAGCTAGAATGCGATAGATATCGAAGTGATATAAGTGATTAACCCAGAGACTTTGATGGTTATTAAGGACGATTGTTCTGTTTTATTTAAAAGCCTTAAGGTTGTGGAGTGTCATGTCCTTCCGACACAAAGGTAGGATCCTCCGACCAGGCGAGATAATCATGCCTGGTGGGCCACGGCCCAACGGTTGATGTTGGGATGTTGTATATATGTTAATTGCCACACGTATTTCTATTTCGCGGTACGCGGATTAGTAGTTGCTTCGTAATTTATTACATTCATACTTTTCGTTCATACTTATTAGTTCGATGTATCTTCACTAGATGGTGCTGTTGTATATTTTTGTTTGTGCTGTAATGTGGAAGTCGCCACAAGGGTTTTCTAGTAGAAACTCTTTTTATTTTTTAAATTAAAAGAACCTTAACATGGAACAATAAAAACACCTTTTATTGTATTTAAACTATATTACATATATTATTACATAGATACTAAATTGTCTCGGACAAAACTTAAGAATATCTTTCTACCCTTAAGTTGGTTAGAAGTCCACTCTGTAGAATATAAAGTAAATCTGATTCCTTTTGATTCCAAACTGGATTGAGTCTGTGCAATGACAATTAAACTCTTGATAAATATACTTACATACATTACGTATATGCACATCTTACAAGAATTGATATTGAGTAGGAATCAAACCTTTGTAGTCCATTTACAATTAATATACTAATAAAAACAGGTACATAATGTATTGTTAAAATGTTGATCGAAGCTTTTACAATATTAAATTATCAACTAAATTATTTTACAATCTTTTGTTGAGTGCTTTATAAACGTACAAACCTTGAGTTATTACTTAAAAGGACAATGTTTCGCGCGACCACGGCTATCATGTTAACATTATTATGATACTAACATGTTTTTGTACAAAATACATAAGTTATATTCTTAATACCTGATATATTGTTATTTTTTTATTCCAAATTTGGCTTTCAGGATTAAGTTAGGTTATCTTTTTTTTGGCAAAGTTATTATGTGTTTCTTTTAAATATAAGTTAAATAAAACAAAATTACGTAACAAAACCTCACTTAGCAAATTATTGGTATTCAGAAAATATGCAAAATGGACTTAATGTACACATGTACTTACATTTACAACTTACTGTAGAACCATAGCCTTCCCCAGTTAAGGACAAAGACATACCGATAAAACATGCAAGAAATTTAGTTGCAGTTATTAGATGACAGGATTTGGGATCAGTATCTGCAAATACAAATGGATCATCTGCGTGATTTGAACTACTTATTTTGTATTACAATTTTTATTGATTTATAAAGTGATTTGTGAAGGATTTGATATACACAAAATCAAACATATGTAAATGATACAATTATCGAGGTTACACAAAAAAAATGAAATGACCCAAATTATATACACAAAGAGTTTTTATACGGTAGTTTTTCGTCTCGTCATTTCATTTAATACCTTCAACTTTTAACCTAGACGTCTTACAATTTCAATCTAAGCATAAAAAGAATAACGTTACCGGTAGCTGTTGACATTTAACATGACATCCTTAAACATAATAGGCCCTAATAAAAACATGATATTTGTTTTGCAACATTCGAGTGAGTCAAATAGGCGATAGGTCAACCTCTCACTGCTTATGCAATTTCGCGACTACTGGGCCACCGAAGGAATGTACATTTTTATCGTAATACCGGATTTAACTTCAATTGATGATGGTTATGTGTACATTTTACAGTTATTCCTACCATTAAATATAAGCCGCATGAAATTAAGTTTCGTTTGTACAGAGTCATTCTATAAAATTTGTATTGCATTGTAGATTTTGTGTTTGTTACGATATTTATATTACATACAGAGTCATAGGTCAAATTTGCATGCAACAGTGTCTGTACAAGAATAGCAAAAAGGTTACAGAAAGTGCCTCTACCTCGTTTTTTTTGTGAGATCCTGTTCTGAATCTACAATACTTATTATTAATAACTCTTTGTTTATTCATCGCCTTTAAAAATGTATGTTATACAATACCACTCTGACAATATCACTGTGGAGATTGTTTCTAAATAACAAAAATACAAAAAATATGCTATTGATTTAACAAAAAATGCTTTCACGAGTTGTTTTTCATATTTTTAAGGACATATGGTTTTACCACGTATTTCGGGGGTGCCCGACTACTGTCATACCCGATAGAGTTTGTTTCTCAAGCGCTTTAGTCATCTTCGGCTTAATAAAAATTGCTCTTAATTTATTTTGCAGGTATAAAAACTCACATTGTCTATTATTCGCGTTTTAATGGCTATTACGTACAGGAAGATTATTATATTTATATATATATTTTCACCATATTTTCAATTGACATTAGGTGGACAGTATGTCAAATGAGTATAACATATCATAATTAATTACTGTGTCAAACTCATCTTACATTTTAAATAAATAATCTGTTACAAAAATAAACAAATATTGAAGTATTCAGATAGAGTTGCGTGATAAAATAGTAACTGCGGCACGCGCGCCAACTCAAGCGCATATCAAACAACGACCGGGACTGAAACTGCGCCTACGCATACCATTGTCAATACTCAATTAATCACATAATTACAATAATAATCAATTGACTATTACGTACACGACGTTCATTCTCTAATTAAAATCCTTTCATGCAATGTTTTTGTAGTTTATGCAATAGAAGGTGTTGTTATAGTATTATTTTGTACCTTTGTAGCAGTTATCCATATCTTTATCGGTGACAACGTAATGTTGGATTGTCATGAAATATTTACGACATGTGTCGTAAAAAATAAAAAAAATAAGAAATTTGTGAAAGTTTGGCCAGTAAATTTAGCATTAAAAAAGCAAGTAGGCATAGAAAGACAAGAAACAATGAATGTTCAACAATAAAGATTGACTTAGTTTGAATAGATATCTCATCATCTTGACTTGTTAACTTTCTCTTAAATTATGTTCATAAAAATGTTAAATCAATTTCGGTCCTACAGTTTAGGGGATATAATACCACAGACAGAAATATGTATGCCATTTTTTTGGGTGGAAAATCAAATATGTAGTTATTTTTGGCACAGTTTTTTTAGTATCATCACTATATTCTGTTTATGGACTAAAATGATGTAGCGATGAAGGTGAACCAGTAATAATATTTAGATTGCTGAAACAGTCTATATGGTCACATGTTATGTTATACATATATCGATATTTCGGCGATGAGACAAAAAACTTGTTCCATTATACGATGTTAGAGAAACGTTATCGTCTTAAAATAATGTCTATGTAAATTTTTCAATCGTTTTAATATTATGGAGCTTAGAGAAACTTGTAGTTTATAACATCCTTAGACATTAAAAGACGACGCAGTGGAGTAGATAAACATTTAGAGTACATCCAAATGAAAAGGAAAGACAAAGGCAACTCACTCCTAATAATTGTGGATGTTGAGATAAAAATGCAAAAATGTAAGGTTATAGGTACATGATAGAATGCGAACACTTGACTTTGAAAAAAAAGATATACAAAGACTTGATTTTGATCTTTGATGGCGACTTTCTCCATCAACAGAGAAAGGATAATAGACTTGACAAAGCACAGAATACATTTTAAAAATGTTTAGGCAGATTTGCGTGATCTGACTTGCCTTGACTTGACTTGATCTGAGTTTCTAGTTCACCAAAAAGTGACAGTATTACTTATACAGTAGATACTACAGAAAAAAATTAAATACCTTAGGGTAATTTTTTAAACTTATATGGCAGTACCTCGTAATTTTTAAACAAGATAGGTGAAATTTTTTGCAAGACTTTATAAGGCAGGACACAGTGATTGAGCGGGAATAGTTTTCGAAAGTAAGATTGGTTGGCTTTTAGGGATATTATAGATCCTGTTGATCTTAACATCTCGTTATGTTGACTATCCTCTAGAATCACAGAATAAGAAAAATGAATGTTATAAATTTTGTCTGTTAGCAAAATAAATATTATGCAGGGCACAAACAATAAATGAATGGTATTTAAAAGCAAATTTAAATACTTTGTTTAATCAAAAGCACAATGCTCTTCGTTTATATGTATGATTCAAGAAAGTTACGATCTTGAATCGAGACAACTGGTCTTAAGAGTTGTATTCACTTGTGTCAGTGTCAGCCAGAAAGTCCAACAGACAGATTATATATTTTTTTACATCTGTTTGTCTAGATGATAGCTTTCCAGATCACAATGTTAGTGTATTTTGTTTTATCAGAATACTTATACGTATATTCAGGCTGCGAAAGTGCACCTTGCAGAGTCGTCGCACCTGCTCGCGTTCAACACATGGCGTAATGCAGTTTCAGTGCACGGTTTGGACCGCATTGCTAACGTTCCATACGATACAAAATCTACCTGGTAAAACTTTTTAAGTGTTCCACTTACGCGATACTTCTCGCATTCTTGCCGATATTACATCAACCACTAGATAAATTACGAACATGCTTTTAAAAGGTCAGTGGTCAATTGATTGGAATAACAGATTTTTGTTGCGCAAGAACGCTTCATTTGGTTATATTTTTGTTATTGCTTGTGTTTTTCGTTAAATCTGTGTTTTTTGGTCATGGAGTTGTATTTTTCTTACTGTCGACTAAAGTGTTGGAAATTAATTGGTTCATATTGAGCTATTTGTAGCTATGCGAGGTATGCCTCTATGATTCATAGAATGACTAATAGTAGGAAAAACAGAATTTACAACAAATTATCATAATATTAGTGCTCGAAGGCTAATAAATATATTTCGGAACTTAAAGTTTAAATTAATAAGTTTTAGATAATTCGTTAGTTTAAGTTTCCTGTTTATAAAGTGTGAGTAATGTGAGTGAAGAAAATATTCCTAGGGTTTGTTATTGAGTTTAAGTTTTAAATTATTAACAAGCTTAAATTATAATAAATACTTAGAAAATAAACCTTTTTGTTTGTTTCTACACAATCTGTGCTATGGATCAGTGCAGATAAAATATTAAGTTTAGAAACACTTTTGTATAAGACAGGCAGACAGCCGGTTGCTTTTCAATTTATAAAATCAATGGAAGTCATAATTTTTTTCAATACATAAACTCAAACAGCTTTAATCAGACAGACCGGATTGTGTTCAACCGAAAAGACTATTTTTCGTATACAGTTATATGAGGAGGCCACAATATCCTGTTCTTATAATCATCACGTATAAAATAAATTTAGAAATGATTGCTATTATTGCTATAATATATGTCCAATCCCTATAAGTAACGGAACGGAACTCAAGAGGTTATAGAGGTCACTAGAAGAGATTTTCTTTTTCTATTTCGTTCGTTGATATTTAGTAAAATTATTTGAAAAATATGAAAAAAGAGGGATCTGTTGTTTATTATCTGTCGTGGTACGGAAAACCTATGTAATGTCAAATAATATGAAATAATATTAATGTTAGTTAAATAATTCTATCAAATACAAAATAATCATATGTTTTCAGGTTATTTAGAGTGCATATTTCTTAAGTTGATTAAACGACTAGTTTTTTTAATTTGGGTGTTTACCTTTTCGCAATACTAAATCCACGTTTTAATAAAATATTACATAAGAAATAACAAGTTGTATACTAGAGAAACATAATATTTCGATAGCAAGTCCTTAACAGTTATATCATTGTAGCAATGACTGTGTTGAAATTATTCGGCATTCCTAAATAGAAGTAACAGTTTTATGGTGATAGAATTGTTAAAACCTTAAAAAAAAGACTCAAATACCTATATGGTTTGATAAAAAAGCCGCACCTTAATATTATCGTCCTGTAGTTCTGGTTCATGTCTCAAGTTTCCGGCAAGAAAACCTTTTGCACAAAGGGTTATAGTTATTCAGGCTAAAAATAAAATTTATGCAATACAGAAATCGAATAAACTTTATACACACCACATGCAATAAATAGGCGGTCCTTTAATGGAAAATAAAATAAAGTACCCTTAGTTTACATGTGTAAGACATGAAAGAAATTTGTGGCGTTAAGTGGCTTCAAAGTTTGTATCAGTCTGCGTTAGTCTAGTAGCTTAGCAGACAGATTATCAGATTAGATTGAAAACAGACTTCGCAAATTTAACTACACGTGAGATACACAGTAGTAACAACGAGTCACGAGCCCAAATTTGTTTTCACTTTTTCACTACTGTTTTTACTTGTTAGCGGTTAAGTTTGTAGACATTAGAACTATCGTTGATTTAAATATTAAATATGGAATTGACATAAATGTAAATATTTTTTGAAAATTCGCGCCTTTCATTCCTGAAAGGTTAACCAGAAATCCATTAGGTAAAATTTTTTTTAGTGCTACGCAGTGGAAGATTAGGTTGTTAGCATCTATTTAGTATGTGTTGCCACTCTACAATAGTATAGAGGTTGAAAATTACGCAGAACAGAAAAATAAAAAATAAAATGTTCATCTTGTGCAGATTTATTTGCCTGTGTAGTGCTGTTATCTATCAGTCGTTGACCAGTGTTGCCAACTGTAAAAGGACTACAGAAATTTGATTGTCTATGAATCGATTTCGCTAATTAATTGTGAAGCACTTGTCAGTAACTGGGTTTTCACTGATTACATATTCTTAGATTTTACATATTTATTTATCGTCGATTACTAAAATTCAGACATATTTTGTTAAATCCATTTTTATTGTATATTTTATTTTAACGTTTTTTTCTTCGTATGTAGATAGAAACGTGGTATTATATTTAGTGATTTCAGTTACAAAAAAATAACTATTTTAATAGACATTCTAATTATGTAACTGTTGGGCTTAAAATTACCTTTCTCCTTTGAGACAAATCCTACACTAATCCAGCATGGTAGAGCAGGCCAACACCGCAGTATAACAGGACAGAGTCCCATGTCCAGTACTGGACTGTTGTAAGCTCTTGATGACGATGTGCTAAACTTTAGTTAATATCTAGCAACCAACGTAATGGTTTCCATTAGCAAAGAATAAAATTTAATTTTTTAACGACCCTATGAAATGATATCACAGTTTTGGTCTGAGAGGAACAAATTAAAGGAATCACAATTGTTACCTACTACAAGTAATTTGGACTGCTATAATTTTTATTTATTTAGGTGTACATGTGACGACGTTTACAAAAACAGTTTAAAGAAACATGTGGCAGTCGCTTTGGTATGCAATTTGACCGACAAATATGAATATGACCTTGATAATATAAAACGGAACAAAACATAGAGTGTTTTACACTACAATAACGTAATAGGGCAAGAGCCCGTGAGTGCCAGACCTTAGTCATTTTATAAAAGCTGAAAGTTCTTCTATGTGTGTCCCTAGTACAGGTAAGAATGATCCCCAAACATGAAGCTGAGGCAGCGGTGGCTTTGGCAGATAACAGGCAACAAAGGTGTGTAAAATTCCATCTCAAATTCGTCATGATATAAAACTTGATTTTTTTATATTTGATTCATAATAATATCAAAACTCGCGTTGCTCATTGCCAGACAGTTAGTATGGTTCCAACCCTCTGCCGGACACCCCTAAACTATTATAATTTATAATTATACTTACGTTATATTATAAAACCTAAGTTTTATATATAATTTTTCAACTCATTCTCATCTCACTTTGAATGCGTCTGACAAGATAATAGAACCTTCGAAACTGTCCGGCTACTATGTAAACATAGTTTAATAGGCTCCCAAAAATTATATATGAAACTTAGGTTTTATAATATAACCTTTAGTTACTGTATACGCTCCTTGCTCTCCCGATTATTGCTCACTTTGAATGCGTCTGGCAAGATGATAGAACCTTCGAAACTGTCCAGCTACTATGTAAACATAGTTTAATAGGCTCCCAAAAAATTATATATAAAACTTAGGTTTTATAATATAACGTAAGTATAATTATAAATTATAATAGTTTAGGGATGTCCGGCAGAGGGTTGGAACCATACTAACTGTCTGGCAATGAGCAACGCGAATTTTGATATTATTATGAATCAAATATAAAAAAATCAAGTTTTATATCATGACGAATTTGAGATGGAATTTTACACACCTTTGTTGCCTGTTATCTGCCAAAGCCACCGCTGCCTCAGCTTCATGTTTGGGGATCATTCTTACCTGTACTAGGGACACACATAGAAGAACTTTCAGCTTTTATAAAATGACGAAGGTCTGGCACTCACGGGCTCTTGGACTATAATATCCTATTTCAATGAACATCTTCGGTACAAATTACGACCTTTATGTCTGTCAGAGAAAAAGAGAAATTAACTTCATTAAAATTAATTTATAACCTCATGTTTACTTACGTGAATCATTCAATTAAATAATACTTTTTCAACATTTACAATGACTCCCTATTCCTAGTGAATAATAACTAGTGCTCATAATTTTTAATATTTAAATGTTATTGAAGTTTTTAATGACTTTTCATGATACGTTCTTGCCAAGGTATATTTATCTATGCATTTTAAACCTATTACAAAGCCCGAATAATACTGTTTCTTTTTTAAATGAATATTTTTTTTATTTTTTTAATGAAATAATTTCATTGATAATTGAAAGTCACCTAAATAATATGATTTCTTTTGTGCATGGTTTATGTTTTCAAATCTTGCTTTTTTTGAATCTCCGCTTTAATTGACCTACATTCACTTCTACTAATCTAAGTGACACTGATTACGAGCTCTCTCATTTTGTGCCTTTGTAGTGGTTTAGAATAAAATGGATGCGAAATTCAACAAAGTCAATAAATAAGAACACTGGATCCTTTTAAGTTTGTTCTAATATATTGTTTGCGAGACGAGCATGAAAGAACGTCCATTCATTAGATATACATATATATATAGCAAAATTAACGTTTATTCCAACGCAATGAATTCGTGAACAGCCGTGCGGTGCAGGCGTTATCCGCATCACAATATCAGTTATCAAAAAAATTGTATATTATTTTAATTACTATCTTGGTACCTACTTTGTCACTCTATTCATTGTGAGCTGTAATTAAAATGTTATTTGGGTCATCTCTTATACAAAAAAGGACGACACGAAGAGCGATTATACAAAAAGACACTTGGAAGGGACCAGTCCTATTAAAATAAGGTGGATACTAAATTATCATATACTACCACTCATACTCGCGTACACGGAACAAGTACAACTTTGAAACAGTATGAACTTTAATTTGAAATACGTTTTTCAATTACACAAAAGTTCAATTGTTTTATTTTTATGCTTAAACTCTATACACCTAAAATATACTTTTAAATGAATTCCCGCGAGGAAAGTAAGGTGGGCTGGAATCCCGCTGTACGATCATTAAACTGACGGCCACGACCTGCCCGTCGGCTTTCATTGTTTAGGTAACTTACATATAGCCTCAACAAAATCATTTCATGATTGATAATCGTTCCTTTAGTATGGATTAAAATAAATTGATCTTATTTGCTAAAACAGGTGTCACACATTTCTAATATTGTTTGACATTTTTATTGGTTGTCAAACCAGTTAATACTTGTTTTATTAACGACTGCATGTTTGTCTTTATCTATATTTTTAAATATTTAGCTTAAACTCTATCACTTATTTGTGTAAAAAATATAAAATGAAGACATTTGATTAAAAATGGTTTCCTGTGGAAATGCATTCTTCAACGGTGATCATTTTAAATCATTTCACATGTACAGAAAGTAAAAAATCAACATTACAGAGTAATCCAGGCTCATAAAACATACAAATATGCATTAATTTATCTGGTGGCAATTTAAATTGGAAATCCTGACATCCTCCGAGAACAGAACAAAAAATCCTTGATGAAGAGCTAAAGTGATATGATGACTAAATGTGAAGGGCTTAAAGTCTTATTTACAAAAAAGGTTGAATATAATACATTTTGACCGTTCCCAGGACATGTTCTGGCAAGTTTTACAGCCAACAGTTAACTGCATACCGATATAGAGGCATTTAATTCATTGAATCAAAAATACATACAAGGAGAATTTTTGATGCTATATAGTTGATACCGACCATTCACTTTAATAAAAATTAAAACTGTTGTATTCATACAAGATGGTTAAAAAAATATTTCTGCTCGTGGGTACAGAGTTGCAGATATCTTTAAGCTTGGTAGTGTGTGATAGCCCAGTGTTAGTCAGATCAATATAAAATAGTTCTACAAAGATAAGTTCAAATAACTCATAGCTTGACGACCTTTACAGATAGTGTTGTGGTTATTACTATCTTGTTTTGTTCAGATTACGTAAGACATGTCACTGGAGAAAGTTAATTTAGTTTTGAAAGTGAAATCGATTGCACTTTCTTTCACTTATCCACTATATAGTTTAACTGTTGGATACATCAATTTTGTTTTAAAAACATTAAATTTTGTTCCCCATCATCATCCATTACGTCAAATCCGTTGCAGAGCTGTTGCTATAGCATACTTCACATTCATGTAAGAGATTGTGGTGTACACAAAGTACCTTAAAATATGCTACTTAGAGTAATATTTTGTATATTATAAGATTCAAAATTCATACTTTACTCAGTAAAAGCTTAAGTCAAATAATGACTGGTTCAGAAATCAATAATGCGTAGCGATGAAATTCTTTACGCAAGTATTCCATAAATATCTATTTCTATATTAAGGTAGGTAATACAGAGAGCTTAATAAAAGACTGAGAATGTAAAAAAATGTGCAAACAACTCTGCAAACATGTTGGAGCGGTTTAAAGGCCGCGTCCGGATTGCGAGGGGCAGAGGCGGCGGAGGGCTCATGCAGCATTCCAGCCTTCCGTGGCCACGTCGACGTCACTGCTAAAATGCGCATTCCACGATGCCACTCGTTCTTTCACCGCAAACATGAAAAAGAAAGCAGGCCTGTTTTCTAGGGCCTGTTTTCTGCTAAAAGTCTTTAGTACTTTCAAACTTACTTTTACATATATATTTACTTGTAGAAAAAAAATTAACGAGGGCCACCACGACCCCGGCATCAGTGGTGCACGGGCGCCGTCTGCAATACGCGAGAGCTCACAGGTGACGTCCTCCACTGCCTACTGGCTAAAAATAGCTTATTCTATTGATTAATATATGTATAGCTTATTAAGATCAAGTTGGAACACTAGAATTATTGCACCAACAGCGTGTCTGTGCTTGGTTCTGGCGTTCAAATCTGTTCATTTAGCGTGTGTAGGTCACGGTGTTAGTAAGATGGAGGTAATGATAGTTTCGTGGATATGATGATGGGGCTGTATGTCCGGTGACGGGTATGCGGTGGGCCGCGGGGGAGCGCCGCGTGCGCAGCACGCTGTCCGTCCCTGGCTAGGAGCAACGCCCCCGTCAAGGGCGGCGACGCTGCAAATTTCTGCAAGTCCAACGCGACTCAGTGCATCGCGCCATGTCGCGGCGGCTTCGCGCTCGCCGCTCGCCACTCGCACACCGCCGTGGGCGCACGCTGCTGCACGCACCGCCCTATGTAAAATAACTGTTATTTCGGTCGTTAATGGACACGTTCCGCATTCTTAACTCGATTCTCTTTCTTCGGGTTTGTTGAGATCCGTAACACAGTTCCGTTGCCCAATAAGTGGATAAGGTTCTTGTTTACGGCAATTTAAATTTATTATCTTAGTGCACAATGAAAGTAAATTTTCAGAATGAACAAGATTTGAAAACTGGTTTGACGAATGAAAGTGTAGTGTTATGAATTGGTTCAAATGACGATCACCTTGGAAGTGGCATTTTATTTGTTGAACAATGTTGGAAACCAGGAAATTGCCGAGACGCTCGATATCTCTTCATGGTTAGTATCAAAGGAATTTCTTCTTTCCAGATATTTTTTAATTTATTAAAGAAAGGTGTTAAAAGTATTTTTGAACTAGTTCAGTAATACTGCATCAGTAATTATAAAAATGAAAGCAATTATTCTTTGTTGAAATGATTTGCTTTGTTTGGAACTTGCAACTTGGTTAGCTACACATATACTCGTATGCATGTACGCATGTGTACTTATGTTGCATTGACCCAGCGGCCACCGTCTTCAGGCTGCCTCCTGAGGTTTCATGCAAACATAGACTCCATTCAACGCTTTGTTAATAACATTTTTTATAACTACCGATTTCAGACAGAGGTGACTAACTAAGCATACTTTAAATTTTGTCTGTTGAAAAAGACAACAAAGAAGTATGAATATTTGTATTCTAGCTGACCTTACATTTAGAGCCTACATTTACTACATTCAGTGTGTTAGTTTAACACCTACGTATGGAATGTAGAACAAGTACCATATTGGAACAAGACTAACTCAACCTTAGACCAAAGCATACTTAAGCTCTCTTAAAGATTTAATAAATAAACCATTTTCTCCTACTTAGACCAATATTAAAAATCTTAGTACACTGAACAATCACTTTTTATAGAATATTTTATAAATTAATTTTAATAAGGTAATTGTCAATAAATACTACAAACCTATGATTTACTTAGTGCTGCGACCAGATTGGTCAGGCCGTGGTCACAGCCTCATCGTATAATTCCCATATAATATTGTATAATTTTATACGCTATATAAATAAATGTGATTATCAACTTATAATCTATGTCATAAAACTACTAATATAGTCGTTTTTACAACAAATCGATAGCCTTGTATAACATTTGCCGTTCACATAATGTAACATTTGATGTTGAATATTAACCAGCAAAGTGATACAAATTTTGCAAAGTATATCTAGAATATCTTGCAAAATACATGACACCTAAAAGGATTTCATATATGCAGAATAATCTCGAAACAAATAATTGACATATTTATTTTATCTTTGGACAAAATAATTGTTAAATTCCAATTACAATTTTTTTTTCAAGATTCCGATAACTAAAGCTACTTCCACTAAATTAAGTCAATGAAATCCTCTAGAAAAAAAATTGCTTTTAATTCACTACACTGAGTGAAATGGCCACTTTTACTTTATAACTAAACAGTTTACAGCCTTAGAATACATGTATTTTTATTTTCGTTATTAATTTTCTCGTTGGTTCTTTTATGTCAGATCCTAGTGTATCTTAAGAAAAGGGGGGCTTTATACGCATGTTTATTAATCTTATCTGTTTTTTATCGTTTAAACGTTGATTCGTATGGGATTTGATTTTCAAACATTAATTATAGAAACAACACTTCTACGAGTATAACAGTCATCACCTTTGATAGCTTACATTGTCAGTCAAGGTCCAGTTCGAATTTCTTCACTCCATACCATCATTCTCTTCTCCATTTTCATTATCCACCCTTTTAATAGGCCTCAGGCCTCTCATTAGAAAGGAGGTTTCGGACTCCTTTTTTATCTATCGTTTTTTCAGTAACCCCCAAACTATTCTATAATATGTAATTCCTAAAATTCTCAGTTCATGAAAATAGACTTATTCGCAGTGTAAACTTTATTGTCTTCCAAGTCCAACTATCATCCATCTACGTACGTAATATTTGAAATAACAATTTGTTATGATTATTAAATTACAAAATTTAGATCAAGTACATTAGTAGAAAAGTGTTAGAGTTAAAGTAAATATTAAGTGTAAATTTTATTTACTTGTTTAATTCGATATTGAAATAACAATATCATTGCCCACTAGTACGAAATAAAATAAGTATTATGTTAATATAAACTTGAATCGCAAATATGAAAATTATAATGGGTACGTAAACTATGCAGTTTTTTAAAACTCAAGCAGATTTTACTCAAATTGAATACACATAATGCAGTTATATTATGATATTATATTTACGTTTATAAATATTCATACATACACGTTAGAATTTTCAACACGTGAAGATAGTTTAAAGATATTACAGTTTTAAGTGCTTACACGCTGATCACGACGTAAGTTTACGCAACTGTATAAATTATTTCAATCTCTTTGTTCCAATTTGTGACGTCATCAAATTAATAAATACATTCCGTTAAGGTTGTCCATTCTAAGACTGAATTTTTCAGTGCCACTTGTTTAAATACATGGAAGCGTGCCGTCTTTGCAAAATATGTGTACATTTTAATTTTACTAGTGGCAAAACTTATTGTTCAGTCGTCAGTTGTATTGTGTATTTCTCTACGTTTGCACATTCTCGATATATTTTTTTGTTTTGCAGTAAAGTGTTTAATTCATATATTGTTTGAAACTTGATCAGGAGTCAGCTCAAGAATGTTTGATAACTAATCAAGGAAGTGGTTTTCGCAAGTCTTAGAAGTGTTATTTGTTCAGCCGGCGTAATGTACACTCAGAATGTAATAATTTTAGATACGAAATCCTACAGTGTTGTAAAAATCCATCATTCTCGTTGTCTGCATCGCATTGAAGAAGAAAAAGAAGGTATTTAATCATCACCATCAACAGCTGCTACATGCTACTCTGCTGTTCACAGCTAGACATAAGACTCTACTTCAAAAGGCTTTTAGCCTACTATACCACGCTTGCTAGACGGATTGTTATATTATTTAAATGTTTATAAATCAAAATCGAATAATCGCGAACGTATGAAGTGAATTTTCATTGCACTATTAAGGCTACAAAATATCCTCCTATTGAGCTGCTACCGGTCGTTTTAACCTTCTAAGTTTCTGAAGCGGTACTCGAGTGTTTTAGACTGTTATAATATATTGTTTCTTTGTGTATAATCGAGTCGTTCAAGTCGCTTAAGATGCCGAGGGCCCTTGGTTAAAGCGGGAGTAAAAATATGATGCTAAGTACACATGACGACAGAAATATCTGCGTGTGTTAGGATGACAGGGAAGCTTTTTATGGTCCCTAAGGCCGTGTTCCTCAATATCATTATCATTAATAATCATCAACAACCTTTAACAGTTTACTTACTGGCATAGACCTCTCCTTAGCAAGGAGGTTTTGGCCTACTACTACTACTACTGTTATATCACGTGCTGTTGTCGTGCATAGTTTGCTCTTTTAGTCAGCTTTTAGGACACCCGTGGGAGAAATACCGACGCCGTATTCCTAATACGTCAATTCCTAAATAAATATACAATACTCCAGTCCTGAGCTCATTCAGAACTCTAGTGATTCTCTTACACAATAATATCGTGAAATTTCGTTTCAATTAATTTTCTAATTTCTTTCTAACATACTGAGTGCGTCGTCCATTATGCATTGTTTAAACAGTTATGTTTAGTTGAGGCCTCCTTTTAATTTTTAATTGAGGTTGGTTGTTTTTTTAGAATGACAGCCGCTATCCAAATGTATAAAAGATATATTTCTCTACTAATTAGTTAGTATACTTAATATTATTGTCTGATAACAATTACCTATTTCGTATAAAGCTAAATGCACGGATGCAACAAAGTATTATATTATACATTATATTGGAAAAACATAATTGAAAACAATTCTTGACTTTAAACATTTGAGTAAAACGCTAAATATTTTTATGTGGCTATATAATTGAAGTATGTTATAGTACATTTAAATAAATTGCATTGGTTCTTGTGACTGTGTATCACTTACGAAAGAATAGATACGATGACGCATCATCTTAGCTAATACTGCATTGGTCAACTGTAATAGGACTCTGTGATTCATAATGTACACTGATTTTCCTAACTTTATCATCCGATAATTGTCATTTGAATATTAATATATAACGTGAAAGAACGTTTCATGTTGGTTTAGAGTTCATTAAATGTGCATCGACTTAAATTATTACAATCGAGTATTCGGCATATTGGCGAGAGTTGACCTAATTTAAAATATTTAGTGTATTCACATGAATACAAGATGTTGTCTTTACTGACAGGTATATTCTTGTAATGTTTATTATTAACATCGGACTGCTTTGTATGATATAGTTATATTTATAAATAAATGTTTACAAAAATGTTAGGGAAATACATGTAGGTAAATTAATAACATAAGTTTCATATACCTGAATGTAACAAAGGACAATATAACTTAGGTGCGCAGTTTTTTTTATTATTGTGCGAGTTGATACGTATATACACATATATTAGGATCAGATTAACTATATTTCTCGACTTCGCTCAGAGAAAATTACGTGCTTATAAAATGGAAAATTGTCGTGATTACTAAAAACCATGTGTTTTAAATCAGCATTTAATGATGTCATTTATTTGTTATGTATTCAAAAGTCATTCTCTAAAATAGATTTTAATAAAGTATTTTATTTTTCAGATCGTGTCAACAAAAGCGATGCTGAAGATAAAAGTCTATCTAATGACGAAACACCTCTACCATCTTGTCCTCGACAACCACCTGATGGAGTGGAGACTCCTTGTGAAACTGTAGAAAAAACACCGGAACCAGTATCTCGTACACCACCGCGTCTACCTGCCGGTTGGCCAGGTTCACGGCCACGATTTTCCTATGCCTCTAGAAAGCAAGATGCTCGAAGCGAGGCAAGTGTTAAAGATAAAATTGCTATGTTTTCAAATGATCTAGCAACATCTTCAGATCGCCTAGATAAATGTGGCACTTTACCAACAAGAAATTCGTTAACTGTGAGAAAGAGTTCAGCCTTATACACTAATAACTATAGTGACACGTCTTCCTTGGATAGACGGTTGACAAAATCTCAAGATAACTTGGACGAATTACCTCGATCATACAAAAGACACACAGAAAGACCGGAAGTTTTGGGCGGCATTGAGCGGACGTTACCTACGCCAAATTATAGTTCAACTAAAGGCAGTCATACATCTCTATACACAGATAGTAAACCATTATTTTATGGAAGTACTACAACTTTACCTTCAACTCCCGATCCCATATTTGCTAAAAATGTATATCACGTTCGAAGTGTTAGTGATGACAACGGAAATAAAAATATAACGACACGTATATCAAACTTAGAGAACATAATCGAACAAAGGAAAAAATCAATGTCCAAGTTAAGAGACTTGGTGATACCGGAAGTGCAGACTCCAATTGTGGATTTACCCGAAATCAAAGTTCAAGATCCACTTTCCAAGTCATTCTTACTAAAATCAAATCAAAACAGTACTAATACTAAAATAAGTAAACCAAATAATTCATACAACTCCAAATCACTAAATATAAATGATACTAAGTGGAAGACTGATCTGCTTCCCAATAATTTGCCTAAATATTCTCCAGCTTTCAAACGTAAATCACTTCAAGTTTATACGCCTGTATCACTTTCAAAAGAATCTACACCAGAACCTAATTATAACGACAGAATAGAACTTCTGAACAAAGCGACTTATAAGTCGAATGGTATTAAGAGCCACAACTCTTTATTGACTAACGGATTAATAAATAGGTTATCAACAACAACCTCTACAGGATCATCTAAACCTTCGACAACGGAAACAGTAAGTGTTTCTAGAAAAGACCACAGTATCTTAAATTACATCCGAGATTATAAAAACGTAGATGTTAAAGTTTGCACAGCTACAGATGTAGTAGACAGTGATAATGATTCTGCAATGAGTTCAACGCAGTCCAGTTACCGATCCTCAGCTTCTTCTCCAATGCACAACACAGAAAATGTTGAATCTGACAGTTCACGCTTGTCACCACGAATATCTCACTATGCAGCATATTCTATTTTTAAGTCTGATATTACCAATAAAACGAATCCAACAGAGAAAAATCCCGAGGAATACATGAAACGTAATATATGTCGCTCCGTATCATCCGATACAAATGTATCTCTAAGTTCATCTGCAGGTTCGGCAGCTACGTCTGGATCGCAAGCGAGTTGCAGTTCTCTTGAAAGTTCTGTCGCTGACTCAGACAAGAGAAAAGTTTCGAAGTCGTATAATATAGATACGATAAATAGACGCAATATTTTAGCATCTGCAAAGTGTAGGAGTGGTCGAGATGCTAAATTGAAATCGCCTGTTGTTGAAACTAAATTCTCGCACGAGTCTTGCGACAGGTCTCCGAGTCCAGTACACAAAACGTCTGAACGCCTTTCTACACTCACGCCATCGGTGAGTGTTGTGTCGAATAAAGGTGAAAACAGACGGCGAAATAAGATTATTGCCGAATCTGATTCAGACAGTGATAGTGACGTCAATGTTTGGCACAGGAAAAATGATTTCAAGAACACTCGGCTGAAACGGAATTCAAGTTCATTCAGTAAAACAAAACAATTTGATATTCCCATAGAGTCTCCTAAAATTGAGGATGGTCCTAAGATTATATCAGACAAAATCATAAAAGAAATTCAAAAAGCTGGTCTTGATAACTATAACAGCAATAAGATGTTAAATTTGACAGAGAAAACCGATTCTGTGATCAAAAAAACAGACAGTGTAATAACTAAAAATCAAGAAAAGAATAGGAAATTTGATGATATTGAATATGATAGAACAAAGGATATTGTAGATGGTAGGGCTGTTACAAAACTAAATAGAGAAAAAACACTAGAATCAATTAAAAAAACTGATGCTGCAATACTGACTAATACACCGAGTAATGCTCCTGCCGAGGAAGTAAAAATAGCGACTAAAACCATCAGGCTGGTACGTGGTGCTGGTACAGGTGTCGGAGTTATTTTGGCTGGTGGAATTGATTGTGAAGCGAAAGATGTCACGGTTAGTAAAAATATTACAGTTGAAATAGATCCAAATTTATAGTCCGTAAAAATTTCAGAAAAAATTCTTACAGTATCATTTAATAATTGCAGGTTCACAGAGTTTTGGCAGATAGCGTAGCAGCTAAGGCAGGTCTGAAAAGAGGTGTGAAAGTCAGAAGTATTAACGGTTCGATAATGGCCGGTTTAACTCATGCACAATCTGTTTCAGTTCTTAAGGTAACTCATACAGTTTTAGCATAAAATCATCTTATCGCATCTTGTAGACATTAATCATTGTTCTTATATTTTCGCCTTACTTTGCTTGTCAAACAAAGTCACAAAATGATTTCAGTCTATCTCATTTCTTATCTGAATGTATTATATAAGTAGTAACTTATTGTGTGTGCAATTTATTTAATGTTTCATGCTAATGTATATATTTCTTTTACCAGTAAAAGAATAAATGTTCTAATAAATTTCATTTTAATTTTCAGGAGCAACGCTCAGAAGTGGTAATCGAAATCGAAATTGAAAATCAACATAATATTAATGGTGGATGCGGCTCTGACAAAGGTACAGTCGTACTACGAATAGTATTACAACTTGATGGGCTGAAAATTAGTCATAAATTAAAGTATTAACAATCTTTTAATTTATATTTCTATTTTGCAGCGGAGTCGAAGGTCCGACACGAGGCTGGTGAAAATGATTTACGAAACGAAAATAGGGGTCTAGGCTCTATAGTGACAGTATTACTCGAGAAAGCAGGAGGTGGAGCAGGTCTCGGCTTTGGTTTAGACGGAGGTCGAGACTCACCTCGCGGTGATCATCCTCTCACCATTAAAAAACTTTTTGCAGGTTAGTTTTTATACATTTTTATTTATACCTACTTTCCACTGTCCTTACAGGTACACAAACATTGTAATAAAAAACAATCAATAAAAAAATCTTACATTTACTAAAGGTAACATATGGTCGAGTAAGAAACTCTTGTGAAATAATTCAGTGAACATATAAATAGATCCAAACAGATTCTCAATACCAAGTTTACGAAAATAAATTATTCTTCTGTTGGTTTTCATTGAAGTAGATTTGTTCCTTTAATTTCACAGTATAAAAGTGAATTTATAATTTTGTAAGAGGCTTCGATTCTTAAAACAATTTCAAATATTTGTTATTGGTGTTTTAGGCGGCGCAGCAGCACAAAGCGGACGTGTTCTAGTCGGTGCAGAACTTCTATCAGCTGGTGGACAATCGATGGAAGGTTTTACACGCACACAAGCTTGGGCGGCACTTAAGGCTTTACCCGCTGGCCCTGTTACCCTTGTACTTAGAAATCCTAAAGGCAATTTGGATGTGTGATTACAAATGAGGAGAACCTGCAGAATATATATTAGTGACAAAAAAGTTGAAACCAATCTTCTGAGTAACTTAACTAAATGCATCTTAAAGCCAAGTTAGCATTATTCTGAATCATTTGTCTGAGAGTGTTCGTTGAAGGGTGAAGTAAAATTAAATGTACCCGCACCATTCAATTTGGAATATAGCCGTTGAAAGGATAAGGTTTCTAAATTGTTATTCGTTCTTATTTTATTCACAATTTGCCTCATTCATTAGTCACTCTTGCTATAAGTTTGTAAATAGGTAATTTATGTTATCTGTCTGTAACGGATTGTCGTAAGGATAGGATTTGTAAGACTGTGTTTCATTGTTAAAATCGTTAATTTATTGATTAATTCGGTTTAATTAACTAGTCTGGTCTTGAAATTGTCAAGGTAAAAAAATCTTATCGTATATCAGTATGCGCTTCAAATGAACATGGAAAGTGATTAGTGCCATTTTAAGTTTGAAGAATCATTACGCGCACACGGTGATGTATATACATAAGTTGAGTTGGTTAATATATTATAAGCTTGAGAAGCATCTTATCTAAAATAAATGTTAGTATTAAAAAAACGTATATGAAGTACAATAATCATATGCGTATTCTGAAGGAGTTACTTTTTTACGCTAAAATTTAGCTTTTTCAAATTACATGCTTTAGAAAACACATCATTTATTTGAAATATCTAAATATTATATTTAAGTAAAGCCTCACATTATATTCTTTTTAAGTTTTTTATCCTATATGTTGATATTTCTGACCATTAACTTGCCATTATATTCAGGTAGGCATTTGCCGAAAGCAGTGCCTATCATATCATTGCTTAGTTTTAATTCATCATACTTTTTATCGCTATGTGTAAATACATTTGTTATTTATTATTATTTTTTGTATGTCTATATTTGCAGTTCATTATTTTCTCAGAATATTTAAATACTAAAAACAAAAATGTACATTTTTATAGAATTACACAGAAATGTAATAAGGACACGTTACCAAAACATGTGTGTTTTTAGATCTCTATTTTTATATTAAATATTTTAAAATTGTGAAAAATCTCATTGTAGGATTGTACAACGAAGATATAGTTAATTATTTGAAAATGGTGCAAGAAACTGTGTAGTTCGTAAAAAAATATGATATGTATTGCAAGCAAGCGTCTTCATCTCTCTTAGGTACCTACTCATAAAATATACCCGATATTTAGGATTAGAAAATAAACTATGTTATTTTAGTTACTATTAATATTTTATGTTATTATATATAATACACGTATAATCACGAAAATAAATATCATTGTTTACTTTCGGTATCTTATAACCATATGTAATGAGTGTTGTTCATGTTGTTGTTGTTGTAGTTGTATATACAAGAACAGAGCATAAAACCAATTCAATTGCATGAAAGGGTAGGACAAGAAAAAGTTTATTTGGCCGAAATCGTTTACCAAAATATTGCAACACGTCTTTAAGACGCTTGATCGGAACTGACGGAGAATCAATATCAATCGCCAATACATCTTAAGAAATATTTATTTAACGGTCTGGATGATTTTTTAAGACGAATCGAACTTGGGATAAACATTAGTATGACCAAGATCATGTATAATAGGCATGTATCCCGACCGAGTCAAGTCGTCGTTAATTTCGTTACTATCGGGGTTATGCAAGAATACGTCTATATTGGCTATACCATCCAAAACAACCGTCACGACTTCGATCGAGAGGCTGATGGAAGAATTGGTCTGGGCTGATCAGTTATGGAATTATCATATCTTCAAGTCACCGATGCCACAATCCCTAAAAGGCAAAATTTTTTACCAGTCCGTTCTACCCGTAATGACATACGTAGTGGAGACGTGGACATTGGCCATTAGACTGGTCCACAAGTTTAAAGTCGCTCAGCGTGTGATGGAGCGACTAATACTGAATGTTTGTCTAGTCAATAGGATTCATAACAAAACAACTCGTCGGTGAACTGGAGTAACAGATATCGCACGGAGAATCAGCACGCTGAAGTGGAAGTCGGCTGGTCATGTCTGCAGGCGGACTGATGGTCGCTGGAGCCGATATGTGTTAGAGTGGAGACCAAGATTATGCAAGCGTATAGTAGAGCGTCCTGCAGCATGATGGATCGACGACTTGATGCGGATTACTCAAGATCAGGATGGCGCTCTTTGGAGAAGTCTTCGTTCAGCAGTGGACGTCAATAGAGTAAAGCCAATAAATGGTCATGAAAGTTCTTTTATTAAGTATTAGATCACTTTTTATTATTATGGGTTGACAGTGGTAGTCTAAGAAACAGCACGATCGGTACCATCCATCGAAAGTATAGGGTAAGTCGATGATGTAGGATAGGATATCAGAGTTCTGAAGTAACAAACGTAAAAAAAGTAACAGTATTGAGAACGGAGAACCTCTTTCCTTTTTTAAGTCGATAAATAAGTAACTTCATTTCCAAGTGAGATAACATTTAACGTACTCAATATTTAGCATATATACGTTGCAATAGCATCCACACTCAGTGTTTAGTAAACACTGATGTAATTGTAATTAAACTGAAATAAATTAGATCGTGTAATCGCATCGTACACGCTGTCGAGCGGTTAAAGCCATAGTGATGGCATTCAAGGGTTAAGGAGGTTTGTCCGTACAAAATGAGAAATTCATTCCAAAAACTGGAGCTAGTGTAATTTTATTAGATCATTTTTTTGAAATAAACCTAAGTTCAATGGAATTTATTAAAATTATTTTAAAAGTATGGAGTCACATGGCAATTTTCAAGAACATTTAAATTGTGTACCATATTTAGCAGTTAGTGGAGTAGGAATAAAACATAGATGGCACATCTATGTTTTATTTTTCTAGCGATATGAATACTGTTTCCGTTTGTTCTACTGTATCCAGAAACTTCTCTTTCAAAACTATTGCGGGTTAAATTAGTAAAATGCGGACACATACAAAGCCTAAGGTATAAGGTCTATGGTATAATATTTAGAAATTACTTTCAATTGTTTTTTTTTTCTATTTAAGGAGGTCCAACATGTTATTCGATCTCTATTATTTTATTACATTAGGAAGAAGGTAGTTTCCAACAACCTATTCGTGGATAAGGCAGAAGATTTCTGGAGGATTCTCACCGGACAGAGTGAGGTAAACGTTGACGTAGAGTGACGTGAGATGCTCGTAATAATTTACATCCGATATAGACAGAGGTCGCGTTTGATTGCTGAAGGGAGAGAAAGTTGTTAGGTCACCCAAGCCACATACCTACGTATGCTAAGAAATGTTCTGGCCCAATGTATTATTAAATAAAATGCATTTAGGCTACCGGCACTATCAAGTGGTGGAAATAATACACTTTTCTTGTCTTACTGAAGATAGGTTACCATTGCCTTATTACGTAATCTTTTACGATAAAATTTAACAAATAATTAGGGTGTGATTTTAGTTATGAGTGAAACATACATTTGCTTTTTTAATTTTTATATTCCTGCGTTACTTATGAACAGTAAAATGCTTATAATACAAATGCAAAAATATTTAGCCACGTTCATACATTTTCTTGTTAATGTTCTTCACATACTTACTACATGTTACGTTGGTCACGCAATAGACAGATTACTTATTTACAATTTTGTCAAAATGTTAATAGTTTTCATCATTTCAACATTAAGAATTTTATGCAAAGAAAATAATTGAAAAATATATAATAGAAAATATTATCAAATCATATATATGGAATTGAATAAAATATTAAACCATAACTTTAGACTAGTCAAAATCAATTTCTTTTCTTGTCATACAAACATGACAATATTGTACATGACAAGAAAGTTGGTAATGTTTCTATAAATTGAGTCAGACATTAAATTATTGCATAGACAACACAATCGGAGGTTAGATGCTAAAGCAGTATTATAATGTAACTTTAAAAATCAAAGGACCACAAATATATTTTGTTATAAAATATAAAAATATTTTGGCCTCTTTCGGAATTCATAATGTTTTCAAGTTTGTTTAATGTTTAAACTTATGTTCATGGACGAAATAGTAGTTGTTTATTTACTTTAGTTCTCACACCGACAATTTTTACTCATTTTTCTAAAAATATGTTATTGGTTATATAAATCTATTGTAAGGTATATTGAGGCAACATCAACCCGAAGCATGTTTCCAATTTTAAGAAACTAATCGTTCGGTGAGTCATAATTAAAATGATTAACAAAGACGTCAATAGCATAAAACACAAGTGTGCTGGGTAATGTGATTGGTCTTGAAATATTAGAATTTTGTAGAAAAACAGTTCTAACTTTAGTTTGCCCTTGTTTGAAACGACGAAGGAACTAAAAAAATCCACTCTGAGACGCGCAAATGTAATCGATTAAAACATAAGGTGTTGAAATGTTATAACCTCATTCTATTGTACTTAAACCATCAAAATCGACATAGAACAAAATAAGTTATAGGTTAACAAACAACTACTTCAAAGGCCTTCTTATATTATTTTTTTCGCTCTATGTTAAATCATGACGTACAAATCTATATCATTTGTTTTTTTTTTTATCCTATCGATCTAAATAAAAACATATTTATATAAACTTAATTATAATCTTTACAATAAATACTTGACTAATTCTACACATATGTATATGTAAAATATATTTCGTAATATAAAAATAAGTTAGTCGCCTTACAATTAGAAATTACAAAACTACATCGTCAACTCAGCTTTGAATATCATATCACAGACAATTTATATCAAATTGTATCAAACTGTGTATTTAATACCATTCGTTTGCCTTCATTAGTAAAGTTAATTCATATACATTATCGCAACTCCGTTTAAGTAACGTAACAATAAAAAAAGTATTTACACTTTTATGTTTAATCTTCGGGTCTACACTGTAAGAAGTAACAAAATGGTTTTCAACCAGTTAGAGCTTGATTGGCTAATTTTTAGAACAAGTCCAAGGCCAGGATTGGCACTCCTTTTGGCTTGGGGGAGTCATTCTTTCTGCTGTACATTTATTTTACCATTTAACGTCTTCTTCTCGAAAATTGGATTTTGAGTTGTAACGTTATTTAAGAAGGGTTACGATATGTTATAATTAATTTATTCACAAAAGTTTCTGTTAATTATTCTTCAAGTTGTTAGGCGTTTTATCACATGCAGATAGTTTATGTTTTGAAAAAGCCGCACTACTGTTACATAATAATACAGTTTCGTATTATTTATTTTTTTTTACAAAGGCTTAACATGTCTTTCGATATCTTTAACAATTAGTACCATTTCGATTTCCAATAATATTTTTGTCCAACTTATTATATTTAAGGGACGTTAATGTTTTGTAAATATTTGACACGATATATATTTTTCCAAAATGCCTTCTAGATAGCAAAATTATATCTTACTTTTTTAAGATCATTGGAAATGTGTCTTTTAAACAGGGGTGTTGTACATTTTGTCAAAACTTTTAGAAAAATATTTATGTATATGTTAATATACTTTTATAGTAATTTCCAGAACGTTTGGGTTTTAAAAAAATATCAAAAAAAAGCAATTTAGCTTATTCGCTAACTAACCAAACAACGAATGTAAAC
This sequence comes from Hypercompe scribonia, assembly GCA_949316085.1. Classification (NCBI taxonomy): domain Eukaryota; kingdom Metazoa; phylum Arthropoda; class Insecta; order Lepidoptera; family Erebidae; genus Hypercompe; species Hypercompe scribonia. The sequence continues at coordinate 12,385,702 of OX438971.1, read as the reverse complement.
AGTACATTATACATCTTGCATTACTTTCACTTTAGTGATCCATATATCGATACGTAGCCGTGGACGAAATGAATATGCGAGTATGTTATTGCACATTACACAGTTTTTTTCATAATTAATATAATTGTAGATAGTTAAATAATGTATCTATATGATTTGTAATTTTACTTTATTTGCCCAATTGCCTCGCTTTATCTTTATCGTATTTTTTGATTAGCTACCGGGCATGTATCACTTTCTGTTATAGACTAATAATTATTAGTATATAGCTCAATAACAATTTTGCTTGGGATATATCTACTGGGCCGTATGTGTACTAAGCAGTTCGAATGTATGTATCAGACCCATCTACATAGTGGAGTAGATATCAGGCACGTAATTCCTAGGCGCCTGCTGGTCACGTGTGTCGACGCAGCAGGCGCAGGGTAGTCAGCGAGGCTGTATGCGCCGTGTGACTCGAAGCAGTACCGGCCCAGCGCGCACGTCCTTGAATAGCCGGATGGCCTCGCCGTGTGTCAAGCCCGCTGTACCGCGACCGTTTACCGAGACGATCTCATCACCTATAAAGGATATATATGACATTTAGATACATTAATCTAATTAATATCATCATTGAGAATGCGAATTAGTTTGTTACTTTTGTACATGTAACAATTTGACGTTCATGACGGCTCCTCAATGAGTTTTTAGTAACCTTTATCAATAGGGTAGGTAACGACAGTCAATCGCAAAAATATACCTCTCCTGACTCCTCTGAGCTGACAACGTAATCGTAAAATAAACTCTAAATATACTAAAGTGAAGAAAGAGAAAGACCCTAGTTGAAGCAGAATTGTATTTAAATACACAAGTACTATCTACTTGTATGTGGATGTAAGCCTACTAAAATCTTATTATTACTACTAGTATTTAGTATAATATCCCACAATTTGGTTTCTAGGGTCATTACGCCGAGTGTCCAGGCCCGTAAAATGCGCTGAAGTACGCATTACAGGCCTGGACGACTCCGTCACGGTGGACGAGCTCAAGCTCGCAGTGAGGAAGAGCGGAGGCTGCCCTCTAGAACATGTAAAGGTCGGAGCAATTCGCTTCGGCCCAAGTGGACAGAGGGCAGCAGTTGTCAGTTGCCCTATTGCGGCGGCCCAAAAGGTCGCTGATGGACACACTCTTCTGGTTGGAGATTTCCTGAGGGCACAGGCACGGCTCCTGCAGGCCCGACCGGCAAGGTGCTTCCGGTGCCTGTCGGTCGGACACGTGGGGGTTCAATGTACGGCGGCGGTCACCATAGGTGACCTTTGTTTCCGTTGTGGTCAAGCCGGTCATAAGGCGGGCGGTTGCAGCGCTCCACTGCGTTGCTTTAGGTGCGCAGCGGAAGGCAAGCCTGCCGACCACCGGGTTGGCAGTAAACCTTGTGTCGGCCCTCTGGCTTCAAATCGCTGTCGGAAGGTGTCGCTAGAGAACGACAAGGTTTGCGACGGGATGTGGAGATGGAAACTCATTAATGGATACAAATCTCCGCATCCTCCAGGTGAACGTGGGCCACGGTGCTGTTGCTCAGGATCTTCTGCTCCAGAGCATGGCACAGTGGTCAATCCACATTGCTGCGGTCGCCGAGCCATACGTTCACCGGTTTCTCGGACCTGCCTGGGAGATCGACTTAGATGGCTCGGCTGCACTGGTGCACGGCACTGCCGCTGGTACCCCTCCTTTTGCTGTGGTTGCTAGGGAACGGGGTTGCATAGCGGCGGTGGTTGGGGATATAGCGGTCGTGGCCGCTTATTTCACGCCAAACCGAGACATAACTGAGTACGAGCAATGGCTCGCTCAGCTAGCCGTCGTCGATGCCTGTCGACCCCTTCCGGTTCTTGTGCTCGGGGACTTCAACGCCTGGTCGGTTGTCTGGGGTTCTCGCCGCACGAATCCAAGGGGGAGGGCATTGGAGAACTGGGCCGAAAGATCCGGCCTAGTTGTCCTAAACCGGGGTGCCGTACCTACATTCGTTACGGCGAGGGGCAGCTCGATCGTTGACATTTCGTTCGCGTGCCCCGTGCTGGCACGTAATGTTCTGGACTGGCGCGTCGTTGTAGGGGAGGAGACAGGTTCAGATCACCGATACATTCGGTTTGAAGTCTCCGCTCCTACAAGTGGCGCGCCGCCCAGAGTGGCTCCACCAGAACCACGTTGGGCGCTCAAGCGCGTAGATCGTGAGCTCCTCCTGGAAGCCGCTATCGTCCAGGCCTGGGTCCCTGCACCGGACAGGCCTGTCAACGTGGAAGCGGAGGCAGAATGGTTTCGGGAGGCCATGACCCGCGTCTGCGATGCGGCGATGCCTAGGGTCCAGCCAAATGCTGTTAGACGCCAGGTCTACTGGTGGTCGCCGGATATCGCAAGGCTGCGACAAGCTTGCGTGACCGCGCGCCGCCAGTGGTCCAGGTTCCGTAGAAGGCGTCGCCGCCCCGCGGACGCGGCAGCTTGGGAGGCGGAGCTGTTAACGGGATACAGGGATGCCAAAAGGACCCTTCAAGCAGCGATAAAGCGGGCCAAGAGTGAGGCCCGCCGCGAGTTGCTGGAGACCCTGGAGCGAGATCCGTGGGGGCGCCCCTATCGTATGGTCAGGGGTAAAATGCGCCCATGGGCTCCACCGCTAACCCGATGTCTTCAGCCAGAGTTGCTTGAGCGGGTTGTCGGCTCCTTGTTCCCGGTGCGAGTGGTGGAGCATACTCCACCACTGATGGCTCCGTCTTCGGCGCCCGAGGCGCCTAGCGTGGATGAGGACGACGTGCCAGAGGTCGCTTGGGAAGAACTAGCGCTGGCGGTGCGACGGCTTAAAGCAAAAAGCACCGCCCCAGGACCCGATGGCATACCAGGCCGAGCTTGGGTCCTGGCTCTAAACGACGATGCTCTCGAGCCCCGACTGAGAGAGTTCTTCAGCGCATGCCTCGAGCAGGGCCAGTTTCCAAAATTGTGGAAGACGGGGAAACTGGTTCTCATCCGAAAGGAGGGGCGCCCGGCAGACTCACCATCTGCCTACCGGCCTATAGTGTTGCTTGACGAGGTATGCAAACTCTTTGAAAGAGTAATTGCACGACGCCTCGTCAAGCACCTCTTCAGGGTGGGGCCGGATCTGGCAGAGAGCCAGTATGGTTACCGTCAGGGGCGTTCCACCGTAGATGCGATCATGCGCGTGAAGACTCTGACGGAGGAAGTAGTTTCCCGGGGCGAAGTAGTATTGGCGGTGTCTTTGGACATTGCCAATGCGTTCAATACTTTGCCCTGGAGTTGCATCAGGGAGGCACTCGTATATCACCGAGTGCCTCTCTACCTCCGTCAAATAGTCGGGTCATATTTGTCGGAAAGAGCCGTCATCTACCCAAGTAAGACCGGTCTCGGTAGACGTGAAATGTCGTGCGGAGTTCCGCAGGGATCGGTCTTAGGACCGCTCCTGTGGAACATTGGCTACGACTGGGTGCTTCGCGGTGCTTTCTTAGATGGCGTCGTCGTCACGTGTTATGCGGACGACACACTGTGCGGCAAGACACATCGTGAGGCAACCCTGAGGGCCACGGCCGGTGTTGCCCAAGTCGTAGAGCGAATCCGGCGGTTGGGTCTTGAGGTGGCTCTACACAAGTCCGAGGCTTTGTTCTTTCATGGGCCTCGGAACAAGCCACCAAATCGATCCAGCCTCATAGTAGGAGACACTCGCATCGACATTGAGTCCTCCATGAGGTATCTGGGGCTCGTACTCGATAGCCGATGGGACTTCGGAACTCATTTCCGAAGTCAGGTCCCAAAGTTGGTGGGAGCAGCACGGGCGTTGGCGCGGCTGCTGCCTAACATGAGGGGACCCGATGACTCCTGCAGGAGACTCTACGCAGGAGTTGTGCGGTCAATGGCCCTTTACGGGGCCCCAGTGTGGGCGGAGTCCCTCAAGGCGAGCAACGTCGCAATACTGCGACGACCACAGCGAGTGCTGGCCATCAGGGTCATAAGAGGATACCGCACAATCTCCTTTGAAGCGGCGAGTCTCCTGGCTGGAACTCCACCATGGGACCTGGAGGCGAGAGCCCTTGCGGCTCTTTATCAGTGGCGCAAGGAGGCACGGGAGTTGGGCCGGAGTCCTGAAACTCGAGAAATCGAGAATCAGAAAACCCAACTCCGCCAGGTCCTTGTGGAGGAGTGGAAGGAACGACTTGGGCAACCAAGCGCCGGGCACGCCGTCATTGCGGCGGTAAGACCCGTTATGGAGGATTGGCTCGAGAGGAATCACGGGACCCTCTCATATCGGCTGACGCAGGTGATCACTGGAAAAGGATGCTTCGGAGATCACCTGTGTCTGATCCGAAAGGAGCCAACGCCTGAGTGCCACCACTGCGATGGCCGGACCGTGGACACGGCGCTCCACACGCTGGCAGAATGCCCAGCGTGGGCGGAGCTGAGGCGTGACCTTGTGACGGCCATCGGAGTGGAAACTCTCTCGCTCGGTAGCATGATCGCCGCCATGTTGCGGAGCGAGAGCGCGTGGAACTCCGCCGTCTCCTTTTGCGAGCAAGTTATGCTTGCAAAGGAGATGTCGGAGCGGGACCGGGAGAGGTTGAGAACTCTCCCGGTCCGCCAGGCCCGGGAACGTGTCCGGTATCACAGACGGCTTGGGCGCCGGAGATTGCAGAACGATCTCCGTCCTCCATAAGCGCTAGACTGAGGGTGATAGGTGAGGCCATCCGTCACCCGAGCAGAAGTACGCCGGGATAGCAGCGGGACGTGCTATGGAGCACACGCTCTTTTGGAGCAGAAAAGGGGTCATCTGCAAGCCGTAGGTAGATGACCCGAGGTACGTTGGGGTTTCAGGGATTTCCTTTCTAGGGTACACCTGATTCCCCGGCTACTGGTACCTGAGACGGCGTGCGGTTTTTGGTCGGTTCGAGTCCGACATAACCACCAGTAGGTGGTATCCGAGGGGATTTCCGCACAGGAAAAAAAAAAAAAAAAAAAAAAAAAAAAAAAAAAAAAAGGGTCATTACGCCGGTTGGCAACCAGTTAACTGAGTTGTCCATTTCAGATGAGTAAAGGAAACGTTATTTAGCCGCGATAGAGTATTATATTAGTAAATATTGCTCCTATATTTTTTTATAAAATAGTGAAAAAGCGACAATATCATCAAATCGTTAGTTTAAAACTACCAGTGCGCTAGTATGCTGCCACAATTGTAATAGAGTAAATACATCAATCAAAGTGTGATAACCTTGTGGTTGTGGTGTGATCAGCACTTTGGCTAATGACCACCTTTTTTTTTGGTTGGTTGGTTGGTTGATTTTATCCTGGTTTTATCTCAATGTCATACACAAAATTAGCAGAATAAGCCAAATAATTACAAGAACTTAACAATGGTTCTAATTAAACACATAACTGGTATGTACAACGTCAAATGATTACTAAAACTTATCATTGATATTTTTTATAAATTACACATAAAATATACACCTCTTAGTTGTCTCGTATATTGCTCAATTTTTTCTTCGGTACTAGAATAAGTCGTTTGTTTCAAACTTTGTAAATTATTGTTTAATAACTATTTAATAAAAGACATTAGAATTATTTTTCGTTTATGTTATTTATAGAAATGCTATTATTGTCTTGATTTAAAGTTCACTAGCTTAGTTCGTCAAGTGATCGCCTATTGACGCTGGTCGCAAACTGAGTCACCTACCCTATTATTCTATATTACTTCCCATTGTTAAATTTAAAACATGCCATCAAATGAACTCATATTTTATTTTATTACATAGAGACAGTAGCCAATATACTTTGAATTACAGTTGTAAAGAAAGTGCATACACATTTGTAAGGAGTTATAATGTTTATGAATGTGTAAATTGTTACCTAAAATCAAAATGAGAACTTGATCTATAGTATAGAATTTTATTAAAAAGTAATTACGGTATTATCATAAAATTACGACGGTAAAAGAACATTCTCTTTCTAGAAGTCGGTATTAAACCGTCAAAGTAGGTAATTCAATTTACGATAAAAATAGTTAAAAAGAATAAAAACCATTTTATATTGAAAATGTCTAGAACATTTTTGGAATATTACAAATTTTATTAAGTTGATTACTTAATAAAAATATATGCATCTGTACTATAGTAGGCAGAATGATGCACAAGAATTTGGGTACACTAAAAAATAAATAAAAAAAACAGATAAATGCGTACTACGGAGAGAGTTAAAAAAAGGCAATTCGAGACAAAATGGCTACAGAGCACTGATTCACAATACCTCAGTCTATGTTAGAGTAGCATTTTTATTAAGAATAAATTCGACTAAACAGAAAACCTTACAACCTTTTAGATAGTTCATTATAATCAGGAAATCGAACACTTAACACTTGCTGTGTAAATTTGTTCTAATGTTGTACCTTGGCATTCTACAAGGGCTATCTAATTGCCAAGTACCAATGTTAATGAAGGTATGTTTGTTTTAAATTATAAAAAACCTTTAATTGTTATTTATAGTAGTACGCGACAGGTGGAGTAGTGGCATTTGATAGTTACGAGCAGATGTCAGGAAACGTTTGCGCAGGAAATATGTACACCTTTCTACTAAAAAGTGAACCTACACTGATGTGAAATGTGTCAAAAAGTAATAATTTAAAAAGTACCTTCTCTGAGTGCAGACTCAGCTGCCTGGCCATTATTGAAAATAGTTTTAACAAAAATGCCCATATCGCCTCGCGGTGAGTCCCGTCCACCCACAATGCTAAAACCGAGACCTTTTCCACCAGCTGACTTCGTAAATCGCACCTGAAAGTTTAAATAAAGTAACGATTAATAACATTCTTTAAGACTTTAGAAGAGACTTGTCGCTGTGGCTGACTTTACATAAATGATTAGCGTAGTGAAACAATATTACGGTGGATAAGATACGAGGATGCTTTATCGAACTTACAATAATACGAGTAGTTAAGCTCAGTGTCGGTCATCACCAGTGGTAGTTTATGAGACCGTGAACTAATGAAAGATCTTATAACATTAATGTGAATTATATATGTGAATTATGTATGAATATATATATATATATATATATATTTTGTGTTATGAAAAGAGTTACCTCAAACGAGTGTGTGTCCCTAGGTTCGGGTGCTGGTGGTCGTTTCCCCATTTGTACTGATGTGGGTGGCGCAGGAGGAGGGCGGGCAGACCTCGGCGTTGCACTCACTTGTAATTCTGCCAGCCCGTTCCGTAAGTGCTGCATTGATTCTTGTCGTGACTGTACTCGTGGTAATCTGTACGGTTCCTCCCATAACCTCTGCGAAGCCTCACAGGGTGATAGGCGGTTGTATCCATTTCTATATGGAACATCTAATTCCACGTTTTCACTGTATGGACGTCTACTTCTGCCTTCGGAATTATTCTTTCTTCGTTCAGGAATATAAGAGAAATCGACAACATCGCGACTTTCATCTTCTTGACTGATTAGAGGTGCACGATCTTTTAATCCACCAGAATCCTTGGCTCTGTAAACATTTGGAGAACTGCATCGTCTCCGTATTGTAGCTGATTGTCTTGGTGGAGATGGTGAAGGTGGATGCCGCGTGGCTGTAGGACTAGGAACATAAAAAGTAGATGGTTGTTGTTGTTGTGGTGGTGCCAGCACGTCATGTGCCGATAATGCTCTCCGACGCAATCCTCCACCAAGTTTTCCTAAAGCTCGTAAGATATCAGGAGCTCCACTGGTTACACGTAAAGATGCTGTGGTGTAAACTTTTCCACGGTGTCTGAATGATAATTTGGATGGTGGTGCTGGAGAGCAGTGAGGTGGTGGTCTGGGGGGTGATGGTGAACATCGCACAGGACTTGCCTCTCGATTACCCGATCCTGGTCGTAGACGAGAGCATCGACGACGTAGTTTTCGCCATCTTTGTGATAGATTTGCATTCCATCCTTCCTCTGAAAATGTTGAATTGTACTTCAAAAAATTGGAAGAAATTATAATTATCAATTATCAAATTCAAACGAACTTCAGTAACATAGATAAAGTTGGATAGTTTTGAAATAAAGATAATGATCGAATTTCGAAGAATGAGGCAACACTATTAGTTAGAATTACTTCATTACTTCAGTAGATTAACTATATTCAAATGACAAGCATATGTTCTAAGGTTCAAAAATGACTCTAAGAAAATATACAAAATGAAAAATTACCTTTTTTATTGGTATCAGCGTCGGACGCATAGTCATGAGTTCTAACTGGTGGTGGCGCGGGTGGTGTTGCGGGTGCAGCAAAGCTGTGACGCAGAGGCGTCATTCGCAGCAGTCGTGGTCGGTCACCTCCACCACCGCGAGATCCCCAAGCAGGAGCACCCATGGTCTGCTAGCGACTGCTGTAAAATCGCATAATATGTTTTAAAAGGAGTCACATAAACTTTACATTTTTTTTATAAAAATTGTTCGACTTTTTTCTAAAAATTACTTGTAAATGTTGTTTACTTATTATAAAAATGTTAAGAGCTGTACAGGTGAAAGATGTTGCTTGTATTAAAAAATGCAGTGGGCTATAATTCGAATTGGTGTAAAAATGAAGTTAGATTTTATGTAAGATCTACGTAAGTCAGGAATAAGTTTTTTTTTTATAATTTGGTACAGGTATTCTTATTATAAAGCTGTATTGTCATGTACAGTGATAGTATCCTTTTCTTGATCTATTTTATTTTAGTCATCACTAGCGTATTCGGAAAATCATACTTTGTTTACTTGAACATTATATGAAGATGATTAAGATTAAATACATATTAATTTGAAAATATAAAAAAAAAGTCATAAAAGTACTATACAAAAATATATTTAACTGACACAAGGCACTAGAAGTAATTGTCTAAGCTTGAGCCCTCGAATACAGCTTTTACTAGTTCAAATACCTTAGTATTCAAGTAACTGTATAAAAAAAAATGTCAATAAAGATATTAATATTCAGTAACGTTCTTGTATAGCATTTAGCATACTGACCACTGCTACTCTAGTAGTACATATACATTATTTCACTTTTTAAGTACAAATAGGTATGATATTTAACCAAAACTTCTCACAAATGCTAAACCTTTATGTGAACCAGTAACGTAGTCGATTGTAATACCGAAACAATTCGTGTCCAATAAGCTTTAATTGCAGAGCTATAACAAAAGAGGTCTGTTGCTTGATAGGCACATTTAAATTCATCGTTACTGTAAAAGTTAATAAACTATAGACGGTATATTACGTATTGCTAAATATAGAACCACTTGTGCTTATTAGAAGCTCAATATAATTAGACGTGTCTTTATAACCACTTAAATCCAAAGAAGGGCCGGTACATCCATGCACTATAACATCTTGTGCTCGTTTGGCTTCGTAATGAGATATGTATGTTTAAAAGTTCTTTTATTATATAAAAAGAAATGTATGATCGGTGTTTAGAAAGGATTTAGATTTTTGAATGAGAATATCAATCGAAAAGTTAATTATAATTTGACGTATATTCGTGAAACTACATTATTTTTTATCGAAGACCCACTAGACACACCAATACCTAGGAATTAGAAGTTTATTAAAAGAAAGCTTTGGAAATAACACTGTATGTAATTGTATAGAAATAAGGATTATTGAATTTGCGTATGTTATATTCATACCTACTCACACCTGTGTTGCTGTACAGCGTGTAGTGGTCTCATCACCACGGACTCGTGCCGACTAAAACCACAAAGTATTTCGTCATCTGCCCTTCTAGAAAGGAAGGCCATATAAAATAATGATCTCGTAAAATATTAATGGAACAAACAATATCAACTATTTTCGTATTTTATATGAACAACAAAGCTTCGAATCTAAAGAAAAAAATAAATTTTTAATGGATTTTTTCTTATCATGTATCGAACTGTGTCATGTTCTTGATAACATTACTCTTAAATAATATATTATCCCATTTGTTATCCCAATATCCTCAGCCACGGGATCGTAATTTATTTGGCTGAATTAGTTCAGATGGATAAAATGTATTGTAGAAAGCAAAAAAGCCGTTGACATGAAAAATCTGTAATAATTGCGGTAAGAATATGACAGTGGCAAGTAAAAATGCTTTGATTCTTTAAATCTGGAAGATGTAGATTTGAAATAAGATTTAATAAAAAATAACAACTCTATTTGGCATAGACTAGAAACTGTACTCACCAGTATTGCAATGCAGTAAGAATTCACAGGATGTAAAAGATTATTCAGCTTTTATAGATTGTTTTCGTTTACTCAAATGCAATAATTCAAAATTTTTATGAAAATACATGTTTATGTGGTGATAAAAAGGAAACAGGGGAAGTTTAAATCTAGAATTCGAATCCTATTCATACTTCAAACAAGACAATATCAAGTAGTAAAGCTTGTATATCCTCGTCATAAAACTGGTAGTCATAGATGACTGCACATACATAAACATTGGCCAGCGCAACTCCCACATGGCGTGGGCTTAGGACAGCAAACAACAACGTCCGGTCAACGAAGCCCTGTCGCATAACTTTAACAATTATGTCTAGTCGTGACCTAAATAACTGGTGATATATTTTGTTACGAATAGTCTCACCTAAAAGGTCTGTGTTAAGATATTTATGTCACATGTGGTTAAGTTTATAAATTCATTCTGCTTGAATTAATGTGATTAATGTCTTTTAACGTTTCAAACTATTCCAATTACTAAACTGTTCACTGTTGGAAAGGCGCGTAAGTACTCGTACTGTCGATCAGATAATATGTGTTACTGTTCTTGAACAAAAATTCTTGAACCCGTGGGTAAGAAATATATTTTTTCACGTAAGTAATCTATGTTTTATCATTTCTTTATATTAGTTTAATGCGTGCCCATGAATCTATGTATCCTTCTAACGTAATCTTTGAAGGTGATTTTCGCCTCTTTCCAGGTTTAAAACTTTGCACACTTAACAAGGACCGATGACAGTATGCAATAATTTGTGCAGTTTGTCCAATTATCCTCAAGGTTAATGGTTATCAACGCACTTTTATAAGCTTAAAATAAAACTAAAAGGAAAAAAAAATTCAATAACTTTAAATTAAGAATGATTGAATGTAATTAGCAAAAAAATAATTTTATGGTGAAAAATTTTTATGTCGTGATTTCTCATTTCAGTCATTCTTAGACTTCGTTGCTAATTTCTAAAGACTGAGCTGGTCTTCATAACTGTGTTCATTGACCAACATGGTCCCTTCTAATAATATGCACCAAACCCACCCATCACACTTTTCAAATGCACTAGAATTTCTGTAATCAATTCCACTTTCTCATATTTTATACTTCCCGCAGACTTGAATGATATGCAGTTTATTTTGCTTTTTCCTCGATATTTATTGTTTTCTTGTATATTATTTAAGATCACTAGGAATATGAAAATCGAATTTCATGGCATCACTAAAAGCAATTTACAATAACAACGATGCAAATTTAATTAAAAGGTAAACAATAGTAAATGATTCATTAAAATTATTGGAATCCTTTATATCTTATAGGTTCTACTCATTCATTAGTTTAATAACACGTTACTCACAGACACGGAAATACTAAAATTACTCATAAAGATGATCCGTCTGTCACCTTGATATTGGCAGTGTCATAGGTTATCAATGGAGCCATTGATTTAAAGGACATAATTTTAATGACCTGCAATACAATAGGCTGACAGGGCTTAAATATGTAATATCTAGTTTTAGAGAGTATGATGTTAACGAGCAGTGCTACTAAAGTTCGCCATCACTTGATTTGAATTCGGTTTGGTTGGTTTGGTCTCTATGGTTTCTATGGTTCTGGTCTATGGTTAGTGACGACAAAGCTAGTTTATGTATGTCACAATACCCAAAAAGAAATATCTCCTAGCTACTGCTTGTGGATAAGAATTATGCGACAAATCATATCTTTTTTCTATCTCGATTGGCAACAGACTGCACCTTGATATCTGAAATGCTTTAGCAGACCGATATAGGTAAGTATTAATAGTTGTTGTATTAAATAAAACTTATTTTAGTCGCAAATTTCGCCGAGATCCTCAGACAATGTAAGAAAGGGATGTTGCCTGCTATTTTTATTAATTCTTTAGACACCATCGTTATTGAAAGGCTTGATTGAGATGTTTAAAACATGTTTTAATAGATACTCTTTGTATAAAAAAACTCGAATAAGATTAAATAATAAAGATTACTAGCATATGTCGTTAATATCGATTTTGTTAATGATTTTGCCGGGATAATGACCTATGTGCTATTCCAGATTAAAATCCATCTCTCTATCAAATTTCATCCATATCCGGTAATTTAATACTCTACAGCAATATACTCAAAATGTAATTAAAATATGAAGTACTTTTAAACAGTCTAGCAACAAGTTTTTAAATTAGAACCGACATCGGCGCCAAACACTATTCTGTCTGAGTTAAGTAGGAGCAGTCGAGCGGTACTTCTAGCGGATATCCGCTCTGCCAGACTTACCGGCCACTCATACTAAATAGTAAATGCGCATTGCATTTTGTGATGCTTATCGTTTTTGATATTTTTTTATGGCCGTGAAGTGATTATAACCGCTTATTTCAAACGTGTGAGCGCAGTTCGCGTGATCTCTTGATATTTTATGTCGAGTAGTTAGTATTTATATCCCTAGCCGGTTGTAAAACAGTAAACCTCCTCTGGCTGTTACAAACACGAATGTCAGAGAAATGTTGTAACAAATGAAATTGATTTCAATTACTTTTAATTTACTCACATAGAATATACGAAAATATTAGTGCTTATTGGAATTTCTTACTGAATTTAACGTTGAACCTTGAATATCAATACTCAAATTAACTTCTTTAGCGTAGTTCCGTGTTAAAGTAAGAACTCTAGAACTCAGTCAGAGTCCTATACCAAATTTCAACAAGAACATGCCATGGGAACAGAGATTTAAGAATTCTTTCACAGTCATGTCAGAATGTGATTCTCATAAGAAAGTTAGCTCACAGCAGTAGCATTTTAAAATAGCATAAAAAGGGCCCTTCAAATCTTCAAAACTTCATAATGAAGCAGAGAAATCTTATCTGTAGAGTAGTGAAGTATTATCAGTAGACAGAAGGTATAAGCTATTGCGCGAACTTCTTTTAATAGTTATTCTTCAGGGTCAGTATCCACGAACATCCAAGAGTCGTCGTCACAGGCTCTCGAAGAATATTCTATGAAAACTATCTTAATAGAATTGAACAGAACTCAACGGTTCATACTGAAAATCAGCCTCTTCTAACCTAGACTTTACTCTACTTCGGAACTGTACAAGTATATGCTTACCGAAGTTCTGTCAGTTAAACTACTCTATATTCTTGCTGTTGTACAACAACAGTGAGGTCACAACATAGACTCATACAATTTGACCCCAACAATCCAACAGTAATGAGACAGCAAAAGTATCAAATATGTCTGATTGAATCTTCAAAAATGATTTTTGGCAATAGATTTCCTTTTTCTAAGGACCGCAATTATATAATTTAGCAAATAAATTACATAACATATAACCGGACAAAAAAATGAATGTATAAAGAAGGTTCTGAATTGACTTCTTACACTTAAATATAAATAAACAGAAAAAAATATAAATAGACGAAGCATTTAACACACGTGTGAACCCAAGCGCGCGCATACAAACACACACACGCGCGCACACAGACACGCACACACGCACAATCACAAAGTATCTCTACTTTTTTATTTATAATATTTTCATATTGTTATTAAATAATGCAATAACATTTATCAGGGATCGAGAGGCCAGGAAACCTGTAACACATGTTTATTTAATATGGGGTCGTGTCTCTCAACCTAAACTTTTTGTAAAGTTTATTTAGTATGGGGTCGTGTCTCTCATCGTAAGCTTTTTGTTTTGTACCTGTGTATCGATATATATTGTGGGAGAGAATTAAAGAACATTGTTATTATCATCGGTAGCGGTAACACTATTTTCACCAAAAATCGCAACTTGCTTTTTTATTTTTCAAGTAATGATTTTAATGCGATTTTAAAAGATACATGTGTATCTTCATGTGTTAAGTGTTAGCATGGTCAGTTGGATTACATTACTCTCTAGAGATTGTGTAATACTGTAGTGGATTTAAGAAAGTAATTAAATTCCGGGTTCGACCCCTCGGGTGGTCTTTACAACCTATAAAGAAAGGGTGTTGTGGCCGTACAAAAACAAGGGGATACGATTTATTGACCCGTGACCACTCCTATATTTCGATCAGAAGATAACAAATACATTTTCTCTATAATAATGTATGTATACACATATGTTTGCTTTGATCAGTTTCTTGACTTAGTGGGCTTATAAGTTTACTAACTTTTGCCTGTGGCACCGCCCGCGTGTACATCTGTTATCGCAGCCTATGTCCTTCTTCAAGAATCAAAGTAGCTCCATGTCAAATTTCAATGAAATCGGTTCAAATTAATGTAAAAATATAGATTATGTTTAAGCCTCTCTGTGTGTTTTTTTTTATTTGAACGACAAAACCCAAGAAAGTTAAAACAAAATCGTTCAAATTCAAGTATTTAATTACTGGTAACTTGACTGTAGGTAAATATAACTTTAATTTGGTATAAACCTCAGGCTGTCATATTACGCAACTTTTGTTGTTAACTATACCTACTATACATTCATGTGCATCACTCACGAACACATCTTATCAATGACGATTGCTTCTCGTAAGAATTGCCAGACTAGTTCGTCTGCGTAGTTATGGCAGAGAAAATTGGCGTTAATTTCACGGGCAGTACCGTTATGAGGCAAATTTGGCAGTTCATGTACCGTGGCGTACTGGTCACTGATCTTCCGGTACGTTGACAGTTCATTGTCAATTTTTGTTCACTAAAAAATTGTTAATAAAAAAATTAAACCGATGTCAAAAATAAATCACACCAAAACTCTCTGTCTAGACAGGTTTAAACACTAAAAAGCGTAAAATAAACTGGCTTTAATTTGCTTGGCTTAAATTACTATGTGTCAATTCTTGTCTATGCCTAACTATCTATTAATTTAAACAAAGTAGTATTTTAATGTGAGCTAGGTACTTAAAAGCAATAAAATAAATCGATGTTAAGTTTCTTCATCGACTTAATTCTCACGCCACAATACTAGCTTAATAAACCAGTAGTAGTAAAATTGATTAAAATAAATTATAAAATTTTCATTTCTTAACACTATATATTTTACATATTTGTAAAATGCACTGCAATGTCGAAGAGTGACGATAAGGGTTGATGATCAGGAGAATTTACCGAAATCAAAGACACAGTGAAGTGAAATCGAAAATTTAGTACCTACTACCTAGCAGCAATTGGCGATGATGATGTTGAAAACCTTTTCGCTTGACGTATATGAACTTATTAAAATTTAATAATGTCAGTAAGTACTTTGCTTAACTTAGAATCACAGCCCGCCGGTTTAAAGCAAGTCTGTTAGATTCTCTGATCTAGATTAACGATCAACATGAGTGAGTTAATCCCATCAATATTTTCTTTATTTCTTAATAAAGATGTTAAGCGCGATAATAATGAGGCCTCCATACATCCAACACAGTTTAAAAGATTCAATAGCGAAGCGTAGAAAATGAACAGGTTCCTCCCACACTTTTTTTTCGCTATTTGAAATACTTTTTTATAAATATACAAGCAACAGCCTCGTTTAACGTGAATATATTAGATCTTAGTTTTCCTCGACGGCGTTATTTAATTTAAATCACATTAACGAATAAAAACTTAACACACAGGTTTTGAATTTTAAGTTGCACTTCTTTAAGAAATAAATCGCTTTAAATGAATTTCAATTTATTGATAGATTAACCTTGCTTATAATCTCTCCTAGATAAAATCCTCAGAAAAGAAATAAATTAATTCACGCGAAATTTTTATTAATAATGAAGAAATATAATTGAGAACTTCCGTCCACATATTTTCACAAAAAAGACCCTCTTATTCATTTTGAATAATAGGTGCTTATGAACAGATGTGTACGTGACAAAATCAAAAGCAAAATTTGTGGCGTCAACAGATGGGTCGTTCAAGCGCCCCAATTGTTCTCCCCGTGGCCCACGGCCCTACTTTGATCTCAAGTGGATCGCTATTAAAGCCTGACTCTATTAGTTGTTCATTCTACGTTAGTGTAAGTGGTCGTGGCTAGTCCGGTACGTGTGAGCCGGCAAACTACCAGTCGGCATTAGCTTATCGGCTCTACTTAAGAAACTTTAAGTCTAGACTTTACTTACACTGCCTACAATTGCTTACTAACGAGCATATTTTAGTGTCGACTTTTTTCTCGTTAAATAGGAGTCGTAAAAATCCTTATACCCCTCTAAACTTCGTGGGTGTTCTTTTATTTATACCAGGTACTGTAATCTCACTAAGGTAGATACAATACCGGACAGTAGAATTTTACGTCACTATAAATGCCTATTTCTTCAATTGCAAAATGAACCAATTAGAAAGAAAATAAAAAGGTTACGTTTAACAATATAAATCTAACATTAATTACAATTAAATAAAAATAGCCAGATTTAGCTTTCTGTAGTATATCGATAACAACCTATAATAGGATTAAGTAACGCATAAAACTGTCATGTCACTACTTGGCTGCTTTTTAAATTACAAACACAGGCATATTTAATCCTACATTGTGCTTCTTTGGCAAAGACACCCGTATCGATTAGGGTGTTATTCGATGCGTAAAATGCAACCAAAGTAAAAAGCAATCGGAAATTCTAAACACAACTGGACAAGTCAGATATCGTATGTGGCTGTTTTTTTTTTTATGTAATGTTAGTACTAATATATTTTTCTAGTTTTGCTAAACACAGCCATTAAAAAATGGCAGTTTAATGAAAATTATGTAGTGACGGTTGGATGTCTTTACCACTAATTTGGTTAATTTTTCTTATTATTTATACAATTTGTTTGGTTTTAACACGTTAGTTATTTGTATTCAATTTTTATCAAGATGATAAAAAATAGGTAGCCTTCTGTTATACTTTGACACTTTTCCGTGTCATGACGAATTAAGAATATGGAGTGTTGCCCTACACACCCCACATAGGTGTCGTAAGAGGCGAGTAAGTTTACGCTATGCAGAACAATATCACCGCAAAAAGAAAGGAAAGCTGGAAATAAACCCGATACCAGTCCGTTTCGCTAGCGTGGTATAGTAGGCCAAAATTTCCTTGCTAAAGACAGGCCTATGTCTAGCAGTAGACTGTTAAAGGCTATTGATATGATGTGAACCAAAAAAACTGAAGCATTACAACACGTATAAATTTAGATTTACAGTCACGCTTCGCACCTACTGGCCGCTATCACTCGGGACGAACATATGGCCTCCACTTTTAACTCTTTGACGTCTAAGAAAATAATTTGAATAATATGCCGTAAAAGACAATTTTAACGTACATTAAATGCACAATATATCTGCTTATACTTCCATGAATAAGAAATATTAGTGTTTTGTTTAAAATTGTTTCGTAAATAGCCCATCTTTTTTTGTAAAATAAAAAGATGATAATGGTTTTTAGGCATTTTCTCAACTATAATACACGTGTATTATGCATATTGACGTTCATGTTAATTCACTTTTTCCATTGGTGAAAACCGTGGTTAAAATTCGTTCCATACATTGGAAGATCTAAGCTAAAAACAAAAAGAGACTTAATTGTAAACTATGTAAAGATGTAGTTTATAAAATCAAATTACTATTTTATTCAAATTAAGAGATTAAAAGGCTATAATATCTTTATTAGATACGAAAGTGAGCTGTAGGTCACTATACACATATACATCTATAATTAATTTTATTGTAATTGAAAATTAAATAATGTTTAATTTAATGACAGTTGTTTTTTTTCGTTGCTTTATCGATTATCGTATCTGAATTTTAATACAAATAACCATCTAATATAGTTGACTTTTATATTATTAATTTTTGAATACAAAAGTAATTATACAGAAGTCTAAGTCAGCTTCAAAAACTTTTACCATATCTTCGTTGGGCTAAAAAATAGAACAAATAAATTAACATATAAAAACACAACATCGAATTAAATTTTTCGACAAAAAAATACAAATATCTTGAGTTTTTATTTTGGTCACACACCTGTTTTTAGTATAACTCAGTCCATTGACGCCATTACAAATACAACATAATAATAACAAAACTACACCTTAAAATATTATTGTGTAAGGAACAATATTACAATTGGTAATTTAGTACTTCATGAAAAAGTCACTGCCAACTGTGCTCATATGCTTTTATTGCAGGAATTTATGGATAATATAACGTAAGGGCTTGGTAGCCATATTGCGCCCACACTTATTAACCAAACTGTGATTTATGCATAACTACGAGAGCGATAGTGGCACAATAGGCCTTATGGAATGTGACCCGCGTCTCGTTCCATGCCTACATGAGTGTGCCCCTTTCATGCGACTAATTTGAAACGTACCTACCATAAACGATATATTAAATGTAGTATAGATACGCATACACGTACGCCAAATATCAAACGTTGAAATATAAAAAAGTAAGTTAAATATCAATGAAGTAGTATTTTTGAAAGATTTTAATTTGTGATTCAGAGTTTATTTTAATTTTATTTAGACTATAATCATCTGACCTTTTGCGGTGTGACATGAGGCGGCAATAACAAGTTAATTGTCAATTCATGAGAGCGTTATACCTATATTTTTATGAGTGAATAAATGGCAAACATTCATAGAACAAAATTCGTGAAAGCAAACAAATATGTTCCCTTTTCCACGAGGTTCTTATAACATGAACAAATACGATCATCATTTCCAGTTTAAGAACTGCAATTTTTTTTTCGTATCATTCTTATGAACATACACTGTGCAAGTTAAGCCTTATGTAAATATTTATGATCATCTTGCTATCACTTAGAGATGTTGTTTATCTCATGTGTAAAATATATTGTCTCTTTACTGTTACAAACTCGGTAGCATATCATGCACTTACAACATACTTAAATCCAGCGTTGCATTTACTATTTCACGTAACGCACAATAAAATTACTCAATATTTTAAAAAGACCCTTGTTTGAGACTTAATCTCAAACAAGCGACTTCAAGCGTCAATCGATATTGCATTTCATAAGTGATTGGAGAAAGTAAGGATAACAAAATTATCACTAATTCTGTAAGTGCCTACTTGTATTTTTATTCCTTTAGTTTATAACAGTGATCTATCCTTAAAACAGAAGCGTACATTGTCAATAACATAAACGTGTGGTTAATTATAATAATTTAAACTGTTTAAAGAGCTGCAAGTGGTAATGATCTCATAAATATAACTCTCAATAAGAATGACACAATAGTAAGAGCTGTTAATGATGCGATGTTTATGGTTGCTTCTTTAGCAATGGTTGTTTGTGTACAACTAGGGCGTCTACGGCATTGCAATACGGTGGATCTTTGCTATAATATTGTTTACAGCTGAATTAAGAATGTACCCGCGTTCCACATCTAGCTTATCGAATGAATCTGGGAAATTGCTTCTTACCATTCTATTATGATGTTCATCGTTATTTGCCATTATATTTTTTCCCAAGAGAAATCAGTTTGCTCTGATTTCATTGTTGTGCAAAAGTAAAGTCTTTAAATTATTTCTGTATGTTTTGTACAAGAAAGTAGACTGGATATATACAAAGTGTAATTAGGTAGCTCTTTTCTAATTATTGTAATGTCGTTTTGTATCCAGGTAGTAAGTTACTCATTGTTTCATGGCATTAATATGTGAATGTGAGTGATTAATAAAAAATTCAACTTTGTAGTACAGTTATAATAAACTACAAGCGGCATGACTGAAGAGAATGGACTATTAAATTGTGTGGGAAAAATTCCGCAGAAAAGGATACTGAACCCCTTCACATTTTACACATAATGAATTAATGTATAAGTATTTTTTTTATGTAGTGTAATGTCTAAGTTGACTTCTTTAATTATTTACAAAAAACTCATTGCTTAAGTGTGAGTGGTTTTTTGAACTATTTATCCATATTACCGTTAGAAAATATCTTAATTTACGGAGCGCAAAGATCTTTTAGCGTATATCTTTGGTCATGTTATGTCATGTTTGAAACATGTCTTTTTTCATTCAATAGGGTATTTAATATGAGAGAGGGTATTTTATAAAACATAGAGGATAACTTTGTTCAATTTTCGACATACGAGTATAAATTTTCTCAACTCACAACTTGTTTTAATAGTATACAAGTTTAAAAGAATACATCTGTAGTATTTTTGTTACCACCTTTTCTAAAGAATGCCTTCATTTCTCTTTGTGTATTCGCTACGTACTCTACAAGCTTCTGCATAATTTATTCACACCAACTCTACATAACAAACCCACGGCGCAAATGGTAGTAGTTCCTAATATGACAAACGCATTGAATAGAATCCACGTTAAAGTAACAAATGAGACAACTTGTAACAGTAGTTTTAAACATTGAAAATGGAGTAATAGGTTAAAAATAGTAATATTAGAAACAATGGAACTAGATACTCAACATGGAAGTTTCATCTCTGTTACTTGATGTTACTTTAACCTTTAAGGTGTAACGCAATTGTTGAAAATCAAAACCTAAATCTAAAACTAATTATAAAAATATTGTAATCAATCATTTCTTTTTTTTAAAGACAACGTTCGCACTAGAAATATATCGTGTGTCGCGGAGGACTTTAAAAACACACAAGAAACGGTCACAAAGAACACCCAGACTCAGAACAACAATTTGTGGATCACACAAAGTGTTGTCCCATGTGAGGTTTAAACCCACAACACTCAGCGCAGTAGAGAGTGTCGTGGCGACCGCTTAAATCACGAGGCCAACCGTGAACTCGCATACAAAATCTCTTTTACAAGGACGTGCCAGTTTGTATTTATTTCTTGTGAGTTAGTTCTGTTTAGAAAACGCTTTCTCCACTGACCATGTCTTCCATCTATTTTCTTCTCCTAGACATATTTGAAGACCATAAGATTTGTTCAAAAAGCGATGAATAATTGCATGTGATAAGACTAAGTAGTTTCATCTAAAAACATAGTATAACCTGGTAAGGTACATCGAACAAAATTGTTAAAAAAAAGATAAGATATGGTAATTATTGTACATACCGCGGATGAGTTACAAGACATTTCAGCTATGTCTAGAGACTAATAATTGAATGTTTTAGGTATGTATTCAAAACACTTCTTTTTAAAAAAATATCTTTATTTGTATATAGTTGTTACGTAGACTTCAGTCATTGTAAATCGAGAACTAAAACGACATTTTGGCCTCTATAAACATTACAATATATACACAACTGTATTACAAAGTGTTTTTACCGCATTCATTTTGTATGTCAGTATGGTTCAAGTTTCAATTGATGGATGACTGACAGCAGTAATTTTCGGAGCGGAGTAACGACTTTGTATGTGGGACAACATGCAGGGTTTCGCAAGAGTAAGAGCACAGTAAAAGTAAATGTGTCGATTTTAATATGTGTACGTTTTATACCATATCACCGTATACAGTCAGTAATAAAAATATTGTGAGTAATACTATTAAAATTTAAAAAAAATATGCGTGTCTCGGAGAGCACATTAATCCATCGTATCGTCGTCGATCCCGGTTTCCATATGAACATCTTTGGCAATGAAGTTCTAAAAAGACTGACAATGGTCTTTATAGAAATCTTCAATATCGTCTAGCATTAGGGTTGTGGGATCTGATAGGATGGGAGTCGAAGTCAAAAAACGAAATGCAGCCGTATCACACGTATCAGACTTAAAACCGAGCCCAATGTTATTTAGGAAAAATGCTTGGAACTTGAAAAATCGGCGACTAAGTAGTTTTGTTGAGGTGAAATACCAGTTCACAGTAGTTTTCCACCATAAGTGTTTCCTTGATTAATACTTGTACCAGATATCCATTGCAACAACGGTATGGTTAATAAACGTTGAAACTTTAAGTGCAGTAAGCTATTAAGGTCACAGAGAGCGTTTTAAATCAACAATGAAAGAGTATGGTAGATTTTAATTATAGAATTGTAATATCATTAGATTTGTATTTACAAGGGTCTATGATAATAGAAGTTTTTTAATCTGTGAGTCATTATAAACTACATTTAAAAATAAAAAAGGAACAAATTGAATATTATGTAGGAATTATTTTAATATGATAAATTATACAGAAACGACATATTTAATAGTTTTGTTGCAAAATTTGTGATAACTTTGCTTATTAAAGTCTTGATTTATCTCGTTGTACACTTCCAATTGAGATTATATAATTTATATAAATTACAGTAATTATTATAGCAGGTTATATAGATAATGTCTTTAGTGTGTACGATGTTGTTTTAAAAGGAAAAAAAGGAAGTTACGTCAGAACTCAGGTATATTAGCCGATTAATGGTTGTTTTAATTTTCTTTCGATATAAGTAAATTTGTGCAGGAAGCATTATACATAGTAGGTACAACATGAGATTAAATAAATAAATAACCTCACATATCTTACACACGGATTCCAAATTAGGCAGAGCCTGTGTCATGGTCGCCAGACTGCTGATAGACATATTCAAATATTTCTAAACACATATATTTCATAGATAAATTAAACTCAGACTCAGAATAAAAGAAGCACAGTGTACATCACACAAATAATTGTCCTAGGTGGGGATCGAACCCACTAAATCCGGTTTAGCAGTCAGGGCCATTATCCACTAGACCAACAGGCCCGTCAAATTACATATATCTATTTATCAGTTTGTGCTTACTACTTTAATTTTTTAGATTGTATTATATTAATAAAGTGTTGAACAGCATTTTAAATATCTAATTCAGCACAAACAATACGTGATCTTGAAGAGACTTTGAATATGTCATGTTAGCTGTGGCTAAAAATAAAACAGTCTCGTGTTTAATGAACATTTTCATATTCTTTTCTTGTACAAAGCTAACAAAAATGTAGTCGATGAATGCTATTTCAAGTTTGTTGATAACAAATATTATTGTGTATGAATTACATTTATTTTAAAAACAGATCAGTGACATCACTGGTACAGTTTAGCATTTGAAGTTATACTAATAAAAATAAGAATTTCCCTCAGACATACATTCGATTTCACAATTAAATTTAATTTCTCTGATTAAAAATGACAATTGAACAATTGTTAAATAACCTACTTTCGTTGACATTTGTTGAAAAAATCAATCTCAGTCAATGCGGTGGTAATAAGATGATATAATATAAAATGTTTTTATGTCTACATTGAGCACTTTTTACAGGTACAAATTAAAATCAGTGTTTCAAAATTTGTATAATCGTAGGTATAATAGAAGAAAATTCTTCAGAAAGACACCAGAATATTGTTTTACATATATTTGTTTTGTTGTTACTTTTGTTTCATATGTAACTCGATTTCTAAAATAATCAACTGCTTACAATTTACTAAACATACGCTTTTTCGCAATTTTAACAAGTTTTTTGGTTTACATATTATTATGCGAAGGTTGTAATATTTGTGTAAATAATTAAGTTTTTATCTAAAATACTGATTTCGTGACCTCCTTAAAATATCATTCGAGTTCTGATGCATTCAAATATAAACAAAACATACTTGTATAATACAACCGTTAATTCATTTGGAAAGATTTTTAATTAAAATGTTTCATACTAAACAATGGTCAGGTACAATTTCAAAATACTTCAACATCCGTCATTGTTCTCACTTTACGCTTTAATAAAGATGTTATTAAAATTTGGTATCTTGCATCTCCTATCTCTTAAGTTGTATCTTTATATGAGAGCCCTATTTACATATAGTTCGTTAATCAAAGCCTTTATTGACCGGCGCGGGCGGCGCGGCGGCGACTTGGTTATGTCCGTGTGGGTGACCCGGAATATTCGTCAAGCTGTTTATTATAAATACTTGTAATCGATTTATAGAGTTTACAACTAGAGTACTCTATATTTTATCACTTTTTACTGTTCACATTTACTACAACACAGGCATTAATTATGATTTTACTTTCGTTATTTAGTAAATGTTGTACTACTTCTTATGCAAGTAATATCTTATAAGGGAAATATGCTCGCTCGCAGGTGGTTCTGTAACTATTTAATAGAACTGTAGGTAGAAGAAACATCCGTTAGCATGTGGTGACCAATGATATCCATCATCTCCATGTGGAATAATGAAGATCAAGAATTAAGTAATTCTCAGCACCGATATTTGTTTCTAGAAACCTTCGGATTCTATCTAAGAGTAAGCGCTTATACAAATATTTGATATACATATACCTTCGCCTACATGCATCTTATATGTGCGCATAATATTTATTAGAAAAACAATTAATAATTAGTATAAATGATTTGTAAATAGAGATCGTTACTATTATAGCTTCCACAGCATATACTCATAAATGAAAAACTTACAGCCTACGATAAGAATATCTCTAAAACTAAGCCTTAAGCAGTTTAATATAGTATAATAGTAATCTCTAAAACTAAGCTAAATTTAAATAATTTGGATATTAAGGAATCTTCAAATTTATCTCTCTATAAGTGGTACTTCATTTGTCCTGTATTTCAGATATTCAAGTTTAAACAAATATCTGTTTCTTATATAGAGGAGTTTTTGTAATTCCAAACACCACAAATAAGGTTTTTGTTTGATAATCTAAGGTTATATACTTGTCAACGTTTATTTTTCAAATGAAATACTCATTTTAAATGCTGCTATTATGCTAAACATTTTAGACACAATTTAACACTGTACTGACGAGTAGCGTTAAATTGCAAGAATACCTATTGTATGTATTTTCGAATTAAATATTTTTCAATCTATAAAATTAATATACTGTTTTGGTTTATCTTTTAAGTTACATACAAGAATATATACTAAGTACCTCAATTCATAGCGTTTCAACCGAGTATGTTGTTTTGTATTTATGAATGATGTCCGTATTTCTATGTTTAATGACGTAAGCTTAAACTTTTATTAGTGTGATAACATTTTCCTTTATTTGTACGTAATTGTAAAGCGGTTTATGAAAGACACCATAAACGTTATTAAGATTACTCGAAACATATTACTTGTGTCCTAAAATGTTAATCCAAACTCGGTTAGGGTCGCCTTAGATTGATTGATTGATTGATTCCTTCCCAGCCGATTTCGACTATGGTGACTGCTACTAACTATTGTTAGCTGAAATACAAGATTGATCAGCTCTTGCATGTACCCTTTGATGGCTACAGTGTCCAATTTTATTAATAAACGTTCGCGAGCATTGGCGGCACCTGAGGACACCGTCGACAAAGTTGTAGGATTGAGCTGTTGGTAGTTTAGCCTTAAGAGTATCGTGTTTAATATCCAGGTCAGATTTCCTCCGCTCCTCAAAGTCATGTACTTTGGATTTTACGAAGCACCTCCACTTAGGGCGGCAACTGGCCCTTTCCTCCCATTGTCGAGGTTCAATATTGCATTTTTTTATGTGTCTTCTCTGAACGTCCTTAAAGCGTAAAAACTGGCCGCCTTGTTTCCGCCTGTCGTTCTGGAGTTCAGAGAAAAAGATGCGTTTTGCCACCCTTTCATCAGACATTCGCGAGACATGTCCAGACCATTGAAGCTGTCTCCGCATTAGGTATGCCTCAATGCCGTAAATATTGGCGCGTCGGAGTACCTCCGTATTTCTGACCTGATCCGACCATTTAATCCTGAGAGTGTCTCGAAGGCACTTCAAGTGAAACCCGTCCAGGATTCGTATGTGTTTGCGATAAGGAACCCATGTCTCCGAGGAGTACAAAAGATTAGGGAGAACTATGGCTCTGTAAAGGGAGGTTTTTGTCGAAAGCTTCAAATCATGTGAGTGTAGGACCTTGGCTCGTAATTTACCGAAAGTAGTTGCTGCAGCGCCTATGCGATGATTTATTTCGGCATCATGGTCGCACTTAGATGTTATTGTACTGCCGAAGTATTTAAACTTAACTACCTGTTTTAGCTCAGCATCGGCGATCTATACCTTGATGGGTTCTGTTGCTCCATGAGAGTCCATTGCCATAACCTCAGTCTTCTTTACATTAATTTTGAGACCGAAACGGCAACAGACTTCTTATAGGTTCGTATTCGTAATCGTAATAGATCCTGAAGCCCTTGTGAAGAGTCAGCTATAAAACACAGATCGTCCGCATACATGATCTCAGTTATTAACGTGTGTGATACCTTAGTAGAAGCCTTCAATCTGGATAGATTGAAGAGTCCCCCATCAGTCCGGAAACGTATCTTGATGCCAGTAGAAGTCCGTTTGAGTGCCTCCCTGACAACGACAGAAAAATAAAGGGCGAAAAATGTTGGTGCGAGCACACAACCTTGTTTGACACCACAACTGACAGGAAAGTACTCTGACTGATCGCCATTATAGGTCACACAGCAGGTCATTTCGTCTTGAAGAAGGCGAATCATTCGAACAAACTTCTCGGGACAACCTAACTTTCCCAGTAAGGTCCAAAGTGTTTCCCGCGGCACACAATCAAACGCCTTCTCCAAGTCCACAAAACACATAAACAATGGTTGACTTTGTTCTCGACTTTTTTCCTGGAGCTGCTGGATGTTAAAGATGGCCTCGCAGGTGCCTCTGTCAGGTCTAAATCCAAATTGAGTTTCTGGCAATATACCTTCAGAAACCAGCAAAAGCCGATTGAAAATAATTCTGGCGAATATCTTTCCAGGTACAGAGAGGAGCGATATACCTCGGTAGGAGTTACAATCCGAACGGTCCTCTTGTTCCATCTTTTGTTCATTGATGGCTTGAACTACTTCAGTTAGTGTCAGTGGCTCAGTAAGTGAATCGTGCAGCAGTAAGAGTTGAATATCTCTAATGTGCTCAAGATCTGCTAATCGATCTATATTGAGCAGGTTGTTGAAGTACCTCCACTCCCAACACTCTAGTATATCCTGTTTGTCTGTGAGTTTTTGAGAACCATCTAAGGATCTTAGCGGTGCGCCATTTTTTACTGCTCCACCAATTAATTTATGAATTTCATCATAAAAAGCGCCCAGTTGGTGTGTGTCTGCGAGCCATTGTATTTTTTCTGCCTTTCCAAGCCACCATCTATCCTTTGTCTCCCTGGTCAATTTTCTTAGGAAAGCTCCACTACTTTGAATATCTTGGCTGACATTTTGATGTTGGTCGTTACGTTTTATGAGTACACGATGCTGTTCAAATGGCTTTATCATTCTGGTCAAACCAGTCCTCGTTGATACGTTTTCTCAGTCCTAACACTTCAGTAGCCACTGTCAGTACAGAGGATGAGATCAGTTGCCAGCCCGAAATTATATCATCTTGCTGGGTATCAAACGCATCCAGCGTGTCTGTCAACCTTTTTTGGTATTTTTTCCGAAATTCGGTGCTATTTAGTCTGTCCAAATTGAGAGATTTTGTTTTGGCTCTGCAAGGTCTACGTGGTACGCGTAGGCGGAGTCTCAATTTGGTGACTAAAAGTCTGTGGTCTGTCCAGCAATGTGCGCCGCGCATGACATGGGTGATGTGAACCTGGGCGATATCTCTTCGTCGGGTTATGGCGTAATCGAGGAGATGCCAGTGTTTAGATCGTGGGTGCATCCAGGTAGTTTTCAACTTGTCGCGAAGCCTAAACAGAGTGTTTGTGATGGTAAGGTCGAATTGAGCACAGAGTGTAAGCATTAACTGCCCGTTACTATTCATATTACCCACACCATTACTCCCAATCACGCCCGGACACGACTCAGCAGCTCTGCCCACCCTTGCGTTAAAATCGCCTAATAACAGTATTTGCTCGTTCGGACGTATATTGCAAAGGCATTGGCAAAACTCTTCGTAAAACTGCTCTTTGACACTGTCCTCGTTACTCATGGTTGGAGCATATACACTTATCACATTCAGAAAGTTATTGTTTTGAAGGTGAAGACGCAATGTGATAATGCGGTCCGAGATGTAATGTGGACATTCTGGTAGCTTTCTTGCAATAGTGGATTTAACAGCAAAGCCTACGCCCCCCAACCTTCGTTCAGTCTGAGGCCTTCCCTTCCAGAAGAATTTATAGCCACCGCCAATTTCCTCGAGCTCACCCTGGTCAGCTAGACGGGTTTCACTTAACGCAGCCACATCTATATTGTAGCGACCAAGTTCACGTGCTACGACAGCAGTTTTACGCTCCGGGCAAAGGTTTTAGTTACTGTCCATTAATGTGCGCACGTTCCATGCAGCGAATGTCATAGGGTGATGTTTTAATTTTTCTTTTCACTATGTGACCGCGATTAGTGTAGTGTTCAAGTAGCCGCGGTTGCTACTCCCCCAATTTGTGAGGACAAGCCTTTTGTAGGGCACCTTTTCTAGCCCCTTCCCCGGCTGAGCGGGGAAAGCAGTGCCTCCCTAAAAGGGCCGCTTTGTCGCCTAAGGTGCTGCCCAATCCACACCGTTGTCCCACTTGTAGAGTAGAAACGACCACTCTCCTTAGGCCGCCATACGTGCAGGCTTCAGACAAAGCTGGGTGCACACCACAACCCAACCTCTCTACCTCAGCCCATCGCCGTAGGTCTTGATCAGAGTCCGATAATCAGTAGCAATCAGTTGTGTGTGATATATTTAAGTGCATAAGTGATTACGCTAGCACAGATGCACTCTCTCGTCCTTCACGCTCTGTGTCCAGTGGGACGGAGTACCGCTACGACTGGAGAGGGGGTTTGTTGCAGTGAATGGCCGACGAACACTTTGGACCTCTGTCGTCGCCCCAAGTCTTCCACAAGACTTCACTGCCCAGCCGAACCTGCCACGACCTGTTGCTTATCAGCGTTGGTGTGCTATCTTCACCGGGACAGATTCACGCACAGTGCGGGAGGTATCCGCAAAACCGGTGCTGAAGCAGCCGGTCCCCTCTGCCGGGTTTAGCCAACGAGTTGACGTGGTTAACCAGGTTGTGGTCGCTGCATGTGTAACAGCTACTTGGAGCCACCGGCGAGAGATTATGGGCCGTCGCTCATTTAGTGAGTTACCTCTCGGTCGACTAAACTACACAGGCGATTGACGCCCCACTACACCCCAAAGCTCGGGGTCGGCTTTAAAGCTATTACGATAAGGCTGAACTTCGATCTTCAGAATGATAGTTCTAGGCGATATTGAAGTTTGTATACCTCAAGACTATTGTCGTACTGTGGGGGATTCAATTACTTACAAAATTATCAAAAATATTCATAGAGCAAGCGGGACCAACGACATAACATGCTCTTCGAGGCATGGCAAGGTCTCGAAGTGTTAAGAATGGTCACCCTTTCATAGAATGTCCTGGTTAGGATTACTTAACTTTGCAGCAGCACTTGTTGCCACTTAACCACGACTCTCGAATTCAAACTGTTTAGGTATAATGAACTTAGTATGTCTCGATAATATTGTTATAAATGAACTCATTCGAAATACGTAATCTCAAAGAAGCTTTGTGCGAAGTATAAATAAATTTAATAGTGATGATCCCATAGCGGTTACATGCGGTACTGAATGGAGGTTTGTACTGCATGTCATTATCATTGCTCGAGACTAGGTGTTTAAAAAGGTCAGAACCGTTAAAATTCACGCCAGATTCTCTCAAATGTTTCACAGCATTCTCTCCGATAGGTATAGATCAAGGCCTTGTGAAATGTAGTCGCAACAATTAAATGTGTTGATTGTATGAAATCCAGAATTATATGTAGATATATTATGTGATTACACGCATAAGGGCAATTGTAAGGCATTGGTTAACTAAATTACCACATTCTCCTAAACATAATTCACTATAGTCTAAATATCAACTTCTGTACTTTTGAGCAATTTATTTCAGTATCTTTCCGAACTAGAAATAAACATGTTTGCTCTATGGATAACATTATACAATTATACATGAATACATATTTTGGTAAAAAGATTTTATTTAAATGCACCCAAACAGAAACATATATGAAGAACGTATAAACGAGCTGAATTGATGTAACGGAAAATCGATATATTTTGGTGACTAATTTAATTAATGTCTTCAAAAAAATATATATCCTTTAACCCACACTCATTGACTAAAATTGGAGGAGCTCATTTAATGCAATCGGTATACATAAGTCCGGTTGCCTTTTATAGGGATGCAGAAACTAAAACACTTGAGATGCAGTTGATTCAGTCTAAAGTCGAAATAAAATAACGTTCTTGACATCCGTTTGTTAATCTTACTAACGGATTTTAATGGTCCATATATTTTAGTATCCGACTGGCTTTGTGAAGTCTTCTATATGAGTGGTCAACGTACGGCATTTGTAAATATAAGCTGTTAATTGTTTGATCTTCTCAGTCTTTCAAAAACAAATGAAAATAATTGAAACAGATCCCTATTTATCAAAAGAGATTATATTTACATTTACACTTCGAATCAATTAAAATATTTCCAAACAAGTAACGGCTAACAAAGCAGGTGGCCGTTACGAGTTTGAATTTGAAAACAGATGTTTATACACGTATACGTTTACACTGGTACAAGCTTAATCTTCTTCAATATCATTTGCACAACAATACTTTAGCTAAACACCTACTATAGATTAATCGCTCTAATGGATTGATGCAAGTCACAATGAGAACCACAACATGCATACGGTATAGTTAATAAAAGAGGGTGCGGGATGAATGCACGACGCTGATGGTGCACAAATACCTACGTATCCAAGTCACAGTATAATAGTTCCTACTACAAAGGAGCAAGGTCTGTGGGAAGTGAAATACAGTCTTGGTACGCTTGTCTGTTGGAGTGTGGCAAGTGAGGGTTCAGCTATGAGGGATCGTATAAAGGCAACGAAAGATACGTTATTTTTTGTGCAAACATTATTCGTGCATTTATTTATTTTGTTCCAAGTGAATAAATGTAGTAAACCTTTGATAAATTGGAGTGCAAATACTTATTTAAATGAATATTTGTACCTTTTAAAATGTAGTAAAAATAAAGAAGTAATGTAAAAATAAACTCCTAAATATTTAACTACAATAATAACACGTAGCCGACAGAGAAACTTATAGATAGATATATATAGAAATAATAATAGCTACAAGAAACAGTTTTAAAACATTTAAGACTTTCAAATTTATACTACTATAAAAAATAAATGACCTACAAATCAACATGCAGTTTTTAATCAAGAGTTATAACTGATATTGGCGATAAAAGATATTAAATTACTTCAACATGAATTTAGCAATAATAGCAAACTTTGTTTCAAATATCTTTTATGTACTTACTTTAAAATGTATAACTGAATTTATCCAAAACGTGAACGTTCGTTGTGCACGTTAATTTAAAAAACGTTATCATGGCGGTTCTTAAAGGTGAATTTAATTTTAATTCACTGTATGCACTTCACTGCAATAATGCACTCGATTGTACAAGGTATCGATCGTGACGTAACGAAAATGCACACGATCATAAGCCTGTCTGCACGCTACACTGCCGCACGTTCGTCTACAGCGAATGTTGAATTAATACTAACATAACCTTAAATTTACGCGCTCCGTTCGAGAAATTGTTTATGCTGTCTGTGCACCCGTAAATGGGGTTCAGTTGTGAAGAAGAAGGAAATATAACAATAGTTAAGAGAGACAAAGACCGAATATTATCGAAGGTGTTTTATGATGGGGGAGCTCGGCATACTATGATTGAGTTTTACGTCAGCGGCTACGTCTTTTACTATCAACAAAATAAAAACTAATTTAAATCTTGCTTGGTTTTACAAACATACAAACTTAAAATCAAAATAAGCAATGCCGTTGCAATTTAACTTAAAACAATAATAGTATTATTTCGAACATTCAAAGTTTTCTAGTTTATAGGTATAATACTTATGTTTTGATAATATTATTGTAAACAAAACCGTCAAGAATTTCATTTGAGCATAACTGTTAAGTTGCTTATTGAAATAAATAATTTTACCTATCATTATTATTACCAGGAACAATACGGAATATTTACTGCAGAACAAAAAAAAATTGTACAAAGCTTCTTGAGACTATTCAGCATTAACCAGACACTTGAGTTTGGAGACAAGTTGACGTTAAAAAAAGTTCTCTTTATTATCACCGCACTTGTACCTGCGCTGTGCAAGTCCCTCCGGGTCCCATACCCAACCCATAAGAACTATTGAAGCGTGATAAATTAATGATTTAAACAGCCGCTAGCATGCTTTTTGAAATTCTTCTCACTACGTGTAATCGATGAAGCCTCTATTCACTGCCTTTTGTCTCTTGTATAGTTCTTTTTATTGTCTGAGCTCTTCAAATTTCTATACATATTTCATAAAGTACCCTTACTTACTGGCGTTTTATTCTTGATTTGTTTACATTACTAATCCGTTTCTTAGAAATTTTAGAATTATATGGAACAGGTTTTAAAGTTTGTGTTGTACAAAAAATTGTTATTCATTACTTGGAATCAAACTTATTGATTCTAGAAATAAGGTGTAGATAATTATCTTCAAGAAGATATTTTAATCATTAGAGTGAGTGAAAGATAAGGACAAGGTCTGAGCGGTTCGTAGGAGTGGAGCCCACACCGCCGCGCACTTCGGCGACCGCAAGGCTAACAGCGTCATATTTTATCGAAGATCAAACCAATGCTTCTACAAATGAGTCCATGGCGTGGCTTTCATTATCAAACAGACACACTTAATCTATGCCACATAATTCCTTACTAGTAGAATTTCTTAGCTGTTTGTTCTATAGCATTTAACAACACACTACTGGACACAGGCCTCTATTTAGAAAAAAGGTTTTCCATGACCATACTATGCTAGTATTATGCAAAAGGATTAGTATAGGTTTACTTTCAAGTTTTCTTTCTCTCAGCAGTGCTGTTATGTTGTAGAAATTCTTCCCTTAGTCGGATTTTACGACGCCCGCGGGAGGAATAGGATGGTGACACTCCGTATTCTTAATACGTGTGGTGTAAAACCGCTATCTGTGTGGTGATAAAAAGTATCGGTTTTGTGACTTGATTTTGGACAAGTTTTAATTGTAATTAACGCTGGCATTTACTAACGCAAAAGTGTGCAGAACGCAGCGAATTTGCTCATGGTTATTTTTATTCTTTTAACTAATTTCTCCATTTCTGTTCAATATCTCGTTTTGCTCCTATTAAACGTGTTTTTATAGAATTTTTATATAAAACAAAAATCAGGTCAGGAAAGTTAACATGAAATCTTGAACTTACGGTAGGAAATATGCTTTCCCCGATCATTTCTATGTTTAATATGAAGTTTACATTTTTTAACTAAAAAGGAAATAAATCTGTTTTCGTTCTTTACTTGATTTGTACTCAGAGCGCGTACATTTTCGGTACTTAAATTTTTTTAAGAAAAGAAAAGAAAGCAAAAATTTATTTGTAATGCGGTAGTTCCTAGTAATAAATCCTGTGTCGCGGGGGACTTTACAAACGTACCAGAAACAGATACAAAGAACACACAGACTCAGAACAACAATTTGTGGATCACACAAAGTGTTATCCCATGTGGGGTTTGAATCCACAACACTCAGCGCAGTAGAGAGCGGTGTGGCGATCTTTTAAACCTCTAATCTGAATCAACCTTTCAGTCTATTAGTAAGTGCAATTCGTAGTGCTTACTTAATTCATTTTAAGCTTTTGTTGCTGCTTGACTCTTCCGGTCCATAATCAACTTGTATTTTTCTTTCACTTCTGTCAGTTGGTTTATTAGCTCTATTTGTCATTTGAAATACAAAATATATGGGAAGGTTTCATTTGATATAATTCATAAAAGAGGACTACGATTTATTAATTTTTTAATTGAGAGGAGCGAAAACATGGCAAATTTTGCAATGCGTATATGTGTATATCATACTTGCAGTCTAATAGTGTTATGTCGTTATTCCCTATAGTTGTACATCTAAATTCACACAGTGTTCCATGATAGGTATTGCAAGAGAAAATAGGAACAAAATTGTTCAGAACGACCTTAGATCTTGGTCGCTGGTTAAATACTAGACAGCCACAAACAAAACATTAGGCTAGCTGTCTATCTAGAAAACCTGTACCTATAAGTTCATAAAGTATAATCACGACAATTATTTCGCAGACCTCCTTGACATAGATGACCTTTCTGTTATAAGTAGGCAATTCACAAGTCCATAAAAGTAAGGGAATTTACGATTATATGTTGACTTATGGGGGCACGCGTATGACCACGCACGACTTCCAGATTGTTCGTCGTTGACTAACCTAACAAATATAACTCGGGTCTATACCCTCATACCCTGGTATACATATATAAGTTTTATATAAACAATATTACCGTGGTCCTGTTATGCCAAACAACACGTTCCAAATATTATACAAACAAGGTTTGAAAACATTAGATACTGACAAATAAAAAAACTTCGCGTAAACGCACTCCAAATGAATTCTGTCATTTGTGAGCCCACATCAGTTTTAACATTTATATTTATGCTGTGTTACATAGACCCACATGTGATGAACTGACAGATAGTGACATTGTAATCTTTTGGTTTGTAACGACGTCGGTGTGGGCGGTAGGTTTATTTTATTTGGACCCTTTAGACACAACAGTTCACTGGCGGCTGGCGTCAAAATTGTTTGATCTTGTTTTCTTTGTAATTGTTATGTAAGATAGTATTTGGAATCTATAACTAGACGATAGTTCTTCTTTGGTGTAAGCATGCTTCTATGTATGTAATTATCGTAATTAATAGAGTTGTTTAATGACATTCATGAAATATACTTTTAAACCTTCATAATAAGCACTCTTTCCTTGTTAATTTTGCTGTCTTTGTTTATAATTAAGATCTTTAATATGAACAGAAACATATACATGAATTTTTTAAAAATAAATATGAACAAAATGTGTGAAACAGAGATTACTAGAATAGTGTGTTTTATTACACCTTCAGAAGTTTTCTAAGAAAGGGAACAGGTAAAGAAGGAAATCAAGTCAAGTAGTTAGAACCACATTATATAAATATAAAAATGAATGGTGTCGTGGGACACCAGGTAGGAACGAAGTTCCTTCGGATAATGTGGAATCGACACAATTTGCAAAAAAAATCGTGCTCAATTTTATGTAGGTTTTCTTGATTTTTCTCTTAAATTTTGCTGATTAGTTTTTATTTAAGTACAAGAAAGTATTTAGGAAATTCAGTATTTTAGGAAATAAAATAATAAATTCCTTAAAATAATAAAATAGCACACATGACGCGCTTTCGCGCCTGCGCACGTCTCATTTAACGGTTTTATTCCACGCACTTTTTTCCACAGATTTATTCCACAGATTTATTCCACGCACTTTTTCCACTTACGGTTTTACTATCACATTTTTTTCAGTTCGGTCCCGCAGCGAAATCCCTATCCCCTCCAAGCCTGCCGTAAGGAACTTCGTTCCAATAATACTTGTAAATTTGTTGAAATTTGACAAACTCAATAACTTTTAAATTAGTAAATTAATCTAAATAATTTACGTGACCTTATTATAGTGCGAGGTCTACTGCTAAGTACGTGAAACAGGGCTGGAAAAGGTAATTTTCGTTTAACATTACAATTGCATTAGTTGTTATTGTACTACATGATTTGTCCATTCGTAATCCACATCGTAATGTCCACAGGTCGAAGTTAGTAACACGAACATAACCTTTTTAGATTATGTTTCAGCAGAACAATAAAAGAATGTGCATATAACAGACCATTAGGTAATTTATTTTCATGGTGAATGTATAATAAGCTTTGTTTTAATTTACGTTAGCGGTCGTGTTATTGTTCCGGGCGAGTGCGTTGTACGGAAGCCGTTTGGCCGTAATCACGATTACAGGCGGGACGGGGGACCGTATTATTCGCTCTAAACTACAAACAAATGGATTGTTGTTTTATTATTATTAGTGTTAAGGTATACCTGTTGTATTGGCATTATGTTTGTTATGCCAATTGTGATTGTAGTGATACTATTTATATCTATATTTCATAGCTCTTAGATTTATATAAACATACGTAAAGTTAAACACTGGCTACTGATACTCATATTTAAGTGATAATTTATTAAAAATCACATCAATTTACGATTTTTCACGTACCTTTATGACTACTTAACATGATTGTCGCATACTGGTATTGGCTATATTGTGAGTTTGCTAAATCTAAGTCCTTGAGTTAGTATTATTAAATCATAAACTCTTTCTCATGACTTGGGGGCCAAACGGGCAAACCTATGGACACCGACAGATTAAGGTTCAATTTGTAGATACTACAAGTAATTTCTTCTACTGATATCGGCGCGAGGTAAAATAATTCTTGTAAAGCACGCACTGATAGAGTACCAACTATCCAATACTCTTTGTGTTTGAAATGAATAGTGTATATATTCGGATTAGATGTCTCAGCATGCGGTATACCATGCGTCAAAAAAATAACACTCTTCAATCAGCCTTGTTTGACTGCGTTTTTTGTAACTTTACGTAAAGAACATTGCTCTTTTCACAACAGAATAATAGGTAACACTCGAACTTCAAAAGATTCACATTGATTTATTTAAATTTCTTTGTGCGGGGGCCGGACAGGAAGAGCTCGGTGGTCGTTCTTTGATAGACTCAGACACCCACACTTGCGTTGTAAGTTGAACAAAAGATACATACATCAACAAACACAGCTTAAGTTGTTCTTGAAACCTATGACTGCTCTCTCGGAATGTTAAATTGGCTGTACAACAATTACTTTTACGTGGTACGTACACACACTTCGTGTGAACTGTGTATTCTTTAAGGTTATAGGATGATAAAGTAAACCTCTCTTTTCTCCTCTTTTCATCAATTCCCCTAGAATTAGGCAAGGGCCGGGTTTGAGACTTAACTTATTCTTTGAAAAGGAATGATAAATAGCTTAACACAAGTTTTCAGTGAGGTCGTGGTATTGATCCATTTGCACCAAAGCACGATTAAATTCTATAAATATTTTGTTTATAAAGAAAAAACTAAATCAACTAGAAAAAGAAATCAAACGGAAACTCCTTACCTAGAAACACTAAAAATGGAAACATAAACTGAATTATTTATTTGTTCAAAAATTCACGACTTTTTTCAACTACTTAAATCAAAAATTTACTTAATAACTCTAATTTAGCTATTCTCAACAAAATTCTAAATGTACGTCGATATTAAATTATTTTACTAATCAAGCTAAATGTGTTTATAATTTGTTTTGATTTATTACAAAATTTACAATAATTACTTTATGACAATTTTTGTCTTACCTTGATTAATTATTAATATAAATAAAAAATATATTTTAATATGTGCTAGGTACCTAAAATCTGTTTGAAGTCGGTGTCAAGTCATAACAAGAATAATATTAAAAAAAAAAGCGAGTGACTAAGCGAGCGAAACGAGTACCCTTATCTAGAAAGTTTCCGTTTGTTTTTTTTTGAAGTCGGTTTAGTGTTTTTTATGAAATTTTTTTTTTATTATTTTTAGTGTAATATAATCGTAGGTACATAGTAAATAGAACTGGTTCATACAAGTCGCGAGAGGCAGCAAGGAAAATAATCACTTTCAAATGTTACTCTTGCTGATGTGAATAATTGTGGTAGTTTAAAGCACGTATTAAAGCTGGATATAAGGTCGAAAATTATGTTGAGACGCAACATTTTTATTACTGAGGACTTTATAGACGGGGTAATAAGGATCATGTACATAATCAAATAGAACCGGGCAAGTAACCCGATCCAATTTGAAAAATATGATGAAAAAAGCAAAAGACATTGAGGAGTTAGTTGTTATAACGCCTGTGTTAAATATTTGAAGACTATGGTGATGTTGAACGGAGAATGCTAACGCTACTACTTTCTACTTCTACTTTTTTCTTTTCTTTCTTTCTCTCAGTCTAATGAGACTTTATTTCACATCTAATCGATCACCACGGTGAATGCGTGCGGCGCTTCGATTGATCCTTACTGAAATTTTAATCAATCACAACACCGAATATGCTCGCCGTGACAATCAAGTTAATGTGAAACAAATTCACTCTGGACCCTCTAAACGCTTCTCATATCGAAAATTCAAATGCAGCACTCTGACGATCTGACGTGAATAATCTCACACAAGGCTCTCATGGCACTACCTGAAATAAAACTAAGTAAGTAAAGTAATAGTAAATTAATTGGTGCAAAAAAACTTACAAGTATATAGAAAAAAGTAAATACAGAGAGGCACATAGATGTAAAAAAATATTAAAATGTTAAATCGAAAGTGTTAAGTTATAAGACACAATGACAAACATACTTATAACATTAACATACATATTAAATGTCAATAAAGTAAAATTTGTAATTTTAATGAAAATTTATACAATGTTCCGATTATATTTTAAATTTAACTAATTAAAACGAAAAACATGCTTTAATGAATACAAGTTTTGCGCCGATTCATACAATTAAAACGTTCCACCATAAAATAATAGGCTGAAGTTCTTAAAGCAGTTGAGTTTCCTAAAAGTGGTAGATAAGAGTTTACTTCTCCTTGTTTGCGATTATATAGTGGAGAGTTCTAAGAATTCATTTATCATGTTTGGTGTTGCATGTTACTTAGAAATACCCACTTAAATGTTCTAAAGCTATATTGTTGTGATATTTACCGCATTTTGCTGCATACTGAATCTTCTAAATGCTATACATGTTGATATTGCTAACTGTTGTACCCAGAATCAGCTGCACATGAAAGAGATCCTCTGTGGTCAACAGTACTGGTAAGGTACTTTGTATACATATTCATTTGGAACATATTGTGAGGTTAACAGTCCTTGCACTTACGCTGCAACCAAATTTAGGTGTCAAATTATGTGATCGTAACACAAATGGGATCAATAATGGAAAGTTCGTTATTCGTTGATATTAAAATGATAAAAATAAATAAATATTAAGTTAAATAAATGTTTCCTTAAAGGCGCAAGGTAAGTGCACAATGTGCGTGCCAGACTGGGAGTGGCATTTGAAGGTTACATCACATTGTCCAATTATGCCATTCGTGTTACATGAACTTTGTACTGATCAAGGCCTTGGACAGGATACTAGACACGACAAATTTAATATCTGACAACTATTTAATCTAGAAAAATTTTTTATATGGTCATCACCTGCATGAATTTTTGTAACGGAATATTTGAATTCGATTTTACGTGATTTAAAGTCACAAAAAATTTTGCACGCTTGTGAAGGACCGATGACAATATAATTAATTTAATAAGTTGATACTATTGCCTACCAACAAAATAAGTCAAGATCTTCAGGATTAACGATGTTTTTAACACGCTTTTATTAGCTTGTGTTGTATCTGTGTATGTAACGGAATCTTTGAGCTTAATTTTCACCGGTTTCTATAAATCTGATCAACTTGAAACTTTGCACACGTCTCAAGGACCGATGACAATGCGATAATTTGATAATAGATTTATGAGTTTGTCACAGTGGGGTCACACACATCAAACTCGTGGGATGCTCGTTATTTTAAATATTACAATCATTCTATTGGCAACTATCTATGAGAGGATAGTTATGAATCGCAGTAAAATGCACCCCACGTTTTAACCTCTAAATTGAATTATTCTGTTAATAACTTAAATTTTATTATAATTTTATTTTGAGGTGAATCAGTATGATTGACTGTTCGATCTTTTACTACTGTAATATTAGACTCTTTGTCATTAAAGATTATTTTCTAGTTTTTAGTTCGATTAGCAATAAAAGCGTGTTTCTTTAGTTTTTTAAACTATTATTTACATCTGCGAAGGTAACGTCTTGTGCCGTATACTTAACATATGTGACTTCCTTATTTGTTACTTTTTTGATATTTAAGTTTCGGATACTGGCATTTTGAATTGGTTATTTAATAGTCGTAGTTTTAAAATTACCTCGCTTAGGACTTGTGGGAGTATCTAGATGTCCGAACCCAATCGTCTAAAATGAAGTCTAGATATGACCCAGTTGGTAAGGCATTGACTTTACACCTAGAAAAACTAGTACCCTGCTTTCTAGAAACGCTCTCGCTATAGTAAGCGATGTTAGTGAAGATAACTCACCAATGTATTCATCTGTAACACATCAACAATCGAATCATGAATCGCTCAATCGAACAACAATTTCTCTTGAATTTATTAAAATACAATGTCGTGTAACCTCACATCTTTGATAATTCCTTGACAGAACTTCGATTAGAGCTACGAGCGATACGAGTAAAGTAAGCTCGTATATGTATAATAAATTTTCTTATTAAAAAAAAAACGTATTCAAGCTTCAAGGATGGATTGTTGTTTCAGTAAGTTGACCGTAAGATTGCTTACTACTCCATGTCAAATAAATAATATCGAAGAATTGACATGAATAAATATGTACGAGGGGGCGTTTTTAAGTTCGCGGAATGGAGGGTATTGAGTAATAATAAAAACACAAAATTATTTTTATTTTTCTATATATTCCCCTGCAACACGAATACATTTTTCAGATCTTTCAATTAGTTTTTTTATTCCCTCGTAAAAAAAAGTTTTATCTTTGTCTGAAAAATACGCCGAAACCGCCTCCTTAACCTCCTCATCAGTTGAAAATTTCTTACCACGTAATTCTTTTTTCATTTTTGGAAAGAGATAATAATCACTCAGAGCCAAATCTGGACTGTAGGGTGGGTGATTCAAAATATCGAAGCCCACCTTATGCAGGGCAGCCAGTGCGACTCGGCTCTTGTGAACGGGAGCATTGTCATGCAATAGCAGGACACCTTTCGTTAATTTTCCCCGTCTTTTTTCTTTGATGGCTTCTTTTAACTGTTCTAAGATTGAAGCGTAGTATTCCCCCGTTATAGAAATGCCTTTATCTTTATAATCTATCAATAATATTCCTTCTGAGTCCCAAAAAATCGTTGCCATGAGTTTCCCAGCCGACTGTGAAACCTTAAATTTCTTGGGTGGTGCTGTGCCCTTTTTGTGCCACTGCATGGAGTCTTGTTTGGACTCGGGTTCATAATGATGAACCCAAGTTTCATCCCCAGTAACAATTTGATTCAATACGCCATCCTTGTCTTTATTGGTCCAAAAACGCACGTGAACATTCCACGCGCTGTTGTTTTTGCAATGGCGTGAGCATTCTCGGCACCCACCGTGCGCTAACCTTAGTCATGCCAAGATGATCGTGTAAAATTTTAAAAATTGTTGTATCCGATACTCCAACCATTTCTGCGAGTTGTTTCTTTTTTAGTCGAGCATCTTCCAATACAATTTTTTCTACTTTTGCAATAACTTCTGGCGTAGTCACCTCAACGGAGCGCCCCGGCCTCGGGTCGTCTTCAAGTGATTCCCTGCCTTGTTTAAATAAACTATGCCACTTGTAGACCATTGTTTTTCCTGGGCAAGAATCCCCGTAAACCGATGACATCTCATTGAGTATGGTTTGAACAGACTTTCCTTGCTTAGTAAGGAACTTTATCACCGCACGGAATTCAATTTTCTCCATTTTTTTCACTTCGTTCCCGATTAAAATACTTGGTCAACGATAGTTTAATAACTAATGATCCAATCACAACAAATTTTACTATGCAGACTAATTATGAGTCACTGAATACGGTAGGCATCAAAAGAGCGCGTTTACCCGCCTTTTTCACTGTCATTCCGCGAACTTAAAAACTTACCCTCGTACCTATGTAATTCATTCTCTTGATGTAATTAACAACATTAACTGTTACTATCAATTTAGTGCTGACTAATGATTATCTTTTCAAGGGTAGGAATAACTCCAAAGTCAGATGCCGATTTTTCATTATCATAAACTGGACAACATTCAGATTCTAACTCCTAACATTGTATTTAATATGCATACTAAATTACCAAGTAATCTTGCTGACCATGATTGAGAAACATAGATGTAAATCTTGAATGTCTTAGGAGTATTTGCATATTATCCATTCTTAACAAAAAATATTTTTACACTAAAATGATGCATATATAATAAGATTCAAAATATTGCACTTAATAATTACAGAACATGTCACCTATGAACAAAAGTAAGAGCCTTCGTATCTGATCGTTTTTTTTATGAATTTACTTTGCTTCGTCTCTCTACTAAAATGTGGGTTAGAATGAATGAAACTTACATATAGTTACTCATTTAAATATATCCAACACTTTCACAACTTTTTCTTTCCGGTTGATTTAATGTATGATATTAAATAACATATTTTAACGTCACGGCTGATTCTTGACACTGACAGATGATATTACTGTTTACATTTTTGTTAAAGGAACATGTACTTAAGTATTAAAATGTTAACTGCATATTTAAAGTCGTATATCTTAATATACATACTTATTATACCACCAATCATAATTTTCGAAATTGAGATTTAACAAGAAAAAAGAATCACTTTATTTATATGTTGGCCGACTTTAGACAGTCTATTCTGGGGAGGACTCCTGACCTGACGTGATGTAAAATTTGGAGGGGTGTTCCCCGAAAAATGATTTTTCTATTGAACCTATACATTTGATTTCAGTGTTTCTTGTTAAAAATATGTAAATCTAAATCTTTTAAAATAAAAATTACATGCCTTCTTGAGAACCCCCTTCGTTTACTCGTTGGTAAAATTTTCCTGGATGTAGTGTTATCATTAACTTTCTATTATTACTGTAGGCAGTTTTATCCTCTCAGTGGCTGAGGGCTTAATTAATTTCTATGTGACAATACTCTTTGACACATTAAACTTCCTTTATCTTAATTAACTCTTCGATAAAAAGGTGATTCAAGGCAATCGACACGATAGACACTTTTACATCACTGTCAGATTTATAAAATTGTCATGGTGTTCATTAGGTAAGAACTATAGTTATTAATATTGTAAAAATGAAATTATATTGTAAAATACCGAAGCTCAATATTATACTGTACAGGAAGGTATTTGGATAACGGTACAAAAACGATAACAATAACACATTCTTTAGTGATACGCTTCCAGCACATTTCTTATCTACTCGTATACTTATTACAGAAACCTATTTCTAAAGTTGACTTATGCGATATTTGTTAGTTGATAAACAATCTCCACCTTAGTTTATATCGGTATATACTTATATACAGATTTTTTTTAGTAACTGTGGAGGCTAGTTAATAGAAATGTCTGTTGATGGTAAGTGACTACCACAGCCCATGAACCTCAGACTCAAGATTTACAAATGCGTTATCGACCTTTGAGCCCTTTCTAAAATCGGAGATGGAGTTTTGACTCTAGTAAGGTCACTCGTTCAGTGAAAAAGAACTAAAAAAATAATGATCGCACTGATAGAACAGGCCCACGTGTTTAAAGTACTTTAACGTAAAGTAAAGTAGTACGTGAACCTTGTAATTTCTATATTCATTGGTTACTTACATACATATAATCATATTCTAGGTAGAGGTATTACGTTTAGGTATTTCTGTCATCACTTTTTTCTTTGCTCTGTGAAAACTAGAAAAAAGTTTTATTTAAACCAAAACTTTTTGATTGTAGGATTTCGTAATATATTTGTAGGTTAACATGTGAGTAAAAGTGAAATATTTCATTGATAAGAAAAGAACAGTTTTTAAAATACTAAAAGGAAAATTACACATACAACAAAATATCTGGTTGAAAAGCACGTGTCAAATTAATAATATTTGATACGTGCATTTATACAATGAAATTGAGACCTGACGCAATAGTTGTGTTTAAAGATTTAATGTACTTTATTAAATTTCACTGGATCCGAATGAAATAATAATATGTTATATTATTATATTTTACTATTGAACCGACCTTAAAGGTTCCATATAGCGAAGAAAAAGTTCGCAAAAAGTCTAAAAATAAAAAATGTGGACCCTATGATACCATAATTAATATTTATAATTACGAATCAGGAACAGAGTCAAAAAAAAAATCTATTGTCCTTTTATATTCAACAGTCACGACTACTATTATCTGTCATATATTAATAGACGGTAGTGACAAAAAATAATAAGCGATGTCAAAATTAACAAGCAACCTTGCAATCTGTACTA
This sequence comes from Hypercompe scribonia, assembly GCA_949316085.1. Taxonomy (NCBI): domain Eukaryota; kingdom Metazoa; phylum Arthropoda; class Insecta; order Lepidoptera; family Erebidae; genus Hypercompe; species Hypercompe scribonia. The sequence goes on along the minus strand of OX438971.1, from coordinate 12,341,525 downwards.
TAGTTATATTATTCTGCAAACTAACAATGATACATAAAACTAACTAAGAATCTATGTAACAATATGAATTAGCAAGATATTTTACAAGACTCTCCCACGGTCAGCGTCACTGTAATCGTAGACTAGATCTGAATGATATCATTGCTCTTTGAACCGAGTCGCCTTTACAACTGAGCGTTAAATAATTATCTACATGACTACTAATTATATTAAACGACCGTTGATTCTAGTACTTAAAGCATGTAAACGAAGCTTTGTAATTTTACTTGTTACACTTATCCAACAGCTTACCTAAATGCGTAATCTTTAAAAGTTTCGCTTGTTAATTCTTGACATTGTGGTGTTCTTGTTACCTTTTTTTAAGACATTCATGAGTATTTTTATCCTTAATTAGTTTTGAATTAAAATATAAGTGGCTACGTATTAAGTCAGTTTACTAGAATGCCGGGATAGAGATAATTGTAATAGGTTTCGCAACCTAAGTGCTATATGTAATACTGTTGTACATAACTGGGTTGCAACATTTAGAACGCCATCGCATTGTAATTATGACTGTAAAACTAGAGTTTTCCATTACTGCTGTGCTGAGCGTGACGATGGCTGACTCGTGTGAAGAGGCAACTTTATTACAGAAAACGAAATACTTCCGTGAGAAACATGTAGGAATTATAAAAACAAACGGTACCTATGGCGGTAGTTACTTGCATATATGATTGTGGTGTTGATAGACTATTATAGTACTTCGTATAAATGCTATAAAGAATTGAGATTCAGTTTACTCAAAATCGCAGTTGAGGCAAACGAACGAAGCTCAAAGGCGTCAATTTTAGTGATGTGTCATTCGTTATTGACCAAAACGACAATGAAAAAAATAACAGTCTAAAAGGAAAGAATATTTTATCTACTGTACTGACTTGATAAAGCTTATTGTTGACAGACCTTTGCCAAATCTATAAGCAAAATAAACCGGTTTCTATATAACAATGCTACTTTTGTGTGTGTAATTCTAGGTGTAAGCAAAAATAATATTCTCCGTGCTTATTGGTCCAATATTTTTTGTGTGAAAATGTTTTTGGCACCTAGTTAGAAGTATAACTGGGCTTATAAATTGTAATACTTGTTATGTATTACATGTCTACATAGTAAATAAATGGAAAAATTCGAGTGGTTGCTTCAGAAGTTTGCATTATCACAAAAGCTTTTTAAAGAAGTATATTGAAACACTACCGTTTAAATTATTACATACTTTAATCTTAAATAAGATATCTTTATAGCTTCCCAGCTAAGACTGGTCTCGTTCACTTTAACCAATATTTCTGCGTGATAGTATGAAATCTTCATCCGACACAAGTTACTTTTTAAACGACTTCAAAAAGAAAAGTTTTTTAAATCGGATGTTTATAGTTTTAATGTATGTTCAGGCATAACTCCGTCATATATGGACGCATTTGCAAAATTACAATATTTTTGTTTGAAATGGGTTCATTCTAAAATAGCCCCATTTGAGTTTCATGTAGATCCGATGATGAACTGTTTACCATAATTGCAACCTTCTGCGAAAACACTATTTTGCAGAAGGAGGTGGCGGACAAGCTCCTAGAGGACGACCTCCATTCGGACTCTTTTCACCACTAGTAACTGACGAACCGCGCAGCGGAAGTGCGCTTACCAGCGTCTCAAGCCTGGTGTTATCGGAATTAATATTCAGATAATGATTATGACGATGATGATGTTGAAGCAACAAATGAGATTATAAAACATTTTGGCAAAAAAGTTTGTACCTCATAACTCTTTCATTTCTAAACCGAAAACGAGTTTCTTTTTTATTTTGAATAGTATATTCTGGACTAGCTAGGTTAGTCTAAGGACGAGTGACCCTTCCCGGCCGAGGAGGTTGACATGGGGGTGGTCGCTTCCGCGATGCGGTTACGCAGATCTGCGATGCGGCCATGCCCCGCATACGAGGTTGTCGGCCTCCACGGAAGGAGGTTTACTGGTGGTCCCAGGAGTTGGCGGACCTCCGTGCGGCTTGTACTCGTGCCCGGAGGTCCTACACCCGTAGTCGGCGGCGACACCGCGTAGAAGGCGGAGAGGACCAGCTTCATGAGGGGTACCGAGAGGCGCGGAAAACTCTGAAGCTGCCCATCAGCCGCGCCAAAGAAATTAAGCGTAAGGAGATGCTGGAGGGTCTCGATCGTGACCCCTGGGGTCGCCCTTATCGTGCGGCGCGACAAAAGCTCCGCACGTCGGGCCCCCCCCTTACAGAGACTCTCCAGCCCAGCTTCCTGCGGGAAGTGATCGAGGGCCTTTTCCCGCAGCGGGTGGAACACACACCCCCGTCGATGGCTTTCATGGTCGGAGACGACGGGGGGAACGAGGACAATGTTCCACCCGTCAGGGAATCGGAGGTAGGGGCGGTTGTTCTACGGATTCGCTCTAAGAACACCGCCCCCGGGCCGGACGGGATACCTGCCCGAGTGCTGGCCCGAGCCCTCGAACACATGTCGGACCGCCTCAGGGAAGTCCTGGACTCTAGTCTGGCGTCCGGACGCTTCCCTGAGTGCTGGAAAAGCGGGAAGCTGGTCCTTTTAAGGAAGCCGGGACGGCCTGCCGATTCGGTAGCGGCCTATAGGCCCATCGTGTTGCTGGACGAGGCGGGTAAACTTTTTGAGAGGATACTCTCTGCTCGCATCGTCCGGCACCTCTGCGAGGTGGGCCCCGATCTGTCGGACGCCCAATTTGGTTTTCGAGCGAGGCGTTCGACACTCGATGCTGTGTTGCGCCTGAGGGCCGTTACGGGTGGCCCTAAATAAGACGGAGGCCCTTTTATTCCATGGACCCCGTCGTGGTCCGCCACCCGTCGCCTCTATCGTAGTCAATTCGGTCCTCGTACCGGTTCAGGCCCAGATGAAGTATCTGGGCCTGATCCTCGACGGCAAGTGGTTCTTCGACGAGCACTTCCGACAGCTTTCTCCAAAGCTGGTCGGCGCTGCTTCTGCCCTTGGGCGACTTTTGCCGAATTTGGGTGGAGCTAGCGTCGCGACAAGACGGCTATACACGGGGGTTGTCCGGTCAATGGCGCTGTATGGTGCACCGGTGTGGGCGGCGGCTCTGACCGCCCAGAATAGGGCTCACCTCTGGCGCCCTCAGAGGATATTGGCGGTTAGAGCCATACGCGGTTACCGCACCGTATCGACGGAGGCGGCGTGCGCCTTAGCCGGTACTCCCCCGTGGGATTTGGAGGCGGAAGTGCTCGCCGAAGTTTATCGGCGAACGGCAGACTTCCGGGTGGGTAGCGGCATTCGGCCCCCACCCGAAGAGATACGCGAGTGGCGAGAGGCCGCTCGTCGAGCCACGATGGCTCGTTGGTCGTCCCGGATGGAGGCTCCACGTGCTGGCTTTGCCGCCGTGGAGGCTCTCCAGCCGGTCATCGCCGAATGGGCGGGGCGGCAGCACGGGACCCTTTCCTTCCGACTGACGCAGATTCTTTCCGGGCATGGTTGCTTCGGGAAGTATCTGCACTCGGTCGCCAGGAGGGAATTGAGTCTCGCCTGTCACCACTGCGACTGCAGTGAGGACTCGGCTCAGCACACGCTGGCGGTTTGTTCCGCCTGGGCGACGCAGCGTGGGGTCCTCACTGCAGTTATTGGAGAAGATCTCTCGCTACCGGCCGTCATACGCTCCATGGTCGGTAGCGACAGTTGTTTTACCGCGGTCGCAACCTTCTGCGAAGACATAATTTCGCGGAAGGAGGTGGCGGAGAAGGCCCGGGAGGACAACCTCCACTCGGACCCAATTCGCCGCCGGCGAACCGGGCGGCGGAGGCGCGCGTACCAGCGCCTCATGCCGCCTTGAGTGTGGCCGCGGGTGGACGGGACGGGTTTTCCCCTCCATCCGCTATAATGGCCAGCAGCGAAGAGGCGACGTCCGCGTGTGCCGTACGTCGCCTAAAAGGAGAGTTTATCCGCAGATGGTGTCCGCGGTAGCGGGCAGGCGCTAGGAGGGATCTGGATGTCGTAATAACAGCTGTTCCCGGATCCCTCATATGTCAGGCGCAGAGTGGCACACCGTGTGGTTTTAGTCGGTCCGATTCCGACACACCACCCCGCCGTAAACCCCGGTGGGGTGACGGCCCGAGGGGGTTTCCACACGTTAAAAAAAAAAAAAAAAAAAAAAAAAAAGGACGAGTGACCCTTCTTCATATATTGAGACCTTTCCGTGGGTCCGGCAATCTTCAGGAGTAGTGTAAGCCCTAAAAAGGCTTTCTAAAGAACTTCAATGTCGTCTCGTACTTGGGTTTTGGAAGTTTGATGGCAGTCATTCTACATAACAAACTAAAGCTTAGCCTTGCCAGTAGAATTAAACTGACCCCATTTTAGTTTGCTGAAAATGGTCGGCGGATTATAATTTCCCCAGTTGGTTCTTTTCAAAAGTTGAGAAAAGATTGTTTTACTAGTGGTGAATCGCATCTATTGACTACAAACGTATCTTAAACTAAAAAGAGGCAAATAAATCCTTTTTGAAAAAAAGAGTTGAACTAATCTTAAACAATACTGCGTAGGAAAACAAAAAATTAAACAATAGTTATAAATCTAATTGAAAAACTAAAAGAGGTGCTTAGTTATTATGCATCGGGCCTAGCGCCGACTTCAATCAGAATAGAAGCTACATATTGCTAATATAATGTTAACTGCTAAATTCGGAGTTTTTCTATTACATTATTTGTTGAAGTTGAAGTATTTTAAAACTTTATTTCTCATTACTATTATATTTTACAGACTCAGTTAATTAAATACAATATATTACGCTAATTAATTAAATTACAGTCATACATACTTACGTTAATGTTATATTTGTGTTGCCAGCTTTATATAATTTGAAATTGATCCTCAGTATTAGAATAAGGCACAATGTATGGACATATAAATCAACTATGCGTAATATATATGTATAAAAAAGTTGGGCATACCAAAAATAAAAATGTCTTTCACATCGTGGTACCCGAACTTCATGCCGTAATTCTTTTAAAAATAAATACCATTGACTGAAATGTTTGAAGTTAGTTTAAGTATAAGATGAGGTAGAAAATTATAGAAAAAGACAATTAACGATGGTAGTGGCTCTACAAGACTAAAATAAAACACGTTTTTAATTCCACTTACTCGTACGTTTATATTGCTATTGTATTGTTCTATAATGCGTAACTTACACTTCACACCTTATACATATATATATAATAATAAGATTAATAATAAAGGCATCTCGGACAATTTCAACCGTTTAAATTTCTGCGCGGGAACCATTTAATTATACTCTGTGTTAAGTGTTCTCGTGTGAAGTGCTCACAGCGATAGCCTCGACAACAGTATACAGTTTCAGCATGGGAACCAGCAGAAGTTTCACTTGACTGGGCTCACTGTCGTCCATCCACAACTGTCATGTTACCGTTAGTCTGTATTTGAAGAGATGACTTGTGTCGATAAATAAGCAATTACTAAATAACATTGTTTAAAACACATTTTGTCACGCCTTCGAAGTGGAACGTGGATTTTAGGCCAGATATTGCTTGTTATTTTGGCGTTGGCAACGAAACAAAGGGCGTCATTTTCAAACAAGAAGATGTGTGCTTAAGTACACACTGAAGATCTAACAAGCACAGTAAAGTTTTAACAGTTTAAAGAGTGTAATGACTATGGTTATCTAAGTTTATAATCCAGCAGCTTATTACTTTGCTCATCTTTTTCAATACTTTTTTTACCTGCAATTTTTAATTTTTTTTTGTGTAAATACAATACAAGGTCATTGCTAGGATGCATAATAAAACATTTACGTCACTTTATATCTATACCAAAATTATGAAGTTGAAGAATTTATTTATTTCTTTGGTTAAACGTGCTAATTCTGAACTATCGGTCCTATTTGAAAAATTCTTTGAGTGTTAGAATTCTTTCGAAGTATCAATGAAAAATGTTTCACAAACGGAGAGAAAATATTCCTATTGGATAAATGGGTAAAGTTTCGCAAAAATAATGTGTGGCAACTTCCACATACAGCGCAAACAAAAAGACATACTACAGCGCCATCTATCGAAGACGCATCAAACTATGGAGTAAAGAACTACGGAGCGACAACTAATTCTGTATCGCGGTATAGAAATTCTCGCGGCGATTAGCATAAACACAATATCCCACCATCAACCGTTTGACCGTGATCACCTCGCCTAGTCGAAAGATCCTCCCTTTATGCTGGAGGGATATGACAGCCATCCCTCCACAAATGTACGAAAGAATTGTTACTCTTTAAAAGGTCTAAAAAGGAAGTTTGTGACGTTTGTCTATCTTTTAAAGTTGACTCACCCCGTGTAATATAAGTATGGGCAATAGAGGCAGACGAGCTTGCGTGGGTTAGCTAGTTTTGTATACAATGCAACTTACACGGTTTTTACATACTTCACACATGAATCTTTTCACAAGTTAGACTACTACACGGCTGTTACGAAATATTGCACTTAAAAGGTACGTATGACACCGCAACAATGATTTACTTTCACCACAGCTTGGGTAGCGCACATCTAGGCCGGATGCAGTTTCTGGACCATAAAGGATATTACCACCATTGTTCTCACACATACTTCTGCCTTGGTGTTGCGCCTACTTGAGATATTACGCAAAGCATCACATTGTGACATTAACATGATGAATCTCAAGACATTAAGTACAATTTTTAACGTTAAAGTACCGTATCGTTATATAAGTGGCCCATTACAGAAATGTCAGTTTTAATTTTAATGTCAAGGAATAAATTATTAAAATGTGGTTTGTTACTATTTTGCAGGGATTACGTAGTCTTCATTCAATCTTTCAGGTCACCAATAGAATTATTGTTTTCTTGTATTTATGTTGATGTTTACTAACTCTTACTTCTATTTAACCGACTTCAAAAGAGGAGGTGGTTCTATGTTACATTGTATATATTTTTAACTACTTACAGCGTGGTCTAGCTAATAAGTTAATGTTCGTTCAATAGTCGAAATCCGACATACAGTTGAAGATTTTATTTGTTTAGATGAACGCGCTAAGCTCAGGTACTGATTGTTCAAATTAAAAGATGCTTTCATTAGTGGATAGCCTGTTTTCGAAGAATGCTGTAGGCCATATAACATTGTGATACAGCCTATAGGAGTCGAGCATCAATAAAAAATATTACAAAAAACGGGGAAAATTTGTGAAAAAGAAGTTGCACGGGTATGCTAAGCTAGTAGGTTAATAAGTAAATAGAGGAGAAGACGGATTTTATTAACGTAGTCTTAACTTATGTAAAATTCGCGGCTGGCGAACCGGATGGCGGAAGCGCAATTAACGTCTCTTGCCGCCCTGTGTGTGGTGGGTTTTCCCCTTCATTCGCAACAGTGGTCAGCCGCGAGGACGTGACGTCCGCATGTATGGTACTCCTAAATAGAAAGTTCACCCGAGGTAGTGCCAGAAGGTAGGGTCCAGATTGCTTAATAACATTAATTCCTGAATTCCTCCTATTCTCGACGCTGAGCAGCACACCGTGTGGTTTTAGTCGGTCCAATTCCAACACACCACCTCGCCGCAAGTTCCAGTGGGGTGACAGCCCGTAGGGGTTTTCACACGTAAAAAAAAGGATGTATAACGGGCACAATATAAGTACATAATTTCAACATTCCATATATACAATATGCTTAAAATTAATAATTGTACATAGTTACCCACGTAAGAGAATTTTTTGGTTGTGCTCGGGAAACATTTACTATTTCTTTATAGGCTTATTATTATTATAATATTATAGTACTCCTATTACAGAGTTGTAATTTTTAATAGATAAATTTCGACGGCAAAGGGATAATGATCTCTTGAAAAAAATAACCAACACTAATTTTGTAAATGATATAATTTTGTAGTTTACAAATAAACCCAAAGTTGTTTGTGGCCTGTCAAGCTTTACGTATGTCTTTTGTTTAAAATATAAGAAAAGTTTATAAATTAATCACTAATGTTCACTAATTCAGCTTAACTCTATGTTTTATGATGCACAGAATTTCATTTGAACTTACTACTACTACATTAGAAGACCGAGCCAGCCGTAACTCGTATTACTCTACCACCGTATCAACACATGAAGAGAACCTTCCAAAGACACAAATTAAAAATAATATTCCTTTTTGGGGTAAGCGTATTTCAAAATGAGAAGGTCTAATTAGCACTAACATTAATTACCTAAAGAATGTTTATATATTTTTAAACGATACTTAAGAACTTTGTTCAACATAAAGGCATTTATATTTTAGAAACATTTTATTTAACAAATAAATTTTAAGTATCCATTAAGTTGAGCAAATTAAACATTAAGTATACATTCTATGTGTGGTGACGGATTTAGAATACAGATTGCCATCACCCTTACTCTTTTCATGGGTGTTGTAAGAGGTGAGTAAGGGAACAAAATATGCAAGACAACATCACTGCAAAGAGAAGGAAAACTTAAAACAAACTCTATAACAACCAGCCAGCGTGGCCACTGTATTTGCCAAAACTTATTTGCTAAGGAGATACCTATATCTAGCCGTGGAAATGCTGTTGATGATGATGACACATTAAGTAGAGGTTTAGAGGTCTATTTTGCTATATAAAATTTATAAGAAAACAAGTCCTAAGTACAGCCGTTAAATGCTATCACGTTTGCTAATAACCACACGAGTGAGTCAGAACTGTTTACCGTTGGTAGAATATTAATATATAGAAACTTATGACTCATACGTTTATATAAATATTCACAAACGGCCATTGAAACTAAGACTCTAATGTAGTTACAAACGAGTAACCAAAGACGCTGTTAAGAGGCCTGTTTATTATTTTCAATTTCACTTTTTTAATTCATTATAATCATTTGTATTTATATAGGTTTGCATTTCGTTTCACTACATGTTTGCTTATTTACTTCAGTAGTGCGTTTAGTAATTTTTTGCGATTCCATGACTATTGTATTGGTATTAAGAGAATCCAGTAATATCTACTTACACATACAGTTTTTATGTAAAGAGTTTCCATTGCCGCGTCAAGGACAACGAGGTTTGACGCAAGTGGCCTTTTTATGAAAAAGTTCAAAGGATGATGATTAGATTACTGTAGAGGAATGAGCGTCATGAACCCCTAACACAAAATAAATATTCTTCGACCAGGCGAGGCGATCATGCCTGGCATTCCGCTGACCTACAGTTGATTTTGAAAAGTTGTACATATGCCAATTGGCCCGAGTTACATGACTGTAGAGGAACGGATGCCATGTCCCTCCAACACAAAAAGGATTTGCCGGCCAGGCTGGTTGATCACGGGTGGCGAGCTGAAGTCCCATGGTTGATGTTGAGAACTTACATATGTGCTAATCGGCACGTGAATTTCTATTTCGCGATAAAGGATTAGTTTCTACATATTTCGGTGTGTCTTTGGTAGATGGTGCTATAGTAGGTGTTTGTTTTGCGCTATATGTGTAAATCGCTAAAATTACTTTAAAATTTTGTCAAATAATTACCATTTACATAGTCTGTTTGTCCATCTTAATTTTCGCACAGAAATAGGGTGGAGAGATTTTAAGTCTCTAGATCACTGGTTTCAAAATGTTGTAACTAGAACATACTGGGACAAAATGGTACCCAGCCATTTGCCGAGTAAACATTCAAACAGAGATAACTTCATTTAGTACATTATAGGGACACTTTGTATTCGGTTTGTCTATAATGTAAATAGCTTTAAAAAATTGATACCAGCTTACTATCTATATCTATATATAAATGTATATTTATACACCTGTGATACAATGTGTGAATATAATACATTTGTACAGGTGCTAGCTTTTCACCTTCTAATGTACCATATTTTATGTATTATAATACTTATAGTTAAAATTGCAATTAATTGTGATAATGATATAAACCTTAATTTGTGAAATATTTATTTATTATTTATAACTATTAAAACACAGGAACTAAAGCATAATTTCAAAGATAATGTACAGTTTTTGATGCAGTGAGTAATGATCTTAAACTAGTATAATGTAATTATAATTTAATGAAAACTTTTATCGTCTGTGAACGGTTAATTCAATGATGACAGAACTGAAATTATTTTTGATTTTATGCAGTTATGGTTACAGTGATTTATCTTACAATGTGACACAGCAGTTTTAATTTAATGTTAAAACAAGCTATAGTAAAACATTACTGTTATTTCAAATTTAATGTTAGTTTGCCAAAATCACACATTGTTAATTTTCTAATACAGTTGTACGAGTACGTACATAGTATTATTTATCTAGAACATAAATCTTAATGTGTGCAATTACAAATTTTATATATATAAATTTATTGTTGTTCGTTAGTTGTATTACAACTCGAAAATAGTAGAACCAATTTACCTAGTTTTGGTCTTTAAAAATTTATGGAATTCTAGTGGAAGCTTAAACGGAGTAAAAGTGAAAAAAAAAACTAAATAATACTTAAAATATAATTTTACGCGTACGAAGTAGCAGGTACAGCTAGTAAGCTATATTTATATGAGTGTAAAGATTATTTACTCTGTGAAAGACAAATAATTAATTAAAAGATTACATATGAATTATTTTCTTTTCTAACGCGACAAGATAAAAGGTAACACATTAGATTGAGGTTGATTTATCAAACTCGTGAAAGAAATACTGTAGGACGATTTTCCTTAACTAAATTATATAAGGTACAAACATCCATTGAGTGTACAATGATAAATAATAAAATACCAATTAAATTCATAGTCAGTCATGTATCATGTGTCAATAAGGCAATAACTTGCATATAAAAATAGATAGACAGTGTTTGGTACCCCTTTTTCACTGTTTCACATACTGGATGACACTGATGAATTTTTAGCGTAACTAATAAAAAGAGCATCAGAAACAGAATAAAGCAGTTTATTCTTATCAAATCACCAGCCTCTTACAGTCCACTGCTGGACATAGTCTTCCCCTTAGTAAGGAGGTTTTGGCCGACTATTCCACGCTGGCCAGACGGATTAGAATTGGGTTTGTTTCAAGTTTTCCTTCTCTTTGTAATGATGTCGTCTTGTATATTTGGTCCCTTAGTCGCCTTTTACGACACCCACAGGATAAATAAGGGTGGTAACACTCTGTATTCTTAATCCGTCACCATACGGAGAATTATTATCAATAGTTTCAATCTATATTGGTCCACAACTAGTTCAATGTACCAAATTTTAGCCATTTGTTTGTTTTATTTTACGAATGATTTTTATTAAAGTCATCCAAAGTAATTACACTTTTTGTGCTGAGCTGAGTTTTTGAATACTTACTTCGTAGCTTCTCTATTCGGCAGGCAACAGTATCTACTTCATGTATATACCTATACGTATCTTGACGGTCATATTGAATTTGTATGTAGGTTTACTTTTTTCGGTTACGAAGATATCAAAAATGAACAGGCAGGCAGAGAACTACGAGTACAGGTATATACAGATAGATACATGAAGTATAGTTTTGCGGAAAGAACTACGATTGCTTTTACAATATTCATTTTGGACCATTTGTAGGGTAACTTTAGCTAGTGTATATGTTTCATACATTGTAACAAAGTAGTGCAAGGTTATGTTTTTTTTTTTAAGTTATTATTGTTTGTAAATATAGGCATAAATAGGTAGAGAAAATGCACTTTTAAATCGCTCCTATTCGACTTTATCACTGCGATATACAGGATTTGATAAAAGATAGGATTGAGAATATAAGGCACTTTTTCCTTGCATTGTCACTCTAGTAAAAATGTTAATTATTAGTTTTAGGCGCCAAGCGAGTAAACACCATCATCTGACAACTGCTTATGATAAATTACAAAAACTTAAAAGTCATATACATTTCTCAGAGAGGGTGACCAATACCCATATATTGTTTCTAATTCACGTGATTTAGTACTTACCTTATTGTGCTCGGACACGCCGCCAAGCCTGCCAAATTTAAATCGTGTCTACTAGATACAACAGTCATAGATTCCATCCATTTCTATCTAAAAAATTATCCAAACTGCGGTGAGACTAAGCTTAAGGCAGACTGATAGATTTACGTATGCTTGTTGGATTCCAGTTTTAAATCAAATGAACATTTTTGGCGTTGGATTCAATAAAACATTATTATATATTTCTGTTGGATTCCAAATGTTAGAAACGCAAGAATTATGATTTATTGTTGTTGAATTTCAAAAATTTTTTTCCGTTCGATCCCAAATAGTGACCGAGTTGTTTCGAATTTAGAATAATTATACATAGATAATATATACATAGCAGCATAAGGTGTTAAAGAGATGCTAATTTGAGACGCTGTCAACATTTAATTCGCTTTTATTTGTGGTTATGATTATTCTCTAAAAAATCAAAAGACTGGTAACTATGAATTAATAAACCATGGTTCATCATGTAGTGCAGTTCCTTTTATATTCATAGACTGCGCATTTTCGTCGACGTATCTCAAAAGGAAATAATTTTTCTCACCATTTAAATTTTCCTTGGCTTTCCACAAATATTTCAAGACCAATATTAGTCAAATCGACCCAGCTATTATCGAGTTTTACTAAGATTAACTAACATGTCATGAATGGTCATATCTAATTTTTTACCCGACGGCACCAGGAGGATTGTGTTTTAAGAGAGTGTGTATTTCTTTGACTTGTTCTATAGTCTAAATGGTTTTAAATAATTTGGAGTTTGAGATGTTGTTAGATTCGTCTTCAGTATGACACTGTGTATATCAAAATTATAAAAAAATAAAATGGCAGATATTTGGTGTTAAAATATGTGTTTCCAAAAAAATATTATATAATCAATTTATTGCATGGAATAAATCACAATGTGTCTTAACCAATCTTAACCGAATAGATGGCACTATATGAATATATAGTGCCATCTATTTTTTATTTCCGAATATTAAAGTCATGGTTAGTGTCCTTAACATTTTAGTGGGTTGCTCACACCGCGTTTTATTGCTAGTTCTATCTGCATTGGTAGATGGCGTGGTTTTAATTATGTTTACTACGTATAGAGGACGCTGATCCACAATTCTTTGTAAAAAAGCATTCCAAGCGAGCTTTACTCTCCCACGCAAAGCTCTGTGAGCTACACAATGCCTGGGATACAAAATAATAAATTTGATTTACACTGCTTGATTCGTAAGTTGTATTAAGGAAGTTAAGAGCATAAACCGGCAATGTAAAGGAATTTACAGTAGTTGTCGCTTGCTATAATAAAGAGGTAGTGTCATGGTGAGCTGGATTTGAGAACGCGGGACCGGCTACCAGTGGCTGGCGGCAGTAGATTCGTGTTCGCTAACAGTGGCAGGTGGCACGCTGTCCCGTAGTGGCACCTAACTTGCGTTCGCGAGATCATACCTTTTAGAAATTGAACTTGAACTCTCCGTTAGAAGTGTTGATAACGGAAGACTTAGATAAAATTTTATGTTGCAACATTGTAAAATGTGAACTGCCTATATGTGTCGTGAAGTGTTTGGAGAAATACCGGCTCCATCAGTCATGTCATCAACTACGATATAAGTGCAAAATTATCTTACTTTTTAACTGATAATGTACACAAATACTGTATGGTTTTATTCAACGTGAATCGTCACATACATAACTTGGACTTTAGTACACTAGTAAGTATATCTACTGATGTTTAACAACTTTCTTTGATGTTGATGTACGAGTTAACTATGCAGATGATCTGTTTACTTACTACCAAATGCCAGCACAGGTGTCTATGTTAGCGTGGTAACTTAAATCTTATTGTATTGGAATAAGCAATAAGTATTTACTGGTACATAATTACTGGATTTTATATATTTACGACAGTTTAACTTGTATCACAATGGTGTTATGAACAGTATGATATTGGAGGACAATTGTCCATCGGTAGTGTTTTCCGTGAAATTTGGCACCACAGTACGGCCACCACGAGGCCACGGTTGAGTTGAATGGCCGCCGTGGCGACCGCGGTCGTCGGCGCCGTGCATCCATCGCTGGCCGTACTTACCTCACCTCAGCAATAATCTCATTTGGTTTCTTAGCGGAACTGATTATACAGTAGTCTCATGTACTCCGGGAGCTTATTTACGTCGAAGTTTAAAAGTTTCGAGTCAGAGATGATGTCGCTTTAGAACTTCTTGCGCCCCAGTTCCATGACTTGTCGTTTGAGGCTCTATTAAAGACACTTGTGTTAACGAGTTTTCTTTCGCAACAGATTTATTTTTAATTATACTGAGTAAGGCTTAAAAGTTGTAACTATGTATATTGTCATTTTCTGATTACGCGGACACATTTTCTCCACCCAAGTTTTTTTATTTAATATTGTTATCATTCTTTGAGACGGCCTCAAGAGGCACTGCCATCTTTCTTTCTATCTGGGGCTGTTAGTGATAAGGAGGTCAATTTCATTTATAGCTTCGGCTTGAAATCCTGCCTTTGTGTTGAAATCGTTATCTTAATAGACACATATAAGTTTATAGAACTGTTTGTATGCACAATAAGTATAATTGCCGAATTTAAAAACATGTTTATTTGGGATATGATATTAAGTAGGTATCTGTTACGAAAATAAATTCTCTAAGAGATTTAACAACCTACTTTAATGTGTATTATTTATATCTCTTTTGTTCAATTAGTATTTTAATTCGCAGGTAATTTCTATATAATTAGCAAAGATTTAAGGTAATATATTCTCACACGCTAATTAAAAACTGTCAAAATAAAAATCTCCGTTTTTAAAGTTTGCTATCAGAATAACCTGACGGTGATTATGCTATTTCGCGTTTGAGATCGTTTACATAATTATTAAAATGTTAAATACAAACATACATTAACATATGTCTAACTACATAACTTGCCGTTTTCATTATAGGTGTAATTTTTTAGATGTTCTCTGTGTCTCTTGTATGTACAAATATGTCTGTACCGTATCATATTGATATCATATATCTAACAAGTCATACAAATGATCCGTAATGTATCTCAAGAAGCTACTATTATTTTAATATTACATAAGTACGTCTTTTACCTTACCAGCTTGAAACTGATTGCATATATTTATATTTTTCTATTAATATATATATTTGTTAATGTTCTATATAAATATATATATTTCTGTCGTCTAGAAATGTCGAAACGCTTGGCGTATAAATTATAGAAAGTTGGTAGTCGGGAGCGGTAAGGGCACCTTACGAGAGGGTCAAGAGAGCTCTTATCCTCGGCAGAAATTTGTAAATCGTGGTCCACTCAACGGACCACCCACTTCTAAACCATCGAAAATCTGCCCATCCACTTTTACTGCTTTGTCCTACCCTCGTTAAGATATTTCAAGAGTTCTATATCGCGTCCTTGAAAAGTAGATACTTGGGATAATCAGTTTAGTCATGCGATAAATTCCATATGTTTACAGAATTATTTTATTATTTAGTTTATATGCAATCATTATAATAAAATGTATTATATATATTCTATAAAGTTTTAGAATCATAGAAATAATGTAGGATAACTTAACTGTCTTAGTTTCAAAAGTCAATTAAAATGCCATCAAAAGCTACTTCTACGATCAATAAGTCAAATGTATTACAAACAAACTAGGTCTAGGCTCTAATTTTACACATCTATTGTGGTAAAGTGTACAGTATTTTTATTTACGGTAAGTTTTTATTGTAAGACAATAGTATTTGAGTCGATTTGTTCAATTAAATTTTTTGATAGAGATTTGTATCCTCATTTTGTTTAAAAAGAAAGTCGAAATTCTTCTTAAATTATAAGTTTTAGAAGTCACAACACATACACGCATTTGAAACAATATATTTTGGCTAATACTAAAAATAATATGGCGACGGCATTTTGGACTTTTTTGACAATAAGAATCTAATTTTAAACAAAATATTTTAGCGGCTTCTCGTAAATATTCGAGACTTACCATAAATTTATTACATTTTTGTCATCTTTATTTAAATATCGATTTTTTATTTTTATTTATTTTATACATATCAACTTATACAAGTCGTGTTATAAGCAAAATATACACTATAGTCTACGAATATAAGCATACTGTAAAGTCTATTGAATTTAGCCTAATATAAATGACTTCAAATTTGTTCGGATTATATGTAGCTGGCAAGTAGCACATACGGAACAGAACCGGCACCAATACCTGAATGCTGCGGTGATGATGCTAATTTGTAGATAGATTTATTAAGCTACAAGTTTTAAAGGTTAAACGTTATTTAATGATTTTAGGAGGTTTTAAAAATTTTGAATTGTACTTGAAGGGAAGGATGGAAAAGACGGAGTCCTGTGGTAACAATTATAGAAATACAACGGTATTGAGATCATTTTATTTTTTTAAGATCAGTCTTAAGTAAGTAAGTAGAAAAAGATGTATTAATTATACGGTATATTCATTGATGGATGTTATTTTTTCTCTGGAACAGCATTGACTCGCTTCCTACTTTTTTATTTGAAAATGTGCCAAAACCTTTTCGATATTATGATATATGTCTGGTAAATTTGTTAATATAGTTTATAAAAATGTAAATGTATAAAAAGGATTAGTAAGTTCTTTGAACACTCGTATCGTCAGTTTCACTTATGCCTTATTAAATCTAAACTTACCCCATTTGAAGTATGTCTGGCATGTTACACTCTTTAATATCTGTGTTATTATATTATTGGCAGATTAAGTCTCATTTTGTTGAAGAATCTAATTTTAAGTACTTTTTATACAAAATTAAAATTAAACAACTTACCAATTATCATATAAGTCGTTATTTTTTCAGTCCTAAGATGGCTAGCTTGTGTTGTTTCTTTTATTTCCAGAACTTTTTCAAAGTGTTCTACCTTCATAAAGTGTTATGAATGTAGAGCCCAGGTAAATTAATTACACTACAAAGAGGTTGGGTCCCTTGGCTACTTACAGAATATTTTCCAAGCAGTAGGTACATTAAGTAATTACATCAAACAAACTTTTTGCTTTCAGTTTTGGTCGCGTTCTGCGCGTATCGCGCAGATCATGTGTGTCTGTTTTCATTACTATGTAATTTTATTATTTTGCTATGAATTGGTTATAACTTAATTAATTAACAGACATCTTTATTCATCAATCTCTATATTCGTTTCAAAATTATAAATTAGAAGGCCAGCAAACTAGGAAGTAAAGTTGAACAAACCTGAAGAGACTCTTCCCTAAAAGCTAGCACTAATTAAAAAAATTCCAAACAACAGATAGACATTATATACAAATAATACCTATAAAGTACTACCATAAAATTAATTTGGCCCTTTACGGTGGTATAAGAAATATATTGTTGCTAAATGACTATATAAAATGACTGGGTCGTCTAGTTAACGAAAATTATGCATGTGTCACATAACGGAACGGCCTTTTTTGTTGCTGACAGAGTGAAAAATCCCTTCGGATGTTTGGCTCCTCAGGGACACAGGAGCCAAGAATATGTGGTGTTTCTACTAAAAACCACCCCGGCGGCCGATCTCAGGCGTCCTACTCTGAAGAGGACCCCGATGACCTAGCAATGATTATAGGCTTTAAGAAATTATGGTAATTATAAAAAACCAAAATAGTAATCCAAGTGGCGTGTAATTGGAGAGGCGTATGTTCAGCAGTGGACTGTGGTAGGCTAATGATGATAAAAAATCTTATACACGATATATTCGATTTATTTTTCTTTAACAAGTACTCGACCCGCGTTGGAGTTTAGATGACTATATACAGTATGTATAAACTAACAAAAAGGATTTTTTTGTAGATTATCATACTTATCGTCAAGTTAATCTAGAGTTTAGGCGGCTCAGATTTCATTCTATAATTCTTTTCTCTTATGTAAAAGTGTAACGATCGCCGATGGGACAATAAAGTTCTGGAGTGACAACCACGTACTGGAAAACGCAGCATTGGTAGGCCCCCCACAAGGTGGTCCGACGACCTGGTGAATCCTGGGAAGCTGAATGTGGGCGGCACGGGACCGATTATTATGTAGAATCTTGAGCGAGGCCTATATCCAGCAGTGGACGTCTTTTGGCTGAGATGAGATGAGATGATTGAAAGTGTTACTAATTTATTTATCTTATTAATTTAGAAGTAAAAATATAATTATAGAGAGAATGCCCCATGGCATTAAGTCCGCCTTTGTACAACATGTGCATTAAGTATAAATAAATAAATAAATAAATAATTATTTTTCCTAAACTCAACTTCGAAGAACGTGATAATTAAGTAGCTTTGTCATAAAATATACCGGAATATGTTTTCCGTTAATCACATCCAAATTATACTTAAGGAAACTATCACATTACCTCTCATTAAGGATATAGTCATTTGTAGAAAAAAAATATGATAACATGATTATTTTTTTGAATTATTTATGTTAAACATAATCAAGTTTATTAATTTTATATAAACCAAATATGCAGATACTAATTTCCGGTGGAAATTAGTAGATATTTCGTCGAAATTCTCATTTTAAAACTTGTTTGATAATTGTGAACATAATAATTTTAAGTAGATTTTTTTATGCTCTTAATTAAATTCAATAATTAATACGATTAGTCCAATGTTAAGTAACTTCTAAACTAGCTAAAACTGTTGCAGTTTAAACTAACAAATCCTAAAATTTGGTACAAGTACAGGCAATGTATATAACAATATGACGTAATAAGTACTCCTGCTAGAATCAGGCTTATGACTACTACCAAAAAAGTACGATAATAGTACCTCATTACTAAATATGAACTTTTTAGATAGATCTCTATCTCGATTTAATCGACTTTAAATTTAATCAATTTATCTGACTGAAGGACTATATTAATTTTTGTTGTATCTTGATATTACCATAAGGTAGGTCAAGTAACACAGAACTAACGAGTTTGGACTTATTAATTAGTATATACAGTAATCTGTAGACTCTTCTGTAATCAAAAAACTCTTTAAAAGATAGAAGAGACAGTAAGAAGAAGTCCGTATTAGTACGAGTACATACCATATTTAGGTTTCCTCTACCGTATGTATACTCGTACTATGACGTACACATATAGGGTCTATTTATTGTGAGGGACATGTCGGAATTTGCATGCACGGTTCTATTATCGACATGAATATTCGCGGGCAGGCGGTGAGCGGCGCGGGCGCGGGCCGCCCTGCTGCCCGCCTCTGCTAGAGGACAATAGAACCTTTGTTGCAACAATGTCCATTTCCGATTACCAGATTGAATCGCGTCGGTCAAAGCGTTCTCATTCCAATATATTATATTATATCCACATTGGCTGAATTAATTAAATTTTTGTTGTCTGTTGAACTTATACGTATTGTGTTAACATCCAATTTTATTCTGATAACAAAGTTGAAAATGCTTTTAATGAAAAAATATGTTGTGAAAAATAAAAAATTTATAGAATAAAGATTTTTTCACGTTATGAGGAAATTAAATCACTATTGGTTGTAAAATAAAAACTAATTAAACTGATGGTCGTAGTTTTCGATACCTAAAACGTGTAAACTTCCTACTGATCGTCAGCATATGTACGTACATACATAGTCTATTTATAGCATCGAATCAATTTTAACTTTATGACTTATATTTTATACGTGATATAAATGCGGTTTATGGGCATACATAAATACCAGACCAAATGTTTGCGGTTCCAACGTTGAGTTTGTAGTGCTTAGTAGTTTTGATGTTTTGTTGAAACGGTGCCCAGCAATGAGTAAGCTTACTCTGTACATTCAAATCCGTCACAAGCTGTTTGCGGTCAGAAAGTTCCAATAGGAATCGAACTAATAATACAGCTCTATTGCTACACCACTGCTCTTGGGGATTCTCAAAGTTTCGTTGTTATTTAATTTAACCTCTCGTTATGCGGGCGGATGAGTAACGCGCAGTCTGCGAAACGACGCCTGGCGTAGTCATTGTTGCGGAAATTTAGACGAATTTGCGACGATCGCGTTTCATTAAGGGGCGTTTTAGTGCGAAAGGAGCACCGCTTTTAATTCACAAAGCGAGTGCGGCGTGAACGTAAAACAAAGTTTTAAAGGGGTTCTTCGTTAGTTGCTCACTCATACAAGGCGGAGAAGTACGTTGACGAAACGCACTGAGTATGTTAATCGCGGATGTGTAACAACTTCTATCCTTACACAACTCTATATCCACATATAACGTGTATGAAACTCCTTTAAACTTGAACTGGGTTAGTTCCGCGTATATTTAATGAATATTTTATGTGTATAATTGTTATTTTATGTAAAAAAAATCCTGTACAAAAGTAGGAGAAACGCTGATATTGCACCTACTCAAAGTTGTGGGAAAAGGAAAGAAAATTGGAAATATGTAAAAACTACAAGTATGCAGAAAATTATTTATTCCACAAATACTGTTTTCTTCGTATATTAACCAATACTGAATAGGTTATCTTTACTTTTATCTATTTCTTCCCATGTCTATAATATAATCCACGTACAACCTGACCGTAAGAGTTGATCTCAAAGCATAATGTGAGAAGACTTATCACATGGCAGTGACCATTCCGAACACTGCATTATAACACCGATCGTGCACTTATTTCAAATTCAGTTTGTTTAAATTACCATCCACATTGCCTGTACTTGTACCAAATTTGAGGTTGTGTAAATTACAACAGCTTTAACTAATTAGACTAGACTAGGTAGAAGTCATTTAACATTTGACTAATCCTATTAATCCTTGAATTTAATTAACAGCATATTGCGACGAACATGAGAAATATCACAGGCCACTCCATTTAAAACTATTCTGTTCACAATATTCAAACAAGTTTTAACATGTGAATATTTCAACTAAATAGCTGTTATCTGCGACATATGGCGTCAGCAGCAAACTCCATCACGTATCACCTTTAAGACTTTCTATTAGTTATAAAGAAAAAAAATAAGGCCGAGGTTCACTGTTATTCCGGACAAAAACTTCTATTACTGAGTGTTGATTTCGCTGAGAACTTCAAAGTTGAAAGTGTAAATGATCGTTTGACTCGAAAAGTTTAATATACATACTTGCTCTTTATACACTTATTATCAGTGACGTATAAAATTATGATATAATGGCATGCCGGTGCTCTTAAAGCTCCAAAATATTTATGCGTAATAAAGTTGGAAAGAAATGATGAGGTGATATGTAACATTACGTGCGCAGGTGAGGCTACAAGGGTCCGTCATATTATTCTTAGTACCGCCATTTTTCATATTTATTCTCACCTTTATACCCGTGGAAGCTGCTTTGAGCATATAAAAAAATGTCCTCATTTAAGGAGCACTCTATCTACGGTGGTTATTTTGCATTACAATGTTACGTTATATAGTTTATTAGCTATTATATAAAATACAAAATAGATAACACTGTACTAATTGCAAAGTATTCCAGTATATTGTTAAATAATGAACCAACAAGATATTCTGCCAAAAATTATTTTCATGTTATTTAAAATAAATAATTGATATAAATAGAAAGGAAAACTAAATAAAACAATATGTACTTTTATATTAATTGAAAGCTTCCATTTATAAAGTCAAAGTCAAAGTCAAATTCATTTATTCATTTAGGTCACAAAAGACACTTATGAACGTCATAAAAAAAAAAAACAATAAAAGATGAAAGATGAACAATCTGTCGATTAAAATTATAGCTAGCTGGGTTCGCAGATTGTTCATGGTAGAGTGGTGAGAAAAGAACCCAGGAAAGAAACTCACCACCACTCTTTTAACTCAAAATCTTTTAATATTAAAATAGCAGTTATATTCACAATCATAGGTCTTAAAAAAAGAGCAATTCATTTCCAAACATCTAAATCTGTGACATAGTCTGAAACTGAGTAATAAGCCTTTTTGGACAACCTCAGCTTAACAAATTTCTTAAATTTACTAATAGATAATAATACTATGTTGTTTGGTAATTTGTTATAAAATTGTATACATTGACCCACAAACGAATTCGATATTTTATGGAGCCTAGTAGTGTGCAAGGCAAGTTTATTTTTATTTCTTAAATTAAATTGATGGAGATCACTATTTTTCTTAAATTTACACAGATTTTTATGAACATATAAAAGATTCTCGTAAATGTATTGTGAGTGTAGTGTGAGAATGTTAATTTCTTTGAATCTGTTTCTTAGTGACTCACAAGGGCCCATCTTATAGATAGCCCTAATAGCTCGTTTCTGGAGCACAAAAAATTTTACTGGGTGTGTAGTTTACGGCCGTAACCACTAGAGGGTTGGGGTGAGTCGGAGCAGAGTCAAAGTAGCTAAGGGAGCACTGTTTTATGAATTGCTTGATGGTCGGCAAACTGAGGTCGATGTGGAGATCGACGTTGCGTACATACCACGGTGCTCCCGTAGCTTTGCGCATGAAATTATTTTGTAGTGTTTGAAGCCTATGGATCCTGTGTGGCCTAACGTGTGCGAATACTACGCTACCGTACGTCATTATAGGACGTATGCATGCCGTGTATATTCTAACTTTGTTTTTTAAATCTAACTTCGAACGCGCGTTAATTAGACAGTGTAGACGTCCTAGCACGAAGGCAGCCCGGCTGCGGACTGCCTTGATGTGGGGGCCGAAGGATAGACGGTCGTCAAGGGTTATGCCTAGGTATTTGGCCTACCTAGTCCAAGGGATAGACTTGCCGAACATCCTAATCTGAGGGGTCTTCTCCAAAGGATACAAGCTTAGCTGTCTTCTGTGAAACAGCACCGCCTGGCTTTTCTCGGGGTTGACCTCTATCCTCCATTTCCGGAACCAAACGCCCAGTGCGTTGGCTGCGGTCTGGAGTTTTTTGGCTACTGTCGAGGGGTTCACTCCTGAGCAGTAGATAGCCGTGTCGTCTGCGAATAGTGCCGTCTGCACATACCGATGCTTCGGAATGTCGCTGGTATACAGCGTGAAGAGTAGGGGGGAGAGCACGGACCCTTGTGGGACACCGGCTCGTATGGGGTGAGTGGAGGATAGTGACCCTTCTACTCGGTAGCGGAAGCTTCTATTCGACAAGTAGTCTCGTATGATGAGCACGAGTCCGTGTGGCACTCCCATGGTGGATAGCTTAAATAATAAGCCGTTGTGCCACACTTTGTCGAAAGCTTTCGCCACGTCAAAGAAGAGGACACAGTTAAGATACGAACGTGTGAATTTTATACCCTATTCATACAAATGTATAACTGTTACGTTACTGACTAAAAAAAAAAAAAAAGACACTACTTTATTAGCAATAAACTTTCCATACTAATAATACAAATACAAAAGAGTGCCTCTTTATTGTTACCTTTTCATGTTTGAGCCGCTAAACCGGTTTACATGATGATTAATAGGTAGTAGGGCCACGCTAATAGGTAGTAGAGGTAGTAGAGCCACGCTGATTTCAGCACGAACGAATCAGTTCGACTGGGGCAGTACTACCCTTCCACTGAAGGTCAACATAAAGCGACAGCATCCGTGCTGTTGTGTTTCATGGCTGTGCGAGACCGGAGGCCCATTTATGCAGGGATGACGTTTGTCCTGGTAAGTGTGTACAATACAATGACACAATGTCATGTCTTTAACGTCCCCAAGCGAAGCCTGAAAAAGCATCTTACTAGGCCGCCATAGAGTAGGTTACCATACTACATTGTCTGCATTTCCAATGAGTATGATAACCACAACTCTTGGATTCTATTCATGCTTTCCATCAGGCATAGTAGAATTACTTTAGCAGGCCAGTAAAATAAAAAAGATATTTGAAATTTGGTATCCAGACAGTTTAAGTGCCGAGGAAGGACGTAAAAAAGGTTTTTATACCAGAAGTCACCCTTCGAGCGGTCTGGAAGTTTGCATGGGGCATCAACCGGTTTTGATTAATAAGGAAGTATATATATATATATATATATATATTATATAGATTACTTTTTACCTCGAGGACTGACAAAGACGGAGCAGATCGCAGGTAAAAGTTAGTATCAAATAAATCATAGTCGTCGTGTGGAGTTTACGTGACTGTAGATAGAAATACATTTACGCCTACCTAATCCCAGTCACTTAAAAATTTATTTCCTTACTTACAGTTAAATATAAATATTTCTTAACTATCTAACAAGTATAAATTGCTGTGTATCAGGAAAATTAAGAAATTAAGAATTATGAGAAGCAGATCTAAAAATAGAAAAAAAAAATGTAATGATTTAAAATTCTATATTTATGTTGTTAATGTAAATGCTAACAAATCATATACTACCAGTTTTATTTTTCAAAATATTTTGAAAGTTCAAGTATGCATTAGTCAGGAAAAAACTAGAAATGTTGTTATAAATTGGTACCCTAATAACATTAAAGCATTGACCTCTGCCTAGTAATTACGGGCACGAAATAGAACCACGGTATCGCGCTTCGGCTTAATTTGAAAATAATAATGACAGTATAATTAGTGTGCTCTATAATAAACAATGCAACGAACTAGTATTAATTCCCAGGCGAGTTGAAAAATGTTAAACTGAAGGCGTGGTCGGGCAAACGGAGTCGAGCCTTCATATGGGATACGCTACTTCGCCGCTATACTGATTGTTGCCGAGACGGGCCGCCGCAGGCTACCTGCCTTAATTTAAGACTCGAGAAATTATTCATAATAACAAATGTACCTACTAATTTTCTAGATTAAAAAAAATATTTCGTTGAAATGCTTGGAAGTACTTGGAACGTATTACCTTATGACTCACACGAATAATTTGAAGCATTATCCGAATCACTTGAGGTTCCCATGATTATTTCGTATCGAGAGAATGTTTTAAACATTATATTAGACAGCTTTACTCAAGTTCATACATAAACTTGGTTTGTGTATGTGACACGGTTTTTCACTACACTGTTTTTGGCTTATTTCCAACAAACTACTCGGATCCAAGTCATATGTTGAGTTTATTTCAAGAATTTAGTGTCCAGTTCAGAACTGGCTATTTAATGCTTCTGAGTGGGTGTATAGTAGGTTTTTGTTGATTTAACTTCAAATCACACACAAAAAAACCATTACCTCAGTCCTCTTAGGATTTAAAAAATATTTTTAAATGTATGCATATGTAATATGTATTACGATATATGTATTTCTTCTTCAAAAGTAAAGTTATGATCTAAATAACACCGTAAATGTATTCGTCTTCCATCGGTACTCAGATCCGACAATATACTGGTGTACCGTAATGTATGCACGGGCTAAACATGATCAGCTGAACAGTCTAGTAGTTAAATACCAACAATTAGTTAGAATCACCTGGCTAAATGAACGACCTATAATAGGCATACATAGGTAAATGTATCATTAAAGGATTGTAATCCAATTATCACCATGTCTACTTCGTTCCGAGATACATTCAGTAAAATCCTTCTTAGAAGTTATTGAAACCAAATAAAGAACCTTCTTTTGGTGGGCAGACCTCGCTTGCAACACTTGGCTTTGTCTTGTGTCTAAAGACTAGTTTTTCTAATCTAATGGAATGAATCCTCCACATTATATTTGGAGTTCATTTGTTAATGTTTAGTATACTAACTTAGTAATATTTATAATCTTTTTTAGGTAAATTGACACTTAATTATTGTGAACATTGATGATCGTTACTGTGTCGATTCTAATACTAAGCAAGATATTGCACATGAAAGCACCATTTTCAAAAATTCGTTTTCGTTCGTTTCATTTTTGCGTTACACAATAGGAGGAGTAAATTACTGTTTCTATTGAATCTACCCACTAATTAACACTTTCGTGACTTGTAATAGAGAGGACACAAAATATAAACGCTTGCAGATGCTCGTAGGTGTACTATTCGACAGTAATAATAATAGTATAGCTGTTTTCATGCTCTACTGCTCTATAAGTTTTAACGAGTTTACAAAAGATAAAAATACATGAGAGTACATAAAAATCGTTCACATTCAACTGTTGATATTATATACTGATATATACTGTCGCAAGTATGAGTATTTATTTATAAATCTACACTACTTTGTTAGTAAACTGAACCATTATAATTTAAAAAACTATAAAAAAACAGATCTGTTTGTATATTACAAAGATACGCACGAATAAATCTCTGCGGTTGTCATTCTTGCATTGAACTAAGTCACGTATATTTGAGTGGCTTTTTATATTTAGTATAAAATCTCGTTAGAAATGTGGTACATCAAGAAAATGTTCCCGATAAATGAGGTTATCGAGGCTGTCCCGGGCTATATGAGAAAAGTGCGGGTAGTGTGGTGTAAACTTCACGACGTCCGTCGGTGGAGATATAGCCTTTAGGCGATTTACCCTTAATGTTGCACGTGACTCTATAGAGTGTCGTAGCTAAATAATGTTTTACAGATGGTTTCATTTAATGTATATGAATACCGACGTATGAGACCAATATGCCTGTGAATACGAGGAATGAGTAATTACTTAGTATAACGTAGTATAATTATACAGAAATATATAATCACAAATAAATATGTGTATAATTTACGTGATATTTTAATAAAAAATATTTTAACCAATTTCAAAAAATTATGCCTCAAAAACTAAAAAACATAATTTCTTACTATCACAATCCCACATTGCATTTAAGTCGGTTAAATTTCCTCTGAAGTTAGTTATATGTGTATTAAACAACCACTATACCACAGGTCTACACAATATACGAGAGTAATTTGAGGGGCCCTATTCAATAACTAGGCACTCAATAAACGCATTCCATTGAAATTCATAAAACGTAGTTTTGGCGTCATTTAGTAGCTGTTGGTACAAAGCCACTCATTCATGCAGTGAATCCGGACGAAATATTTACGTTCCGTTAGTCAAACGACCGAGTACATACCTGTTTAGTACGATACTTATACACCTTCCGTTTGGGTATTTTACATGCCTGTATTAACATTTTAAATGACGTTTTAATTTTTAAATTAGAAGCAACATTTAAATTTTGACTTTTGTTGTTTTGATAAAGTTTTTATTTACCAGGCAGTGACATTTTAAAATGCACTTTTTAAAATCAAAGTGATAATATACTAAAAATAATAGAAAATGTTTGATATACTTATCTGACAATTTAATTCGATTAAACTAACACGGTGTAGGTATTAGAGAAATATTTTTAATGTCATTATTTAAATTTAGCTTTAACTTAAAAGAATGAATAAGTAACCATGAGGTAGGACAATATTGTCTATGGTTTTACGAAATTTTAATTTCTGCAATAGCTGTATTGTTTTATTACCTATTGACAAAATATATACTACCCGGTATACACTTTAGCTACAGGTGAAAAACAAAAACTTTATTTCTATTTAGTAAATATGTCATAACAGTTCTTGGTGTAATATAAAGTAATGATTTAGGGTAAATTTACGGTACACACATCACACGTCGAAGCAGTTACTAAGGCTATTCTTGTTCGAAATTGTCCAGTTCACCTTACAATGGAAATTCATACATGCGCGACAATACAATCGGACATTCATTCAACGTAATTCTCTACAAATTGTGCTCTTTACTATCGTTTTTCTTAATCGCTCGTAGCATATGTTTTCGATATTTTGATTACTTTATTGTCTACCTCCTTTCTAAGGAGAAGAAAAAGGAGAATTTTGGTTGCTAAACTAACTAAAATATTGTTATCCTTTTACTTGTTGACTAGTCTGGATTTTTTAATGTATACAAATAGGGAAGCCGTGCTCTGGTACATACGGGCCGACCTTACCGCAATGATAACATCGCCTGACATAAAACTGGTGTTAAGTACTTTTTCGTTGGTTTTCACAAAGTAAATGAGATCAGCTAAGGGCTGAACTCACCATTCTAATTCTAGAGGGCACTAAAACGGTGGCAACACACTTGTGTCACTAGACTTGCAATCGCACTCAATATCAGGTAACCTCAATTGCTTATTTGAGGTTACCTGATATAGAGGGCTACAACGTTATTTTTTTATTATTTAACTTATATTTAAAATGTTACAGGTACAGTAGCGCTCAAAAGTATTTTGACAACTCAATTTTATTCCATATCACAAAAAATGATAACAAAATTGTTTCCAATCAAATATTATATATGAAGTAATGATACGTTTCACAAATTAAGACACTTAAATGTAATGTATTTCTACACAAAAAGAAAACATAAAGAAAAATTATTAAGACACGGGTCAAAAGTATTTTGACAAGGAAAGTTTTTATTTTATAAAATAAAAAAGAAAATATTTTTGATATTAACTATTAGTATTTTGTTGCATATCCATTAGCCTTCAAGACCGCTTCACAACGCGCCGGCATCGAGTAAACTAGTTTCTGCAAACGATCAATGGGTATTCGGTTTCATTCGTTACTTATTGCTTCATATAAAGCATCTTTATTTGAATAGTTTCGACATCTTACGTGGCGATTCAGTTCTTCCCAAAGATGCTCTATCGGATTTAAATCGGCACTTTGACTTGGCCAGTCGAGAATTTTGATTTTAGTGAATTTCGAGTCGTTGACATGTTTCGATTTGTGCTTTGGGTCGTTGGTTTGTTGAAAATACCAACCAGGTACCATATTTGCTTCAGCATAGGGTAGTATTTATTGCTTTAATATATCTGCGTACATAAAGCGATCCGTAGTACCTTCTATCCTAACTGAAGGTCTGACTCCGCGGCGAGAAAAGCATCCCCAGACCATAATATTGCCACCTCCATGCTTTACTGTGGGTATTTGATATCGAACATCAAATCTTTTGTTTGCAGGACGTCGCACGTACCGTATACCATCAGATGACACTAAATTAAATTTGCTTTCGTCACTCCACAACACCTTGGACCATTCTGAACTCGTCCATATTCTGAACCGTTTCGCAAACGGAAGGCGCAGCTTCATATTCCTTGCAGAAATTAGAGGTTTCTTAGTTGGAATCCGAAGTCCTTTAGTCTGCGTTTACAGTTGAAACATGTAAATTCACGTCGTAATTTGCCGGTAACTCATTTTTTATTTGCACAGCCGTTTTTCGGACATCACATAACCTTTTTATCAAATGGTCTTCCTTAGCGAATGTTTTTTTCGGACGGCCATTTCAAGACTTATTTTCAATAGTTTTACGTTTATTTAAAAGCTTCGTTCCATGAACTAACAAGTTGTCGTGACACTTTAAAACTTCGAGCAACTTCTTCAACTTCAGTTATCACGGCATTTTTAATATCATTTGAATATTCTTTAGTCTTAGGCATGTTGATAAATGCGGAGTAATTATACCGTATAGACAAAAATATATGCAGTGTGAGTAGAACCGCTGCCAGCAAGGAACTGAATGGTTGTTAAAATACTTTTGAGCGCATGTATAGACTTGTTTTGTTTTTAACAAAGAAAGAAAACTGGAATGGTTCTCCACTTATCTTCAGGGGCGACAACAGAGTGTTCACGTTGCTGACTCGACATCGAGCTGGTGCGATCTCCTCGCTGGCGTCCCTCAAGGCGGTATTCTATCTCCTCTCTTGTTCTCAATTTTTATTAATCTCATAACTCAACACCTTCAGAGTGCGTATCACCTATATGCCAACGATCTGCAAGTGTATTCACAGGCAAGGGTGGAAGACATAACACAAGCTGTTAATGTGGTTAATACAGATTTGGAGATCATAAAGTCGTGGTCGGCGAAATTCGGATTGACAGTTAACCCAACCAAGTGTCAAGCGATCATAGTAGGCAGCAAACGCATTATGAGCAGACTCGATACTGCCTCAATCTCACCAATCATCTTTAACGGATCAGTAGTACCGTTCAGCCCCGTAGTCAAAGATCTGGGCTTACTCATCGACTCTACCCTTGATTGGCGAGCTCAAGTTACTCATGTCAGCCAGAAAGTAACGAGAAACCTGCGAACATTATATCGTCTGAAGAACTTCCTGCCTACTAATACCAAAATTACTCTCATGCAGTCCTTAATAATCCCAATAATCGACTATGGTGATGTGTGTTATTACGACCTGAACGCAGACCTTCTCAACAAACTAGACCGACTTCTCAATAACTGCATTCGATACATTTTCAATCTTCGAAAGTATAACCACGTGTCTGCTTTACGTTCCCAATTAAAATGGTTACCTATTCGCCAGCGCCGCAACTTGCGAGCACTAACTGCCCATTTTCATTTCTCAACTCACCGTTTCGACCTACATATCTTACTCCGTACCTCCGCTATCTATCCTCTAATCACGACAGAATCCTTCGCTCAGAAAATAATCTGCTCCTCTTATGTCCCTCTCATAACTCTGATTTCGTGAACTCTTCGTTCTTTGTTCAGGCAGTACTACTCTGGAATGCGCTCCTGCTCGAAGTCAGGATGTCCACAAACCGTTTTACATTCAAAAAGAATGTACATAGTCTCCTTCTTAACGAGATTGAAGAATCGTCTCATCGTTAGTTGGTTCAGCTTACAGTCAAGTTGTCATAGTGTACGAATATAATTTGAATGTATGTGTATATTTATGTATATATGTGTATTTATGACGTTTGTATTATATGTGTTCAAGTATGTATACGCACTCATGTATTGTATATTTTAAGTGTTAATATAACCTCTGTGCACCTCCTTTACAATATTTCTAAACCACCCTAAGATTGACTGGAAGAGAATGCCTCGGGCATTAAGTCCGTCGATGTACAAAGTGCATAAAGTGTAAATAAATAAATAAATAAATAAATAAATAAAACAAACAAGTTCCAACTTGTAACTCACAGAGGATGAAATACATCATAAATAATAATATAAAAAATACTAAAATTATTTTGAAGTACTCAGTAAAAAGATAACTGCAAAAGTAGTCTTGTCAAAATACTTTTGAGCGCTACTGTATATAGCCTGTCACTAGAACTTATTGGGGGCCACCTTCGAATTCGAATTATACCGATTACGCAATTGTTCAGCTGCCGCTAATTCCATTTTTCAATAATTGACAATGTGAGCATGCCCACATTTACTTTCGGTGATTATAAATGTCGTATAGATATGATCGGGAACTGGCCAGGCAAATTATTCCTCATTTGTCGGTAACCAGCTGCATTGGCGAAACAATATAAACGATTTATTATGTTTCTTCAATAAAAGGTTCATAAGAAACCAATTTGAAGAAATAAAGTTTCTACAAGTATGTACAAATATGAGTTTAGCGACAACCACTCTTGGG
Organism: Hypercompe scribonia; assembly: GCA_949316085.1. Classification (NCBI taxonomy): domain Eukaryota; kingdom Metazoa; phylum Arthropoda; class Insecta; order Lepidoptera; family Erebidae; genus Hypercompe; species Hypercompe scribonia. The sequence continues at coordinate 12,310,270 of OX438971.1, read as the reverse complement.
TTCTACTCATGCTATCCATCAGTTAGAGTAGAGGCACAATGGAAGATTCTATATTAAAAACAAATAAGAATATGCACAAGGATAAAGAGTAAATTTAGTTTTAGATAAGTACCACTGATTTATTCATCATAGTTGTAAATACAACTAGCATTTTGTACCTTCTCTACAATACGTTCATGTGTAGAATTGATAAGTAGTATTTACACTATTATAAAACAGTTTAGATTTGTGCGCGGGCCAGGCGGGCTGATGGCTCTGGCAGGCGTCACAAGACTCACGCGTTGTCATCAGTATGCGCGCAGCAAGTGCGTGTCGGCATGCGACGCCGTCCGCTCCGAGCGCCTACTTCTATGTTTACATCACCAATAACCAACAATTTGATAGAAACCAATTCCATAACATAATAATCACAATACATTATACACACTTGTTAAAGTAAAATAAAATTAAAATTTAATGAGTAACAGCTAAACAAGTTGACGTTTAAAAGGATTTAAATGCAAGCATTGCGTAAACCAGCGGTGCTACTATTGCCGCTAACGACTACATAATTGCCTAGTCTGTCGTTTGTTCTCTCTCTGAAATTAAAAGTAATATACTTAGAAAACGTGCACTGGTTGTATTTTTGATCCCATTTTTTTCCGTAATGACAGAAATTACAGAAATGAAGTCGTTTATATAAACAGACAAAGTAACACGGAGAATTTCTTTGAATTAAATAAACTCTCTATTCTTTTGTCACATGAGTCCTTTGTCTTTAAATTCTGTTTCTAATAAATCACTTTTTGTGCGCAACAACATGGCATGATTCTTAATAGACTTGTTGTATCATGAATGTTGGAAAAAGTTTGTTTAATTTTGTCAAGAACTGTTAAATACCATTATTTCCAGACACATGAGAAATATTTAACGTGAGAACACGGTACATGATTGTGAAAATATTACCACGTACTGGATTTATAAGCGTCACATCATTTATTCCTCGCCGATGAGTGCAGATTGTTCATATCAGTAACAGTATCATGTGCACTTTCTTAAGAAAACGAGAGAAAAATTTCAAATATGGATTGCAATTCTGATAGAATGGGGTGGGCGTGGGGACGGTTGCGCGTAGCCACGATGTCAATCGCAACTCCTCTTTTTACTTCCTGCTCAGTCAGACAATGGCGGGAAAATGTTTTCTACGTGTGGGGACTAACGGGGTGTGGGGTCAATAGCGGGAGCACTAATCTCTATCGGGATCGTTCGGATTAATGGCTCGTATTGCCGTGTCTGTTGTTTGTTTTCTTAATTCTTGGTCTCTCGTATTTTAGTTTTAGAAGTTTCTTATTACAGAACATTAATGCTATTGCTATGTTTTTTCTTTTACACAAAAAGTGATAACTATTATTATTATTAATTTCAGGTGTTAAATAAAATAGTTTTCGTAATAGTTGATTACTATATAAATACTCTATAGTAACGTTTCCTTCCCATCAATCCTCTTCCATCAACGAACTCTAGATAAAATTAGGTACGTAACGTACGTAACGTTGAAAAGTCTTATTTGGTTTTCCGTATTAAGGTAACGGTATAACGTACCCATTATTCACTATTTTGATTGATATTAATAGGAATATTTGTGACTCAATCATGTTAAAACGACTAAACCGATATGAATAAAACTTTGCACAAATAAAGTCTAGATGGTAATGTTGATTAACAAAATAATCATTTGCAAGAGTGATTTTCTAGTTAAAAGCTTTTTTACTAATTCAAAATTTACTGTATTAAATATTACAATATAAATACATAGGAAGAAAGACATAGGAAGCGTACTACGACTCTGAAAAACAATGAAAATGAAAAGCCATTGAGCGTTCGGGCGCTCTTGACCGACTTGGAATGAACGCAACGCCAACCAACAATTTATCCAACGTTAAACTGAATTTGGTTTCGTAAAAGTGGAAGTAAAAAATACGACCCCATTTATTTATATGTTGGTAATTGTTTACCAAGCATTGGGTTATATTGTTGTAGAGTTATTGTATTACCAAATACAATTAAAATTTGATTCTCTCTGTACATTTTGGTTAGTATTAGTGATTTGTTGAATATTTTCAGTATTCGATGCATAAGAACGATAGAGGTGTAATAAATTAAGGGAGATTGAATAAATATAGTATTATGATATGATGTATGTTTGGGTTCTAAACAGGTAGATCAGAGCAGAGGTTAATGCTAAAAACTACGGGGATAGTTCTAAGGATAAACAATGTTTAATTTTTAATTTTATTATTGATAGCTCTCATAGTGATAAAGTAAAATAAAGTACCGAAACTAGCAAGTACCATGAGCCTCTACAGTTGCAAAGAGATGTCGCCACTATGGCAATATTCCGGCGCCTTTATCATGAAGAGTATTTTGACGAGCTCCTCTAAATGACAACACGTGCTGATCTTGGAAGCTACCGTTTTTCAGTGAGAAACATATACTTTTGTACTAAATAGTTCAGCTTTTCTTTCCGATGCAAATCAGTCAAAGCCTGGAACTCACTACCAGTACACGCGTTTCCCTCCCACTAGGATCCTGAGTTTCGTAAGCGAGGCGCACAAAAACATCTCACTAGGCCACCATAGTGTGGGCCACCATACTACATTGTGTGCATTCGCAATGAGTATGGTGACAATTTTTCAATTCTATTCATGTTTTCCATTAGGCTGGATAGAGTCACTCTGGCAGGCTCCTAGTAGGAAAAAAAAATTTTTTCTAACTTTCAAATACAATACCAATTTGTGAAAGTGATATTTTGGTATACTCTATTCCACTTTTGTGTGTCTTTCTTTCACGTGGCTTGTTACAAATATATACAATATATTATCAAGTATTCGTTAACGAATTTTGATAAAAACCATCCGGTATCCTGTAAAACAGTTATTCATTCCATCTCTTAACAATGGGCTATTTATAAGTTACAAAAACGTTAATAAATGTAATCAAAAAAATATGTTTTAAAAGAGAATCCCAAGTTGCAGATATATATTAAACGCAATTTCTGAATAAAATTTGCTTATCTAATCTAACGTGAGTTGCTTATTTCTTCGTACAAAATATTACTGTCTCTGACGCAGTGACTTTACTTGTCAGTACTGCATCAAAGAGTGCTTTTGATAGCACAAACACTAACTAACTAACAAAACTTCTTCCATTTAACCTAACGCAAATAGGTATCAAGATCGTTAATACTTTGCAGAACATCGAATATTCTGTTCTTTTTGTGTAGGTAGGTAAATATCCAGCGGAATCAAATCCACCCGTTAGGGAGAGCGCTGGTACTAATTAAAACAAAATTGTTAAAACACAGAGCCATGCTTTCACCCCATGCCAGACTAACTTTTAACGGGGATGTATTTGGTTTCGATCAACCCTTTCATGATTTTACTATCGACTCTGACTGCAAATAACTCCTTAATTGACTTCAAACAACTTGTACCTTTGTGGATGGTACCGTAGTTACGTAGTTACCTTGTATTGAAATTCACTGTCTACCTGAATATCGTGAGATGCTTTGTCCAAGTAATTAATCTACTACAATTATTTGTATCTCATATAACAAATTAGAAACCTGTGGATTATTGTTGGTCATATTTTCCATTAGCAAATTAGTTTGAATCGTTTAAAAGCAAGATTATTTCTTGTTTTGAAGAAATGGAAGTGATGAAGACATACATTTTATTAACTGTTACTTCTCTTTAGCTATCATCTATCATTTTTCATAAAATTGGCATGAAAACAATTAAAAATAAATAGGCGATTTTTTTTATTAACGAGTACAAATTTAGTTAAATACATATTTAAACAAGAAATTGAACGTTTCAGTAACAGTGAACTTTGTAACATATAAAAACCTTACAATGTACTCTGACGTACGTATGTTTAATTTCACAAATAACATATCAAACTAGTAAGCAAGTCAAGAGGAAATCTTGATATAAGATATCACGAGAAGAGAAAAGGCAGAAACATTTAAGCACAAGAGACGCTACAAACTAAAAAAACTGAACAATTTTTGAAAAAAAAAAAGAATATGGAATCCGTGCTTTTGCATGCATGCTTTTCCATGCACCTCTATATAAACATATACAGTTCTTGTAATTGTTGAAGTGTGTGTAGTGTATAAGTTAGTGAAATATAGTTAATTTTCTTATATGTAAGTATTTGTTATAGGTGTAGCGGGTGAAGGCAGGCTGCGGCGGCGGCGGCATGATGGACTGCCTGTGCCCCGCGCCGCGAACGTTGGCCTGCCGCGTCGTGTTGCTCGACGAGCGGGAACTACTGCACGAGATACAGGTAAACCACATTCATCAACTCGGACGACTTCTTCTAAGGAATATACATTTAGGTGCATAAAGGACAATTGTCTGATTTAACTTTGAACCACATAGCTTGAAAGTTACTAACTGCATTTAGTTTCCTGGACTTTATTTTCTGTTTACTTCACGAAACAAACATGTCAGGTGTGATAAGTTTATTGCGTGTGTTTTTGTGCATGAGCTATGATGATTCTAACTTGTTTAACTGATTTTAAATTTATTCGTTTTGTTACCAGGGATTGCATGTTCTAACTTAAAAATAAAAAGAGATATTAAAAAAATTACTTGAGACCGACATCAAACTAAATACTCAGAGGGCTAACAAGATAGTTTACTTATTCTACAAATAATTAAATTATATATAGACATATAAAATGATATTATAGATTTACAAGAAAGTGCATACAATGTCAGATATGTAGTGTATGAAGGGTGACTTTATAACTAAAAGAAATTTCTTCCAGGCAACTTTAGGATGGATGAAAATGTTTCAAAGAATCAATAGTATAGTTGACGGTGCATTGTGTTTTGAAGAATTATTCACTAATAATACATAAATTTCCATGCATATATAATATACACAAATTTAATATACACAAATGTATATATGTATTTATAACATATCCTTATTCATATATTTTTCCTTATTATACATAGCAATAGATAGGTCTAATTTGAATTAGACAGCCGTGTGGGAAATGTGTGCGGTTATTTTTTAAGATTTACTTAAGAATTAAATAAAGTTAAGAAATAAGACTGAGCGGTTGCGAAGCGACTTGATAATAAGTATAAGTAAGAATGTACATAAAGAGTTAGATTCGAAGCCAATTCAATACAAAACAATTTACTTATTGATTGAATCTATCTGATTCAATCAATAAGTAAATTGTTCACTATCTCAAAAAGTAAATGTAGATTTCTGGGAGCGTCCATCATCATAGACATATATATGAATACATTTCAATTAAGACGTAAGTACATAAAAATAACGTCTTAATTCACAAGCCAAGTCGAGGTAAGCATAGGCAGGTATTATATTACTCTATTATACATATTCTAGCCCCATTCTGTCGAGGGTATTCAAAATCAATGCATTGGGTGCATTGATTTTGAATACCTCACCTTGGACTTGAGATGAAGGTGTCAATAGGCGTCAAAATAATATAGAAAATAATATTGAACAACGTAATATTGAATAACTTAGCTATTAAACTTATTACCTTAATAACACGATAAACGACAAATCAAAAGACGATGCATATGTTATGTGAAGTGTGAATGACATGAATGTTATGTAAAGTGTGAATGACACTTTGGCATAAGCGCAATTTATCTCTGAATTTCTATTCTAGTCTAGTCTTTTGTAGTTGATAGAACATCTAATGAGCTGTTTTTATCTAACTGATTTGTTTTTTTTACAACAGTTTTAGTTTTCAACTGTCCTGGATAGTTGACGCTCCTTGTGGGAGACCTTCGTTCAACAGTGGACGGCGATAGATTTATTTAATTTGAACAAAAACTATAATAGTTACAGTATTAGTGGGTAATACAATGTAATAATTATCATTTTGAATTCCAACATGAGCGTAGAATCGGTTCAAATAACCGAAATGAATAAGTAGTACCTATTATTATTAATTTCTTAAAAATATCCATAGACACTCCAATTACACACAAAATTGATACAAATTTTATAGTGCAAACAGATGAGGTAGCTTTATAAATCCACCTATAACCGCAATGGACGTCCCGACACTAGAATCCCAACGGAGGCCGATAGTATTTTTCAATTTTCTCTTGTACATGAAACAACGCGAGGATATTTCTCCATTTCTCAACCCGCACTCTTCAAATGCAGCTATTCCGCGACGAATTATTTGAAGTACACCCAGGGGCTCAAGGAAGGTCTTTTATATGCGAAGCTCGGGTCCAAGGTGCGGGCGATGAATTCACTGAATCGTACGTCGTCTCTATGAATATTAAATTCTATTTGACTAGCATTGTTGCCGCGCGGTGAATGTGAGAGTGGCTCGCGAGCGATGTGCGGACCGCGCCCAGCTCCTTACTTACCCACATGTCTCGATAGTCCCTTTAGTGCTTTGCCAAGTATACCAGTCAAAAAATTATGAATCAGCCCGAGATCCTTAAAATCAATTAAATATAGGTACATTTATTTTCAATGACTTTCAAAATATGCTCAACTTGAATTGTAGAAGTTACAAATTTAAGGCCTTCTAAGTTCGAACCGCTCTGTAAAATATTCATATGTCTCCATTGTAACCGTAAACAACCGAGGAATTTAAGCCAGAAATGCTTTTGTTCGGTCTGCGTGAAGACCCGCAACTTGTTCGTCAAACAAATTTTCCAAATATATTGGGCTAAAATCATCCAATTTGGGTAAAGTGGAAGCGACAAGAGTTCGACGTTTCTCGCTAAATTGTATGGATATTTTAGATAAATCACCGTCCTTTCCTAAGTTTCCCCCTATCTACAAAAGAACATTTGTCTCTAACGTATCTAGCGAGGACATTTTTTGTCGAAGATAAAAATATACCACGATTTATAGCCACAATGACTAAGTACTTTATTCAGATTATATGCCGAGGGAATTTTTCTATGCTTGCAATTTTTTTCTTAATTTAAGGTATGTAGATAAGTAGGTAGATAGATAGATAACGTATATAAATTTCATCAGATGACACTGATATAATACATAAACAATAAAATAAACGTACGATATAGACATAAAAATAGATAACTACAACAGATTACATATGGAAATGATTAAATGAATTGATTTTCATCTGTCTAAAACCGTCTTCAATCAACAAAAAACTTGAACATACATTATTGTATATATTAGAATTTAGGCAAATTATAAGCCAAGAATGGGACGCTACGAAGAATACTAACAAACATTTTTTTTCGTAATAGTTTTTTATTTGTATGAATTACTTTTCAAATCATAAAGAATTCAAAAAACTTTGGTTGTAATTATGTAATCCAATCATTACAATGTAATACTTCACGCTAGATTATTTTGCTGCATGACATTGCACTGATTTGAAAATAAAAAAAACTACTTGACCCGGAGAACTTCGTACCGTCTTAGAATTAATATACCGACAGCAGTGCCATCTACTAAGACCGATTGTGTTTTGAAGCCATTGACATATAAACATAACATTTCATTGAAATGAATCCAACCACTTAGGACGAGTTGCAATCCCTTATGCTTATCTTTATCTCTGTCACAGATAGCTACGAAACCGACGATCAACTTTAATTTTTTTTAACGATACAATTTATATAATTTATCTATTTAATATGGGTACATATTTTCATTTTTTTCATCATCATAAATATAAAAAGTTCTAAAATGTCACTAGTGACAACTGCCACAGAGATTGAGCCATATTTTACGGACTATACTATATTTAAGGTGACACACACGCATCAAAAAATTAAATATATTAAGATATAACGTAAGCAAAATTAAGTAAATCGTTTACTCTGAAAGACTCCATTTGCATTGACAGGATAAAACTTGAGGGTATTTACGACTACAACACAAAATCAATTGATCTTTGCTTTAGAGTCGCGTATTTAATCCATTCGGTGAGTCCTTTTATTTAATGCCAATTTTTTTTTATTCAATGCGCTTTATTGTGACTTATTGACATTTGTAAATGTAGTTTAACTGATATTGTACTGAGTTCTGTAAAACGGTCTCTGAAACAATGTATTCTCCCAAAAAGAATTATTATGAAGTGTAGTAATTGTTCAAATGAACCTATCTTGCTGTACTATAATTTTAAAGTGTTTTATTTGTCTAACCTCAATAACCGCAGACCTGACATTTTCCTTAGAAACGATATTGGAGCGCCTAATTGAAGCTTGTTATTCGGTATATTATCAAACGAACTTGATTTAACTTCCGCCTACACTGAAAACTAAAGAATAAGCAAACTGAAATATTTATTAGCAAGCTTGCTTAAGTATATACCGTAATTTAAAATGACCATGTAACCGATACTTTATATGGTTGGAGATCCACAACAGTCTACTATTCAAGCTCATAATGGGTCAGGTTCCTGCTTAAGTTTATTATAGAAAATTATAGGTAGGGAGGGATCCGATCGGATGATCTCATCTCCAGATTGTGATGACGGCTAAAACCAACCACCATCATAAGAACTCAGTGAATGTTTACGTACTCAGCGGTTCTCAATGAGTGAGTTAATTTATTTGATCTCCTGTCCTTCTAATATTTCTCAGTAGTTATTCTAATAAAATATTGAAAATTAAATAAATTATGATTTAACAACTTATTAAAATATGATCAAAATATTTAACACTTGTATATAGACGTAACAATATTTATAAACGGAATCAGTGAATAACATAGACGATACGAATTGAATGTTACATTTCTTGCTAAAAGCAACAAGCTTTTCTTTTCAAGACAGTTGTAAGTGTCGAACGATGCAGGCGAGATATTTTATTTGGCTTTGATAGTAAAGAGGAAGACAAGGAATTGCACAGCAATTTATGAAGCGGGCCTAGTGTCGGCGGCAAGTGGTGCGGGCTTCGACGTGTATTGTCGCGGTGGCAAATTGACTCGACGGCATTTCACGGTCTACTGCGTTGATGCACCTCGTTCCAAGTTGTGCTTTATTGTTGACGTCTTCATTACCTCTCAGTGGATAATGGGATGGCACAATAGAACAACCAATTATCTAGTCTATTCGTTGCTGTCATTGATTAATTAATGTTTTTATCGTTTCTCGATAGTTTTCCTGTTTGCTTTTTATTTAAAGTATTAACGTATAGGTAAAAGCAAAATGAAGACTCGAATATGTGCCAATTATGTATAATTGATATCATTCGACTTTAGTGTGCGTCAGCATTGACAATAGCTTTCTCTTTCATTACAGCTGTTGCCGTATTTTTCTGAAACTCATTAGGTAAATATATGCGCGACCAGGTTTACTAGGTCAAGCAAGCCTAGCCGGTATCTCTGACCGCTTAGATTTCAGTTCATATTAGTTTAAAATGCAATACTTAATTTTTATATAAATAATCTTTATAAATATTTTCTGTAGTTTACAATATTTAAGAAATAATATCCGTCACATTCAGGTACCAGGTATTTTTTATACCCTACAAAGATGATAAATACGTGTAGCTAATAAAATGGATCCACGTCGATAACGTACGAGTGTTAACTAAATTATCGAAAGTCAATCAATATTTTTTATTAATATTGTTTTAATTATTGATAATATTTTTAAGGTAACAAAGCTTTGCTCTATTCTATTCTAAATTACTAAACAAATGTCACAACACAGAAACACACAAAGCCATTTAGTACCAAACTACTATACAACTAATACAAAAAAAATACACTTGTAAATATATACATATTATACAAAGAAAACACCCAGATTCCAGAAAAAATATTTTATATTTCTATATCTACTTAAGATGTCAACGATTTATGTTTAATAAAAAATAGCAGTTTTCTATCAATAAATAAATGAATAAATTGTCGCTTTAATGAATAAATTTTACAAAATTATGATGAGTTGCCACTGCTAAGAAATATAATATGCTAATATAATTTCTAGAGTGAGTAATGGTGTAATATAATTATTTACTGTTAAACTCAGCTGGACACGGTTATACTTAATCGAGAACTTAATGTATTACGGTTATTTGTTCATGACTACTTTCATGTTTGTGGTAAAAGTTTCTTGATAAGAAGTCGCATAAAAAAAGTTTAACCTGATCCAGCCAAGGTCATTTATTTTTAGCGTCTCACAGAAAATGAATTTTTTTAGTAAGTTTAAAGTTATTTTATCTATCAACACGGACAGCGGAATGTGAAATTTGAAATTCTAGAAGTTTGCAGAATCTAACATTTTTAATCATTATGTGAAATGAATAATGGGAACACGTCAATCGAACGTGCGGATGGAGTGTAACATTATGTATGTTGAGCTATCATAATCATAATGGTATGCGTAATTTTTTTGTACCTGCGCAGCTACCTTTCTATAGATTGGTCTAATTTTAAAGCCAATATAAAAAATAAACATTTTTCCTTTATGCGCCACAGACGTTTATTGTTATGAATAATTTAAATAATTATAGCCAAACTTTAGCTATAAAATCAATAGCATTAAAAACGTAGTACGTACTCACCTAAGTCAAAGTTATAGACTCGTAAACACAGTTTATTAAGTATATTTAAGATAATTGAGTCATAGTGTAGGTGATCGTCGACTTGTGGATGAGTCGACGCTAGCCCGAGGCAGTATCAAGTATTCGAGTGGCTTGCGTGCACATCGACATTCTTCTACATGTGGAGCTGCCAGATTTTGAAATCATTTGTTATTTTTCGAGCTTCACATGCACTGCTGGGAGCAAAACGCGCTCTGTTATTAAATCATTTATTATTCAACCCAACGAACTGTTTCGCAATTTTCCCACAAACTCGCTGCCTCCTACAGACAAATTAATGTACACTGATTGTGATGTGTTATTTTAAACGCAGGTAGCTTTCCTAATTACGACTTATTTTGCATTTCGGTCTTTGGTTTGTCTTGTAACATGTATGTCGTTATAGTATGATACGCAATATGTTTAAATAAACATTTTGTTTATGCAAATGTATAAAGTTTATACATATATGGAAAATGAGTGCGGAACAATGGCTATACAAGTGCATGAATAAAGCAATATTATTTAAGAAGGAGGGTCGAAAGTGTTTGACCACACAAAAAAATATAATTTTAAATTGGTGTTGCCTACACAAAAAGTAAAAAAAAATGTACTTTAATAAAACCTTAATGAGATGTAAACTTAATTTTTAACGACTTCTGTACCTGATGAAAAGTCACCAGACTAAAACGTGGACTTTGTGGCATGGGTAACACGAGTCAGGTCGAATTAATGATGCTTATTTTGTCCTTCACGGATGTAAAAGTAGATTAGTTAAATAAAGTATTTTTGGTTTGCTTTTAATAACACTGGTCTGCAACAAAATCCTCCTTTAGATAAAAAAATAGATTTCTATAAAGAGTTAAACATGCTGAATCCAAATCTGCTTTCCATTTTTTGCTGACACGTGTAGTTTTTTTTTAAAGTATTTTTTATTTTTCTTATAATTCCTGTTTATCTCTCATATTTTTTGTACTAACACTATCTAAAACTCTGCTTCAATCAGCTTAAATCGCATTTGTCCACGCAAAACTGGTTTACTGTGTTAGAGAGAGATATAATGATATTGTCTCACATTGTTTTTGAACAATTAAACGCGCTTGCGGAGTTCGGAAAGCGACTCCGTGGCGCTTAGTTAGTTAAAAAAAAAATAAGTGATTGTTTTCGTTTTATTCAACGTATTTTGGTAAGTAATAAATTATATTGATATGTGTAGTGAAAATTAATAAGTATTCTAAAACATAGAGATTATATATATTCACATTTTGAAGTTAATTTAATTTTGTTGTAGGTTCAAAATGCCAAGAACTTGCAAAAATTCACCAAACGTATTTTGCTACGTATGTGGTGAATTTGTTATAAAATTACAACAGAATAAAATATCAAGCCTAATCAAAACTGCGTACGAAGGTTATTTTGGATTTCCAGTTGACAAAAGGAATAAAAATTGGCTTCCGAAAATATGCTGCAACACTTGTTCAAGAACGCTACGGGCATCTTTGTTGGTCCTCAAATAAGACAGCTCATGAAGGACGAAAATTTCAAAATTAAGTTGAATGACGCTGAAAAAAGAGCTTGGACCGCTTTTGTAGAAGTATGTCATAATTTTCTGGGGAACAAAAAAGATGACAATTACAAAAATATTGTTCAAGAGTTTCTTGCGTCTTACAAAGCGTTAAAATGCAGCATGTCCCTTAAAATTCATTTTTTGGACTCTCATCTAGATTTCTTCTCCGTAAATCTTGGTGCAGTCTCAGATGAGCATGGAGAAAGATTTCATCAAGATATATTATACATAGAGAAACGTTATAACGGGCAATGGTCAGAAGCAATGCTTGCTGACTTTTACTGGTTAATTCGCCGTGAAACACCGATGGAAAATATGAAAAGAAAAAAATTACGAAGTAAAATACTACATTCTACTGCATATTAGAACAAGATAGATTTTTTTTTAATATTTGATACCAATTATATGTAATATTCTCACAATTATTAAAGTTACGATTTCAATTATAAATAAAAAAGGAGTTTTCTTTATAAATTCTATTACAAAAAAACTGTACGTGATACATAATTTTTAAAACTATATTCTTTTTTAGCAGTATCAAATCTATAATAATACATCACAATAATAAGAAGGAGGGCAAAATTTTTTTTTTTGCAGACCAGTGTAATTAAATGAATAGCTTTTTTGGACTTAAGCTGCACTTATATTCCACACTCTAAGAGTCGCAGCGTAATATCGAACCTTTCTTACTTCGCAGATACTGTATGCTATGCAAAAATAATATAATTATTCAAATATGATTAATAATTTTAAAAACTAGAGAAACAATGAAACAAAAAGTTCTTCATCGTTTATTATACTCGTATTTCTGTAGGTTATGGAAACCGATAGCCATTGTAGCAGATGCCTCGACTATCTTTTTTTTATTATTTATCTAACTAATGCGTTTACGAGTAAACTCACAGGAGAGTGCTTTTGTGACTTTTAAATTATAGGGTTACATTTTCGATGTGATTTATTTCAAATTACTTCTCAAAGTTACGAACACAACATAATAGCAAAGATCGAAATAAAAGATATGATTTTGAGTTGTTCGGGAAAATTTTTAAGTGGAGTGGAGTTGTTAGCGTGGGGTCCTTAAGCACGCAATATAGCTTCAGAGGACCGTGAGAGTTGGCTCTGTTTATCCAATCATGTCATTATGCTGCCAATAATATCGCTGCAGCTACTCGTGTTACCAGTTTCATATTAACCCAATTGTTGTTATTTGAATATCGCGGAATGCTAATCAGAAGTAGCATAGCATGTCTGTGTTTCTCCCGGTAGCATTTGATTTCTAACAATTTAAACTACCGGTCTGTCAATTTAAACCGTCGGATTATTTTTTTTCTCAGAAATGGCGTTTACGTGTCGCAAGTCATTAATTTGAATTGTAACATTTCTCGCGCTTCATTATTAATTTCGATTGACTAGACATGTTCTATAAAATTTTAGACACATGATTTTCTCAAATGTGAAAAGTAGTAGGTCAGTGTTAGAATAAATTTATATATAGTAGTTTGATGCTTTGATGATAAATAGTGAAAGAACGAAAGTTTCGGTTCAGCCAAATTCAACTAAAAAATAGTTGGACTAAAAAAAAACAAACAATAGTTGTGGCCTTTAGTGTTGATTTTGACCAAAAATGTTCGAAGCTTTCGGCCGCGCGGTAACTCGGGTGTTATTAAATTATCGTGCGTCGTTACGCAAACTTAGCAGTTAATTCATCAATCGGAACGGATTATAGCAATAACGCTTTCGATATTATCAACCGCCTATACGCGTCTACATGGAAAAACCTTTATGGACATATCAAGGTATGACATAAATCGTTTGTCTTTCTGGTTACTTAATTTTTGTAAAGGCGATTCAAAGATTACGAGACAACAAAAATGCCTACTTTTTCAAAATGTGCTTCATACTGTCGGGTCTAAAGCTAGTCAAGCATTTTCGAAATAAAACGCGCGAATAAACCATATCTAATTAATGGATTTTAAAAAGCAATTGATTCTGATAAGGAATAAGATTGTCAAGTCAGCTCGTCGCTCTTTTGTCGGCGATATTATAACGCTGCCGTCTAAAGTGAAGTGTCTCATGTAAACAATGATTTACTAATTCGGCATTATTTTATTTTATTTATTTTCTTTGAAATACACGTTTCTGTATTTTTATTTTATTTTTTAACCGACTTCTATTGACTCATGTTATGTTATTTAAATTTTCGTTATGAGGATGGTAACACTTTTATAACAGAATATATTAATTTTGTTATAATGTTTTCATGATAAAAAAAATAAAAATGATATCTTTCACGTACTTAATAATTGTCTTTTTATTTTATTTAATACTATTAAACTTCCTCTAGGTATACAAATAAATGTGTGAAAACAAAAAATTTAAATATGTTTGAGTGAGTTTTGGTTTCAGTCTCTTTGGTTTGGTTTCGGCTGAAAAACCAGTTTTGATCAGACACTAATAATATATGTTTACGTGTTAAAAAAAAGAGTACCATTCATGTTAATTTGGGTCAAATATCAGTGGAAAATTTAGGATCGAAATTAAAAATATCTACTGTATAAAATAATTTAGGAACATTAAAGACGGTGTTATTCTTTAAACGGTAATTATTTATACCCAAATGGAATGAAAAATACAGCACTAAGCTTTAGGTGTATCTAACGAAATTAAAATGTTCAAGAATTTCTAAGAAGGTATTCTTCAGGCGATGAACGAATAATGAACGTTTATTTTCGGCAAATTAAATTAGTCAGAACAATAAATTCAGGTTACTGCGTCGTTATGCCAAAATCAAATGGATCTTTTACGTGTACAGTATTGATAAGGGTAAGCTCGTAAGTGATAGCGATGACTTCTTTAATACAGCCATAATAATCTAAATTGAAGACAGCAATGTTAAACTAATAATAAATTACACTTGATTTATATACAAATATAATTAAACCATCTTTGTAATAAGTGGAAGTAGAATATTTATCATTAATTTCTAATTTAAAGTTGCATAAAGTCAAATTTCAGGTGCCCAGCGACTGAAGGTGTCTGGGAACTTCTTTAGAGTCTAGTCTTTGTCTTTGTTTTGTATAGATTTAGTGGTTACAAGAAAGATCTTAGTCTATATGTGTACATAAAAATTGAAATTTGATTTGAATCTCTATAGGAAAAACTGTCAATAATTGACACAAAGAGATTATTTCACCCACTGGGGTAGAGTGGTTCATCTGAATGGATTAACTACAAACAGTCGTTATAACTTTAGATTGAAATTATGTCTTCACTATATAAAATTTATCCAAAAGTAAAATAATACCTGATTTCCTGAACTAATTAATGTTTGAACCAAATAGCATGGAAAGTTTTGAGGCTAGTGATAGATAAATACCTTTATCCAAACAAATATGTCAACTCGGAATCAAATTAACACACGCACTTTTCTTTCTCTTTCCGTAAGTGAATTAGATAAAACTGCCACATTGTATCGACTGGTCACTGCCCGATCACTCCACCCCACGTTCCATATATCTACGCAAAAGGGCATGTCCCTAACTCAGCCAAAATCTCATACTGCGCTGAGGACGCCAAGTCAAGGTGTGGGCATCATTACACAATGAGTGCGATTTTATCAACTTGCCAAAATATTGATAATACAAACATGGTAGTGATTATTTGCTATAAGTTTACTTTGTATATTATGTACGAGTACAATATAATTTTATTAAGAGTAGGATAGAAAAGATGGAGTGTTTAACCCAGTAGGAGTGGTTAACCCAGTAACTTTTTAAGTCCAGATTTCATGTATTCTTCTGGGAATGAATAAAACCATGCTAGCTTCACCTTAGCCTCAGACTATAAAGTCGTATGCAACATAGAAGTTGCAATCTATAATTATTAAAATAGCCAGCTCAAACCGAACTGGTTTCGTATTTTACTGTTCTGTTTCTTAAAATTTCAATTTTACTTTTGAAATCAAATGGTATGTTCTTATGTATGTGTATCAATTTTCGATTTCAATAATCAACATACGTGATCTGTAAAGCAAAATTTGCAAGCTTTCTGAACTAAACAACAAACAAGCCTCTGGGAAATTTAATACAAATCGATACTTGTCATAAAAATACATATACCCTTCATAAATATTCAATATATTTGTAAAAGGTAACACGGTACATCGCTTCATATTATAACTTGATTCATTATAAGTTTTGGGATGTCTTGGAGCCGGAGGGGTATTTTGAAACTTAAATCAGCTATGTTTAATAACTGGGATGTCATGTTACAATGTCTTTATTCATCGTTAATGTTATTAATGACCAAATGTATGGTCATGTGCATGCTATATGCATCGTTAATGTTATGTTGTGTGTGTAATGTTATGTGCACTAAGCACATGATTTATAACCACAGAGTTTGCATGCACTAATTTGAGTCTTTGTTTTTAAAAATGTAAGCCAAAGTAGTTATTAGAAAAAGAGAAATTATTTATTCAAAATAAACAATAGTTATCCCCAATAAGAATCTTTTTATTTTATTTGAAATTCGCGTTTCTGTACTTTTATCCTATTTATTTATATTTTTAACCTACTTCTATTGAATCGTTATCTCTTATTAATAAGAGAATTTCGACCAAATTCAGATACTGGACGACCAGTAATCATTTTTAATTGACCGAGTTAGTGAAATGCAACTAGTGAACGTCTCCGTCTGGTCTAATAAGTACTTATTTCTATTTCAACATTTTAGTCACAAGTGATTTTGATATATACGATAGCACGTCAACGATTATGGTATTGATACATTGCCGAACAGTTAAGGATTTAAAAATTTCAAAATTTAGGTTTTCATGTATGAATTTGTTAATTATTAAAGGTAAATTAGTCTTTAAATGTATTTAAAAGTAAAGTTCTGTTAAAGTTAAAGTTCTGTTAAGTATTTAGTTTTAGTAGGAAAATTAAAAAAAAAATTCAATGAAGTTTCGGCTTTCGACATTATAAGAATTCTTATCATTGAGACCAAGTAAATAACAGTACTTATTATCGTAGTTTCTAAAAGCAAGTACTTGTAATAGGCCTTAACATTTGTTGAAGGGGTAAATAATATCTATTTCAGATTATTCCTTTAAGTAACTTCCTACGTTTTGACCTTTCGCTAAGACCTCTTGTAATATCCTTCCCCCGTTTCCTTTCTTCGAGGATATCATAATTGGTTGACGTGAATCATTTTCAGATTTAGATTGTTAATCAATTCTTGTTAATTCGTTTGCGTTTATATTGCAGGTAATGTACGTACTACAGTAAAGTCAAGTAAGACTAAGTTAATAAAAAAAGACATTACAAATGTTACGCTTTGGCAAAATTAAATTTGCACAATATTTCACGCATTGTGATAAGAAAACAATATTCTATAATAATTAGCCACATGAATTTCTATTTTTATTCTTCAAAATATGTTAACAAAATATTATTTGGAACCAAAATGTTTCGTCTATTTGATCCGTAATTTGTGGTTTAAGGTAATCACCCAAAAGACCTTTTGTTGTAACGTGATCCTAAACAAGCATTGTGTTTCTTTTTGAATCGTCACTCTAAATAGGTTTTCTAATTTAACACGGGTAGCAAATTAGTGGTTTACCTGTAACAGTATACGGTCATTCTAAACGTGGCATAAAATCCTTAAGTATTTATTACACTCCCATTGTAAGGAAATATTGATAATCAAACATCTTTACACCTTGTCCTCTGTGAATATTTAAGGAAGATTTTAATTAGAGCTTTTCATTTTGATTAATAAAGCTCGCAATTCGGCTGTTTTTTTAAGACTTTGTATGTCTACTCGTGTCAATGTGGTGACAGATTAAGAATAGGGAGTATCACCGCCTCTATTCATCTCGTGGGTGACGTAAGAGCCGACTAAGAGAGCAAACTATACACAGGACAACAGCACCACATAGAGGAGGAAAACTTGAAACAAACCAAAACCTAACCTTCCTATGTAGGGTCCTATCTCCAATGGTAGATAAATCAAAGCTGCTGATGTCTAATCGTATAATAATTTCTCACAACCTTGTATCTCAAGTCTAACACATCCACAAACATACAATAACCTTTATGTTAGCTACACTGTTAGCGAAGTGTAATTAAGACATCGAAAAATAGCCATAAAAGGTCGCTATTATCGCTATTTTTGTAAGAATAAAAATCGTTTGTAAAATATCATTTAGTCGAATTACCAAGAAAATTCGAATAAGAGGGTCGGCAAATATAAGCCTTAGGCGGAAAAGGAAAACGTTGCGTTTTGATATTGCTGCTCGTTATGGGGTATCGTTATAATATTTTTTAACAATGGTAAATGGAGAGACTCTTGCTCGGAGGGTTTTTATGATATTATGTAAGATATTGAATGTAATTGTGTTTGTTCAGGATAACAACACAGGCCAAGCGTTACTCGACGTGGTGTTCAGACATTTGGATCTTTTGGAGACGGCGTATTTTGGACTTCGTTACGTCGATCAAGATAATCAAACTGTAAGTGTATGCAATATAATGTAAATATATATATAAATATAATGTCTGTGTTCAATCAAAAATTTTCTTAAACATGTTCTGAATAATTTTACATAGTTTTAACTAATCAATATTCATGAATGCACTGCCACGATGACTGTCATGCCTTTTGCGTCCCCCAGCGAGGCGTGGAAAAGCATCTCACTAGGCCGCCATAGTGTTGGTCAGCATACTCTTGGATTCTATTCATGCTTTCCATCAGGCAGAGTAGCGTCACTTTGGCAGGTTTTTGATATAAAAAATAATAATAATAATGAGAATATGATAAATGGAAGCAGAAGTTCTATTGTAAATTATGTATGAATATTAAAAAATATCTTATTTTTAGACAAGGAACTTAAATATGAGCTTCAATCGATAGATTTAGATAGCTTACTTATTACATGGGTATGACATGGGTCACAATTTTAGTTTGAGTAGAGTGGTATTAGGCTTTTGGAGTACACAACAAAACAGAGATAAACAAGACAAGGTATTTCATGGAAGTATCAGATTTTACTGAAACAGGTCAAAGTACTCTCTCATTGCCAAAGTAGCGAACTTGAAGATATGTTGATCATCAAAGTATTTTTGTATAGTAAAGTAGGTAAAGAGAAGAAAAATTTGAAACAAATCTTAGACCAATCCATCTGGCCAGCGTGGTATAGTAGGCCAAAACCTCCTTTCAAAGGAGGGGCCTATTTTAAGCATTAAACTATTGGAGGCTGATGATGATGATGATGAAAGTAGGCAGAAGATATACCTTACTTGTTAAGCTTAAATATTACACACTGTGCATAACACCTTATTCGCTTTAGGTTTATTGTTCTGAACTAATATTGTCGTAACTGTCAATTAATAAGTCGCTCTAGATATCTTTGTATTTATTTCTTGTATATTAGTAAATTCCCATGTCTTTGTGCATTCTCCAGTGTGAGAGCTTCTATAAAAACAAAGATATCATTTCCCATGATTCAGTAGGTACTATATAATTACAAATAAAATCTTAAAGCTTCCGGAAGCTAATGACATGTTTGCTATTTCAACGAAACGGGTTGGTATAAATAGTAATTGGTTTTGCTTAATTGACTCCGTGTATGAAAGACAGAACATTGATACACACTGTATTTCCCTTTGGTCAATAACCGAGAGCGGAAAGACATATCATTTATGTATCGGTAAATTATCTTATAATCTCGTCCGTTTTATTAAGGTGGGAAAGAAGGACGTTTCTTTAAATGATTTTTGCACGTAATATCAGTTACGTAAACAGTAATAATAATAATTTATAGTATACTAGCGGACGGACGATGTCCTGTCTGAACGTAAGATTTACTTTTTTATTGGTAGGTATCATAAATTTATTTCGCAATTCAAGCTTTAAAAGTTCTAAAATCGGGTAGCAGCACCGTTTACCGAGTATTATTGTGTATATTTATTTTTTATTTTTAACCATTCTGAGATTCACTCGCATTTAAATAAATACTTTATAAATTATATACACAACTTTAATTTATATTTTCATCAAAACTCCAAAGTCTTGAAAAGTATCATATGATCATTCCTTACTAATCCTGACTTTAAGATCTCGGCAGTTGGAGGTAGTCAAAATTGACAATGCACAAGCTAGTCATGCTGACCCTACCTATCAGAAGATCGATTATAAGGTACTCGTATAATAAGGTCAACTGATAACAGGTGACCGAAGGCTACGTCATCAATAACTAAATGTCTAGTCTAAATGCTAACTACTAGGAATTAGTAAAAAACCATCAATAGTATTATTCTGAAATGAAATTTAAAGTAAAATTAATAAGCATTAGTAGTGCTAATTCCCACGAATGGTTAGTATTATTAATATGTAATAAAAGAAATGTATATTATTACTTTTCTCGAAATTTGAATATTTTTAAGAATACACAAACGTGCATCTAAATATTTAAATCATTGGTACAAAAGGAACTATTTGAATGCACACTTTTAATAACTTCATTGTGGGTTACTAAGGATTAATGAAAAGCAAACACTATTAAAGTTTTCCTATCTAAGAATCGAAATATAGTGGTAATTAATAGTAATATAATTTGTAGTGTATGCAATGACAGTGTAATAATAAAAACAAATGTTTTATCAGACGTCTGTAAAACTGAAACACTACCTGACGCGAGTAAACAATTAAAAAAATTAAAAAACGAATCTTAACATGAGTCACATGTAATGGAATATTAAAGATATATTACTTTTGTAATAAATCACTCATGTTGTCTAGGAGGCATAGTGAAACTGTGCTCAGTAAAGTGGAGGTTCCTTGATAATAAAAAATAATATTTTCTGTTTGTCGAGTAGCATTGGTTAGACGCCGGCAAGCGCTTGAGAAGACAGCTTCGTGGCTCTGATCCCCACACATTCTACTTTGGTGTGAAGTTCTACGCTGCAGACCCCTGCAAGTTACTAGAAGAAATCACCCGGTAAGACTTCGTTACGTTTATTCTCCTTGTAAATAAAGAGATAAAAATATTGTAAAGTTGTTTAGTCACACAGAATTAATTTGATCTATTATTTTTATTTATATTAAAGTATGTATTTTAGTTTCTTCTACTATTAATCTATCATTACTAGTTGAAAAAATTGGGTTTATCATTAAACTTTTGAAATCATTACCAACACAAAATGAATACAATTATTATTGACGTGCTAGTAATCATTAACTGTCATTTTGATAGTTTAAATCGCCTATTACTTTTTTCAAATCATTTTTATTACTCTCGATGACTTGTAACATACATTAATTAATGAATAATATGTTTAGTAATGGCGGCATGAAACGAAACATGTTTTACTGCAGACATAATGATAAATGTTTTAATACATAATTACAAGTCAATGGTACCATGCTAAAAGCGTATGGAACTTGTAATGTGATACGAACAACATTGATTACGATGAAGTACTACTAGCCGATTTCAATCACGGTCAATCTCAACGGATTCCAGCCAACTACACAGAAAACATTATAGTGCACAAGTGTGTGCGTAAACACAGGTGTATTGTGTGTTCCCTCACTCTCGGGAAGAGATCAGGCGCAGGACCGGCGATTTTACGTAATCTAACGACACGGGGCTTAAGATCTTTATTTCCAAACTCTGGACTGTTTTGAAGCATATCTATAATGAATAATATAATATTATTAAATATGTGTATTGTTATTAAGTCAGTTTAGATTAAAAAGGAATCATAAGTTGACCTCTTTTAATATCAAGTGTGAAGTTGTGCCTTACTCTACATGTTATTTTTTTCACATTTTAGTACGATACACGATATTTGTTATCATTATGAGTTACAGCGAAACCACTAACTGCATGTGAAAATCAAATTAATGGTTGTTCATTAACAAATTATACACAGCAATATTCATTTATGTGGTTTGCTATTAAAGTGTTGTGTGTATGCTCCGCACACATATGAACGTTATTTTTTATTGGATTTTTAAATGTCAATGGTTGCGTAATATGTCTGGAGTTTAATAAAAAGGTTTGAAAAATTGCATTTCAGAACAGTTTTAACCGCGTATCTGGGTGAAAACTCTGGGCAGTTTTAATGCTGGTATTCGTAATAAGACGTTTTACTTCTACGTTTTAGGTACCGGTACATTATTTAAAGGCCACGCTTTGACTTGATTGCGGAAGTGATAATAAATTACACCTATGCATATGATTGTTCTGCCTGTCATTGTTATGCGGCGTCTTTAATAATGAGGGTTAAGGTAAAGTACGTAGAACAGTGCCATACATATATCATAACATACGTACATACATACAGTCTGTTTAAAAAGAACGTGACCGCCATTATTAGAAAAAATGCGCCACAGCGAGTTATGTCGTCATAGACGTGACGCCCTACAATAGCATCAGTCATGAACGACCATTCAGCTGATAAGCCACAGACGCCCTGGAAACAATAGAACAACTAGCTCCTTATCTCCAACGCATAATAAGAATAATTTTATTTATAAAATAAAGTTAATCTTGGCATCCGTCATGAACCACCACTTAGATGATAAGCCGCAGATTAAACATTAGAACAAATAGCTCTTTGTCTTCAACACATATCAATAAAAATACTGTTTTAACTTTAAGAAATGGTTTCATAAATAAAGTCAGTCTCAATCCACTCTTCAAGCCGAACACTTGTCTTATTAAAAACCCTCTCGCCCTCGCTCACAACCTAACTGGCGCAGTCGGTTCGTCGCGATACTGTCGGTTCCTGCTGCAGAGAATACCTTTGCTAAGCGTCCGCGTTCGCGAATAAAAGAATCTACAGTGAGCGTAGTGCAAAGCAGAGGCAGACAAGCTGACCAGCTGAAGAAACGAAGACTCACCTCCATCTCAGCCTACAAATCGGCAATGCTCGTGGGGTAAGTATAAAACTCTACTACTCCCGAGACTCCTTAAACGATTTCCTGGACATCCCCATACCATTTGGTGTATCCAGTATCGTAAAAACCGTTATAGCATTTTTTTTTTAATGCAATACGGTACTTAGAAAAGAATTTTCTTTCGTTGTTACCATTCGTATCACTGTAGTTAAAAATGACAAGTGAAAAGAAGGTACTAACTGAAAAATCTTTCATAGACGAAAAATTGGTAACCACCGATTCCTCCACGTTCTCCACCCAGTTACCCAGTTATGATGGGAACAGGAGGACCTTATCTTTTATATTGAAGGTGTAGAAGATGCACTTAACTTAATTCACAATATGGACGATCCCTCTATCACTTGTTTAATTAAAAACAAACACAGACCAACAACCTAGAACACAAAATACAGATCGATTAGTCCACACCCCATTATTAGATCCAAACCTAGAGAACATAGACATTCGTGACCTATTAGACTTACCAAAGACACCTGACACATGCGAACGAAATCAGCCAACATAGCCCTAATTATAACATCACGAAAATAAGACAGATATATTTAGATATATGTAGCAATTATAATACAATTAAATTAAAAGTAAATGCCACAGTAGATATATACCTAGCCTTTAACCCTAACATGGATAGTATCCATCTATGGGAAAAAGCAATCACTGTTAAAGCTTATAACACTAATCAAACCTTTAACTTCATACTGGACATACCAATTGTTACCGAACAACCTTACAACCTATTACACCTGTATTCTATCCCTAATAATAACAACACAGTACTTATACCTAGCAACACCATCCTAATCTTGGGAAATAATGAGTTTGCCTACCCTCACGAGCCATACACATACATCACCGGGGACAACGTCATCTGCAAACTCTTAGAATGGCAACCCTTACTGCACTCTACGGACTGCATAGCTCAACTAATACAACACGAAGATCCGCCTAACTGCACCTACGCCACTACAAGCTACAACAAGAATATTATACAACAAATCAAAGACAAAACTAGAAAACATAGAACTAGATAACCTGAAAAGTACGCTGCAACAAACAGAGGAATTAAAGAATACAAGCAAAAACTTAACCATTATTTCAAGCACCCCCAGCTGGTCATCAATTGCACTTTACTTCATAATAACAGCAACAGGAATAGGAATTGCAGTCTACAAATTCTGGTGGAAAACTAGATCGGCGAAAATCTCGGCTGCACAACCGGAAGCCGTTAAACTTCAGCCTTCGCAGCCTACGTGCCGCCTCCGTCTTAAGGGGGGAGGAGTTATGTCGTCATAGACGTGACGCCCTACAATAGCATCAGTCATGAACGACCATTCAGCTGATAAGCCACAGACGCCCTGGAAACAATAGAACAACTAGCTCCTTGTCTCTAACGCATAATAAGAATAATTTTATTTATAAAATAAAGTTAATCTTGGCATCCGTCATGAACCACCACTTAGATGATAAGCCGCAGACTAAACATTAGAACAAATAGCTCTTTGTCTTCAACACATATCAATAAAAATACTGTTTTAACTTTAAGAAATGGTTTCATAAATAAAGTGAGTCTCAATCCACTCTTCAAGCCGAACACTTGTCTTATTAAAAACCCTCTCGCCCTCGCTCACAACCTAACTAGCGCCATTTGTTTTTTTTTTGTCGTAATTTTTGACTCATTTCCTAATGCGCAATATAACTTCTAGTGGTATTCAGTATTGTTGATAGCAGTGTTTTGTTTATTTTTACAATGAGTGAAGCAGTATTTCTTGTTCACCACTCTAAAGGACCGAAGCTGACATATAAGTAGCTGCAAAATATATTAAAAAGTCTGAAAGTTTCGTTAAAAAAGGGTAAAACGATTTTTAGAGGTTGGGAACCTGAACGATTTGCCGGATAGGCGATCAGGCCGCGTAACAACTGAACAGGAGGATAGAGCGATTATTCGACTCTTTCAAGATACTCCAGATCTTTCGCTGCGTACTGCTCAATTGAAACTTCGTAAGGAGGGAATAGATATATCTTTAAATATAATGCGCAGTCGTATACGTAAAAATGATATATCTTTTCGGTCTACTTTAAAAAATCTTTGCTATCTGAAAAACACGTTGAAAAACGACTAAATTGGGCAAAAGAAAATTTAGATCGAGATTGGAGCAATGTTATTTTCACAGATGAATCTTCTTTCTGGGCATGGTCTTCACTGTCGAAAGCTTGGACAAGTAAGCATAATAGGTTACTTCAACTTACCGTGAAACACCCTGTAAAAGTGCATGTGTGGGGACCACATCACTACCATGGCGTAGCTGGTAATGTCTCCAGATGCGAATCCAATAGAAAATGTATGGCCCTAGACTAAAATGCAATTAAGAGGAAGGCCAGTATTTACGGAGAAGCAACTGTGTTATCAAATTAGGAAGCTATGGTGGTCTTAATCAACGGAGTACGCGGCAAATCTTGTCAAAAATATGAAAAAAAGTGTGAAGCTATAATAAATAATGACAGCGATGGAACAAATTATTGAGTGACTGCGCAAAAGCTAGCATTTTTTACTTTAGTAAAATACTTCGTAAAAAAATTATAATTAATATTATCTGAATAATGGCGGTCACATTCTTGTTAAATAGACTGTATACTCAAGTCTTGTTCCTATCCAAGATGGATAGTTATTATTAAATGGCTAAATAGCATTTATCACGTCTCAATGTTGCTCTTAATTCATCAGAACTGATTGGTTAAATAGTTAAAACAATCAAACAAACAAACTCACTAAAAGCTATAAGTCGTTGCATGCATTTTTAGAATTAAAGAAATGATCCTCTACAAATTCACGTCTTCTTTCAAAACACTTGTTTAATCTCACTAAGCTTAGCTTATTATTGTTCTTATTTAAGGCTTATCCACATAATAAAAGTCCTCAGCTTGATTTATCGAACATAAATGTAGCCAGAGTTTAATTTACTTTATTGTACACCAACAAAAAAGTTATACTGTTATAGCGTATAAAATCAGTATGTCGAATAAACGTTCTTATTTTTGACAACATTCTCTTTCCAACTTCATATAAATCCAAAACTTTGTTTTACGACTACATGATGTATTTTTTAATATACCTGAACATAAACATGTACTAATTTTTAGACATGCCTTGAATAATCAAAGTTATTTCGTTGATCAGTGTGTTAGACAAAATATCAGCATCAACCTCATTGAATTTCACCATTGTTTGTTTCCCACTGAACTAAAACTTTTGTTCATAATTTTGTAAAACAAGCCTTGGCGGAGCGGTCAATTATTTAACAGTATAACATGTTAAAGCTGAGAGATAGAAGGATGTAATTAGTGTAACGTTGTGAGGACAGTAACAAGCTCATAAGTCCGTTTGCGCTGTAGCTACAGCTTCATAACAATATTAAGTGTTATAGCGATAAACGACACGTATTACACATACATACGAGTATATACGCGTAACGCTTTCCTAATTGTGACACAGCAAATATTAGTAACAGTACAGTACAGTGTTACCCCTGTACATATAATCACCGCTCTTAAGATCGCGTTACCTAATATTGTATAACTTTTACCTGTTAACTTTCAAACTACAAAAAAATGAATATTGTTTGTATAATAGTTCAAAAAGCTAGTTTCAGGTCTTAGTTTGTTTACAACAAACAATGAAACAACAAGCTACTCAGATTTGGTCACATTACTATAGACAGTTGGGATGGATGCTGGGCAAGTAATGTCAATCATGCTCTACTTGTTCCTCCCCCTACTATTAACTTTTTATGTTCCTAAAAAAAGATGTCTGGTAAGGATACGAAGAGGTGTAGTGCACTTGCAATAAACCCGGTGAGCTCGTAAACTGATGTACCTCTGATAAAATGAATGGCGCTAGACGGCACCGCGCAGCGCTCGTCTGTCAATTGTACCAACATAAACAGTGGAAATTCATTCCATGGACAGTCTTAATTGGATATCTATGTATTTTTAAATTGGCCTACCTGTACAATATTTTATGGATGGATTCCGCAGCAAATAAGAGACTTAATTTTCTTTTCTTCCTGCGGAACTACAATTTAATTTACAGCCTAAATATCTTTTGAAAAACTCGACTAAACTTTTTCTTCTTGTATTTCCTTTAAAGTTTACGACAAAGGCTACAATTGAAGTCAGTAAAGTGGAATTTTGAAGAGTTTTCATTTATTTCTTATTTTATTCCCTGTGAATGTTGGATAGGTACAAGGATGTTTTATTAAAATTTCGTTATTACGGTGTTGACGGCGCACCCCCGGCGCTCCACGCGGCCGATCCACGTCTTATATCAGCTCGTGCACGGGGAAAACATCTTCTTTTTGGTAAACGCCGCAGTTTAATACTCGTAAATTCTTTGAAAACCTTTGCCTTGATGGTCTTTTAATATTTAATTTCCCTTTAAGGGCAATCTTTTCGCAACGCTTCTACCAAGTTCTATTTAGCAAGAAAAATGAAATGGGGTGGAATAGAGTTATTATTTTTTTACGGTAAAATTATATAGTATAGGAGTGTTTTTTAAATTGTTTATGTCATATGTAAAGTAATGTGGTATGTAAATTGTTGTCAGGTATCAGTTGTTCTTGCAACTGAAGCAAGACGTGCTGCGTGGTCGTCTACCTGTCAACTTCGACCTCGCCGCTGAGCTTGCCGCCTGTGTACTGCAATGTGAGTATTAATATTAAATAACTATTATATTATATTACTTACTATATTACTATGTAATGCTAACGTCTGTAAAAATGTTACACAGAGTCCCTATGATTTGATAATATTGTGAAAATCTGCTAAATCAAGTATGAAACGAGAAGACTTCAGATATTTTAGTTCAGAACAATGCAATCATTATTATTTAAAATGTCTGTAGCAGCTTCACTATGTAGGTAATATAAATGTATTTAAATCTGAAACTTTTAGAAAAGTGTATCCATTAAAAGTTCTTACTATTGCTATTAGAGGGAATAAACGAGTCGGTACATTAAATGAAACGACTTGGGGCGTGTATTTGTTGTAAACATTGGCGACACAAATTAGAGCTCGTCGCGTTAGTGTAGTGTGGCGATAGTGTCAGTAAAATCCGCCAACTTAACTCGTGCTTAGATTACAAAGTACAAGTGGCTTTGATACTAGGAGGCCACTGACACACCAGTCGTTCGAGGTTACTGGACAAAAGCCCAAGGTAACTCCTGAATCAAATTTAGATAAAATAATATTCTCACCTTCTGATGAAACTTCTTCTAAAACACTGAAAACGTGTACATATAACGATTATTTGTTCTATTTCTGCATGTAATTTATATATAATATGCATGCATGTATTTAGAAAAAATGAGGTATATTAATGAGCAGTAAAGGTACTGGTACAAGTACTGCCTAATTTGGAATCAGACAACCGTGTGTGAAATGTGTAAGGTTATTTATTTATTTTATTTATTTATATCTGTAAAAAAAACTTATGTGTTAAATAAACAATTTTTTTGTTTTTTTTCTTAGGTATAAACGAGTTCCATGTTCATTTTTTTTTTCAGAGAATGGATTTTTAGTAAAGAGGACTGACCTTGGTATTAGAAAACCAAATACACTACTTTTTATAATTATATTTTTACTTTACTTTACATACCTTAACATAACAAAAGGCTAACAAGTTTTCGTTTAGTCATAAATATAAATAAATGTTTTCTGACATCTGACATACAGCGTCATCTAGCTTTAAACTAAGCAGTTTATACTATGATAGCTAGATTACTTATACAAGAAAACGTAAATCAGAACAGGAAAGTTAAAATGAAATCTTGAACTTACGGTAGGAAACATGCTTTCCCCGATCATTTCTATGTATAATATATATGTATTTACAAAAAAAGTATAAATATTGTAATTATTATTATTTCATGTACGAAGTTTATATTTTTAAACACAAAAGGAAATGAATCTGTTTTTGTTCTTTGCTTGATTTGTCCATAGAGCGCGTACATTTTTGGTAATTCTTAGTGCTTACTTAATTAATTTTAAGCTTTTGTTGCTGCTTGACCCTCTCGGTACTTGGTTATGGACTGAAAGGGTCAACCAACATGTACTTTGCTTTTGTTTCTGTCAAGTGGTCTATTAGCTTAATTCATCATCTGAAATACAAAACATATGAGTAGGTTTCGTTTGATAGAATTCATAAGTATATATCTTTTTTTTTTATAAATACATACACAATATACACAGTAAACACCCAAACTTCGAAACAAGTATGTACAAATCATACAAACATTTGATCCGATCGGAGGATCGAATCCGAGATCTCAAGCACAACAGTTGCATTTGCTACCGCTGCGTCACCGAGGCAGTCAAAGCCATGGCCTTAGCTTTGACTTCTTAGACACCCTATCAGAATTATTTAATTATCAGAATTATTATTATCAGGATGGTCAAGTAGAGTACCATTTCTTGTAGCTTAACTTGTGACCTACGCCTGAAACATATTCGACTCAATAAAAAAGGTAGGCAAGTAAAAATTTATATGTTTTTAACAATCACTTTTCATCGTTTCACTATAAATGTTGTTGCAGCTAATAAAATCAGAAGCGTATTCTTTATTCAGTTAACGGTCTTCTATCAAAGAAAATATGATACTTTGTAGAAATATTAATACCTTTAGTATGGTTTTATATATCTACAAAATAATTGTAAGTAGGTACTGGAATGACAACTTTGGTAAGCTTGATTCTACTTTGAAAATAGGACGAAACTGCCACTTGCAGCAGGAGATTACTTAAAATAAGTTTCGTTGAGCATATAGTGTAAAGTTATTTCTGGAAAATATTTACGTTCCGTTTTTTGGTGCACGTGAACATAAAGCATTAATTTAAAATAGTAATTTGTATTCTATTAGGTTTATTACAACAAATTAGGAAAAAATTTTTTTGTATACTTCACGGATATTTCTTTTATATTAAATAAGAATAATTAAAGTCTTAATCTAAAAGTATTGAGTGCGATGTCGTGTCTAATCAGCGGGTGTGTTTTATATTCTCCTACGTAATAAAATTCTTTTAGGACACGCAAAGGCAACAAAACGCATATGACCATAAAGACATTGACTCGTCGCTTGATGCGTGAAAATAGTCAACGCATTTGTAAGCGTGAATATTTTCTTACAAATTGACAACAATGAATCAAAATAAATATCGATCATAATAACATAAAATACCAGACGCGAGAAACTTCGGCAGAAATAATGAGACAAAAATAATACAGGCAAAATGCCGCGTATTTTTGGTGAGCGCAAGCGCGAACCTAATTAATTGTGTCTGGGAAACGTGTAAATATTTTTACAAATGTTTGTTAAACCAAATCTTGGAACAAAATATGCTTGAAATTGACGACTAAAATAAAGATCAATATTCTATTCCTATTTACGTAAAAATTGAAAATGTAAAACCAGCGAATGGAGCAGAATTCACAATGATTCTGAATTGTATCATGTTTCTAAATCTGAATAATATGCTACAGGCTGTTATAATACCTGTTTTTCTAAATTGATTGCAGAAGATTTTAAATTCAAATAAGAAAAACAGTATTTTAAAAATACCTGAAAAGTAAATATTAGTATTACACGGGTACCTTCAAACTAAATATTGTACATTATCTCATACATTGTATATGAGATACAAGGCACGTAAGAAGAACGAAGCTTTGGCTATGTACGGGCGAAACTGCAGATAATTACTTGTTTTACATAACTAAAAACCAATAATGAAGGTGACCTAATTATTTTTTAATTATAATAAAAGATGTGAGCTCTTTCAGAGTCTTTATTAGTAGATTTCATTATAATATTGCTTTAATATGGCATGTATTTAATTAAGAAACAACAGTAGAAACCACCAAATACTCATAAACTTTAAGAGAAAATAATTTGATTACATTGTATTTTTATATGAGAATTCAGTACTCGTAAGTACGTATATAAGTATAATTATTTATTTATTTATTTATTTATTTATTTATTTATATATTTATTTATTTATTTATTTATATATTTATTTATTTATTTATTTATTTATTTATACTTGATGCTCATATTGTACAAAGGCGGACTTAATGCCATGGGGCATTCTCTCCCAGTCAACCTTTAGGTGATGTAGAAACATGATGCGGTAGGTGCAAAGGTAAAATAATAAAGTTGACATACATTACTAATAAAATATTATTTTACATAAACAGTACATAAAAATTAGCATATGTATATAAGTATAATTAAGTCCAGAAAAGTGAACATTGGTCGTTTACTAGTATGACAACTTTTCCTTCGTCTCTAGAATTCAATTTAAAACTTACCCCTAAAAATGGTTGCCTGTCAAAAGATAAATTCAGTTTAGATGACTCATTCATCGTCTTTACTTTTGACTAAATTTATTAAATGTTATTCGGTCTAACTACGTTTTTTCGGTAGTAATATCTAGTACCATTCTTTCAATGTCCTGCTAGCAAGAGGCGAAGCTATCTTTCCGCAAACGTAGTAAACCTTATCAGACATTACACTTCGCTTCTTCAGTCTCAGTTTATGAGACTGCGCTTCATTCTGATAACTAACGATCTTACTATAAAAGTTGATTTCATTATTTTATAAATGATTGTGTTTTGTTTACATCTAGTCACGTTTAATGTAAATATGTATGGCCAGATTAAAACTTAAGATGTAACTTAATTATTTTTAAAATTGTCTACTTGTGTATACAAAAAGAAGTGAGATTTTTAAAATATAGGGTCAATTTTTTGGCTTTTCTTGAAATGACATGAATTTAATATGAACGTAAATCTGCAAGTGTGCACAGATGCCTAACGGTAGTTCATAATATATGGAACTAATTACTGGTTATGCAATTTCAAATTTCATTATAAAAACAGCAGGACCATATGTACGAGTACACACACACACGTATCTGAGAATTATAACAAAAGACGATTAAAAAAGACGATTACACTTATTACTTGACGCAGTAATGCCTTACTCACATAATGTTTGCTTATCTGACTTGTAAGTTACAAAGGGTAAATTAAAATACAAAAAAGGTTTATAACTTTGACATGGTATACGGATTTTATGTAAACTTCTCGTTTACAACTATATCCACTCCTAAATAGCCGTCGTATTGTCGGAATTTTTAAATAGCTACAAAAACAACCCAATATAATTTTATTTCCAAAAGTACTATAACAGATCCAGAAGTAGGTTCAAGGCTCTAAGACACTTATCGTTTGTGGAGAAAATTCCACAGATATTATGTATGTGTTTGTGGGCAGGAAAGCTCTTGTTCTTTATGTACTTTAAAGTTGAATACATGTCAATTTTATGATCGTATTATATGATAACTACATTCTAGTTCGGTTTTAGGTAGTCCTTATAATTTTCCAATTTCTCTGACCAAATTAATTTTTAAAACATTAGAAGATAATTAAAATCTCGTCTCGACCTTACCTTTCAAGCTTCACCTTATTAATTACTGACTTAGTTTAATATTCCCTTTTATATTTAAAGATTCTGTAGCGCAATTACTTTAATTGCTCTATTGTTATGATTACGTTATTCTTAAGGAATATCTTATAATTTTAATGAACACGAATACAGTAAGTATCAGAACTGAAGTGATTTTAAATTTGTAAGAAGATGCCCATGCCTTTTCAAGCTATCTTTGATAGCTGTAAAGTCAAAAATAAAAGAAAATAGTGTAGTGTAGCTGAATACTAAATTATACAAAAGAATGACCATGTTAAAACTTAAAAATGTTAGCTTTCATTGTTCTTCGTCAGCAGGCAGAAAACAATAAACGTTATACAATTAATATGTTACCTAAGACAGTTATTACTCCGGTTGATGGATCCTCATTTAGATATTACTTGGTTTGTAAATACCATAAAGTCACAAACGACAGGCGACAGACGAGATTACTTTTTTACTTCATATTAAGTGTGTTCAATGATATATTACAGAAGCGTAAAGCCTTTCGTATATTCTATCGCGTTGAATCGTAAAATTATTCGCTACTGATGGCTTACTTCGCATGAAATATTTTTAAGGTACATTTGAATCAAATGACAAACGAGCCTGTCTTACGCTACGTTACGAAAAAAAAATCTACTTTTGGCATACCAAATAAAGAAATCTACTTTTTTAAATTCACTGAATAAATACGGCAATGCGGATAAAATAGTCTTAAGTTATACTAAATTCTATTTACTAATAAAACACCCTCATAATTTACGAGTACTGGCGCTTTGTCCGCTTATTTTTAATTCGTGATCCTATTGAATGTCGACAATTTTTTTATAAAACTACAACCAATCAAGCTGTGCATTAATCAGGTACCTACTCACGTATTTATTTTTTCATATACCTTGTATTTTAACCCGGAGCGTGTATGTTGTACAACCGTATAAGTTTTCTGTTCAGGCAATTGAAAAATATGAATTTTGATATTTTTTTACCCGTCGATGTACCTGTACAGTTTAACTGTGCAGGGAAAAGTAAGCATGTGTGGTGGTCACTCGTGTTGACGTCAGTAGCGCGGTAATTGCGAAAGTGTCTTCTACATTATACAATTTGATCACTGCGTGTATGTCCTCTACTTAACGCAAACTTACGTGAAGGGTGTAACTGTACAAGCAACCTATCAGCCTACGTGTATGGATACCATTAGAGCTCTTCCCTTAGAATCAAGAGAACAAGAAGTTTGAGTACCGGTTATTCTGATTGGGCCAGTCCATTTGTGCTCCCACTAAATGTTATTATATGTAATAAGAAACAAAAGTATTCTTAATATTTTTTTTTTATACTCATAAAGCTTCTAAAAAATTGTCCCATTTACGCCTTTGTTACACCAATTTACCACCAACTTAACCAATTTTACAAATACGAGCTTATTCCATGAAAGTCGAATATCGATGCTTTATTCAAGAGCTAAATAAGCCATCAACGGCGGGCAACGTTTGCATCTAATCTTAGCAACTTCCGCAAACCTTGTGCCTTTGTGTTAACCTGGCGATATATCTCGACATTACAAGCGTTCCAAACTTATATAGCTTACCGTTTTGCATAAAATGACTAATTAGTTATTTATTTATTTAGACTAATAATAATATGATACTGATAATATTCATTGGTTAGGACAGTTTACAATTGACATATCAAAAATACCAATAATTTATGATTAAAAAGTTCTTGCTGTGTTGTTATGTTAATGTTGTCAGTATTGTCAGAACTGTGTGACAGCTGCCAGTGTCTTCCATGTTAGGTCAGGTTTTAGGGTTGATAAAAAGGCTTTATGCACTACATACCTAAACCTTGTACGTACATGAACACATATACGAGTACACACACTATGTGCCTTTTAAAAAAAAACTGTAGAAGTGCGTTTGCCATCGATTTATTCTATGGAAATGAAAGCAACTGAGAAAGTTGATTATTTACACATAGTATGTTGATCTTACAAACCGCTTTCTGAAGACCAAACAAGAAAATAAGACCACTTAGCCTGTGGTATACGAGTATATACACTTATATAACTTGTTGTACTTACACTGTGTCAACAGGTATACTGCTAGTCTAATTACTGTTTTAGGGTATAAATATATAAAAAAAAGTTTCTTGAGACATGTTAGTAATATAACATTTCCGAACATTGTATGTACATTACTGATTTTTTTTTGTCATAATTTTAGTATTTCATAGCTACTTATTATTCACAAATGGTGTCATCATTTTAATTTAGAGTCACAATAACTGTAAAGATTTTAAAGACATTTGATTGAGACATTGATTCGTGTTTAAATATTTGCAAGTAGATATTATTAGAGATAATTTTGAAAAATAAGGTAGTGATAATAGAACTCATTTAAAAGTTTGTATTAAAATATTCAAAACACATATTATATTGGTAAAAAAAAGTAGGTATGTAATTAGAGTTTCTTGTCCTTTTCACATTTAAATGGACGCTCTCTTTAATAGCATAAGAGGTATTTTTATTACGTACCATTAAAAATTGCACACGCGCAACTAACCTCTTTGTTGTATTCTTTATACATCCAATATGATGTTGTTTTAATAAATGGATGGCGGTTGATGTTTTACTTCACGTTTCTATATTTCAAGAAGTAAAATGGCAGTGCCTATGACAAGTCAAGAAAAAAACGTCAAATCATATAAAACGTACGAGTGTTGTGAACAAAGCTAGAAGCATTAACTTTTAAATTCACTCACACATCTTTAAAAGGCTAACTAAAATATATGCAAACTTAAGTTTTAAGCACAGTTTTAGGCTTATGTTATTATGTTAACAAACATAAATTTTGCCACGCAGCAATATGTTAGATTGTAATCCCAAAAATTAGTTTACAAACAGAAGTAAATACAGTACCATCTGGAAAGTTTTTTTTTAAATATACTTAGCTAAAAAACACTGAGGTCTAATAAACAACATAACATACCTATAGTCTTGCACGAACCAATGATATTCTCCCAGAAAAAAAAATCTATATTAAATATCTTTTTTCTTTAATACATATAAGCTAATCTATAAACAACTGACTAATTTTAAAATAAAATTAATTTTAAATTGGAATTCTTAAACAAACAAAAAATATTTTGATTTTATTTGGCCAACATTGCAGAACGGCAATTTCATAGGTAAAAACCTTTTTCCTTGACTTGGTAATAGCACACGGCAAAGTTTGCATCACTATCATCATCAACAGCTTTTAAAAGTCCACTGGTGCACATCAGCCTCTCCTTGGAAAGGAGCTTTTGGCCTACTATACTACGCTGGCCAGACGGATTGCTATTGGGTTTATTCAAGTTATCCTTCTTTTCATTAAGGTGCATAGGGTTCCTACCAATAACTTGGGGCCCCAAGTCAACCTCAACTATAAATGATGCACCTGCTGATCGACAGACGAGGCTCTGGCAAACAAAACATCCCAATTAGCGGTTACAGCCTCGCCACTTATAACGTGGAACCAAAACACTGGTGAAAAGTGAGCGTTTAATATGCCTCTGCCTACCTCCAAGTAATTAGCGACATAGAAATTAGTAAATTATTCTTACAAGAATATATCACCGCATTGCGAATTTGAAGGGCCTGAAGCAAGGGTTTCTTTGAATTAATGTCTTCCCCTTTAAACTTAAAGTAAATATTGTACTTTTTTGTATCAAAGGTATTTGTTTACTCTCTCTGTGTAACACTTAGAACGTGCGTTGTTATTGATTTTCTTATATCTAACTAAAGTTGTACCAATAAATAAAATTTACTGCCGATTACTTTTCGTACTTTTCTCTTCCTTTCATGCAAAAAAGTCAAAATTGTAACTTTATATATTACGTGAGAGAAGGGCATACCCTTTTCAAGGAGCTGGTTGACGCGTGTATGTTATTGACGGTCCTATCCCTATTTGGATCGCAAAGACCTATGATTTATTATTTTGATTCTTATTTGCTTTTATTGAACGAGGAAGTGAGAGCTACCTACGTATTGAGTGTTTGTTGAATTCGAATAAAGTATTTTATCAGATCTCCCTCTTCCCTAAAGTAACTTTTTTTGCTTTCTTCTTTCATTTCCAGTCAAGTGAGTGTAGAGCGATGTATTTTTTAAATTAACAGGGGATCCGGTGCTACATACGTAAAGTCTATAAAATTTAAAACACTAAGCATAATTAAAAAAATATGCGCTATGTGCACTTATTTTCTCGACCTAGTACATTGTAATCCATCCTAGCCTTAATATTGTTGCACGATGGTACTATTTGATCGTAAATTATACCCGATTTAAGGATAAACAGTAATTGCTATATACAAAGTAATCTCAAGAACACTTTGTTAATTTTAAAGTACCTTTTACTTTCGTTAAATACTTCTGCATACATATTTTTTCATTTCTTGATTGATAGAACTGAGTCTAAGAACTAGATTTAGTATCTAAATATGTAAGAAAATCTTTATTGTTGTACGTTCAAAAGGATGTTAATTGTAGGTAATTGGTTCTGAAACTAAAATCATATAATTCACAGGTGCATAGTATTCTTATTTTGTCTAGTTTAAAGTGACAATTCGGCAAAGACGAACGAAGCAAAATAATGTCGTTCGCAACAAGTTAAAGGACTTATATAGGGTGGTTCACATTAAT
The DNA here is from genome assembly GCA_949316085.1 of Hypercompe scribonia. Lineage (NCBI taxonomy): Eukaryota > Metazoa > Arthropoda > Insecta > Lepidoptera > Erebidae > Hypercompe > Hypercompe scribonia. The sequence continues at coordinate 12,272,963 of OX438971.1, read as the reverse complement.
CAACAAGATGGACAAACACTTAGGCGCTTCATCAAATGAGACGTAACCACACTGAGCGTATATTATACATTATTTACATGAAATATTATCATTTCAAAACGTATGCTCAACTCTACGATAAATTAATTTTAAGCCTCCCTTTGAAATATTGCTCTACACACAGAGTTAAATAACATACAACAATAACACCTATTCATTGAATACGTAATTAGTGAAAATGTTTGTATGTAGTATATACTGTGAAACTATAAAGCCAGTGTTAAATCATGTTTTATGCCTCCTTGCAGTGTTTCTCTTTTAAGATAAGAATAAGCTATTGCTCAACAACGACCGTAAAGCTAGAGGCATGCATTACTAGTTTTGTTTATTATGATTGTGTTCTAAACGGTATGACTTATTAGTGTTGAAGTTCACTAAAATTCTATAAAATATTTGTGTTAAACCAATATTCATAGTTTTATGCCATTTACACCGATTCCTGTGTACTAACATTGTGAAGTTATTTGTTTATTTGAACGTGTTAAATCTCAAGAAGAACAAAAAACTATGTTAGTGTTGAATAGCATATTTATCGGAAAGGGCTCCAGGCCATATAGTATCACACTATAAGTAACACCAGCCGAGCATCAATGAAACATATTTCAAAAACGGGCAAAATATTACTGATTATTGTTATTTTTGACAGACGCAGTCACAGTTGCGCGGGTCTGCTAATGTTTGATATTTGTATTATCCTCCTCTCAACCTACGCTGTAAATATAGTGCATCATAAGTAAAAGACAACTTTCTGTCGGCCAAAGACTTAATCACGCAACAGCTATTTTTACCAATCCACCATTCATGTTTTCTCCATGGGCAATGTAGAGTCGGTATACGTTATATAACAATACTCATAGTCATAGCTACCATAACATTGTTCCCACATGTGTACTGTTACTAACTATGCCTCTGTGCCTACTAGTGCCGTTGTCCGTGTCATTTATCGTCCGCGACGGGTGGGCGGCTCGCCTCTTCACTAAATGATAGATGGTCTCTTTACACATCACTCACACTTGTAACGTAAAACAGATTCCGTCCCGACGTACACCCATAGACATTCTGATGAAATTTGATTTTAAGCTTTGAAGTTGGGGAATAACCGGGGCACAGGTGTTTCTTACAATAATGTTTATTGTAATTAAGTTGGCAACAGTATTGTGGCGCATATTGTATGTTGCGGTATACATACATACGAAAATGTGTAGAATTGCTTTTTTGATAAATACATTTCGGGAAAACATTGAAAAGCTGAAAATTATCAGAAATAATAAGAGTTACGAAAATATCTTGTAAATTCTCTAACAAGAATAAATATTTATGTTAGAAAACTCACATTGGAAGATAGTATGCAGCATTTTTTATTCAGATACTTTTTCATTTGCAATCACTTGTGTATGTAGCAACACAGGTGATTTTATAACAAGGCTTTAATGTTTAATAAGTATGTTTTTCTGTACAGCCAATAATAAACCATTATTACTTCGCTACTCATGTATTATAGAGTAACAATAATTGATACACGTACATATATTGTATATTAGATAAAAATAGGACACAATTTTTTGATAATATCTCCATAGTTTTGTTTTACTATGTAGTTTAAAATTCGAAGGTACGTCTTTTGTTTCTTCTCGATAGTTTCAATCGCCTCTCTTTACGCTAACAAATTAATTGAAATGACATCATCAACTTAAATTAACATACTCATTCATATAGTACTGGATCTACCTAAGATTAGTCTGTGGTTGATAACGATCTTATGGAATTGGGTATAGGATTGGAATGTAAGTAAATGATGGCCTGTCTTTGATGGCGTTTTATTTACACACTGAGTGGTTTCTATCTCTTGACGTGGTGTAGCTCTTATTCAGTCCTAACTAACGTAACAAGTGAATGAGCTTCGGCGTCACCCTCACTCTAACATTGCTCTATTACTTTATTTTTTTCTCTTCCTCTTTCATTTACCTTCATAGACTTTAACTGTATTTGTATACTTCGGCCGAATTTACTAGTGATTATGTTCTATAGACTTATCTATCTTATTTACTTAAATAACTGCCGAACCACTTACAAATTTAAATATAAAAATGTTTTCTATAAGTGTAAACAATTCTTTATTAAATGACACATGAAAACGGAAATCGTCACTAACAAACACCAGTGTAACCATGAGTCTACAATAGAGGTTTCAGATGTTTCAGTAATAAGTTATTTCAAAGCAACTGTCTCTCAAACTAATGTATATTTGAAAGTAAATCTGTAATTATCTTTGTATAGTTACTTTTGAAGCATCCATAAAATAACCGCAGCTAGTTTAAAAATAATCAGATTTATGAATGCCCCTGCTTGTTCGGCACTTAAACGGTAAGCATAAATATCTACTTAAATAAAAATGTCTATTTAAATACAAGATTTCAATAATAGATGTTAGTGTTATATAATAATTTATTGATGTTTCGCTTCTCACTCTTAGATTTTCACTTAATCTCGTTAAACTTAATTGCTCTAAAGAGAAGTTAATAGTATAACCTACAGCTCATACTGCAATCGCTACATATCCTGTCCCTTTTTACAAAGAGGTAGGCTACGAAAACAAATGTCTATAATCTTTAAACTATCTAAAAGACTCAAAAACAAGCCCAAAAAAGGGTGATTAAGGCTATAAGGCTATATATGTATATTTAAAAAAAGTTAATCTGAGTCATCAAATTTTTAATCCACACCTAAAATTCTATGTATTTTACTTTTATAAACTAATTCGAACCAATTAACGATGATACAAAACAAATCCATTAATACAAAAAAAATCCAGAGATATACATATATCTATTTGACTATGCCGGAGCATCTGAAATCATGTCTGAGATGTCTGTATCTTATACCGTAATGTTTGCTGGAAATGCAGATAGCAATCGAGCACGCAACTTAGCTTGTTGATAAATGTATGTGTGGCTAATAAATGGTCAGTATATCATATCGTCAACGGTCTTTAACAGTCCACTGTTAGAAATAACCCGTCGACGAGACGGGATGGTAAAGGGTTTATTTTAAATTTACCTTCTCTTTACTATGATCTTCTCCTACATAATTTATTACCTCAGTCGCTTTTTAGAATACCCATGGGATGAATAGGGGTAGTGACACTCTTTATTCTTAATCTATTACCACACGGAGAGTAGTTATTTGTATGTAGTGCTCCTAATTCCGCTGGCTGTCTATCTCAGTTTGTATTCGTATTCTCAAATTAAATGATTCATAATTTATGCATGTGATTAGTTTTTGCTACTACTGCCGAAAGCTGCAAATTTTTGAAATCAAAAATTACTCCTTCTTCAAAAATAACTTCATCTAATCATGATTTTCATGTTTAGAATTATTAAGAATATTGATTTACATTTGTAAGTGTGCTAAAATGTTATTACATTTATAAACGCCAGATAATAATGTCTTAGGATGTCTATCTCTAACCCTTTCTGACCTTGTTGTAAAGCTTTGCATATAAATAGACTAATCTAGAGTATGAAAAGACAGTAAAATTTAATACGTCTATTAAAGTTCTTACTGAAGAAAGAAACACAAAAGATGAAAGCTGAGTTTCAAAGTTAATTGGATTCACGATGTTGTACCTTCTATTTAAAATTTCAAAGACGAGCAACTTTATTCGCATTAGCTTTAACAATTTATGATTACATTCTCCATAAATAAAAGGAAGTAGGTACAAGAACAACTAAATCTGTAAGTAGCATACTGTAGATGTAATGAACACATGTGTACCAAATATTAAAACTTCAGAAGCGTGTGATTTCATAACGACATTTTGTTCTTCAGACAAGCGTGAACATAATATGTATGAAAGGTCCGAACGACTATGTGAGTACTTCTACCAGCGTACCAGATGTTGCGATTCCCGAGTACACAAAAAAAAGATATACGACAGGAAATAACTGTCAGTATGGTTCACTGGTCATAGTTTTACTAATGTCTACCTACATGTTCGTATGTAGAAATATTTTGTAGTCAGTCTGAATAAAACATTCTTTCCCGAACATACGTATCATCTTTGCCGAAAGTAAGCGAGTACCTGTCTTCTGTGCGGTGTGACTCCAAAATGATGTTATCCACAGGAGATTGAACACTCTCAATTTTGTAACCAACACGAGAGCTACATTTATTATGTTTACATTGTATGGTATATTTGCTTAGGACACAAACCCCACGCCTTTACAGACTTAATTACGATTGTTAACTCCAAAGTACTATTATAACAGCGATGTACACATGAATTCGTTTAGGTTATTTTTAGTCATATGCTACGCCATGTTTGTTCCAAATATGGAAAAACTTCGCTCTTCAGTCTATTTCAATTCATTGTTTAAAGTGTTCTGTCAACTAAATTAGTTTACCATGATAATGTTTGTCGTACGTGCTATTTATATATATACTACTTGTTTTATGTGTCAGACTTAATGTGATGTATGTATAATGTCAGTGAGTGTTGACTCTGGAGTAACGAATGGTGTTTGTGCAGCTGAGCTGGGCGACTACGATCCAAGGCGCCATGGGTCCAGCTACGTATCAGAATTCCGGTTTTTGGCTCACCAGACTCCAGAACTTGAGACAAGAGCTGCAGAAATACACCGTACCCTAACGTAAGTCAATTAATGTTAAATTACTTATATATAAAAAATAAAAATTTCTATTCTTATACGTCCGCGCCGTTTCTATTGCTTTAAAATAGATTAATTCATTATGAACTTACATGTTCAATATGAGAAAGTCCTTCCTGTCAGAAGTCATTCTTATTGTATTAAGTAACCGACAAAACATGACGTAAAACTCAGGCACAGTTTTACACCGAAACGACGCAATCCGCCCGGAAATTAAACTACGTCGCCTTCCCACCTAATTGAATGAATTTTTTAACTGCGCAAAGATGCAGTCTGCGGCTGTTGGCGCCTCACAAAGCCGCAATTACATGTAAATTATGTGTACCTACCTACTTAACACCAAGTGAGCCGTAGCTTAGGGCGGCGACCCGGGTTCACGACTTTATGTCGGGATTATTCATTGTTGCTTAGCCTTTTGTGGCCTTTCATGCTTAATGGCACCCATTAATTAAGGATAACAATTTAATTGTCAATTTAGCTCTTTTCAAATATTTATAATAATCATTTTTTACAGGGGTATTTCACCAGCGCAAGCTGAATTAAGTTACCTAGACAAGGTGAAATGGCTTGATATGTACGGTGTAGATCTACATCCGGTTTTGGTAAATATAAGATTCGTAGAAATTTTTAGAAGCTATTTTAAAAAATACCTCTACCATTAAACAATGTCCTTATCATCAACAGGGTGAAGACAGTGTTGAGTATTTCCTCGGTCTGGCGCCAAGTGGTCTTTTACTTTTACGCGGCAAACACACTGTTGCGAACTATTATTGGCCGCGCGTCTCCAAACTTTATTACAAAGGGCGGTACTTCATGCTTCGCGTGGCTGATAAAAATGTAAGAATAGAACTTTATTAAAAATAAAACCCAACAAAAGAATGTGAGTTAGACAGATACGTAAAGATTAAAATCCGACGCCTTACTTGACCCATTTCTCGTTTCGGATCGCAGGGAGTGATAACGGGCGCACTTTGAATAGTGGTGCAAGATAGAGTCCACCTTGCGCCGCTTCCTTGAAAGACATTCGTAGGCAGGCAATTACAGATAAGTCGCGTACAAGTGAGCGCAGTATTTACAGCGTCGTGGGCGCAGTGATAACGCGCAGACACTCGCCACGCTCAACCCTGATTCTCCGGCAAACACCACCAACAGAAATTTAATTTCTATTTGAATAGTTTCTACGAGTTTTTATAACATCAAAATCAGTGCACTCAAGAAAATCAGAGGCGACATTTCGCATGACAGTGCTTAGCGTATGCGTCTGGAGGTCTCAGGTTCGATTCTAGGGTTGAGTGAAAAAATATTATTGAGTTTTTCTGGTTACAGAAATACTTAACAACAGCCCGGCAATTGGAAATTAGGGCCTATTCCCCCGTTATTCGGAGAGCACGTAAATCCGTCGGTCCTGCGCCTGATTTATTCCCAATCATGTCGGAAAACTAGCATCGGCTTATGGGAGTGAGGGAACAGACAGTGCACCTGTGTTTGCCCACATACTTGCGGACTATAATATCTCCTACGTGGTTGGCTGGTCTAAGTTGAGGCTGACTGCAATGGTCGAAATCGGTTAGGAGTTCATCATCACAACGATGATACCTAAAATGTAATCTTACGAAGCTAACCTTTTCTATAAACGAGAAGCTTTCTTGATGCGGCTTACGAATTTGATGCTCTTTTCATCTTTTAATATTGCGATATATCTTCCAAATATTATTTTGAAGACATTTTCTTTTGAACCTCTTCGATCCCATCCCTTGTCCGGGAGCCGATAATAAGATGGTAGCTTACTAGATCCCAAAGCCGAAATGCTTCAAATATAATTTTATAGAGTACTTCAATGGATTTCGGGTAGAAGTATTACTTAGAGTCTGAAAGGATCCTGTCTAAATATAAAATATTTTTTTACAAAGATTTATACTTGCGAGACATGAATAGTTAAACACAAGCCTAGAGCCAAACCTTTAGTGCCTTTAAAAGTGCTGTTAACTTTATTACTTTACCGTGGTAACACTAAAAGTTAAGTCAATGTTTTTAAATAAGGACTGAAGCGTAAGTGATATTAACAATACTTTAACACTTTACTGTCAAAAAACATTAAAGCATTTTACAGCCGTAAACACGCGAAGCTCTATGGTCACAACAGAAGCGTCGTATTTACCCTTAAAGTGGTGTTTAAAATGCAGCAGTAAACTTTAAGCAAATATTTTATTAATAAAATTATGATCCTTTTTAAACTTGTGAATGCAGAACACGTAACGACTGTCTTTATTGTTTTAAAAAACATCTGGACTTTAATGTAAACAATTTATTAAACACATTTCCACGGTCCTTAAGCTCTTAAGTCAATAAGTTAATGTTGCTTTAATTTATTTATGTTTTTACATAAACAAACTATACTTTGTGAATTATTTATTACTGATCCCCTAAAAATAATAAGACAGTGCTATTAATATTAGCGACTTTTCTCAGTTTTACGGCATACAAAAAATAATGTGATATACCAACCAACCAACGTGTTAAATAAGATAAAACTTAGTATTATAAAAGTTGAGTAAAGATGCAAAACTTTTTAAAATAAATAAATAAATAAATACAATATTTTTAAAATTACTTTATATGTGTTCAGAATGACACGTCTACATACGGCTTCGAGTCCCCGACGAGATCCGCTTGTCGTCATTTATGGCGATGCTGTTCAGACCACCATACGTTCTTTCGAATGCAGCAGACTTCGCCAGCATCTGCCGATATCTTTACTTTAGGAACCAGGTTAAGGAATAGGTATGTTAAATAAAAATTGTTTTTCTACTTTCGCCATTCTAGAACATTGGTGTCCTTTTAATATTATTTGTAGAGAATTTCTTGTAATTATATTATATTTACATGAAGCGGCATAAGCTGAACATAGTGTAATTTTTATTAATTACAAAAAAAATCATTAAAATGGCTTCCTCCTACTATGACTTACCTACTATAAAATATATATATGGCTACGGACATGCAAACGTTACAGTCTTAACTTTTAACCATAGTTTTGTTGTACAGCGGAACCTATTCACGATAAAATTATTTAAAAATACCTTCTATTTCCATATGTTTCGAACGGATGACAGCATTCATGGTCACGAGTAGATATAGTAACATAGATATACGAACCTCTTTAAAATTATCGTTCAAAATATGTTTTTTTCAATAGTCGTTTCTTTAATAGTGGAAGGTGTGCAAGACCGCGTCCCCCGCCCACGTTCACGCGGACACCGTCTCGCCGCATCGCCCGCCCGCCTCACGCTTCGCACGCCTCACTTAATGACGGTATTCAGGGCCTAATTATATTAACATGCACATAAATGGCCTACATTTGCTTATTCATATTTTAGACGTGTGGGTAAAACGAAAGTCATTCAGAAACGACTAACTAATTACACAGGTTATATTTTACTTTCATGTCGTTTGTGAATTTAAGTTTTATTGAGTATTCGAACACACCTTTATGTAGTGGATTGTTATGATAAATAATTGTTATATGTATCCCTATGTTATTTAATTATAATCATAGTTATTTATAATATAAGGTAATCAAATATTACTATTTAGATTTAACATTATGCATTATTAGTATATTGTATTATATTATATTATTTATATTAGACTATACTTCTGTACGTGTATGTGTTAATCCTAAGAATAAATAAATCTCTTTTGTTCACATCTTCTCTTTTTATTTTAGTGCCGAAACTGGAAGACTTGAGAATAAAAGACTGCCCTCCAGAAGTAAAGCAACCTACTTCTGTAAATCGACCTAACTCGTAAGTTTTACTAAAGTTGAAGTTAGAATAATTTTAAAATTTATATATGGGTCGTGATCCTAATAGTGATAATTTACGATACTGGTTCAGGATGAGTGGGGAAGTAGTACCGGGTTGTGAACCTGCGACGGTCGGCGGTTCGCCTCGGTCGACTCGCTCAGCACCGACTCGACGCGGACTGTACTCTGCTTCTCCCACTGCGACGCGGCCACCACCAGCTCCTCGCCATCGCTCAGCCTCCGTCGACTCACAAAGCTCCAACGACTCTCGCTCTAATCGCAAGTTAGTTTCCTATATTTTTTTCTCATTCCAGTGTCACCCACCCACACACCCACTCAGTAAATAATGACAGTCGCCTTTTGACTTTAAAACTTTAATTCATAAACCATTATTATAACGCGACAGCTTGTATCAGAGTCCATTTTTAAAAGTCCGCCATTCTCCAAATTTACTCAAAGAATATATGACGTAAAATATGACTGTTTTAAGAATCATTTGAGAGTTTAACAATATTTTTATGGTATAGACATAAACATCGTTCGCGAAGACAGCAGTCAGACGCCGAGAGTGAGCTTTCACGAGGTTCGGGTCGTTCAGGAAGGAAGCACAGGCGGCATCGTTCGAAGCACAAGCATGAATCGGGCTCAGAGCGAGACGATTCACAGCCAGAGGCCAAGTCGGTATAAGAATAAGGAATGGTATTTTCTATTTAATTACGTATGTATTCACATTCACATTTCATTATTACAGAGAATACGAACTTGTCGAATCAGAATCTCAGTGGAAAGAAGTATTACGACAAACTACCATTGGAAGTGGGGTTCAAGTATGTCATTTAAAACTATATTTATATTAATATATTTAATGTAAGAACTGAATAAATCATATACGCAATTTGTAGGTGGCAAACGTGCGTCGTTCGCAAATGGAACCCGAGACGGGAACGCATCGATCATCGCACAGGCATCGAAGGCACAAAAAACATCGGTATAATAATTTTCTATTTGATTATTTTCTTTGTTAATAAGATAATTATTGTCGATTAATTAGTGTATATCGATAAATGACACTTTAGTTCCCGATCCGGTTCTCCAAACGACAAGAAGTGGCTGCCTAATGAACTAAAACAACATTTGGAGTTCTCGTTAGTCGATACGACTGGTATGACGGAAGAACAACTGAAAGAAATACCATACACTGTAGTTCAAACCAGCCATGCGCGACAAACGAAACTCCGGACCTCATCAAAGCATAGACAGTAAGAAAAATACTTGTTTGTATGTATCGTATACATGAGTTTCTGATATACATATTTATGATACATTTTATACGCAGGACTGAACATGGATCATTAGCGAGGCGGGATAAAAGTGTCTCTTCCCACGGCAAAACAAATCACGAAAGTCATAACCAAGGGTCGCTACGATCTAGTTCAAGTACACTTAGCACACATCGGTCCGCTCACGAGAAACATGGAAGGTATACACAATCCATAAAGTATGTCCATGATTCATTGTCTAAACATGAAAGATTTACGTTATGGGGTTTTGCAGGCGTGTTTATCCGAGCTATGATGAAACTGTAGGACGAGCAAACGATGATTTTCTAACAAACAACGGATACAAAGGGAATGTGACCCCGATTTCAAACAACAACAACCCGTATAGTCCTGTGACCAACAGCAACAGTAATAGTTCGAGTGGAGAACTAATTTCGGGCAGTGCACGCGTTTCTCATGAACATACAGATTCGGGCTTGGGGGCAGATCAAGACTATGCCTATTCATCAGAGAGGTAATTATGTGACGGTTGCATTTCCGGGTTTTTGTTAGCATTAGTAAGTTTTATTTTTTTATTAAGTTATTTAGAAAAATCGATAAAAATATTTATTGTATTTGGTTTCAATAGTTTTGGTAGTAAACGACTACTGTACTGTGAATTTAGCTTTAAATGAACGAATATAAATTATGTTAGTGATTTGGATAACCGAACAACATTGTTCACTACGTGACAAAGGGCAATTTAACGAGCTATCCTTTCCCGTTCACCCAATTTTTTCTTATCGTTTTTATGTGTTCGTGTGCAATTAAACAAAGGAAATGAGGGTTTTATCACAAAAATCTCTATGTTATCATATCTTATGTATAAAGCGCTTTGTGACTCTTAACTTTGAAACTTTATTGGCAGCAAACGAGTCGAAACTGATGTAAGGCCCATGTCTATCGGGTGCAGGTCGAGCGACAGCGCGAAATGCGGAACCGGAGGGTCTTCCCGGACGGCGCCTGTGAGTAGGCAGTGGGCGGCGATTGGGTCGGCGAGCGGGTCGGCGGGCGGCGCGAGGACGGCGCGCGGCGGCGGCGCGGTGACGCGGCGGCCCCCGGCGGCGCCGGGACGCGCGCGCCTCGCGGTGTCGGGCTCGCAGCGCTCGCTGCTGTCCGTGGCCAGCGACAGCGCCACCTCGCGCCGCCCGCGCGATCTCGCTCCGCGCGGCTACCCTCACCCGGCGGATGGTGGCTTTTCTCTCTTTGTGAGTGGGCGCTTGGCTTCCTAACAAGTCTTCCGCTACTCGATGGCCCTGAGCATTTGTAAAATGTTTTAAAATATTCGATCTTTATTTATTTTTACACTAGACTATTTGACTTATTTCTCACAAACATTTATGAATATAAAATACTAGTTTTTGCCAGCGGCTTCGCTCGCGTTAAGAACTATTATTATTAATTAAGTATAATTTTTGAAGCTTTACTTTTGTTTAGAGTTTTTAAAAAATTAAGGTATATAAAACTTCTTTGTACACAATATTCTTAACTTATCTGTCATTAAGCGCTAAAACATAAAACTGTCGACATTCGAAAGATCTTTAATTTCAGTTCAATCAGTCGAAAATCTAAGATGATATACACAGACTTTCTTCCCCTATTTTATTCCCTCAGGGGTGGAACTTATTAAAATCCTTTCTTAAGGGATGCGTACGTCATAGTAGCTTTATGCATGCAAAGTCTCAGCCCGATAGGTTTAAAATTGACAAAGTTTCATACAAACTTATATCCCCTATTTTGTCCCCTTAGGGGTAGAATTGATCAAAATCCTTTCTTAACGGATGCCTTTGTCATAATATCTACTTGTATGCCAAATTCCAGCCCGATTGGTTTAAAATTGACAAAGTTCCATACAAACTTTTATCGCCTATTTTATCCCCTTGGGGGTAGAATTGATCAAAATCCTTTCTTAACGGATGCCTTTGTCATAATACCTACTTGCATGCCAAATTCCACCCCGATCGGTTTAAAATTGACAAAGTCTCATACAAACTTTTATCCCCTATTTTATCCTCTTGGGGATAGAATTAATCAAAATCCTTTCTTAACGGATGCCTACGTCATAGTATCTACCTGTATGCCAAATTTTAGCCCGATACGTCTAGTGGTTTGGCCTGTGCGTTGATATATTACTATGTCAGTCAGTCACCTTTGAGTTATATACATATTTAGATTTCAGTTTATCGAACAGATCAATGTTGATTACCTTAATTCATCATCATTGACAGCTTTTAACAGTCCAGTACTGGTCCACCAGGTGCGAGACATTATTTTTCAGCATACTTTTGCAATACATTATGTTATGTATGTATGTTATGTAAAGTTTCGATATCTTTATTACATTCAACCGTATCCTCTGATATGCATTGAAGAAGATGAATATTACTGGTTCATACTATCTAACAACTTATTTACCAAGTATGGAAAAAAATGTTTTACTTCATTGACATATAGGTATCGGCTTGACTGTCGTAAATTTTAGAAAACTATGTTTTTGATAATAAAAGAATTTTCGGGAAAAACAAAAAATAACATCGACTTTTAAGAATTCAATAGTATTTTTCAATGTGGAATTTAGTTCGAATATAAAATGTAAATAATGCAAGGGCCATACGAGTAATCCACAGCTCCTGTTTCTGGGTCGCTGAAAAAGCTAACAGTGTACAGGCTGCTGTCATACCAATATACTTTCACATTATTATCGTCAAAAACTCATCAGTATTATCATGTTACGAAATAAAGTAGATAGATGATATATTTGCGTAGGTTAGTCTAATTTCACTGACGATCTTAAAAGTATATAAATCTATTCTGTTAAATCTTTTTAATTAAAGTTAATCTCAAAACTTCTACTGGCTTGAAGGGTTTTTTGTTACGCAAAGTACTAAAGTGGATAATGATTCGTCCTATTTTCTACATTTTGATTTAACTCGTCAATTATACTGATAATCTGATCATTGGAGTAATGTTAACTAAAATCTTGCCAATTTAGTACCTTGTAGATGCGCCTTGTATCATGGGAACTTGAGATAAAACTTCTATCGCAAACATAGTCCTTTCAATTAATATGGTATTATATTCACTGGTTTAATCGATATATAGTGCCGTAAGGTATGCACAGGTAGTTTGTGTAGCGTGTATGATTATTGGGACGCAGAGACATGCTAGCAACAACAACATATTGGTCGGCGAGAGCGGGTCGCTGGCGCGGCGGTACGCGCGGCCGTCGCGAGAGTCGCGCGACCACAACGCGAACCTGGCGCGCACGCACTCGCGACTCGCACACGCCCACCGACACGACAACACCCTCGACATTATCTTAAAACCTCTAATAGAAAGCACGCAGTAAGTAAGGCACGCACCGACGACGATGTTTGCGTCGCAATACGTAGCGGAATGAGTAGCTGCACGCATCCCCTTGGTTTGTTTTTGTTGTTCGTCTCTACCAGACGATTTGTTTGTTGCGTTTATCTTTGCATGTGGTGGTGGTTTAGCGGTATGAGTGTAGAATTTAACAACATAACTAACCCATGTCTAACCAACAGATAATTTTGTGTTTGCGACTGTGATGTGTTTAATTTGTGTTTTACTTTTATATGTTGCACCTTGTTTTGTGATTAAATATTTGATAACCAAATTTTGTTGGCCAACAATTGTGTTCACTTAAATCGAAAAAAAAAGATAATTTTTAAGAAATTATCAATGCTAATGTTACTGTGTGCTACAATCTCTAGTTTTTAGAACCCACACTAGAACTAGTATTTCGAACGCGTACATTTTTTTTATTGTCACCATAACTAATCAAAAGAGAGATGTAAGATATTTGTTGTATAGTACATTCCAGCAATGTATATTGTTAATCCTTATAGATGTTATCATATTGCATTAAGAAAATTTTTATAAGACGTAACACAGCAAAGAAACATATGGCCATTTGAATACCTTATTGAGACAATTGGTCACCATAAGACATCTATAAGTGATAACCTTTATCACGTCTCTGTTAGATCTCTGTAGTACTTAATTAGAAGACTGCCCTGAGAAATCAGTTCCTTTAACTTTTCTCCGGATTATTCAGTATATCTCGAATCAAATTGAAGTTTTCATTAAGATTGATTATTGTAAAATCAGGCTGCAGAGCAACTGAGCGGCTCGAGTGAAGCAACATCTGGGAGTGCTAGCAACGGAGGCGGCTCCAGCACGTCTAGCAACAACAAGCCAGCAACAGCCGAGATGAGCACTGAACTGTAAACCTTATTACAATACAGTTTAGTTTGTTTTGAATATATTTTTACTTTATTCACCTTTTATAAATACTCATAAAATTATTACATTGCCAAGTTACGTTGATGTATGTATATATTTATTAAATAAGTTTTAAAAATTATAATATCTCAGTATTTTATGTTAAAATTTAGTTAAGCCTTCATCGTACAATATTTTCATTTATTTTTATTATTTTATATTAAATATTTTCAGTTGCAATACTTAATTATTTAATTATCAAGTTATAATGTTATATGTAAATATTTTTGTAAATATATTTTCCATATACTGTCTTTTTAATATTTCAGTGTAAAAGACACAATATTTAGATAAAAATATATTTCGTGCCAAAGATTTTGTGAAGAAAAAATCAGTTATGAGAAATTGTATATTTTCCTGCGTGTATTTAAGAAAATGTTTTATAAAATACCATTTCGCTTAAAAATACTCATAAATGTATTGAGTATATTTAATATTCTTTATTAACTCCATTTTGATATTAAAAATAAAGAAAATTACCTTTTTTTTAAATTAATATATTAGATATTTATTTCTTCGATAATTTCACGACGGGTATTAAAAGTATTTTACCATTCTCATTATTATAAGTACGTACACAAAATCTTGTACAGCTGTTATGTAGATTAGCATTTATTAATTCCATTAGCTCTAGTTGCTAAAATGTATGTCTATTAATATCCGAAAACTGAAAAAATCAATTTAATTTTAACATTGGGAACTATTTTTCCCATAACTACGTAATATCCATCTCCCATGATTATGATTGCGGGTGCACAATCAAACAATTACATTTACAATAACGGTGTACGGATTCTCTGCTTTTTGATAAGTAATCTCTGATCTGTGTCCATGTTAAAATCATCATCGTCAGCCTGTCGTAGTCCACTGCTGGAAATCGGCCTCTTCCATAATGAAATGGTTCCAGCTATTCAAATACTTCTTACCTACACTTAATTTACTTAATCACCTATGTGTCTGAGATACGGCAGAAGGTGTCCACAGTAATACGCCATCACGTTCAGTTTAAAACTTTGCACTTGATCTCTAATTCTTTCATTTCATCCTCAGTACTCTATCATATACTTATAAGTAAGTATATAATATAAATGGAGGATTATATCCGATTACAAAAGTTTAACTCACTAGTCAGTGCATAGCTACGGAACTGACGACCCACTGTAAATATCATTGGTAGTATCAACGTATAAATACATTGCAATTCACGCATCCGTGTCTAAATGAAGGCTACTAAAATATACATTGAAAGTGCACTATTTAACATTTATTTCATATTGAATGGAGGATCAGTATTGCCCACAGATTTACAATTGTTTAGTAGTACAGTCTGGATGTGAAAAATTAACACGTAAGATTTTTTTTGTATAGGTAGACTAAAAAAATTACACCCATGTTTTCTGTACTGAAAATACAAAAACCCTCTTTTCTACGAAATCGTCAAGCGATGCGATTATTCGGTCAAATTGTATAATAACAAGACTGATAAGTTTGCGCTTGTGACGCAACACGCAGTTTTTGTAATCGATAACAATGTAAATGTATTTTTTCAAAATCGTTTCGATTGTTTGCATTAAACGATAATTATGTATCAATCTGTGTTATTATTTCATACGCAATACAACCGTCAAATTGATCAATTATTGGTACAAAGCAATAACATGACGTCATAAAAGCCCTATTAATCTAGTTACTATTAACGAGCGCTATACAACATCACAAATGATTTATCGATTATCTGACAAAGAGTCTGGCTTTGGCATTAATTAAGCCGTTCTGTCTCAGATATCGGCTTCGTCCGACCACCATTAACACTAATGAAGATGACTCGGTAACGTTATGAACGTGGTCTTTTGGATAAACACTTTTATTTCAAGGTCTATAAGTTGTTAATAAAGGATAAACGCAGACGTTTGCACTATATTTCCACTTCATCTTGTTTAGTGATTATATTCGTCGTTTAAAATAGATTTGTTGTTTTGGAAAGCAATAATTCAGTATGTTAATTTTTGAAAATAAACAATGATTCCTATTAAAATTGTAGTTAAGTGATTTTTCAAAGTGTAATCTTTAAAGTTCTCTAAAGTTTAAAGTGATCTCTTTTGAGCTCAATAAGAGATATTGCTATGTATTTGTCTCTGATTAAAAAAAACGAAAATGAGTGTGGGTAAACTTCGTGAATTTCGGAAACCTGCATCTCCCTTCAACTACATAAACATTATGCTTTTAATCAATTATTTCAAATATCCAGAGCCAAATCCAAGGTCTCTAGGCAATACACAACACTCCATTGTCTGTTACAAATAATAAATTATACACGAGATGAAAATTAGATACGTTATAATTCCATTGTTTAACACCGACTCAACACCGACTAGCTTTAGGGCTAGAGTAGCGATTTTGAAGACGAGACTACTAATTCAAAACAAGAAAGAAACAACAGTCTGAAAATGAGATACTCAGACCTATTATAGGTCATATTGTAACATTACATTACCTTAAAGTATTTAAATTGGATTTCAATCTTATATAGTTCAACCCAAAGCTTGAATCCTGTATATAATTTACTACATATAGAGTAATTGCCCTTAAGTTTTATTTGTCGTTTTACTGTAGGCTTACTCAAATGTTTGTTTAGGCATAATACTTGTATGTTATTTGGGATTTTATGAAAATCACACACATTGGCCACGAAACGACCTTTTAATGCTTAGAGGCAGGAGAGAGAGGAACAAGTTGATAGTTTTTATCTGTGGTGAAAGAGAGTACATCACTATTTAACATGATTGATGTATATTTATGTGAAGGCATAAAAATTTATAACTACAACTGACTGACCACCTTAAGTATATTTATTTAATTCCGTGTAAGTGAATTAGATATAAACTGTTTTTAGAATCTAAATAAATCGAATATCGACTATTTCCTTTTTTACTGTCAATGTAACTAAAATGAACTAAGCTGGCTGTCTCAATTTTAATCAGTTTACGAGTTTTTCTTACGACACATTTTGCGGAGTTGAGTATGTTCCTCAATATATCAACGTGTGTGCCCCGTTAAAGAATAGAACTAATTTTAACCCGTCGTACGCATTATTATAGTTACGATCTGATGAAACTTATTAAGTTTAAACAACAGAATTCAATTGGCAACGCAATGGACATATAGCCCCTGCTTGATTAGAAATTACCTCACACCCAATACAGTTTGAAAGTTACACAAATTCCAATTGCAGTTAAATAAAAGCTTTTCAGTAGACTTTACAATTCTTTAAACTCGATGTCTATTCAAATAAGAGTTAAATTAAATATCGTGCGATGCATTCATGAGTATGACGTATCTAAAATCCAGCTAATTGAATGGACGTGCCACTCGTACCCAATTTGGCAGCATGAAAGCAAAAGACAAAATAAGGTGGCAGGCAGTCTATCAAAGCTCCGATGTCCACTATTCGGCGAAGGGTGAAAACTCATTACCAGTAATGAAAGGGTTCCCGGGACGTGTATGATTACTAGTTAATTGGGAAGCAGAAAATCAGAGAGCGACGGATAAAATTATCTTGTCTATACTATAGTACTTTACATGTGGATATGAATAAAAAATCTTTGTTCTTTTTTTGTAATTTTCGTATTTCTGCAGGCAAGTCCTCAGAAATACAAAAAGAAATATATAAAAGTGTAATAGACCTAATCAGCGTACAAGTGTGTATTTCTATAACAATCTACCTAATCTTGAATCTTGAAACTGTCAGACGAATAAAAGTCGTTAGAAGAATTTTATGAATTCCTCTATAAAAGGACACTTGAAACATTTTATGAGGTTGAACAAATTTGAATATCTTACGCAGATAATACTAAGGGAAAGATTTCCGATGAAGATTAATTAATTATTCCTTTATATCAATTAGTTTTTTCTACATTAATTAACAAACAAATTTATTTAAATAAATAAATAATCTTCGGTCCATGGCACTAAAGAGTTAATCAGATGAATTCTTATAAACACAATAGTTTTTTCTGATGTGTCATTTAAGGCCGATACCATAGATGTTTGGTAGAGGCTTGTCTTACTATTTTACCTGTTAATTCATTCTCTCAGAGACAATTAGACGTGCCACTATACATTGTAAGTAGAAAACACTTATTGATATATCAATCAATCTTGCTGAGTGCACTGACTTGGTGGCCGTGGGAGAGTGGAAATTAGGCTTATGGATTCAGACAACTTTCGCCTCGCCACTTGCCTCAGTTTTGATACGCCTTGAGTTTTTTCGTATTTTTGTTACTGAAGAAGCTGTTGGCAACCTCAAATATCATGGTCTTTATTGGTAGCAGAAACGCTGGCCGTATATCTTCGACTATTATCCATCGTGCTCTTGTTACGAGACGATGTGAAGAAACCAGATGGTAAATCGTTACTTCAATGGAAGATGATGATGGATTCGGAGTGGCATGCAACTTACGGAGATACCCTCGCGTCATCGCATTTTCCAAGTACAGCTGTACATATGCCGGCGTTGTTTCAACATCTACGTAAATCCCCAAAACGCGTAAATACTAAAAATTTGTGAGTGTAGGATCATGGGATCCTATTAATCTGTGCATCTTTAGCACTCATCGATACTTTTGCTTTAGTTACATTAATTTTATCAAGAGTACGTAAAGTAAAAAAAATATTTTAAGAACCCAACTATTGTTTGTTTCTATTCATTTTTTTTTTATAAAGGCAAATGAAAATAAGTGCTCAAGCAAAATAGTAATATAAGTTTAATGAAGACAATTACCTTAAGATAATTTCGCAAATGGAAAGTTGTTGGAGTTTTGAATGTCGTAAAGCTAACATTTAAAAACATATCCGGCCTTTATGGTTTCACTTATTTGTTTTGTTAACCCTTGGCGCTAAGCAGGAAGGTTTTGGAAGTTTTGAGTTTAACAAGTCACTGCATATATGTTTATCTGAAAAATTATTGCTCCTAAACAAATGGTTTTTTTGCAGGTGACCTGACAGTATTCCTAATAAATAATCTGGGGGACTACACTTTGTGTGATCCACAGATTGTTGTTCTGAGTCTGAGTGTTCTTAATGTCAGTTTTTTATATGTTTGTAGAGTCCCACGCAAGACCGAATATATTCATGACGCGGGGGTTGTCTTTAAAAAAATTTATTATAAATAATTATAAAAGTCTGTTAGATCTAACAAAGGCCACTCTTTTTGAATAATTTGCAATTTTTGAATCTGAACTGGAATGAGTCTGTGTATCTTTCTAAATGTTTTATATTTTTTATCAATATATAATTACAAACTGTTCTTACTATATTTCCTTTTTAATGTAAATTTTTTATAACGAAACTGACACAAGAGGTGACCAACACTTCCCTAGAAGTCTTGTGTCAGTGAAATTTTGTCTTAGGAGACAGAAATGTATTTTCAAGAATTTAAGTGGAAGTAGGTAGCTACTAAATAGAAAACACATTGTTTTCTCCGAATATCATGTTTGCCATACATACGTAATGACTGTACCATCTCTAATCACGCTGAGTGCTTGTCGCCATATATTAAGTTCAGAGGGAGAGCTTACCAGCCGTATTCAAAGCATTTCCAGCAGGAATTCGAAATAAGCTGCCACAGTAAAGTTTGTTTTATTATAGAGTACACATCATGTAATATCAATAGGTGAATACCTACAATATTTACCCGTTGTTTACACTAACTACGTTTGAAATAAAGAAGAGGTACACTGTGGGAATAAGTTATATTAAATTAAGTTGCTCTAACATACTTATTCTTATTAGCTACTTATTAAAATATTTTTAAAGTAAAAGCAGACAAGCACATTGTCTGTGCATTAATTAATGTTTAAGTGTAGAAGTAGTGCTAAAAGTAAAAAAAAAACGTTATGTGGTATAAAATTATCAAGTATGTTAACTGCCTCGGTGGCGCAGCCGTAGTGAATGTGACTGCTGTGCTTTAGGTGTTGGGTTCGGTTCCCGAGTCGGACCAAATGTTTGTATGATCTACAAATATTTGTTTCGAAGTTTGTCTTTACAAAAAAAGTATATATTATATGTAAGTATTCTATCAGTCAGTTTAGTTATCATAGCACAAGTTTTGCTTATCTTGAAACTAGATGACGTATGTCAATTGTCTGAAATATTTATCTATTATTATTATATGTTAACTCTGTTACATAAAACTATTATAATCTCAGAGATCAAGGTACAAGAATATAAACTGACAGTTCAAGTTATACTGGAAAGCAAAAAGAAACAAGACACTCAAAGCAGTTGAAATTCGACCACCAGGCATCTTGTAATCTCTACTTTTTATTAAACGAAAATTCTACAAGTGAGTTAAACACAAAGTAAAATACAAACTGTAGAAGTGTAAGTTTATGAGATGATTTTGTGTTAAGTTCTTAAATTTTTAGGTAAAGCTATTCAGAAAATCGAGACAATCATACAGTTAGTTATCAGAACATTAATTTTCGTTGATATACTTTATTAAATTAAATTCTTGATAGATAGTAAGTTTCATTTCAGTTTTAGTTGTAATTTTAAGAAATAGTAAAAATAATAAAGATCTTGTTCGATGTTTTTCATACAAATGAAATTATTCTCTTTGGATATTCGATAGTCCCATTAGTGGACTGCGATAGGCTGATGATGGTGGTGATGACGATGATGAGAAATTATTGTGCAGTGCAAAGATTTTCAAACATAAAAAAATCTTAAAGTAACTCCGTATCTGTTGAGACTTTCGTAAGTAATGGTTTGAATTGAACCTGATTTGACTAACCTAATAACTTAAAGAGATGCAAATTATCTAGCTTAGAATTAATTTTAGTATAGTTTAATAACTAGCTCACCTGGTTAGAGCTATAAAATACCAATAACGAACGGTATCCCTACCGTTATTAATCTTCAGTTTAGAATTAGAATATCATTGGTCTAACTTATGTAACTATTTAACAATTTAGTGCTCAGCGACAGTACAGTGAACCCTAATCTGACCTCCTTTATGTATTATCAATTAAAATTGTAATTAATTTAAATAGTCATATTCTAAGTGATTTACGCTAAAAATTACGTTGTAGATGTGTATTATTATACAGATTTCGAATCTAAACACTGCAACCAGTCAATTAGTCTGCTAGTAATACTGCATAGTCTGCATTTGCAATGAGTATGGTGACCACAACTCTTGGATTCTATTTATGCTTTCCACTAGGCAGAGTAGTCACTTTGGCAGGCGCAAATATATTGGCTTCTAATGCAATTGCACTTTGGTGCTTAACCTAGGTGCATCTTAAGTAACCAAAGCTTATTAGTGCTTTGAATACACATAACCTAATGCAATTAGTCATAAAATTTATTTATTTTATTTTTATTTCTCTAATTATTTAGGGGTTTTTATTCTTTCGGATATGACAACCCTATTGTAACCCTATAAAGTTTAATTGCCTTGTCTTTTGTCCTTGCCTTTTTGATTCGAAAAGTATAAAAATGAAAAACATCAAAAAATTTAATTGTATGGTTAATTTCTCTCTTC
This sequence comes from Hypercompe scribonia, assembly GCA_949316085.1. Classification (NCBI taxonomy): domain Eukaryota; kingdom Metazoa; phylum Arthropoda; class Insecta; order Lepidoptera; family Erebidae; genus Hypercompe; species Hypercompe scribonia. The sequence goes on along the minus strand of OX438971.1, from coordinate 12,251,282 downwards.
TGAACATACTAGAATGACTGATCTTTGAAGCCGGAGCAATAAAGTCACAATTGTAACTTAAGACATTTTGTCAATCTTCATCTGACCTGTGGGTAATTAAATATTAAATATGTAATCTGGACGCCTACTCATGTATTCATAATAATAAAATCAATAAAAATTTTACTTTTTATTTCAACAATTTCAAAAACTAATATTAAATTAGTGAATAGACGAATCTCACATGTTTAACTCCAAGATTTAAAATTAAGAGACCGTACAGTAGTGATATTGGCAAATACGCTTAATAACCTTCACCTTTGTGATATTGAAACCCCACGTATTAGTAGTATTCCACAATTGGCTTTGACACAGCTCGTCGCCAAATTGTATTTGCTATACAGCATTTCCTCTGTCGAAGGCAATTTAGTCAGGCAATATTGAAACGTGAATCAAATTTACTTTCCATACATTTTCATTTAAATGGTTTGGCCTAAAATTAAAATTTCATTGGAGAAGCAAAGTGCATATACAGTACAAATAAAAGCCTGTTTTCCTGAACTACTTGTGTGTTTGTTAGAAAAAATAGGCCTCGGTTATTTTAGTGTGCAATCGAGTATTAAAACTTTATATATTAAAAATACTTTCTAATATGCTTTGGTAATGATTAAATTCAAATGTATTTAAATAATAATAATAAAGTTTATTAAATGGCACTAAGATTTTATGAGTTCTCAAAAGACGTAATAAACTTCCTCTTGATTTGGTATACATACATTAAATCACGTCTGTTTCCCCGGAGCGGTAAACAGAGGCATATTAAACGCCCACTTTTCGCTTGTGTTCTGATTCCATGTAATAGATGTTTTGTTTGCCAGAATCTCATCTGTCAGTAAGTCGATCAGCAGGTTGATCACTTGCAGGTGAGTATATAAGACTTAGGGCCCTAAGTACCCTTTGCACCCTTTGACATGATTATATTATATATTGTAATTTATTAGGCAATAAGTCTATAGAAAATAACTTATTATTCTAAGCTTAGAAATAATGGGTAGGTATAACAAATTGCTTTTGAAACTTAATAACAATTTGTTTTGCGTAGACGTCAAGTAGATGCATTAGTTACTTTTCAAAGAGCCGAGCGTTGATGTTAACAACGAAAGCCTTCAACATTGAATACTTCAAAGAAAAATAAGTACGTGGATTAAAAATAATTTTATTACAGTTAAGCGGGAAAGAGAGTTTCCCTGTGAAACATAAAATAAATACACTACGAATGATACTGTGCGAAGTATTGCAAGCAAAGCTGAGAGGTAAAAGAATTTAAAGTAATGTAAACACGAAAAGTTTGCTTTCGAGTTGAGGCAACTCAAGCCGGAAACGCATTCGAACTCAACTGCCTGGAAAAATTAATTCGAAACTGCGGCGACGACGAGGGCACCCTCACTTGGAACTAACTGCGTAAGGCCTTCTCGTTTCAGGATGATTTTCACTCTTCATAAGCGGCATAAACAGACTTTAAAATATCATACTTGTATCCCTTCGCCCGAGGGGTGCCCTCGCGCTCGTTGTAATATTGCTGCTATAATCTCACTGAGGTATGAATAAATATTACCTTATACCTCATTAAAGTTTTAATGAGAATAGCTGGTAGTGTAGCATGGAAAGCCGAAATTGCATATTCAGGAGAAAATAGTGTGTTATTGTAAATGTATGTAGATGCGGGACGCGGTGACGGTGATGTCGCGGCTCGTGCATCTCTCCGGCAATTAGCACCGTGACAATGACATTCAAAACGTGTGCAAATAGAGCATTGCGGATGTGAATATCCCGCCCCCGCATCACGTCTCTACCTCTTGCTACTAAAACCATATGCGGTATAATGTTCTGACAACTTGATTTGTCGGTATAATAATACAATCTGGTACGGCGTTCATGTGACAATAAACTGTGGCGATGACTTTCATATTTTAGGCACGTTCTTGTTGTGTGTTGTATCAACGGTTTTGTAATATTCCTTGTGCTTGGATATCGCACGTATTTAGTAATCATACTCAAACCATTAATAATAATTTCGTTCTCCCAGATATAGCAATCATCTTGTATTTACAGGATTCTGACCTTTTTTATTTTTTATTTTAAGAGTCTGCTACATTTACTCTACTCTGCCTGGTGGAAAGGATTAATAGAATCCACAAGCTGTAGACATCATACCCATTGCGAATGCAGATAATGCAGTATGGTGACCCAGAGTATGGCTGCCTTTTTTTGTTAACGGGTTGGAAAATCCCTTCGGCTCTGCGGCTCCTTAGGGACGCAGGCACCAGGAGTAAGTGGTGTTTCCACTAAAAACCGCCCCGGCGGACGGTCTCAGGCGAAACATTATAAATCTTTGATATAAATTTATTCTTGAATTGTTTTTTCATTTAATGTGTTCACACGTTTGAGAACTTAGGAAATAGTTATTATAATTTATCGGTAAAGTCATTGCAGTAACTACATGTACTGGAGAAGTAGATTAAATGTTATAAATGAATGAATACTTGAAAATTTATAAGATGATGGTTATGGATAAAGATATATAAAAAAAGAAAAATAAAATCAACAAAAAACTGTAGGACAAACATTCCACAATATACATATACCGGTATAAATGGAGGCTTAACTAAAGATCTAGCAGACTGAGCGTGTAATTGAGATGATACATGTTGTCCAGCCCTACCTCTTAGAAATATATACGCATGGCAGTAAAAGAATCATAACGTATAAAGCTGCGGGCATAAAAAATAAGACCCCTTTACAAAAACGCGCAAATTGTTTCTGTGTTACGTCCTATTGCAAACTATTTATCGGCAGTTCTGTCGGTATGGTCACTGTACCTAAGTCTGGAGCCGAAGTAAGCGTTTTTATATTATTGCTCATTACATCAGTTCAGTTTGATTCATAGCTCTAGGGATTATTGCAATTCACCGAATAAAAATACATTTAACGTTATCACATTATTACAGATTACATTAGTACACAGTTATCTAGTGTAACCACTTTAGATGTATAGATACAGTACGTTTTTGAAAATCTATCTTAACATAAATTTTCTCAACCCGTTTACAACCTTAGTATGCTTAGTCTGAACATATAACTGATATATATTTTTGCAAATACATTTTTACAGATATTTTTACTTGTCGCACTTTACTGCTACTTTAAGCGAGTACTGTATAGGGTTGCTCTTTTGAACAAAAGGACTATAGTTTTGAGTCAGCTTGTCGATATAGACGGCTAGCGAGACGCAGTGATCGTATCACCTAACCAGTATTATTCAAGATTAAAAACCCGAAGCACGACACTACTGTCAGTTGGATATTTTGGCAAGAACATGGACAACAATATGGAAACACTCTAAAACCAGTAGAAAGGTACTAAATATGAACTATTATTACAATTCTAAACTATACTCACTCTTATATACATAAAAAATTTACTATTACAACTCGACTTCAATGTAAGATAAAAATAAATATTAATATCTAAAAAATTGAAAAACGAAATAAATCTATAAATAATACGTCTATCACTAGCAACAAACTTAAATGTAGGAGTGAGCAGCATCAATCTGAAGCGAACTTATCATTTAAATAATCTAAAACTATGTAATACCCCTATGTAATAACCCTTGTAACATAGTTTTTGTTTTATTAAGGACTTAAACGTTTGAAATTTGTTTGGAATTTAATTGTAGGATCACACACCCTGACATACAAAAAAACTTACTTTTTGTATATATAAGCAATATGTATAGTCATAATATGTATAATATATATGTCACAATATGTTTTTTTAACAAGAGGTCGGCAAAAAATTATATGTCCTGTCCCAAAAATGTTAATAATTTATACTACTCCTTCAAGCAATATAATATGTCCAAACGCTCAATCAAGAATTTCTTAGAATATGTTGTGTACCTATACGAGTAGAAACGCTTGTCTGTACATTACATCGGAACCTCTATGGACCCAGTTGTCAATAACCCATGGAACATGCAAACTGCGGTTAAATATTGAAGAACAAACTTATCCAATCACGGCTGTTAACAATAGCTATTGAAAATATCCAGTGGACGAAACGCAGGTACTTAGCTTTACACTGATTCGTTTCACTGTGACAAACGTTTATGACATTATATTATTTGTTATGTTTATTTTTTTGCCGCTATTTTACTTAACCCATATCTTGATATATTTACCATTGATACCAGTTTGTGGAGCATTGAGAACTTTTAGTAGAAATGTCAACACGCTCGTTTTCCTTTGTCGACACTCATTTTCAACAACTTTTATTGCGTAGTCTCCACATAAATTTGTCAGATTATTATTCCCTATTTTGTATATCGACGTTAGTAGCTGTAAATATTCTTAAAACTGTGATCAATTTATCGCCCCTGAAACCAACAGCACACTAAATTTCATAAAAATCGTTGTAGGCGTTTCCAAAATTCGGATTATATCCATATATATACAAGAATTACTCGTTTAAACGTATAAGATTTCTTGCCAATTAAAATTTGTCTGAGTTCTGCGAACTTCTTTCATTATCAGTACATCTATCGTTCATAGAAGTTCACTAACCAAAGCAAAATCTAAAATAATTCTCAGCTTTGTTAATATTTAATTGTTACATCCATCTACGCAGAATAATTACGGATAAAGAAATTCCGTCTCGGTAGAGGTAGATATATAGTACAGTTTTAAAAAATAGAAGTTATCCTAATTTTAAACAAAATATCAACTGAACGGAGCTTACAATAAACCTGTAAAGAAACTAAATAAACACTTAAACCTGACTAACCAAATTAATTTGGAAGTCATCCATCTTAAATATTTTCTATAAAGTTAACAATTATTGTAATATAGAAATATATTTTATTAATTTCTTATTTATTTATTTCTCTATATTGTATATATAAACAAAACAAAAGAAGAAACGAGTTACAAAATACGTATATAAATGTAACAATCGGCGGTCTTAGCGCTCACGGTGATTTTTTCCAGACAACCTTAACACGGTCATCAGGTGTTTGAATATTTTAGGATAGTTTATACACAAGTAACACATTATAACGAGATTAATTTGCCCATTACTTCTACTAGTACTATGATAAAACATTATTTGTTAAGTAAATAAATCCAAAATCAATATTGAGCCGCAAGAAGTGCTAAAATTTTAATCCAATTAGCGAACTCAACTCCCTTACAAAATATTTTACTGTCAAAATTAATTTAACAATAAATTAATCCCCCCTAACTTCATGTACGTATATCTGCCAGTTTGCCTTGTTTCAAACAAATTTATTCACATGAATAAATCAACGTGTTTATTTTGGTAAGTACTTAATTACTAGCACATTCAGAGCTAAATCAATATTGTAGGTGCGTTCTAATGATATTGGTTTAGCTAGTATAGCGTTATGGTAAGTGTAACTTTATAGAAAATTCTAGCAATGTACATACCTATTATATGCCTGCGAAACACACTTGAAGTTACTTATTTTCTTGTAAGTATTCCTTAAGCATAAGTCCAGCAGGACCGACCACTGTCTCCGGGTTTTATTATAAGGTTATGAGAGAATATGGTTAAAAATATTTTCTATCTACATTTCTTGTTAAGCACAAAAAAAATATAAAGTTGAACACTATATGATTGATACACTTAAATAATGAATTTGATGTCTAAGACCAAACAGTAATCTACCGACATTCGGATATATAAAATCTATTTGCGAAAATCAAATGTCAAAGTTAATGTAAGAAGCTCGTTCAAAGTCTGATTTTGATTTCATAAACTCAATAATTATATTTCATTATTATTTTGACAAGAAAAAAAATAACTGGGTCTTCAAAATATCCTTCTTGATATACCGGTCGTCCGCCTTCTTAAATATTTCCTTTGGCCTTCCTGAAATCTGCGGGAGTAAGTGCGTGCCAAGCCAGTGAAACCAAGCAAAACAAATCAAACGGCGATTTGAATAAATAACTCACGTGATTGTTCTCAGATGGTAGATGAGATCAATGGGACGTTATAAGTTGCACATCATATACGATGGCTGTAAAGTTCGTTTCATTTGTTTTATTTTCAATAATTACACACAAAGTTTTTTTTTGTACATAACTAAGTAGGAAGCATAAATAAAGACATGTAGTAGAACACCTGGAAAACATACTGGTCACTAGTATATAAGGTGAGCCACGAATTAGTTAACATTTGAAAAATCGTAAAAAAATCATTTAATATATTATAAAAAGCGTTTATTTACAAGTAAGCTAGTTAATTGGAATTTATTTTTTAAAAATTACATTATCTACATGACTACCGTTTCGACTTTTGCACTCAGAAAGGCGAAAAGCGAGCACCGAATTTTTCGAATACTCCTTGGCAAAGAGACCGCGAGATCACCCTCTTCGGTGATTTTTCTTTTAGTTGACGTATTGTATGTGGTTTATTGATGTAGACATGATTTTTCAAATAACCCCATGAAAAATTGTCTACTGAGGATTGATCTGGACTTCTGGGTCTCCATAAAATGTCACCTCGTCTGGAAATCAGCTTTTCCGGCAACATGTCTTTGACCACCGACAGGGACTCATTGAATGTGTGACAAGTGGTTTTATCTTGTTGAAACCATAGGTTACGATTATAGTCAGTAAATTCCAGTAGCATCGGTCCCAAGAAGGCCCGTAACATGTTTGTGTGGGATGTTAGATTCAAAGGTTAACGAATTCTTGGCCCACCCTATAGTACATCCGGACAACTTCACTCCAAACGCAAAGTTGACAGACTGATTAACTTAAGAGCTCTTGTTTCAATCGTTTCTACTACGCCTAACTTGACGACAGACGTTGGAAAATTACTTCGAGTAGAAACACATAAGGCTGAAACTTTAGGCTCGAGGAACAAAGTTTAAAAACAATTGTTATGAGAACATGTGAGCCTTTAAGAAAGTTAATTGTTTCAAATAAATATAAAGAATTAAATTAATGTCTAACGTTATAGTCGTTTCCAATACAAGATATCTTAGACGTTGAGTAATGCTCAAAGAATCACAAAATCGTTATTCATAATGCACGCTGAGTTCACTTGCTTTAAATGTATCTTTTTAAAAATTAATGTAATGCTGCTTCAACATATCTTGTCCTGCCACAATTTCAATAATGTAATTTATGCTTCTTATGTGTCCGCTATTTCCCTGTACAACAATCATTACTATCTTTCCTTGCTTAAAAATTTACACATATTTTAAAAAAAATTAGCTCCTTAAATTTCTTTCAACCGTCTGAACCAATTTTTTTTTAAAACTGTGGAAACCCCCTCGGGCCGTCACCCCAACGGGGTTTATGGCGAGGTAGTGTGTCGGAATCGGACCGACTAAAACCACACGGTGTGCCACTCTGCGCCTGACATAGGAGGAATCCAGGAACAGCTGTTATTACGACATCCAGATCCGTCCTAGCGCCTGCCCGCTAACGCGGGCACCATCTGAGGATAAACTCTCCATTTAGGCGACGTACGGCACACGTTTCTCGGTAACGGCCTCCAGGCGCAACACAGCATCGACTGCCGAACGCCCCGCCCGAAATCGAAGTGGGCGTCCGACAGATCGGGGCCCACTTCGCAGAGGTGCCGGACGATGTGGACAGAGAGTATCCTCTCAAACAGTTTACCCGCCTCGTCCAGCATCGGCAGGCCGTCCCGGCTTCTTTAATAGGACCAGCTTCCCGCTTTTCCAGCACTCCGGGAAGCGTTCGGACGCCAGGCTAGCGTCCAGGACCTCTCTGAGGCAGTCCGACATGTGTTCGAGGGCTCGAGCCAGCACTCGGGCAGGTATCCCGTCTGGCCTGGGGGCGGTGTTTTTAGAGCGGGTCCGTAGAACAACCGCCCCTATCTCCGATTCCCTGACGGGCGGAACATTGTCCTCGTTGCCCCCGTCGTCTCCGACCATGAAGGCCATCGATGGGGTGTGTGCTCCACCCGCTGCGGGAAAAGGCCCTTGACCACTTCCTGCAGGAAGCTGGGCTGGAGTGCCTCTATAAGGGAGGCCCGACGGACGGAGCTTTTGTCGCGCCGCATGATAAGGGCGACCCCAGTGGTCACGATCGAGACCCTCCAGCATTTCCTTTCGCTTAATTTCTTTAGCGCGGCTGATGGCCAGTTTCAGAGTTTTCCGTGCCTCTCGGTACTCCTCTTGAAGCTGGTTCTACTCGCCTTCTTCACGGTGTCGCCGCCGACTACGGGTGTAGGACCTCCGGGCACGAGTACAGGCCGCACGGAGGTCCGCCAACTCCTGGGACCACCAGTAAACCTCCTTCCGAGGACAGGTCGCGGCAACGACCAGCTTCATATCGACCTCCTCGGTCGGAGCCTCCGAAGGCAGCCAGAAGTGAATGGCTGCCTCCTCTAATAGGTCGCTATTCAGTTTGGCTATAGCCTACCGCGGAAAGCGAGAAGAACACCGCGCTGCGTGACCCCTACGGGGTTCTGGGTCCGGGAGAGCTCAAATCGGAAGTAAAGGTGATCCGAGAGCGTCTCAACCTTTTCCAGGACACGCCAGTTCCTTACTTGTGCGGCGAGGGCAGGGGTAGCGAACGAAAGGTCCACTATCGATCCCCCTGCTGTCGCACGCACGTATTGGTGGAGCCTCCTAGGGGAACCCCACGCAATGGACTTTGCGTTAAAGTCCCCCAGCACTAAGACGTGCCCAGACGTTAGACGCCGTATCGAGATTTCCAAGTTGTTAAAGAAAACCTCGAAGTCGCTCAAATTCCGGTTGGGGAGAAATAAACACCATATACGGTGTTCCCTCCTCACTCGGCAGCAACGTATCCAGTGCCCTTGTCTCTTAACGACAAGGGCGGGGAATGAGCCGCCGTGGAGCCGACGACTGCCACGGAACCGTCCCGGTCATCCAACCAGTTTGGACGGGGAGGAACGTAATAGAGTTCCGTGGTTACGGCAACACCGATGGACCACTGCGCCATGGTTTGCAGGAAAAGGTCCTGCGCTGCGGCTTAGTGGTTCAGATTCGTCTGGACAAGGAGGTTTTAGACTTAGTCCATTATTGAATCGTCTCTGCAACCTCCTCCATGGACGACGATATCGACGCAGAAACGACGTCAGAGTCAGCCTGGGTCGACTGGCTAGCCCCCGACACTTGCCGAGATTTGCATTGAGGCTTGCACCTCCCCTGCCCAATCTGATGATCGGTGGGCTTGCTACCCGCCGCATACGCTGGGCAATGTGGGGTGGCAGCGCACTCTGTGCCTTGTGCTCTGGTCGACCGCAGCGGAAACATAGTCCGCTACAGTCAAAACAGTTAACACAGTTGGCGCGTGTGTGTCCCGATGCCAGACACTTAACACACCTCATCAGTCTCGCCGCCGGGACTGTGATCCTAGTGCTGACGAAACCGATGAGCAGTCTTTTTTCCCCCCACTTTCGGGACTTCTCAGTCCCTCCGACTACCTGCCAACCATCCGTGGAAGGGGCAGGTATGGAACAGAGCAGAGCGGAAGGAATTCCGCTCTAGACTTGGCCGCCGTTGTGGGCCCTGACCTCGGTACACTTGTCTTGGCTGTTGTTTTAACCACCTGTCGTGCCCTCGGAGAAACCGCAGGAGCGGCAGACACAGATGTCACCGCCGCATAGGACACACGACCGCCCGCAACGGGAAGCGTTGATAACACGATACGGTCTTCGGTCTACGTGTCGCGAGCGGCGGTCGGACAACAGGGAACCGGAGGCAGCCTCACGTCCACGCCAACGAGACGCCCGTCCATCATGCGTCCTACTGCGTCCGTGATTTGGCGCAGGTGGGCATCAGGAATACCCTCGAGGTTAGAAGAGGGGGCAAGTTGTGAAGGAGGCGAGCCTTCTCGTTCGGGGCGATCTGCCCGGAATTGAGCAAACTGATCACTGAGCTCAGTCACCTGCCTCATCAGACGCTCATCGGCTGCCTGAAGACGAGCCATGTCTCCGATAAGCGGCAGAGGAATCCTTAAGGGCCTTCACAAAAGAGCCCTTAAGATTACTAGACTTGGTGGCCACTTTGTGAATGATGGCCACCGCCGCGTTTGCTCTCTTCTGCATGGACGATAGTGTTTGGAGAACTGAATCCCCCACCATCGGTTCCTTTATTTTCAGCAGGAGACCAGCAATCTCCTCCTCCGATAGTGCCTCGCCGTGCGCCCTAACTCGCCTATAGGCTTCCGCCTTCCAAAAGACGGAGCCTGACACTCGAGACCGGAATTCGTGATCTCCCTATACGGCTACTAGTGACTTCTGGGAGCCCCACCGAGATAGGCGTGCTAACCAATGCTTCCTCTTCATTGGAAGAGAAGTCGTCCGCTCTTGCACTTTTTCCCTTTCCGTTTTTCTTCTCCTTCTTTGCGTCTGTATTATTTTTGTTTTGTTTTATTGATAATTCCATATTTGAACCCACAAGATGAGGAGAAGAAAGGTCGACCCGGGCAGAGATCCCCAATACCCGGGCAAGCGTAAATTTGTGCCCAACCGAGGGGCCCGCAGGTGCCCCGGCTGGGTGTGCGCTTGCGACTGAACTACCCATCAGCCATGCATCCCATGGCCACGCACCAGAACACGGAATTCGGAGTAATTTTTTATAGACGCTTTCTTCCTCGCAGTCCAGGCGGTTAAACCAAGACCCTCACCCCCGAGTAGAGACGTGAGACGTAACCACAACACTCCTCTCGAGATTACGATATGACGACGGCGGCAGAAAGATTAAATCTCCCAATGCCTAGTCGACGGCAGTGTGACTACACGCCGAGCCCGTTCTCCTTTCTCCACCACTGATAGTGGAGAAACTCCGACCCGTAAAAAGGGTCCTACCACCGTGATTTTTTAAAGAAGTTTTCCTCCTCATTGCTCCGAAGAGCAAAGAGCCAACAGAGGAACTGGCAGTTACACCCTCTCTGTTGGACCAAACCTCGATCGAATGGCCAAAAAGTAAGGCCTCCTCTTCGTGCTAGAATATTAGCCGTTGGCGGTGATGCCAACGTCTCCAGAGTGCCCCACGTGGAGGTTTTCTAGCCCAGTATCCCGCAACCGTCTGAACTACGTCAACCAATGGTAAATTTTTACGCCGATTTCAATACGAACGGGTCGGCTTGACCAAGGCTGCACTTCCATCTCACAGAGGACCAAACTAAAGTGACACCATTTATGCTGTCGTCTTTAGGACAGTTATCGAGACATGTGTGTAAGCAGTGCAGTGCTCGTGGAGACATTATGAGAGTGGTGTGGATAGAACTGTTGCTCGGTCAGAGAGACCTGTAGAAATGGTAGCGCCACTGGCCACCCGCAGCATAGAGAAAATTTAATAATAATTAGGTTAAACACTGTCTGAATAAATAATCCGCATGACTGTAATATTTAAAATTGTTCTTTTACTAATTAATTAAATTAAACGTGTTAATTAAAGTTATAATATATTTATTTAATGTGAAATCTACTTATTATTGACTCATAGCAATCAGTCCCATTATTAAGGATTTAGTTGCTCACTTCGACGTAGTTCACTTTTGTTTTGATCCTTCTTTATTTAAAACAAGTGAAATAGGGGTTCAAGTGTCTGCTCCGTCTTTGTTATCATGTCATTTTCTATGGAAAATCACATTTAACACATTCGGTGCTCCTCACTCGGATCTGAGTGGGGCGGGGCCGTAGTAACGGTGCCGCCCACTCGGATCCGTGCAAGCGTCCCATTCATTTTGTTTTGGCTAGTAACGCACCCGACGTGCTGCATGCCGACCACTCGGATCCGAAAAATGTATTTTTTAATAAAAATAATAATAGTATATAATATACATTCATACATATTTTCAAACATTCATATTTACTTAATCAAAATTCACCATAAAAAGTTATGGCTTACGGCTATTACTTTGTATCCATTGTTTAAGCAATCAATGTGTTAACTAAAGCCCATAGCAAGTCATTTCGTTCTAAGAAACATCTTAATGTATCATGAATATTGTTTATTTTGCAAAATAACACGAGCACCTGTAGTATAGAGCAAACTTTATGCTCACTTCAACAACAAGCTCAGCTTATCAAAGGTTTACGGGGTGATTAAGGACTTCACTGGAAATGACGTTTGATTTAGCTTTGTGGCAAGATACGCACGAGTAACATGAGGCTATACATACAGTCTTTGTGAAGGTATACAATGCTTTCGAGCTTTAGAAACTCGCTACTCAATTAGTTGCGTATTTCAATAGGGTAGCTCTTTACAGTCGTGTCATTGATTTATTACTATTTTATAATTATGTATAATAGTGCAAACACATCATTCATTACGACATACTGGTGGTAAAGTGGTTAAGAAGAAAAGGTGGTAAGTATGTGCAATATAATGCTACGATGACTGTCATGTCATGCCTTTTACGTCCCCAAACGAGGTGTAAAAAAGCGTATTATTAGGCCACCATAGTGTGGGCCACCATACTGATACACTGTACACACATATTATATTCACAACGAGTATGGTGTCCACAATATGTCACACACAGTGTGTCTATTCATAATTTCCAACAGGCATAGTAGAGTCACTTTGGAAGGCTCAAAAAAAATCTAATCCGCCTGTGTTCCTCTATGTGAATAAACGTTTAAGTACTTTAATGTTTAGTTTACATGTACCTCATGGATAGCCTAACTTTTTTGAATCATTCAATTTTTGAATGAACAACTAAAGCACGATATAACCAAATATTTACATTACGTTCGAAAACATTAGAAAATACATTATCTACTGTTGCGACAACAAAAGGAAAATGAAGATAGTCCTGATTTTAGTTCGATTACTTAAAGTATACTTATAAACGGCCTTGAATACTTCGTGATTTAACGGAAAAAAATATACAATAAATGATGAAACCTCGACCGCTGTCTTTTTACCGATTTATGGGTAGTTACATGTTTAAAGTATTTTATAACAGCGTTGGTGCGCGTCACTTTACTTTGTTTTTGTTTTTTTGTTTGTATTTATTTATTTATTTTTTCATAGACAACCAAACAAATAAAATAAAAAACAAGCATTTCAAAATACAAAATCACTCGTGTGACGAGCACTGCTCGTGTCAAACTGCAGTCAAATAAATTGTAGAAAAAATATCAATTTTCAACACTGTTTCTGTCATATAGAAAGGAATAACATTTGTTCTGGGTTTTCAGCCGAGGGAGAAACAAAATGTATGTCTCTTAACAATAAAAGTTATGTTAATTTTACCAATTATATTATTTTCTACTAGATAAGCAACTAAATTTCATTTTTATAAATGTAATCATAACTCTTAATTTGTACTCGTATAACGGATACTTTTCTTCACGCTCAAAAACAAAGCTGTTTTCATAAGTTTCTAGAAACTATACACTAATTTAATTTTGATTATAATCATAAGTAATATATCAAAAATATTTTGCAATGCATATAAGAGTATATCAATATAATTATCTAACCGAATTTACATCTCAACTTAAAGCAATAGTACTAAAATTTGATGTTGAAACGATTGTAACCTTGCCTAATATATGTCACAAAGATAATAAATAAACCCCTATTCACGAGAAGTTACAGTGAACAGTGAACAGCTGTTTGGAGTAAAAACCTAATGAAATTGGTTTGTGACATGACCGGTGCTGTCACACGGCGCGGGGCTCAATCACAACCTGTAACGATTTTCCTTAACAATATTACCGGGCAACGGGCGTATCCTGTAACTTTATTACAATTTCCTTGTTTCGTATATAACGAGTGGCAGGGGTCCGGACCCCTGCGTCTAATAGTTATCTGTTTTGTTATTAATGCCCTTACACGGATCTCCAATTATATCCTCAACGGGAACGCTGCAATTCAATAGAGCTTTCTGTTTAGTAGTTCTGGTGTTGAAAGTAATTAAAACACTGATTTATATATAAGTAATCTGGCGAGCCGCTGAGATAGTGTAATGAAATGAAATATGTATTTATCGATGTAGCTCGACTTTTTTGTCTAAACACTTCTGTCTGTCTGTATTTATAAAAAAAAGAAATTCAAAGTTCTGTGAGAATTATTTTGTTTTAGCCTTTAATGAGTCGCTTTGTTCACTTAGTACTGTATTAAGCATTGTACTCAGTAAATGACTCAAACTAAAACCAAGATTGAGTGCAAGAGCCAGTTAGCTTTTCTTTATAAATGACAGGTACGAAAAATATACTTGCACTTAGTACGTTGAGAAGGTATTTTAATAAATACAACATCACACGCAGATAGCGTTGTTTTATTTTGTTTTCAGTCACAAACATTTGTGTTATTACTGTTATATACTCACGCTCCAGCATTCTGTTTAAATATTTCAGTCGTTTTATTTTTTGGGCAAACATTTCCGATAGCACGAATAAATAGATCTAACAAACATTTTATCCAAAATACACATACGAAATTGATAGCATTAAGTTTTTAATCATTTCGGCTCTCAAAACACTGAAAATTAACATCAATTAACATCGTGTACAGATAATAAACTTAACTAATACTTAAGACAAGTCTGTAAACAATTAATTTATCGACATCCTTTGTTGTTTTGATTTCAGGCTAATATCAGTTTCTAGTTACTCAAATGAATATTTTAGAGAAATAGACTGTTAAAACAACAACACATTATTTACTTACGTACATTTTATTAAATGTTTCTACTTGTATCTTAGGATGCATGGCCAGTTCAATCAGTCAATGCAGTCGTTGCCATGAAAACCTTTGTACATAAAAAAGGAAAAAAAAACTCGTTTTTGCGACACATTTCATTTATGCCCAGCTTTTTTGGCTGTAACATGATGTTATATAGCCTTTCTTCCTGTTATCCAACACAAAAAGAATTTTTAAATTCGAAACAAAAATTCCTGAGATTAACGCATCAACGAAACAAACAAACTTAGCTTAAATACACATAATTGTGAAGAGTTATATGTATACTATACTAAGAATGTAAATATAGAAATACGCAATTATACAATTTCAATATATATATTATTTCCTTAAGTTAATAGAGACATTAAACTTGGAAGTGAAACATTATAATAAACATTTAACAAGAGTGGGTGGAACACCATTTCTAAACGTCTTCGAATAGCTGCCACAATCGGAACACTCATAATTTTTTTTTGGTAGATGTCACACAAAGAATGAGCGTACAAACAACATAATTTTATTAATCTTACCTTCATAAGTATAACAATAATAATTAAAATATAATTATTATAATTTTGGTCTCGGTATTAAGAGTCAATTTCGGCAACAAATCAAAACTTAACATAACGTACAATTTCTTTGATAGTGTGCTTACTTATCCCCACTAAGCGTGAGCCACACCAAAGCATACAAGAAACTTAAATGCTCATACATAAACAGTCACCATAGCCGAAATCAGCATGGGATATAAATATAAAAGTATAAATATAAAAGTAAAATTGAAAATCATAATATATCTTATATAATTTACCCTTTACAATTATAACATGGATAATGTTGAAAATTAAATGAAAATTTTATTCGACACGTAAATAGTTAACATTGTGCGATATTTCAGTAATTTTAAATTATCAAAAAAACACGTAAATATTGGTACATTTGTCTATTATTTGAATAAGAGTAAGCCTGTAATGACAGAAACTGCTGACAAGTGAAAACGTCTACCTTAGGACAATCAAAACAAAGGCCTGAAAAAGCTAAGATACTTTAAGTACCTGTCTATTTGCTTACCAGCAAACCCACTGTACTGCAGCATAAGCCACTGATGCTGACTACTAGAACTTTAAAATTTAAAAGTAAAAAATTGTTTTGTTTCTCATCTTCGTAAAATAATTTATTTTGCCTTACAAGAAAACAATAGAAGAATAATTAGTATAGCATAAGAAAATCGAAAACAAGACATCAAAGAATAATGAAAATCTTACTAAAAACAAAGCTGACAAAAGAACTAACGATTAAGAAGAAAATAAAAAAAAACCGACAATAAACTGAAAGTAGAAGGGTTTAGCTGCTTTTCACTACTTTTTAGTTATAAATATTTCGTTTAGTTATTTTTAGAAAAAATATTCTAGTTGAACTTCAACGGTTGGCCCAACATAAATGTAGTATTGCTTTTTCTACTCAGACAAATGGAAACATACGACATTCGCAAGGAGGCGACCTCTCTTTCACTTAGTTATACTCGTAGTAGGTTATAAAATATGTTAACTTTTTATGAGGTATTTGATCTATGAGCTAAAAATACACAGAGAGATGGTAGTTTCTTACTTTTATTTAAAAACTTGTTGGAATCCTTACAGAGTTCTTTAAAAAGCCTTTGTTAGGAAACGAAAAAAAAATGTTACAATTTTAAGTAGTTTATAAAAATCTCTCACCAATGCTACTTTGATTTTTCACTCCATAAAATGAAATAATGTAGGTAAGAAAAGTAAATTTGCAGTAGGTAAATAAAATTGATTTGTTCCCCGAAAAGGCATAAAGCTTATTATGAAGACGCCTTCCCTAAATTTCGAATATACTTTACGAAAGAAAATGTATTTATGGCGTGTATTATAATTATGTAAGGAACTGAACCGATTGAAATATAAGCTCAATTTTGAATATCGTGACATTTTAGAAAGGACGTAGGTACAGCGGAATTTCTGGCATGGAACCGTTGGTAAGGTTCTAAATACGTATAATTAATTAATAAATAAATAGGTACAATTAGCAGTAAAAGTCATCTGTACGTATTTATCTTTAAAAATAGGATTACATGATAGGTGTCAATTATTTATTTAGTTAGAATATTTTAAAAGTATGTATATATATGTATCCAAAGGTTGTCTGGAAGAGGTCACCGTGAGAGATATGCCCAACTTTTGTAATACCAAAAGTAGAGCTCAATCTATTACTGTACACAATTTATACTGTAATGTACTGCAGGTGTATAATTAAATAAATAAAATAAAAAGTAACTGTATTAAGAATGTAGGTCAGTAACTTGCCTTACCATCGGTACCCCCATCGTTTCAAAACCGCATCCAAATCCCTTGGGGATGGCAGAGTTAATAATGAAGGAACAGAATTTTATGATGTTTAAAATAACCAAGTAGTTAACTTTAATTATTAAGTGAACTGTGCGCTGATTTACAAAACTTAATAATATAGAAAAAAACCATCTGACAAACGGTCCGCCATATTTACGTAACTAGAAAAAACTAATTGCTAAGGCAAGTTTATTTTTATGAAAATAATTTTAATGTTTCCATCTGTAATGCATAACACGTAGTATACACAAATGTATCTCAAATTTAAACATGATCCTATCACTAAGGATGCTTTACAGAAAAAAGCATAGGCCTTAATATTTTTACGTACTTGTCACAAATACTAAAGTAGTGGTAGATCGCAAACCTCCATCCTCTTCAATAGAAATAATACGCTAAAACCTTTATAAACAACGATAATATTACTATTGACAAGTATGGGCGAGTCGTGGCTTGTAGTTATCAACCCTTACTAAAAAGTAATCAAATTCAAATTATTATGTTCAATTCATAGTTTGAGTTGTAATACACAACCTTATGAGTTATGTTTATGATAATTTTTAGTTTGCCAAGATTTGGTTGAATTTTCTCCATAAACTCATAAAAAGGCTTATAAGTGCGAGTCTGACTCACGCAGCAAAGCTACCATAAAATCTTTAATGCGATAATTTGTCCCTCTCTGTAATCGATTCACGAAGATGTTTCCCCTTTTTTCACGAAACCAATATAATTTTGACGATTTAAAAATGCACTTTGACACATGTAATAATATATATAAATAATTTGCTGGCTGACGTGGTTTATGCTGAAAAAACAATTGCTTAAAATCACGCTTTAAAAGATTTCAATGAGACTTACAACTAAACGAAAATAAAATCACCTCTTTTAATTTATTATAAACAATCAACTTTGAATATATAGTAAAATCATCCATGTTAGGTCAGTATTAAATACTTACTTTATTAAGTATACTGTACAGGTACTAGAAATACATTTATTAATGAGGAATCTTATTAATTAGCTAAATTAAATAAACCAAGTTGGTTCGAACTTTATGAGAAGTGAACGAAACGCAAGAGCGGATGCATAAAACTTTTAATTTTCTCATGTTTTCCTGAACGAATTTTCAATTTTTTTGTTTGAATTCTACAAATGTCTGTTCTTGAAGTCCACATGTCCCTTTACCGTTTTAAAAATTTTAGGTATTTTAACAAGTACATTTAATCTGTACATAATCTAAACGTCGAAAAACCCAATGATAAAACCTTTTTACCTAAATAGAGATGGATAAAAGAGGCAACTCTGGAACTGGGTATAAATCGTATCGACCCTGTGTAACAATTTAATATATTTCTTCGGTACACACATATACCAATAACTTGTAGTATAGGTAAGAAATGCCGAATGTTTTATTGTTTTTCAGGGCCATTATGTTTTTAAGGGGCTTATTAGTTATACTTTCAGAGGTAGTTCCTAAGTCTTATATACTCGTAAATGGTCATATATCTTAAACAGGTGAGTCATATAAGATATCTGAACTACCTGTGGAAGTTGAGAATATAGTGCTTATCAAATTTATTTTTTATGGTCGTTTCTTGTTTCATTTCACGGTTTTAACATCTTTTCAAAACTTAAGAAATTCTCTTCACTAAGCTGATTCTATCTCTCAACATATATTTTCAAAGTGGTGTAGCAAAATAACGAGTGTAGTGTAATATTTTAAACACATTGGAGTTTGAAGTTTTGATACGGCTAACGAATAAGGAATATGCATGTATTTTTTTTCTTAAAATCTTTTCTACTAGATATTACAATACCAAAAATAAATATAACATATCCTAAATATAAATCAACAATTTGAAAAAAAAATTAAAATCACTAAACTTTTCGGACAATTTAAACGCGACCACTTTGGCGCGCTTATTCTGTGACGACGGACTACACTCATGTCATCAACAAAGTATTTGCTTCACCTAGTTATTTTTTTTAATCAACTTATTATCACGAAAAAGTAAAGAAATATAAAGAAAAGTAAACAATATAATAGTTGTAAAGATCATTTTAACATAAGTAAGAATATTAAAAAGTGATAAAACACAACAATATTTTTTACTTAGTTAACTGCGCGTACTGTTTTGTTTACAAAGTTCGACGAAAATATAACCTGCTTTGCGAAAAGTTCCGACGGTAAATTGACGTCAAATTCTGTTCCACCAATAGCGTTGCGTTTTAGAAATTTACAAGGGAATTTTAAAAAGCCACTATGTTATTATTAAATTTGACTAATAAATTGTAAAAAATTTCAAAAATAATTACATAGATGTGTTTTTATAGTAGGTAAGTTTACAAATAAAAATATTTTGTCCATTTTGGAGTTTCGTGCATATACCCTATTGAGGTAGCTTTACCCTCAAATAATTTTGCATTCTAAAATCCTACAATGTGTCTTTTTATTAAATAAAATAAAAATCTGTTGAACATGAACCATGTTAAAAAACAAAGAAAAACCTAAAAAGACATAAAGAAGTTTAAGTATTTATAATTAATAGCCTTTTAAGGTCCACTACTGCACATAGGCCTCTCCTTAGCAAGAAGGTTTTGGCTTACTATACCACGCTCGCCAGACTGGTTGGAATAGGATTTGTTTCAAGTTTTCCTTCTCTTTGTAGTGATATTTTTCTGAGGATTTTGTTCCCTTAGTCACCTTTTACGCCACAAACGAGATGAATAGGGGTGGTAACACTATGTATTCTTAATCCATCACCACATTATGACGACGGACGATGTTATTTATAAAATATATTTTAATTATTTTGTTGTCTGTCATTTACATATCTCTAGATAACATAGATAATAAAAATTATAAACAACTTAAAATTTTGCAATAAATCTTTTGCAACCGCTTAAAATTGGTCTTTTTTAGATGACACAGATTTTGTTTTAATACGTGTTTAAATATGATAATAGTAATTATATTTTCCGAAATATAATGAAATAAATGTCCACATCTGATGTACAAAGAAAAAACAACTATAAAAAACTATAGAAAAGTTAATAAGGGATCTTGAATGTCGAAAAAAGTATAAGAAAATGGTGAGTGTACAAAAAACACTAGAATAAACATTGTATAAAGATGACACATATTTCTTTGTTGGCACTTAGTTGTGTACGGAGAATAAATGATCTTCTATCACAACTGGTTGCTATTAAATATTAAAAAACTTTCTAGGACAACTGGTTCGGCAACAGAGTTGCGATAGCAGTCGAAAAGAAAATAATTATCTTACACAGTTTTAAATAAAGCATGGAGTAGGATAACAGACATGGATCTAGACAAAGCATTCCTTAGTCGAGAACATGTGCACAGTAAACGGCTTATTGTAGAACTTATTCCAGTGAATTGGTATTCACAGTACCAGAGATTTAGACAGCCACAAGAATCTTAAATGTTTGTCATTGAAGAACATACCAAGAATTCTTTATAAATAGGTATCATCCCTTTGGGGATGAAATGAAAAATTATAAGTAAATATGCAAAAAATGTATAAAATCGAGGCACTTAAGTTCATTTAAATGAATATTATTTAAAACATTTGGGTGTCAATACATCACAAATTATAAAACCAGCACATTTGTGATTTAATCATTTCAGTAAAAGTAAACATTTTTATTCTTCCATAGTTATTATTATATTTTGTTATATGTGAATACCTGTATATAAAAGCAAGTAGGTAGAATACAAAGACTTTAATTTTAGAGATTCTATTTAGTATTTGAACAGATAGTGATATTTTCATTCATCCAACATTTTTAAAGCAAACTTCACAAAATCTGTAACATTTCCTACTACGTACCACCCAAAAACGTCCTCATTCCCCTTGGCAATAAATAATTAAATATACTAAATTAAATAACATAATCTATTAATTTAAATCATTTTGGCCCATCACCAACTATTCCGGAGAGCAACGCAAATGCTGAAATTCTTTTACATTTACGCTGCACAAGCTTAAACTTACCTTATACATATTCTTTGTTCGTAAAAGGCCCATAAAATTTCATTGAAGTCGACATTGAGCATACTGAACTGTAAGTAGCGAAGTACTTACGTATCGAGTTCTGCAAATATTAAAAATTCTATAGGTAATGTCTTCTCAGCATCGCTCGCTGTTGTTAAATCTCATATGTACCTTTCCCCTCTTGCGAAATAAAATGGTGGAAACTTTCAACGATAAGATGTTACGGCGTTTTCAAAGATATTGAAACTTTCCGTCTTTGTTTATGAAGCGGATGCTTTTGCTACTTTGTCATTGGACATTCTGACTTTACTTGCTTATGTAAGTAAATTTTTTGCTCATCCCATTTCTAAATGTATTTCCTTATACCGTTATTTAAAGCCAACGAATTTTTAGGGGAACACTTGTTGAGTATATATAGTATAATACTTAGATTACACAAGAAACAACCGCTTCTCAGAGAAATCAGGAAAACAAGTTTACACTTTTGTCATTTTAAGGACATACAAAATAGGTGAGACCTGATGATTATCTAGAAATCAAAGTAGTATTTAGTAATTTATAACAAAATTTGACAAATCCAATCACTTCATTGATATTATTGTAGACATGAAAGATCATTGAGCATAAATTTTATATTCCCGTTTACGTTACAGTTGTCAGCTTTGCTAAATCCATGTGTGCCTGTGAGCTGAAACGTGGCATGTAACAAAGGTGTCTGCAATTTGTCTTCAGAACCTTCGCGTTATGATTGGAATTCTTATCGTTCCTCTGACAAAGTCTGATACATATGTCTGTACGACGAACTACATAACTTTGTGCTGACAAAATCGTGAAATCTTAATCAACTCAAAAGTAAATTTTAATCGTTTATTTAAACGATATATATAAATTTAAATGTCTTGGTATAAAGTTACGAAACAATAAACTGTAAAAATCTTTCGATATTCCAAATACTATCTGTATTGTGGTCTCAAAGTTCTTTTTCACGCTAGAGTTCATCTAGTCTGAATATATAATTTCCACGATGTAACTAGGCATACGTGTTCATAATACATTTGTATCATAAAAGAGTATAAATTATTAATATATATGTAAATATATGATACATACATTTCTATTGTAAAGTATAATAAGCAATAAGACAATCGTAAAACGGAACAAAGCCAAAGTATTAACCGAGTTATTTTCATTTGCGAAGTTCGTATTAGTTCATGAAACAAAACGGTTTCTGGAACTGGCCAAACAGTAATAAATAATTTACAAAAGCGGTCATGTGAAAGAGGATCCCCTCTTTGGTGGGGTAGCCATGCAGTGGTTAAGTATTTGAATTGCTAATGACTTTCGCGGCCGAATAGCTTGCCGTGTAACGTTAACTGGTTTTGGAGATGTTGGACTGGAGTTGTTACAGTGTCGCCAACATGAACACCCCTCTTCAACACCGTCATAACCTGACCTGACTGGTATATATTCAATCTAACACGATTTAAATTTCATTAACTTTTACTACCTGTGCAACACAATTCATAAAAACTTCATCGTCACTGCTAAATTATAGAGGAATCGTTTATACTAATATTGAAGCTAGCATACTATGGCATAGTGATTATGATGATACCGGCTAAGAGAACCGATTTCGGCCACAACGGCCCAGCTCAACGGAGACCAGTCAACTACGTAGTAAACAGTATAGTACACAAATATGTGCATCAACACAGGTGCACTCTCTGTTCCCTCATACAATCCAATGGGATGGTTTTCCAACGCAACTGAGGAAAAATCAGGCACAGGACCGACGGCTTTACGTACTCTCCGAGGCACAGGGGTTAAGGGCCTAACTTCCAAACTCCAAAGTTTTTGCTTCTGTATTTCTGTAACCAGAAAACTGAATAACACTTTTTAATCCACCCGGACATCGAACCCGAGACCTCTTGAGTCGCATACGCTAATCGCTATACCAACGAGGTAGGTGTATACTACAGTGTGGTACAATATATGTGTATAAAGAATTTCAACAGCTACCGACAGCCGAGTTGATAATTATAAGTGATAGTGGGAAGTGCAAAAGAGCATAAAAAGTGGTTAAATAAAATATAACGATACGAGAATATCTTCTTAGAATATTTTATAACAATGTCTAAAGCTTATTGAAATTACAGTACACGAGAATATTTGGTAAAGAGGACCAAGTTGTATGAGTATGAATATCAACTAGCCTGCCTAAGAGCAAATACTCTGAGGCTGAGTTACTTTAACAAGATCGAATCGTGGATAAGCCTGGGCGACTTACTCGGGTAGATAGAAAAGGTCACACAAATATTTTGAGATCAAAATGAAGTTGTTTGTGTCGCACCAATGCTAGATAGTTCATGGCCAAAATACATTTATTTTCGAATACTTTTTTAGTTCAATTGGATATCGTATCTATTTTTTTCATCATCAGTAATTTATTTTTTTAACCGATTTAAAAAAAGGAGGTGATTCTCAATTGGACTGCATTTTTTTGTGTATTACTTACTGTGAGTGTTATTTACTTGTTACCGATTGGACGAAAGCTGGTGCTTGTTGCAAGACCGACGGCCTTACGTGCTTTCGGAGGTTTAAGACCACAATTTCCAAACGCCGAGCTCTTATGAAGCTTTTATATAATTAGCAAAACCTCAGTACCTAATACTTTTCTAACTTTTACGAGGCAGGTTGTAGTAATTTATATTTAATTGACTTCGACTCATTGATGATGTTTTCTAATTTTCACTTGTCAATGTAAAATGAACGAAAAAAACTGTAAACGATGGTTTAGAAGAGCATCGCAGCATTTCGAAGTGTTTTCTTACTAATCTAGTGATGTTCTGATAAAGTTCTTCGGAGACACACGATGGAGCTCTTCAGCATGTGACAGCAAATCTGTCGTCATTGTTGCAATTACACGTATAGATATTACTTACACAATCACATAACATAATGTCACACCTGTACCCTCTAAAGAGGTGTGTAGTTGTGTTTATATCGCGACTTATTCAACAAGAGTGAGTGATTTAGAAATCATTAAATACGTTTTGAAAATATATAAGAAATTAAAATGACCTTTTTTAAAAAGAGATGCCTGTGTATGTTATTTGATACATAATTATTGATATTTTTTATTTTACTACTTCAATGGAAAGAGAAATTTGGCAGACAGATGTTACATAGTCATAACATTTTCTCGTGAATTTTGATTAACGTACCCCTAGTTAATATTTATGTAGTGCAAAATTAAGAAAATACTTATTTATATTTAGCTCTAAGAGACTGAAGTAGTAAAATAATCTACTTTTTTATCCTAATAAGATAACTATATAAAAACAAAGAGATAATTGTGAGTCTAACTCGCACACCGAAACTTCTCTTCAAACTTCTATGTAGATAGTTCTTGTAATCTCAGTAATCGATTCTCAAAAAAATTAAACTTTGTCATAACGTCATTAATGACCAAATGAACGAAATGACTCATTAAATTTAGTACTCTGAGAATACCAACCCATAACATACAGGCTCCTATGAAAATGATTTTCCACGGCCCAATCATCTAATCAAAATCGCCTCTTTTAAATATTTTATAGTTTTGGCACCAATATTGTTATCATGTCAGTATTTCATCTACACCGAACTACATAAGAGTGAGTTTTAATTATAATATCAGCTAATAAACCACAATCCAAAATATTATAAATATTTCAAAACCAAAATATTTATGAAAAAAATTTGTTATGAGCAAACAAACAACTGACGGTCACCACCTCTGTGCTGTAATTAATGGCAAATTGTGGTAATAGCCCAGTTGCCGTCTGGTGGCACTGCTCATTAAAACTCTAGATTTATGTTGCTAATAAAATTGTACATTTAATTAAGAATAGGAAATATCATAAGTTGTAGCATCAAAAACAGGAAATTTTAATCTAACATTAAAATGGAATTTGCCTTATACATTTTAAGATTATGGTTGTAATTCTAGTGGAAAAACCAAAATATTTAATCTTCGATTTTAACACAAACGAAAGAATAAAAATAAAGTAGAGTAAGTAGTACTTGAACGAAGATCTCCTCCAAGAGGCGCCAACTATCCCGGTCTTGGGAAACCCACATACAATCTGTTGCCAGCTACCTTCTTCGAGTCTTCTTCTTGGGGAAGGCGTTCGTTCAGCAGTAGACGGCGATAGGTTGATTTGAAATAGCACTTAAATAACATAACTTATGGTAGCTTAGATCTACTAATTTTGATAGTTAGTTTGATAGTTTGATAGTTTGAATTGACACTTTATGGTATACATTAGGTATATAAAATTTGGTATTTGTAGTGCTAAATTTACCTTTTTTTTTTAACAAGCATAAAACCTTGGAATGGTTTTCGCACCATACCCTCCGGAGGGACGAACGGCGTGTGTGGAACTCCCGGAAAACCGGTCTACCCACTAAACCCCGCGGTAGCCTACCTGGGCTGTCGGGAGGAGCTCCAGGAACGCATTAGCGGCTTCTAGAGTCCTCCCTGTCGTACCTCGCAAGTGAGGTACATCTCGGGCTCTTCGTACCCCAGGGGCAAGATGCTATAGCACCTCTCACCGCCCTGCGCAGTAAGAGGCAGATCAGCGCCCCGCCCCAGACGACACTCCCCAGCCGCACCGGAGTGTCACCTGTCTCAGGTCGTTTGCAGCAGTCACATCGCCCCAAGATGTGACCGCAGCGACCCTTAGGCAGCGATTAGGGAGCTAACGACCTCTGCCGCGTCCCCTTCGCCGCCTCCTTCGAGCGAGATCGGCCCTTTCCCGATCTCGCTCTGCGGTCTCCTTCCGGAGTATAACATGCTCACAGAAGAAGACTGCGGCTTCCCATCCCTCACGACTCGCCAGCATTGCCGTAATCAATGCTGACGGTGAAAGGTTTCGCCCGATCCGTCCGACCAGGACTCGACGCTCAGACTCCCAAGCAGGGCAGTCCTCCAGCGTGTGCTGGACGGAGTCCCGTTCGGCCTCGCAGTGGTGGCATTGTGCCGTAGCCTTCCGTCCTATTCGATTCAGATACTCACCGAAACAGCCGTGTCCGGTGAGTATTTGAGTCAATCGATAGGTGACACAGTCGGTCCTCTCTATTCACGCTTCGAAGTTCGGCAGAACGGGAGCCGTTAGCCGGGACAGTGCTAAATTTACCTATGATAAAAAAAATGCTGTAATTAATAAAACTGACCAAATTATTTACATTACTGTTTTCCGGACTGTTTTTATTAGCTACCCATGTAATTAAGGTAGTAGGGTACGTTAATTTCTGAGAAAAACAATTTGCCAACAAAGGGTGCGTGTAATATACCTCTGATGGCTTTGCCCGAGTCTTACCAAGTGAATAAACTATTGCTTGACCAAGACACCTTAAGTACTGCTAACTGTATGATATTTATGATAGAAAAATAAAAACTTTTTATACTTTAACTACCTTAAAATTAAAGTAAAAATCTATTTCAGATGAATAAACTTGACGGTAAAACAGACTTTTAGTCTACAATCCATTCGGCTGCCATAATTCATGTCTATAACATACACGTGTATTCAAAGGGACTAAATATTATTATCCAATAACAATAAAAGACTTAACGCAAACGTTACCTACAAAGTTTTTTTAGACATTGAATATATTGAATCGAATAGGATACATATATCCAGTATACTTACGTAATATAATCTAAAACTTACGAGTTTTTATTCTCGATGAATAAAATTTTAATTATTATCTATTCATAAATACTATTTTTTAGTTTCATAAAATATTTTCAGATTTTATTAAACAATAATTTACTATATTTGAATAATTAAACTGTGTATGCTGTACAATATTTTTTTATGCTCCATAAGAACTAGATTAAGCAGATTTCATTGTATCATCTAGACTGACCAAGAGCATTTTAAACTAAGTGTAAACGTTACAATCATTAAAAAAATATTGTGAATTGAAGCAGTGATAACACATAGTGACAAATACTCTGAGGTTGACACAGTGTTCTGTCACAGTGCCCGGTTGACTACAACCGGGCTGTTATAAGTGTCAAGTGTACACTCAAGTAGATAATCGTGGTAGTGTCATGTTTAAGTACAAAGGTAGAAGAGCCATGATGATCTCGCAACGAACAGGCTGGCCCGATTGGGGTAGTACTACCCTACTGTAAAAGATAAAGTGACAGCATCCATGCTGTCGTGTTTCGTTGGTGACTGCGAGACCGGAGGCCCATTGAAGTAGGGGCGACAGTTATCGTGGTAAGTGTCTAAGCCTTATACTACCACAATGACTGTCATGCCTTTTACGACCCCAAGTAAGTCGTGAAAAGTATTGTGTTGTCTTCTAAAAAAGAAGAAAAAAAAGACCTACTAGTTTGTCCAAAGACAGGCTTTCAAAAAATCGTTTGCCCATAAGTGCGCCTCCGTCATATTTGACATACGCATTCGTTAGCCTCGTAAAGTCAAAAAAGTATTATGATATTTTTATATCCAGTCCCTTTAATGTTCATTTTGCAGAAAGTTATATGAAATAAATATATTTTAATGAGTTCACTGTTACACATGAGTACATAGTTACGAGGATAACATCAAATAAATTTAAGGGCTTGTGAGCCTTTATTCAAAGTTAGTGACTTTTTATGATACTATCCGGTGTTATATAGCAGTGTTGTAACGATGAAAATATCATATATTTGTGTAATGTTACAATATCTATTAACTTTAGTAGTTATTGGCAATTTACGCTGAGATAAAGCAATAAAGATAATAATAAAGAACTTATGAAAATAGTCGTTAACAGCGCGGCAACGTTGATGTATTTGTATAACACTGGAACGAAAACAAGATAATTACAAGTTAAATGAAATGTGTTAAATATACACTATATATCGTACCTCTAATTACATAAAACACATAGATTTATGTAGATTAGATTCAGTTTTAATTCATTAGTCCATTGCAGTTTGATTTCAATTAGAGAA
Source organism: Hypercompe scribonia (assembly GCA_949316085.1). Classification (NCBI taxonomy): domain Eukaryota; kingdom Metazoa; phylum Arthropoda; class Insecta; order Lepidoptera; family Erebidae; genus Hypercompe; species Hypercompe scribonia. The sequence continues at coordinate 12,223,184 of OX438971.1, read as the reverse complement.
AGTCAATAGCGGTTGTGGAATTGACCTCATTGGTTTATGCCGGTAACTCCCTCCGTACATTTTATAAGCATAATTGGAATAGGGACGAATTGTACTTTAAAATTAATAATGAATGTATGTATGACTTTACCATTAAGCCTTCCAGGATAACAATAAAAAATGATGATGTAGTGTGTGTACTGTAATGAAATGCTACAGAAATCTAAACAGAACACTTTACATCTAGATAAAGGGATCTATTAAGATCTGTTCCGATTTAACACGCTTTTATTAGCTTCACTTGTATTTGTTAAACCGTTGTTTGTTTAACCGATTTTTGTAAGCGTGGTTTTTTTTAAACTATACTTATTTTGTTTTAAATTTGAACTACGTTCATCTTGTTTGAGTTATTTCATTTCTTACCCAAATGATGTATAACGAAAATTCAAATAACCAGCGGGTCTTATAAACGAACAAAATGGGGAGAAAAGGCTTCAAATTACATAAGGCGTTCGCTAATGAAACACGAAATTGGAAATTTAAGCGACTGTACAACACTGAACGCAGTTTGCATTGTTGGATTAATTACTGAACACGACTTTAATTTCATTTTCAATGTAAATTGTAATAGGTAAATACAATACATGTCAATATCAGACCCTGGTTTAATAAGACCGCAATCAATTTCGGGTAAGTTCTCTTATAATATTTTGTAAGCATATTTATATTATTGAAAATGTGGCAAGTTAAATTTCGAAATATTTTCGTTTTTTATAATCAGATTTTCATCTATTTACTTTGGTAGAGATAGCAAAGGTATATCATGTAGATTGTTTTCAGACTATCTACTTTTTGACGCTTGGCTTAAAATCTCCACAATATGTTGATCTATTTTTCCATGTGTTCCATTTTACATGGTAGAGGAGTACAGCAATAAATAGGGAAGGGAGAATGACACCAATGGTACAGTGAATGACAATAAAACAGCAGAAGAATAGCGCAACAGAAAAACTTCAAGGCTCTGCCACACAGTTGTCGGTCAATAATATCGGATGCGTTATTATAAGACAGAAGAACGCAAACTTCTTTTGCGTCGTTATTATCGCAGTAGTATATAACTTCGTAACGGTCTTAATACGTAATGTACTAAAAACCGATAGCGCAACACTGGCATTACCTACCGATGAAAACGCACCTGTTTGGGAGAACCTTTATAAAAGCGGGCGAATTTTTTTATTTTAAGTTTTTATTTACCTATATACTTGACAGCAATTATGAAACATTGGTAAACCATGCATGATGCTTTTGAAATTATTTTTCTTGATACCCTTAAGAGACATAGATCATACTTTTTGTAGAACTTCCAAATGTCATGTTACCTTCTTTCAAGGACTGACATTTTGTGGCACAGCATAGACACTATTTTAATAGATAGGACTGTAGTTTTTCAGTAACTAACCATAATGAACTCTTTCACTTATTTTTTTTTTAAATTGTAGATGTTAAATGTAGACCAAAACTTAAAATACGATTTAGCAAGATAAATTTGACAGAAAACAGTACATTAGGGTCGTGACATTTCTTCCTTACGAGGCACAATGTCACACAATGTCACAGGTCCTCATTGGTACCTGTGTTTCTGAAAATTTTTCAATGAAGAGTACCTGTATTGTTTAATGATTTCTATGATATTTACCAGATTAAAACCACTTCTTAACACCACTGTGTAATTCAGGAAGCTTCCTATTTGTACAAATATTGTGGATTCGGCTTTAATCGCATTTCGCAGGTTGTTGAGCAAAACAATTTCAAATATATACATAATCTTGTAAAACAAAAGAGGCATTTATTCGATAGCAATATTTTGCAAAAGTATTATTAAAAGGAAAGTGTGCTTGGCTTCATAGAGAAGCAAATAATCGGTTTATCGAAGCAAAAGGTTTTCGATAAGACCATGACTATGATAGGGTGTCTTACTAATGGTAATGAGATTACTTGAAAATAACAATAAAAAACTTTAATGACTTAATAAAAATGAAAGTATAATATACGTAATTACATCAAAAAATGCTATTGACCCGTAACGGGTACGAGAGTAGGTACACACATATGCTAAAAAACTTCAGATAACATGTTGTAAGTGTCTTATAAAACAAAGCGAAAAGGACCCTAAACTTCCCTGTCTAACTATTCATCTATTGGGTATTCGTCTACATAAGCTCCATTTGACTCGGACTATGAATAGTTATCTCTCAGTTATCTGAGAATATTTATTGTCTGGATTGATTTTAAATAAGGTGTAACAACATTTTCAGAGTCATCTACACATGTAGTTAAGTATGCTGCTGGAACCAAAACCGGTTGTGTGTGCTTCAGACAACTTTGGACGAACGCTCATAATTACTCTTACACAAGAATGGACACTACTATTATAGAAGAATAGGTGAAAATTCGCTAATCGTAACATTGTAAAAGAAACGTGAAGGTAACGTACAAAGTGAAAAATTCGAGAAAATTGAAATTTTTTAAAGAAATATAATACTTTCCATTTTAATAAAGATGATAATATGTAATTATTCTGAACTTATATTAATATTTACGGACGCAAAGTGATAAATAAATTTTATATAACAAGTACTTAATTGTCTATTAAATACAATTTATTTAGCAAAGTTAAAATTGAGACTTTCACGTATGTTTATGTACCGCGGATTCATTATCCTCGAGTATTTATATTTGTATATAACTAAGTACAGGATTTAAATTTCAATTAAAACAATGTAGTTTCGATTTCAGTCCGTAAATACGAAATAGTGCTTCTGATAAGGTAAAACTACCCAAGAGTGAACTGTTATCAGACCATAACAAGACTGAAAACCCTTTCGCGGCCACGGTGGCTTCGGCGGAAAATTGAATCGTTACGTTCGTACGTCCGTCCTTATCTCGACGCGGCGACTTACCACCCCATACCGGATACCTCTACAACTTTCCCTCACGTACTCTAAATACTTCCCGTTTTATTTGTATCAAACACAAAAGGTCCAGTCATGCCGAGTGAGCTCAATACAGTTCCGTAATTGTTCTCCCATATAAAAGCTGTATTGGTAACTGTTTTCGGCTCACAGCAATTTTGTTTAGGTTGAAATCAGATTAAGGCTGTTTTAAAAAAATTGATGTAACATATTCACGGACAACTAATTCACTAGCCTGTTAATAATTTATGACTACTTAATTATATGTTAAAAAAACAGAACAGGGTAATAGAAGTCACTTGCATATTTAGGAAACTGTACACACAAGCACCTCTTCAACGACCTCTTCCCCTTGGGTCTCTCCTTCGACACCATGCCGAAAATATTTACATGAATTTAGTCAAATATTCGAAATAGTGATTTACAATTTAGATTATGTGAGTTTTTTTTATTTATTTGAAAATAAAAAATCAGTATACAATAAAAACATGCAACACCCATAAGCCCGTATTGGTTCATCTTGAGTGCAAATTTACATTCCTCATTCAGTATTTTGTATATTTTTTTATTTTTTAATAAACATATACCCTGTAAGAATAAATATTTTTCAACTAAAATGTAGCTTCAAAGCGAGCAGAATTATCATTCCACAACACATTAAAAGAAGTTAGTAGTTTCGAGCACACAAAAATATTTTGGCTCACCAATTCCTACCATACCTAACATAGAAGTCCTACCAGTTCTTAAACCTAATAAAGTACACGAGTAGCAGAATATAAATACAAAGCGACAAGTGAGACAAATGGCTAGTATTCAACGATTTCTGAAGAAAAAACGAGACCAGGTACAGATGTGCCTTACGTGGGAGCTTATGTTGACTGTGTCGGGTAAACTCCGCTAAAGGTAAGTTTCTAACGCCTGCTCCATTATTTTTGTTTCCAATTGCCCAGAAGGTGACGACCATTACTCTCTCATCAGTACAGTAAAAGTTAAATATCTTTTTGTTTAACTATTATAATAACCGAATAGACTGAAAGTGATTGAAATTGAACTCAAATGATAGTTAATTAAGTAAATTTAGGGTGTGTATGTAAAGTTTTACTTGATTTTTGATTTAAGTGTCTTCTATTATCCGCTTTTTCCCTAATACTTGCATTTAAGTTATAGTCCAGCTATCATAAACACATGTCATAAGGAATAATTTTATAATCTCTACATCTCTACACGATGCTATATTGTGTCATAGTCATATTGAAAATTTTACGCCATCACTGAGAACAATGTTTTTGGAACTTAAAACAGTTTTAGTAAAAAAACATGTCCTACAAACTGCCTTATATATTTAGTATGAGATTAGTATAGAATATTGTGTAATAGAGAATGCTTCGAACAATATTAAACATTTACAGGGACAAAGTAGGCATTTGGAAATACATCATCACCTCAACATCAACAGCTTTTAACAGTTTACTGTTGGACATAGGTCTCTCCTTACAAAGAAAGCTTTGGTCTACTATACTACGCTATCTAAACGGGTGGGTATAGGCTTTCTTTTGAGTTTTCAAGCTTTACAGTAATGTTGTTGTCTCTTACAACATCCACAGAATGTATAAGGCGGTGACACTTTGTTATCTTACAATACTCTGTATTATTTGGCAATATATTATTTTTATTCACACTTCAATAAAGCAATTAACACGACAGGAAACATTCGTTTTCTTTCGATATTTGATGATAATGTAGTTTATATAAGAAGTGCAAAACATAGTAATCTGTGTGGAACAGTATAAGCAACGCAATAAAGGTATTTAGCGAACAGTTGAGCATCAAAAAGGTGCACAGTGAGTAAATGTCAGGCTCACCGTGAAAGTTATTGCAACTTGTTTACTCGCCGTCTTCGACGCCCTTTGTTCTGCTTCAACTTTACAGACGGTAGCGGACAATTACGTCCTATAAATACAATTTACATTCATTACTTCTGGAAGCTTAATACAGTAATAGTGAGCTACAGACAGTGGAAAAAATAATAGTATTTAGAAACTTTCATTGTTTTGTAATAGAGGTAAATTGACTTGTTATGAAATTGAGCATATTTATTCAGCAAGACAATCAATTACATGTTTTTTTTACAACAATACACTTAAATCGCCTGGACAGTAATGTATTGTACATTACTGTCCAGGCGATTTAAGTGTATTGTAAAAGTAAGTGTATTGTGTATTTAAAATATATTTTTTATCTTCTAAGAAAATAAAAAATATATTCAAAAATATCACTCCTAAGGGAGTGATATTTTTCTTCAAATTATAAGACTAAATAGGTAATATATCTTTCTAAAATGAAAACCTAATTTCTCAAATCCATACATAAATGAGAAAATTTAAGTTAACAAATAGAAAATAAACCTTTGAAATGAGAAACTTTCATGAAAAACGATGAATGCTGGCGAAATAAGGAATTCAAGTATTCGAGAATTCTACAAATTGATATTTAAAAAACTACAGTAAAACCCACCTACTCAGATATCGATTTTTTAAAAAGTAACACTCATCAACAGAAATACGAGTACTATGTGCATCAATCATTATTAGTTCATGTACACATATTGTATGTGTGTATATTATACGTATATATTAATCATTGGAAGTTACTCACAACGACTGGCGAATACAGCACTTACTTTTTTCATTAAAAGAAACCTTTAGTCTGGAAAACTCGTAAAATACAGTTCATGCAACAATGTCGCCGAGATACAAACGCCAAGCAATAGTGACTACTATCAAAGTTTAGCACAAATACTGTACTCTAGCCAAGTATAATAAGCCACAGAGAAAATTTAATCGCAGACGAGTTTGTAGAATGTGACAGATATGAAGCGGTTTTGATGCTTTCGTTAAATATGTATGTGTATATGTCTAAATAAAATAAGTGAGGGTTAAATTTATTACCAGCAATAAAGCTAAATCAATCGTATTGAGAAAGAGGGGTTGCGATCGGCTTTATCGGCCACATCTTTTGGCCGTGTATCCCCTGGCTGGCCTAATTCTTATTTACAATCGGAGACTAATGTACTACAGAGATTTTCCATTTATATAATAGCGTAATTGCTTTGGGCGCTCTTTTAATTTTAAACTTGAAATAAAAGCATTAACAAATATTACTTGCCCCGAACAAAATGATTGGATTTTATTTTTTTATTTTTTTTAAGAGTGTACGAAAGTGACTAGACCAAATTTTATTCAATAGGAAAAATAAATTTGACTCAAAAAAACAGAATTCAGCCTTCTGCTGAGTTCAGCGCTATCTCCGTGAAATCATGAGTCAAACTACAACTCCCCGTTAAACTACAAATTCTGAAGAAAAAAAATACTATAATTTAAATTTATGCTTAGAAAAATCTGTACCTCATTTAAAAAATCGTTCAAAGTTTACGTAAAGGAAAGATAAAAAAACATTAAAGCACATTTGGCGGCTGGCTGGTCCCCGGATATCGACTTAATGAAGAACACTCGGCGCCATCATGCGATGAGGCTCCGCTATTTAACAGGATGGTCGGCTATTTACGCAGATGAACCCAAGAGATCTAGTGGAAAGTGCTATTTTTCATTAAAACGTCTATAAAAACCTAAGGTTTACTTAAGATGGTTACAAAATTTTTTATTACTTCGCTACTTCAGTAGATACATTTATTACACTAAATACCTAAATGAATATTTTTATAAAATGAATGAATTTCGTTGTTGGGACCGATGAAAATGTTGTTTGAGATTGTTGTCAAAAATTAAAGAAAATGATTGGGTATATTTTAAAAATCTGTATTTGACTTACACAACAGAAACAATGCATGTTAAAGAGATCCATTAAGAAGACTATCAAAGATTTCGAGCCTAAATTGAGATAAACTTTAATACACTGTTTTCTTCATCACTTATATATTGCTGAACGATATTTTCCACCAAAACAAAAAGAACTTATGTAAGTACAATATCTGTCATATTATTTAGTGTTCATTTTTCAAATAAGTGAATTATTTAAAACAAAAGTTAAAATAGTAGTCATTAGTCTTTAATATTTATTAAAAAATCTCAAAGGTTTTGCAAGGTTAATTGGGTCATTGTCAAAACAGGGTTCAGATAAAAAAATAAAACAAAATCAATTATTTTTAAAGAATTCTTCCCTTATTTAATGAAAGAGATCAATTGTAACAATAATAAATTATTGTCTGAGATCAAACTTAACAATTAGAATAGTTATTTAAAAAAAACGTTTTTATAGGTCCACCGAAAAGACACCGATGTCTACCGAATGTACTAAAAGTGTAATTTAGCAACAATTTACACATGAAAATATAATCTTTTTTCTATAATATTAATCAAATCGTCTCACAAGAAACGATAAAAAAAAAGCCAACGCAGTATCATTGAAAAGTAAATTAAAATAAAATAAATCCCTTTGTCCACCAAAAATACTATGTCTTCTTGGTGGACATAATATCTTCATCCTCGGATGACAACCAAAAGTGTTGATGATGCCTCTTGTGTAGTTTCAGCGGAGTTCCGGGTCTTGAAGTAGGTGGTGAACATGAACTGTCAGAGTAAACATCAGAAAACTTAAGGCGCTTTCGACTTTTAAGGCCATGCAGGATCTTGGAGCATATTGGTTTTTCTAAATCATTGGTTTGCATCTCAGTAACTGTTGGGCTCAACTTTTTCCTGTCTATCGAGTTGAGCAACTGTTGGACTATTGGAGTCCAGTTAGGACTCATTAATGGGCTTGGTAGACTTGGTAAGGGGCTGGGAATAGAAGACTGAACTGGGGTGGGAGCAGGTATTTCAGCGTGCAAAGTGGGTAGTGGTAAGCCAAGACTTATACAACCTAAGTCATAGTGATGACATTTAGCACTCGGATGGCAAGTTATGCAGCTTAGTCTTCGGAAGTGCAGGGTTCTTGGTTCGAGTTTGTCCCATGTAACTTGATGCACCTGCATAGTACCACGAAAGGGGCGTATATCGCAGTTTTGAATTTTAATTTCAATGTCTTTTGCAACAGTATCGTCAATCTTAATTACTTTGATTCCTTTACAGTTCTCATTCACACATTCTATGAACCCATCAATGTTACTTACATCATTTCCTTTTGCTACATACTTATCAGCCGTTCGTTTGAGACAACCTCCTATACCATCAGGCGCCCCTTTACCATGGCCACTCTCGCTAAAGTGCCACATTATATTATCTGCCTGTGTTTCTTTGCCCAAGTAAGCCCCAATTAAATAAAACATGGTCTTATTTTTGTACTGTGTGGAGGGACCGTCGCTTAAAACATGCAAAACTTTGAGAGTTGGCAATAGTGTCTTTATCATTTTGATAATTGGTTGCAAGTGGGCACAAATGTATATGGGGCTATGATTCAAATATTCACTAACCGTACAAAATTACTTAGTAATAATACGTTTCTCCTCTGTATTTTCGTCAATGTAGTAAAATACTCCAGTATGTAAAGAAAGCTGATCTTTAGATCCACCAAAATGGGCTGATTGTATTTCTGAAGAATACTTGCAATTGTAATTCTCTGAGAAATCTATATGCAATAAGCCTTCGCCTACGGACATATTTGTTTTAATATTTTTAACAACACGAAACTGGTGTAACATATTGCAAGTATGCTTCATGAATCGTTCTATGTTATTCAACAGGAGGTCCTTGAGTTGTCTTTTTGATGTATTCACTGTTTCCTTAATAGTTTTCTGGCAGAGCTTTTCGTGCCCTTTGATTGTTTGCATAACCTTTTTTGTGACCCATCGTTCATATTTTATCGTATCATTTGGTGTGAATTTATTAAATGCGATATCTTTGTGTCTACATATCAAACATTTTCGTTCAAGACAATTTTCTTTCATGTCTTCACAGCAAATAGATCGGCACACTTCCATTGCAGAATTTTCATTTATCATACGGGAATTTTTCAGTGACTTTATCAGCAGCTCCATGTTGGTATGTGTTGCACACAAACAAGTCTCACGACTTGTAACTTTCGGATTCAACACCCAAAAAGGCCTATATCGACAAAAACATTTATACGATATCTTCAAGTTCATCTGAATCACAAATTTTTTGTGCAGATTTATAAGAAAATCGTTGAGGAATCGTATCTGTTTCTTTTGTTTAAATCTGGTAATAGTTTCTTTTTTTCCTGCGGTGGAACGACTGGATTCGTCACTGAGTAAAAATCGATGAACTGCATCTTTTAAATCTTTTTTAATTATCATCGTTTTATTATTCTTTTCTTTATTTTTCTTCTTCTGTATTCTATTTAAGTGCATTTTGTACTTAGAAAGCTTATTTTCTACAATCTTCAGTTTCGATTTGAGCAACAGATTTTCTAATTTAAGCCGCCGTTTGTTTTTTGCCGCTACAGCTCTGCCAGATTCAGCCCTGGAGGTGGATTTTGATGAAAATGAAGTGGATTGGCTTGTTGGAGGGGTAACATCTGTAAATCTCGCAGTATCGTTTTGTTTCTTTAGTCTATCTCTACGTGATTTTGCGTCCTTCCTCCATTTGTTTCGTAGTTGTCTCTGCTGTCTATCTGATAAATCATTTATTGTCTTAATTTCTCCTTGTGATTTTTTCCTATGATAGTACTCTCTATCCTTCTTCCGCTTTTCTTCTAATGCTACTGGATCTTTCTTTAATTTTTCTCTTGCTCTCCTCATACTTAACTTCTTCTGTTCGCGTCTTCTTTTCTTCTTCTCATCTTCAGTCAATTTATTTCTAGTTCTAGCCATTGTCTGTGGGTAAAGAAAAGAGGGAGCCTAAGCAAGGCACAAATCACAAACAAAACTATTTATTATTAAAGTGGAATACAAATGTTTCACGTATAAGTCAACTTCAAGCCGACATCTTAAGTCATTGTCTAGAGATAATCTGACTTCACCCTGAAGATGATTTTTGAATGCGATGGAAACATATCGGTCAAATAGCTGACTTTATTCGTGTATTATTTGATTTTATTCTCCTTTAATAATAAATAAATAAACAGCAAACATGGCACATTCAACGTAAAACGCCAAAAACAGTATACGTAATAATAATATTATTCGCAAAAACCGCCTCCCGAATGCAATATTTCTATTATGCAGTTAAATATCTTTTTCGCGTTAACAACCACATGCAAAACCAGAGTGCACAAAACAAAAATAAAATATTTCATCCACTTGGTGGACAATCATCTTTTGCGTGCACACAAATTCCACCGAAAAGATGTCCACCAAATGGATTTTTTTGAGAAATTATTTAATTCCAAGCATTATTTTGAGGTTAGGTTGAAATCACAAGTCTTTTTAGATAAATACTTTAGAAATCTAACACATAACGTAAAGTTATGAATTATTAAGGTTTTACTTACCAAAATACACAAGGAACCGAAAAGATACACTTAACTTTGACACCACTAGATATTTTTAAACAAGGAGCAATAACTTCGTTCGTATGCGAGCTGCGTCAAAATGGCGCTGCGCGTGATCAGCTGAGTATCGGACGCGTTCTTGAATAACGTTCCGTTCACAGAATTTTATTATTTTCATAATAATTTTTATAAATGAAGTAAGTCCACCAAAAAGATGTAAATTTTAGTAACAATATTGCAACGTACAAAAAGTGTTTTTATTTTTAATGGTTATTTTAAGTTCTCAGTTATTAAAGTAATTAGAATATCTATTTTGAGAAAACATATTCAAAAGTTCACTTTACATAACAGTTTTCATTATATGATCGAATTTGCATGAATAGGGAGAGCGGTAACAGCCCACCGAAGCGGACTTTTCTTTCGAAATTGTTTAGTAACTACTTTATTTTAGTTTTATTTAAAATAACGAATATACATTTTGAATTATTTAATGGTTATCTTTACTATAAAAAATAAACATGGTATTTTATTTACGTTTAAGTCTTTTTTTCTGCTTGTAACACAATTTTAGGCGGTTATGACAATGACCCAATTACTGTTTGATTATCATTCCACATATGCAAGCTTCAGTTACTTTTGTGGTGGGTTGAGTAGGTGGTTGATAGGCTCATCGCGTCACTATCACGGATCGACTTAATCAAGTGCACTCCTAGGACCGGTCCATTACCTTAACATATTGCCTCCATCGACCGTCGCCGCTGCCACGACAGCTTAAGATGTGCACACACACTCACCTCAAAATCTCCTATCCAAATTAGATAGTTAGGGAATGTGTGTGCGAAAAGAAAGTAGAGACAAATGAATTTTTAAATCAAGATTTTTAAAATATTGTTTGAGAAACGGAGAAAATTGTATTGTTTAAAAAAAAACTATTTTCCTCTAACCTTAGAAAAGATTAATTAGATAGGATTTAAAAAAGATGAAACTAACTTTAAATAAATAAATTTTATGATCGCTTCGTAATGGACTATTAAAATAGAGTTAGTATTTGTATTAATAGGTTCATTATCCAACATTTTCTTTTCATATTCGTTGTTAACTTTTTTCGCAGCGTCGTGGAAGTTTACTTACCGATAATGTAGTGCCTCAATAGTATTGTTTCAAGTAACAATAGAACCTACAAAAAGAAATTATTTATTTAACTCAAGTTTGTGTAGTGTGTACACTATTTTATACTAACTAACGCTAACATCTGAGTAGGAGTAATTTGTTACCTATTTTATTTATCTACTCCACTAGTTTAGTAATCAAGAGGTCTGAGAGAAAACTGTTTACTTTATTTTGCTTGTATACTAGCTCTCTGAAAAACTTAATTGGCTTAATAATTCCCTAGTTTATATGGATTTATGTCTAACATGTTATTAGTTATAAACTCTTATATACGATAAGTTATATTAGATATAAATTCATATAAAATATCCTTTCTAGGTGCCCAAAAAATAAAAATGGCTAGTTGGCTCTTGGTTTGGATGAATCATACGGGATACTCTGCTGGCCTACACTCATTGCAATCGTCACAGTATCACAACTTTGTGGGTTCTTGGCTATCCTAATGCAACATCGCTTAAGAAATTTAAATATGGGAGTACTAATTAATACCCCTTCAAGGGGTAATCTGTGACTATCAATAAAATAATTTTTAATAAACATATTTTTCCTTTCTCATTTCTTTGTATATAACTCACGGTGTTTGATAAAGGCGGAAATTATGAAATTAAATGTTGCATATATTTCATATATTTAATTTCAATTTAGTTGCCGGCCGGTGTAGCGCATAGTTATGTAACTACTATTTTGTAATCAGGTTACTAACTACGGTTAAAAGTAGTTAACTACATATAGTTATGACTCAATATAACATAACTACAGTAATCAAACTACATAAACCAGTTATTATTTTCATTGCTGGAATCTAACAGTTATGATTATTAAAATTCCGAGAGACATACAATGAATCTCTTCAATAAATGACAGTAATCTTTAGTTAGTAGTTTTTTTTTTTCTATTTTAAGAACCTGCCAAAGTGAGTCGACTCAGCCTGATGGAAAGCATGAATAGAATCCAAGAGTTGTAGTCACCATACTCATTGTGATTACTGACAGTGCGGTCTGATGACCCAGACTATGGCAGCCTATTAAGATGCTTTTTTACGCCTTACTTGGGGATGTAAAAGGTATGACAGTCATCGTAGTATTGTATTGCACATACTTACCACGACAACTGTCACCCCTGTATCAATCGGCCTCTGGTCTCGCACTCACCAACGAAACACGACAGCACGGATGATTACTTGTTGAACTGCAAAATTATTAAAAATCAAGAAATAAACAAAATTTTATCAAAAAACACCGACGTCAAACAGACGATATTCTAAAATAAACAATGCATTATTAAAATAAAATAACATATTCCAGTATTGTTATTTTTGGAGTCGGTGTCACAATATATCCAGCAATAATAATATTTGCGTGCGAAATTGTGTAGTAATATCCTATTGTAATGTTAACCTACCTTGACTGACACCGACTACAAAAATAACAATAATTGTAGGTAACTGTAGGTAAGAATTTGTAATTATTGTTTTTACTTTTTAGTGCATTGTGAAGTGACAGTTTCTTATGCGAGAGTAAGCCGCTTCGTTACGTAACGCGTTATGGCGCCAGTCTGTCTGGCTTGCCTTTCTGACACGCATACAGCAACGGTAGTCAGGCTCCTCTTCTCTCACTCTAACCCATAGCACTAACCGTTTTCAGTAATAAACAACCTTTCTTTTCAATATGATATTAATATACACAAAATTTAAGTAATAACCTAGGCTTTTCTCAAGTTAAACAATTTCAATATTAAATAGTTAAACTTAGATTAGTTTAAGTTAATATTTCTGTCTGGCGTCTAAAGACGCACACGTTTTTGTTCAAGTTAAATCTGTTTTAAATCGTTTTTTTTTGTTATTTACAAAATTAGGTTATTAGAGGATTTCCATCCAAGTCTATAAACCCACGAAACGAAATAGAACAGAATTTACGATTTGCTACAAAATACTGTGTTGTGTATGTGTATAATAATATATTTTACTATATTTTGTGAGCCCTGGGTTGATTAAACTCTTTAACTTAAGTCCGGAAATGAGAATAGTACTTAGCGAGCTTGTTATCTGTGCTAAATATTCTAATTGCTATAGTAATTACCATATATACCACCAAGTATATGGTGATTGAAATCAATCACCAATTACTACACGAGGTAAACACTTCGTCTAGTAATTTTCAACCATTGGTATTCTCTCAAAGATATTGATCAAATTGATAGAAAGAACCATGATAAAGAACTTATTATGAACTCATCATATCAGTTGTACTATAGGTACAAGGTACAGCTTAATGAGTAGTTTAACAAAATTGTTTTCATCACAGCGATAACTGCGGAGAGGCAAAAATTCTCGTTACTACAACAGTCAATAATCCGCTTACAGTTTTCGAGTGACAATTTTACACTGGACTCGCGCATGTTTGCTACTGATATTGCATTCAAAGGTGACCACCAGCCTAAACGTATTTTTAGTTTTCTACCGATCAGGGCTGATTCTGGTAAAATAGGAGGACGACAGACTTAATCTCGTCAGTTTTCTTTTGGAGAATTTTTATTCAATTTATACAGTCGCGTTTACTTACGTCACAAAGCATACCTGTACGAGTATAGTCCCTTTATTTTAGACCGTTTGCAATAAAGTTTAAGTGACATTAACTACTTATACTAAGTTACGAAACAACATTTAACTATCTCTACTGCATGTAAAGTAGTGAAAAAGTTTTAATAGAAATTTGAACATATCACACATACACAGAATTTAAAGTATTCTACAGTACACACATTCATACACACAATATATACTCGCTATATACTTAAAACTTTCGTACTACTACTAAAGTATTCGAAGCTTTCAGATCACCTTTATAGATGTTAATTTGTCCTCATTTATCAAATTGGCGTACCTTACCTGTTATTTGTTAATTGAGGAAAATGGAGTGACGATATTGTGTAAAGAGTTTTCCAACATACAAACGGTTGGAGTATTTTTGGAATAAAAGTGAAACGGGTATAAAGCTTAAGTACCACTTCACAAAGATCTTTGATCTCGTCCTTATATCAGCACAATGTGAAGTACCGTGCGTGATTCGTCACGTATACAGCCGGGTTTTTAATTAATACGTTTCGGGAACCAATTTTAATTAACTTTTAGTTAAATTTCCTCTTATGTACAGTTATGTAGATGATATAACACATATGTATCGATGTACACACTGATTGTAGCATATTTTACGCTAATTATAAACAGTTCAATAAGCCAACTTTATAATGAGTATATCTGATGAATTTGATGGAAATTAACAATAATTAATATACTAAATCTTAAATCCGTTAGTATTCTATTAATACTGTTTATTGTAAATTAACAAACTGCAATCTTGCATGAGAAGTATTATTAGATTATGAGAATAGGATGTAAGATGAAATCACTAAATAATGACTATGTTGACAATTTTCGACATTTAATGTGTTAATATATTTTTAGGTGCGTTATTAATAATTTTTTTAAGGCATATTATGTTTTTTTTTAATCTGTCATATATTATTATCATATTCCATACACACTTTTCTATTCCGTCTTATTTGCTTAGTATACCTTGTATTAAGATTATGTGTATAGTAAACCGAACTTTGACTACCTTTAATGGGATTATCTTTAGCTACAAGGATATTAAGTTAATAAATAAACATTGTAAATATATACAAATATAGTTTAACTGATTTATAGTCTCAATATAGTTTCATCCTTCAACAGTAAGAATCGTCCGACTATAATGATGTTATTGCGAAACTGTCAACATAAAAATACTTTATGTAGTAATATTCTTAACTCCACATCTATTCGCTACCGCAAAAAACAAAATCTTAAAATATCTAAAATTTCGAGTATGGTGAAGGTGAAAAAGCAAAATAACCAAAAAACACATCGTTCTAAATATGCAAATGGTAGGACACTTATATAAAACTAAAGCGACTGCAATACACGACTGCTTATTTTAAATTCATTTCGGTATCTTTCGGTACGGTAGTATAAACTTGTATACGTTCTGCCAACTTTCGGGTATATTTAACGAGCCCGATTTTATGGAGTGACATTAGATAATAACTTCACACATCTCACACACGGCAGTCTCATCCGAAAGTAAAGGGAGCCTGTGCTATGGTAGCCAGCCCGCTAATATACATATTTAAATATTTACATAGCGTAGACAAATTACACCCAAACATAGAATAAATGATCACGTTCATCATACAATTATTTGTCCTGTGTGGGACTGGAATTCACTATCAGTGGAATAGAACATAGACCAGTCGCCAGACCAGGGACGTTTGATAAATGTTTGTTTTGGGAATAAAATAATCCATTCAAACTTGTTTAATTTAGATGATTCCTTAACAGCAGAAACGACTGCGCGTTAATGGACAGTGTTCTAACGTAACCTACATAATTCAATGACATTTCAACATTAACCGTGTCTTTGAGGTGAATCCTAAAATTTACCAAGTGAAAGCGCAGTAAAAGTTCTAAATAAGCGATTATCATAGATAGGTTCAGGTTTATTAGAAAATCTTAAGATTTATTGCAGGTTGAGTTTTTGTAGGAACATTAACATTTGTAGTGGTGCTCCACTTTAAAATTTAAAATGTATTTAAATAAAGCAATCCTTTTTTTTTATTGTTTAACATAATTTAGGAATTTGTTGTTGTGGGGAGACTAGTGCCTAAGTGATGTTAATAGTGAAAAGCTGCCGTAAGAGTTTAATCAAAAAAAATTAAGTTCAAACTATTGTGCACTCATCTAGCTATTAAATCTACTCGTACAATCGGTAATGAGTTTATGTGAATATGACTCTTTATTTGGGGGATTTGTGCTGTATGCCAAACTCTCTTAGATTGTACTATCTAATATATATACATATTTACTACCTCAATGACGTAGGTTTATAATTAAATTAATTTTGGTCTACGTTTCTAGCAGCTAATACGCTCTCGAGCACATATTGTAAAAGTTTGTTACGCTGCTACAGTACATAGAAAGAACCACGAGTTCAATTAAAAGTTATTTTAGAAGTGGAACGTTTGTCAGTTAAATAGTTAGTATTTGTTTCCTCATGCACTTGTCTGGTGCATGATCTGTATTAGCATAAAATATAGATATAAGGTACAGACGTTATAAAATCCTTTAATATCTCTTTTTTAACGTTGGAACTAAAATGAGTTTTTTTTTTAATTTTTTATCTATAAACGCTGTAGCGCGATTGTTGAGAAAGTAAAACTTCAAGAAAGAGAAGAAGAAAACATTAGAAACATATACCAAACGGATACAAAAACACCCAGACTCAAAACAACAATTTGTGGATCACACAAAGTGTTATCCCGTACAAGATTCAACTCACGACACTCAGCGCAGCAGAAAGTTGCGTGGCGACCTCTTTAATCACTACGCCATCCACACAGTCTAGAGTAAGAGTCTGTTAGTATCTGCAAATTCTTGTTGAATTCACTACATACGGCCTCAAAAGTTACTCGTGGTAGATTTTGTGGCGGCTTATAGAATTGACACAACATATTTCATCTCGAATTCAATTTGAGATTCGACTAGTCCAGTATCTCCGTAATACGTACAACTACGCTGAGATGCATGTTTTTTATAACAACCGACATACCTCCAATAACATCGCTGGTGTTTTGAGTGTTAGCATTTTGAACAGTTAATTACAATTAGGCGAGTTGTTATTGAAGTAAGCTGTATGAAATAAAGTACATAAAGTTACAGCTATTAAACTCGTAACTCTCTAAAGTAAACTCATTGAAGTCTTTGATTCCATAACCAAAAGATAATCTTTTAATACCAGCATTTCGTTCGAGTAATAGCCACTGTTACGCAATATTCGCTAATCCTACCACCCTGGCAGCGAGGCAAGCATAACATGGAAAAGGGTATGCACAAAAGTATAATATTTTTAGGGCTTATCGCGGTCTGGGGGCTCGTTGCGAGGGGGGTTGATAGCGTTCGCAAATTAATTCCTGTACCTTTGATCTCGACGGCATTGTCGGTCTATTGTACAAATAAGGATGAGATACAAATGAGGCTATAAATCCCTTGAGCTTCAAGGTGAAGTAAATATAAATAGTACAGGGAAATAAATTAAAACTTTTACTATTATTGTAATGTTCTACGAACTAAATTTCATAAAACTATCATGGTAGCGAATTATGAAAACCAAAAAATATTTTAATGCACAAGAACAAACTCAATAAATCTAAATATTAATACTTTCTATGTGAAAGTTAAATGACATAAAAATATTTATCTCACAATGCCACTATCTAACATGTTCATACACATGCTAATTAGGAACATCTTAACCCATTACTTCCCACTGTCATATTTTTAGGACATCAGATTATCAATTTTTCTCTAAAACTTGCTTTAATGTTTTAAGCCTTTTTTATGAATAGCAAACATTTTTAACTATATAAAAAAATATTTTGATTAAAGAATACAGTGACATTATTTAGGTATATAATTTCAAAGTTTATATATTTCGTAGCCGTTAAAAGTGCATTGTTGTTTGTTCTATATAGTTAATTATAGGTATATAAATAAAAGTAATTATATATTTGAAATTATCTAAAATTGTTGGACAACCTTTACTAAACGTGAAATAGCCAATAAAGTCGTAATAATATATATTTCTTAGCATATGATCCCAATGTCATACTCATAGGACATGCTGATTACGATCCTAGAATAAATATTATTTTGTTTTTTGCTCACATTATTTTTTCTTAATGTATTAACAAATATATTTTGTGATTTGAACAGAAAATTCTAAATTTTTCGATGGTTGATGATTTCCGCCAAAACGGCGCGCATCGCATTCTATCGGCAAGGATACGTCGACAGGCGAATGGAGACGATCGCGCGTCGCAGCATACTTTCGGATACGGTAGCGTGTCATGGAAGGCGCTCGTTATCACTGTGGGCGGTTTGATACTGTAGACTTAAAACACTGTGTACAATTAAATTTCCTTTAAAGATCACAAAAATTTTAAACAGAAAATCGCGGTAAAATTCACACATCAACAATCACAAAATAAAAAAATATAAAACAAATATAAATAGTTTCAATAACAAGAAATATTAAGCTTTCCAAATGAGCAGATGCCGCGCAATGCATAATATTTTCTTATTAGTAAAATAAATAAATAAATTGATCATGAAATGCTGCGGTTAACATCTGAAACTAATCAATATACTTAGTCTGGCCATAAATACTGTTACACTTAATTATAAAAAAATATTACATTTGAATTTCGAATCTGTCATTTTTATACGATTGTTCATTGTGTTTTCTCATTTTGGCGCCAATACATTGTAAAATATTTTGCGATATTAAAATGGTGTGGGGTGATAAAGAGAACCGAATCGCTGTGATAGCATTACACAAAGTAGGTATGGAGCCAAATGCAATTTTTAAAACTCTCCATACACTTGGTATTAGTAAAATGTTTGTGTACCGGGCTATTAATAGGTACAATGAGACCTCCTCTGTTTGTGACAGAAAAAGATCTGGCCGTCCACGTAGTGTTCGTACGAAAAAGGTGGTCAAAGCAGTAAGGGAAAGAATTCGAAGAAATCCTGTCCGAAAGCAAAAGATTTTATCTCGGGAAATGAAGATAGCACCTAGAACCATGTCGCGTATTTTAAAAGATGACTTAGGACTTGCAGCCTATAAGAGACGCACTGGCCATTTCTTAACTGATAATTTAAAGAAGAATAGGGTGGTAAAATCGAAACAACTACTGAAGCGGTACGCAAAGGGAGGTCACAGAAAAATTTTGTTTACGGATGAGAAAATTTTTACAATTGAGCAACATTTTAACAAACAAAATGACCGTATTTATGCTCAAAGCTCTAAGGAAGCTTCCCAATTAGTCGACAGAGTGCAACGTGGACATTATCCGACTTCAGTGATGGTTTGGTGGGGTGTTAGCTATGAAGGAGTGACTGAGCCATATTTTTGTGAAAAAGGTATCAAAACATCGGCACAAGTGTATCAAGATACCATTCTTGAGAAGGTAGTTAAGCCCCTTAACATCACCATGTTCAATAACCAAGTATGGTCCTTCCAGCAAGACTCGGCGCCGGGTCATAAAGCTCGGTCCACGCAGTCTTGGTTGGAATCGAACGTTTCGGACTTCATCAGAGCTGAAGACTGGCCGTCGTCTAGTCCCGATCTTAATCCGCTGGATTATGATTTGTGGTCAGTTTTAGAGAGTACAGCTTGCTCTAAACGCCATGATAATTTGGAGTCCCTAAAACAATCTATACGATTGGCAGTGAAGAATTTTCCCATGGAAAGAGTGCGTGCTTCTATTGATAACTGGCCTCATCGTTTAAAGGACTGTATTGCAGCCAATGGAGACCACTTCGAATAAGCTTTTTATATTTTTAATTGTTTTATATTTATGTATTAAACTGACACACTGTAAAAGTAATAAATGTTATTTGCAGTTAACAATTTTCTTTTTTCTTTATTACAATATTTATGGCAAGACTAGGTATACGCAGCAGTCTCTAGACAGCTTCTTCCACCGTCTTCATATATTATTACTATGTACGCTAGAAATGGCCGCACAATAAACAGACATAGGTAGTCCTAGTCACGTTCTCGACCTTCATTAATTTTTATGTTACTAGTTTCTGCGTCATTCGAATGCTAGATGAAAGCCTTTTAATTTCATGTTAGATTTGCTATTTTCTTTGCCGAGCTATTAACAGGCCTTCGTTTTTGTATCGAGATTTCTAAGTGCTCCATATACCTAATATAAGAATAGATTGTAGGTAACGAGGTTATGTATAAATTTTTATTTTACTTTCTACACTGGCTGGTTCACAATTCACTTAGTATTCCAAATTTATAAAATTTTTGAAACACACGAATGACATTTATTTCAAAAAGTAGTTTTCATTTGTTTGCAGCTATCGCCATTTTATCAGTGACTAGCTTATCCCGCGAACTCTGTTCCGCCTTAGAGGCAATAATTAAGCAAATTTTATTTTTACTTAAACCCTTTCTAACGGGATAAAAAGTATCCTATGTCCGTCTCCTGGTCCTAAGCTATCTCCCCACCAATTTTCAGCTAAATCCATTCTTCCGTTCTTGAGTTATAAGTGGTGTAACTAACACCACTTTCTTTTATATATATAGATTGCAAAAGTACAAATAACACATTCCTGAAGCACAAAACGTGCGTCACCTACACAGGACAGCCAATAAAGTGTATGGACTACCACACACGCCGCGTTATTAAAGGCCTAGATCATATAGATTCATTTTATACCAAATCATAATTTGCAGTAAGGTATCGTATGCTCTAACCATCATAAAAACAATTGTGTTAACATTTAAATAAACTATAATATTATATTTAAATTTAATCTGATAGTATAATTTAAAAAATAAAATGATTTGTGAACTTATAACCCTGATACAACAAAAAGTCAGACAGGCATATTATAATTAAAATCAAATCGACTACCTCGATGGCGTAGCCCTAGTGAATGTGACTGCTGTGCAAAGAGCTCAGGTTCGATTCCAGGGTCGGAACAAATGTTTGTGTGATCTGCAAATATTAGTTTCGAAGTTTGGGCGTTTTCTATGTAAAATATGTATGTATTTACAAAAAAAAGTATCCAAATATTCTATCAGTCAATCAAATTATTATAGTACAAGCTCTGCTTATATTGAAGCTAGATTTGTGTTTCAAGTATCCGAAATATAAAAAAATCAATAAAGCTACTTGTGAAAAAAATGTACCATGTTCTGGCGTTCATCATTACTTTTAAGATCTGGCGTTAACTTCTGGCTGTTTACTTCTCTGACAATTTATCAGTTTTTAAGTTAGTGGAGTCACACTGATTTCAGCATTAACAGGTCAGCTCGAACGGGGTAGTATTACACTCTCACATGGAAATCAACCCAATATGACATCATTCGTCTTTCGTTGGTGAGTGTGAAACCAGAGTCCTAATGATGCTAGAAAAACAGTTATCATAATATGTGTGAGCAGTAACCTGCTCATGGAGTCATTGTGAGGGTAGCGTGGATCGAACCGTGTCGGCCAGGGATATCCGTGGAAACGGTTATGCCGCTGGCCGCCCGCGGTACAGAGAGAGTCCCAACCACATTTAGGCGGTTACTCAATATGAGAGACTGTCCCGTGAGGTCCGGCATGATTTGGGAGGGTACGGGGGCCTTCCGTTCAACAGTTCGATCACCCTCCTGCTTCACCGGACTGTTCAAGAACTCGTCGTATACCCTACCGACAGCTGTAAGTTCTGGCGATTAACTAAAGCTGCACAGTCTAATTTTTACCAGTTCTCGCTACCACCATTGAAATATCCCAACGGATCACTTATCGATCAACTGCTGGAGAAAGCGAAACTGATTTTTATCTTCTTGTCCGGCCATTATCCTGACTTGCGACGCTACAATGCGCGATCTTCGTACCGAAACAATGTCCACGTGGAGCTGCGGCTATTCGCAGATTCTTAAGAACTACACACCGGATTTGTTTCCTGTATTGACACGTCAACGCCTGTCACATTTCTCAGGAATTGTTCTGGATACTTTGAGAGAGACGAATGTCCAATCTATTCCCAAAAAAAGGTGACCACTCCAACCCGGGCAATCACCGGACCTGCAGCCGTCCCTTTTACCCTCTGTAAAGTGCTCCTATCATCAACAACAAAGAATTATAACAAACAAATAACGTATCACCAACAAACAATTATCTATTATACCTGGGGATCACTCCTTGCTGAGTGATCGCCAGTATGACTTTAGACCAAACCGATCCACGGGTGATCTACCTTCTTATCTTATCTATCTTCTAACGTACTTCACACACCTTTGAAGTGAGATTATGAATATGCGAGCGGAGTCCTTGACCATTAGTCTCGAGATGACCAAGGCCTTCGATAGGTTCTGGCACCGTTCGCTTCCCTCCAAACTTCGGGCATTCGATCTGCCCCTCTAAACGCTGCAACTGAGTTGCCCCCTTCCCGCACAAGCACCATATTAGGATCTTCTGCGACAGCGCGGCCTCCAATTTTGACTCCGTTCTGTCACTCACTCTGCTTCTTCTGCATATGCATATACTTTTATTCAATGATATGTTAGCGCTTGGCAATATACATTACTACACAAACGATAGCACAGTTTATCGAAGATGTTTTAGACAACCTACAGCCAAGTTAGCAAAAATTGAGGGAAAACGATAAGAGCTTGTCGCTGAGCTCGACGTGGTTCTAAGGTCGAGTTCAACACCAAGAAAACACAAGTGTACGCACGTTCTGCTAAAAAGTCCCCATTTCTTCCCCTGTCCACTTTTGAAAACACTCAACTGCCACGGCAGGATAAGCTCAGTATCCTGGGTATATTTTGGCTCGTGAGGGTACATCGAGATTGTCACTAAGCCGGCCTCGTGGATGCTAAATACTCTGAAAAAGGTGAAACGGATCTTAACACCTGAGTATCTGTCTTCTTTATAAGACCCAAAGTCGCTCCTGCGATGGAAACTATTCTCATTTTTACGATGGATTCACACAGTATTAGCTGAACGCTCTCAATCGGTTACAGCGGCAAGCAGTCTGCATTATCCCGTCCCGATGAAGTCCCGAATCCACTAAGGCCTGCGAGTCTCTGGTGTTGCGAAGAGATGTTGCCTCTTTAGCAGTCCTCTGTGGCCTTCATCATGACAAGTGTTCTAACGAGCTCTTCCAACTGAATCCACCTTCTCCCTTCCTCTTCAGGAGAACACGCGCTTGCCTTAAAAGTTACTGTTTCAGAATCGTAGACTTACGTCCTGGAACTAAACAGTTCAGCTCTTTTTTGTGCAAATCAGTCACAAGCTGGAACTCACTACCAGCACACATGTTTCCCTCCCTCCCCTTTAAGCGGGTCGTCAAAAAGTATCTAACTAGGCTGCCATAGTGTGGTTCATAATGCTACATTCTCTGAATTCGCAATGAGTGCTGTGATCATCACTTTTCAATTCTACTTATTCATGCTTTTCATCAGGCGGATTAGAGTCAGATCGGCAGAATCCAATAAAAAAAAAATGAACAACTGAAAATGAACTAAATGGAGGAAGACAAATGTAAGTAAATGTATTCTGATTTCAATTCCTTTGTTATGTTTTTGAAGGAAGAGACACTATACTCTTTTTTTACGTTGACCAAATCAGATAAGTTGCCAAGTCTGCGATTGTTTATAATTGAAATATACCATCACAATATACATCATATACCATAGTATTCTGTTCTTCTCTTTTATATAATGATACACCGTAGAACGGGCAAGTTCAATAGTTATAAAATTTCAACAACTGGTCCAGACAAAGATTTTTATAATTTTTTTTCAGAAGTTGTCAATGTTAACAAACGTTTTCTTTGATAATTAAAAGTCAATAAAAATTGTAAAGAAAAAAAACTAAAGCAACTTCCAAAAAAAATCCTAACATAATCTCCCTACCTAGAAACATTAAAAATCGAAAAATAAACTTAATTATATATTTGTTCAAAAATGTACGAATTTTTTTAATGAAATAAATCAAAAGTTTACTTAGAAACTATACTTAATAACTATTCTCAATAAAATGCTAAAAGTACGTACATAATTACTTTGTGACAATTCTTGTCTTAATCTTATTATTATATATTAATTGAAATAAAATATTATTATAATATGTGCTGCCTAAAATCTGATTGAATTCACCTCGACAGACTACTAAAAAAACAATAATACATACAGTGGGACATATGTAATAGGAAAGTAGCGTAATTATTTCCAATCTTCTACTTTATTTTATACTGGCTGAAATATTTCAGTATAGTCATTTCCAACACACCATACAAAGAAATCGTTAGCAAATCTACGATTAACCGAGGTTTTAAAAAATGCTACTTTTTTTACGGTAGAAAAATCCCCACGTCACCTCAGCGGGGCTTGCAGTGGGGTAGGGAGTCGGAATTGGACCAAGTTAAAGAACACGTTGTACCACTCTGCGCCTGCAATAGCAGGGATCCCGGTACTGTTGGCATGGTAGAAATATTTAGACGACGTACGGCACACGTGGACGTAGCCTCCTAGTGGCTGGCCACTGTAGCGAATAAAGGGGAAAACCTGTCCCGTCCATCCGCGGCCACTATCAGGACAGTATGATTAAGAAATGCTACTACACTGGGGTAAACGTAGTAGTGCAGTCAGGCAGTGTTTTGTTCCATATAGATGAAAATGTTTTTATCTCGAGCGACATCACTCACGTCCACTTTCATAGTCATCAATTACGTCCATTCTCTACTTAATGACGAATTGTTTCCATAGTTTACGCTATCTCTCCTTTATCCGTATTAAATAAGCGGTTCCAATTGACCACCAACCTATTAATTACATTAACAACAAGGCGATTATTAAAAATTTTTACCTTGAAAAAAACTTGCCTTTTATCAACTTTCATTTCCACAGCTTAAATATTCAATCCCTACTAACAATAAAAATACTAAAGGATCTCTGTCTGTCTGTCTGTTTATAACGCTTTCACTCCTAAACCACTGAACTAATTATAATGAAATTTTGAATAGAAATACTTTAAAGAGTAAGGACCAACATAAGGTATTTTTTACCTGGATAATCGATATAAACACGGCCCGAACGAGTCTTTTGTAATTTGTAAAACAAATACAAGAGCTGGAGAACAGGCGATTTTTACTTCAATTGGAAACATAGACGGACATAATTAACTAGTTGCTAGAAGCTGCCCTACAAATTGCTAAAACTGTCCTCGTTATCTTATTGAGTATAGGTGAACTTTGTTACAAGCACTTCATTCTTTTACATTCTTTATCCTCGTAAAAGCTTACTGCCTTGTCCATGTTTGCCACTTCATGTAAGAAAAACTATAATTATTAAAACTTTATCAACGGTGTATACGTTATTCTGTAACTCTGAAAACAAGTGTAATAAACATACATTTTACTCCTTATTATATACGGATCTATGAGTCTATATGAGAATTACCCCAGTTACCTGCCCAGTAATAACTCGTCCGGTGACGTTTCCATTTCACAAAAGGCTTTCGTTAGCAAAAAAAGGAAAGTAAATATATAGACTTCACCTTTATAAAGTATGTGAGTAGTCGTAATAAGGAAAATAGTCTTACCACCAAAGCAGCGCTAGGAGAACACAAATAAAAATAACAAAGTATCTGTTACATGGGGATAAGCCAGAAAACGGGCAGCATTCAATTCGCCGCCGCTATCTCTACGAGCCACGAAAAGATCGCACTATACCCCACATCTTTGTATCTTTGTGTCGTGTCCAAACGATGGCTATGTACCGACATTCGCCGCCTTAAACTTGCATTTATTTAGCCCAATAACAGTTTGTCTTCAAACTATTTACTATACTTTACCAAAGTAACTTTTAAATTAGTTTTTTGTTAGTTGTTACATGAAATAGCAGACAACTAATAAATTTGAATTAAAACTTCAGTAGATAAGGTATAAAGGAAAATAAAGTTGTTTGAATTGCAAAATTGTTAGTTTACAAGCTGTGAACGTGACGTTTATAACAGCGAGAGGGGTTGGAGCTGAAATTTTGAATGTGAAGCTGAGTGAAAAATTATGCACTTCGAACTAGCTATCGCTTCACTGGCAGCCAATTTCTTTTTACATATCTTTTTAAATTTAAATAAAATATGATATTGTTAGAATTTGTAATATAGTAGTAGTAGTAAAAGAAGTTTTCTGAGATCTCGGAGAAAGCTGGCACAATCATAACCGGAGCTATCCTATTTGCCAAATACGTAATAGAGAGAAGTTCGCCGCCAGGCAGGCGCTTACCAAACGAGAATGCGTGCTCATTCCGGCCTATTTGCTAGAATAACGTCGATATCCTGCCGATGAATTGGAACTGAGCGATTGAAACGTGATCCTGCATTTCATTCGGAGCTTGTTCAGAAAAATGAAGTAAGCTTTGCATCAGCAATTATTAAACTACAGACTCTGATGTCATAAATAGAGACACTGTTGCCTTATACGATTCTTTTCGAACTTTAATAGGTCATCCCTATTGCTGTTTTCAAATGGAATGATAAACTTTGTAGATGTGATAATGCAGATAATAAGGGAAGGCTGTACACAAGAATACATCCAGAGGTACAAAGCCTTTATCCTTTGGGTTTTAATCTGATAATAATTGAACTCGACTTCGTTGTTATTATAACAGAAATTGGCTCCACTTTCCTATAACTCAGAACTCGCATATAAATAGCTTAAATCCTATTATCAAATTATTATTTTCAAAGTAGGTATTTGTTAATTTTAGTGTACAAATGTATGTTATATTATGTGACAAATATTCACATGAACATGTAACTTTGACTGTATTAGGAACATGTTTCGCATTATTAGAATAATTACTTCTATTTTGAAAAGGCATATCATGCTTCTCTGAAACACATGAATGTTTAATTAACAAAATGTGCAAAATGTAACTAAAATTAGAAAAGGAATGTGGTTGCTAAAACATTTAGTGTTGCCTAAATAAATAAGTATTTTACAATACAAAATATTTGGTTTAACGGATTTCGTAATATTCTGTTTATTTATTTTCTTTTTTATGATTGATTATTTTGATTATTTATTTCAACCTCGAGAGGGGCCCATGTTTAACAGTGAGCGTCCTTTGACTGAGATGACGATGATTTGATTTATTCGAAATAATCAATTAGGAGCTACCAAAAACATTAACGCTTCGATTAAAAATATTAAGAGATTTTAGTCAAGAGAAAATTGCAATCAGTAAGGTAGATAACTGTATCGTAAATAAATACCAATGTCCACTTCATTACAACTGATATCGCGAAACATCTCGAAACATACAATTAACATAGCTTTTTATTATTATTACAAATTTCAATCAAATATACAGTGAAATTTATTGTTCAATTAAGTAGTCTAAAACAGTGACGTCACAATTTTGTATTTAGTACATTTGTCATACAAAATTGTCGTTTTGACAGATGATAAAAAGTAACTAATTTGACTAAGGTGTCATCTAGGCTATTTCTAAAATAGCTAAACGTTCGTTTTATCAAATAGGTAGATAGATATATAAATAGAAAACTCTTTATTTGCACACCTTGTTACAGAGATTCAAGAGAGTACATACAATGTTAGGTATATAGTGTACAAAGGGCGGCGTTATTGCCAAAAGCTATCTTTTCCAGGCAACCTTAGGATGATTCAAAATTTTACTAATACAGTTGTAAACAGTTAAAATAAATTTCAAAGTAGAATTTGTTGTCCTAAAATTTTAATAAATTCGCATCTATTATGTGGATTTTAAATTTGAGGAACATATGACATTAAAACCTTGCGGGTAAAAATAATGAGAAGGTTAAGTACAAAACGTGAAGTGGTCGTTTGATGTTACCATCTCGTGTACAAAATAGTCGCTACACCCTCAGTACCGGATGCGCGCCATCTCCGACTACGATTGAAAACCGTGCAACGTACCCTTTTTGTATCGTTATTATGATAACGCTTTGCATAAACACCTACCTTTTTAACATATAATTTTATATGCCCTTATATTTATAAAGTACTTATATGCAAACAATGGTAGCTTTTGAAAGTTTTTTGTAATGCGTTGCCAAAAAAACCGAGATTTACACTTATCTAAGTACTGAATTAATGTAAATAATAATATTAATTGAAATTAAAAAAATGTTTACAATACACATATACACGAAAATGTTGCTATAGTAAATTCTACGTCGAAGATTGTTTTCTCGCCACCCTTATTCATCCCGTGGATATCGACAGAGCCGACTACACAAGGGAGCTGCATAGGCAAACAACATTTCAAAGAGAAGGAAAACTCGAACAAACACTATATCAACCTCCTTTCTAAAGAGAGGCCTATCTCTAGCAATTGATGATGATAATAATATCAAAGATATGAATACCTACTTCCAAAGACGGCTCAACGCAACTAGCCGCAGCATCTATCTAGTACTAACTGCTAAGCTTAGCTCAACTGAGATCAAAAATTTATCTAAAGTACAACTCAATAAAAATAAATGAGAAACAGTTGAGTTTGTCTTTTCAACTTTGGTGATCGATTGTTTGATTGGTACAGTACTTTGTACGCTTGTTTTAATATAATGTTGACTGTGTTCACAGTCACAGGCCGAGAATCTAATTTGATGGTCATGCGTTCAATTTGCGGGCTTTCTTTGATGCATATTTCAACAAGTTTCATGACGGCCGGGCAACGGACATTGACACACCCTAATCAAAATTATTCAGATCAGTGCAGTACATCATTATTATCGATCCTCCGGTTTCATATAGAATCATTTTGAAACAGGTTAAGTGAAAACAGTGTTGCATGTAATTTAATAATGATTTTGTATATTTATTACCTCAACTGATAAGCGACTCACAAAGTAAATAGTTTTATAAAACGCCCTAGAACGGCAGCTGGAATTATGCGAAAAAATAATTTCGCGAAATATATCCCTGTTCATATCCGAGTCGGAGATACTAAATTATATGACATATTCTTTTTGTAAATATCTTACCTCGTCGAAAGTTATACTTTAACGAATATATTATTGATTTTTTTATATTTAATAAGAGATAGGGAAACAAATATTTTACGGTTACGATATAATATGATCTAATATAAGTAAGTAACTAAAGATATTATCTATAAAATATTCTTGAAATCTATAATATCATATGTCGACGGGCCTGTTGGTCTAGTCTCAAGTTTCAAAATGCACCATTTTAATTGCTTTATTATGATTTCATGTATTGGACAAATTGAAAAATACAAAAAGCATCTATACCAGTAAATTATAATATTTCAAGTACATATTCCAGCACAAACGTAAACAATGTCGAAGGTATATTTAATGGTGTATATAATAAATGTTCACAAGTATACTTTAGTCCATTAGCTAAGCTCGTGACGGGGGTACTCTGTAAGCGGATCAGAGAATAGGTTTACGCGTAAGATAAGATGCCAGAATGGTCTCGGAAACTTAATGGGGGCTTAAATAAATCAATACAACAAAAATTTGGCTACCATGCCTAGAAACCGTGACTCGTATTTTAAACTTCATTATTGTTGGCTTATATGCGGTGTGAGAAATATGAAAGTTCACTGACTATATGTCTAGATAATGGTAATGAAGTACGGTAATGTTTCAATAAAACGCAAACTTACTGCGTTGAGGAGCGCCACAAGAATTCGGTTATCACTGGAAGCTTTTTAGATGATTTCCCCTAGGCCATATTGTCACATACTTTATAGTCTACTTACTATAAATACTCGTGTGTGTTTACTATTGTTCCTTAACTACAACATGCGTACAAAGACAGTTTCTGAAATATCTGAGTGAAAATTCTATAAAGATATTTAAATTTACTGGGCTCCTAAATATATTAAAATATTCCTGTCATGTTTCCTCTTTTGTGTAATGCGTTTCGTTTGGCGACGTAATAAATTATAAAGATTTTTATTTGATTCAAATTCATAATTACCAAAGGCATAGATGAAAGAAAATTAAAATTTGAATGTTAGAATGCAATAACGCCAAGAGCTAAGACACAGCGGGTGGGGAAAGCGTGGTATGCAAACTTCAATAAAACTCAAATTAATGAAGACTAGTTTTATAAGGCAGCAGGTGGTTCGGGTTCACAGCTCAATTTACAACTTTGTGCAACTACGTAGATATTTAATACAAATTGCCAGTATATTAAGCGCTTTAATTCCAAAAATCACAAAATGCTATTTTCTAGTGTTTAGTCAATCGATTGTTTGCTTCCCTTAGTGAATAATAACTGAAGCCCGGCAGTGTGCTCAGTGCGAGCTCCTGTGTTGTTTCGAGTGTCTCTGTGTGCGTGGAGGTGGATCAGGTGACAATCGGTGTTTGAGGCATTGCTGTTTGTTTCCACCGCCCCTTGACAATTTATAAGCCCTTCGTTTGGGCACAAAGGATTGCCTTATCTGTTTTCAAATTCATGAATTGTTTTGTGAAATGGTAAAGCGTACAAAACCTTATTATGTGAAAATTTGTTCCAGCTGTTTGTTTACTTTTTAAAGAATTTCAATTGTATAAACTATTGTTAACGTTATGGAAACATAATCAAGAGAGCTGTAAACTAAGTATCAGGAGAAGTACACACAGGAAATACATTTTTAACAGAAAGTGTAACGAGGGCACAAACATATAGATATATATATATATCAATTTATCAAAAGATATAAAATGTGAAGTATAAAATGAATTTTAATACATTTGTTTTTTCTTATCGTAATTACACTTTCACACCTCTCTAATATAAACGGAATATTACCCAGTACACCTGTAAAAAATCACATAATGAAAATTGGACTTCAAATATACTTCTGAAATAATACTCTCTTCATCACAACTATCACAAGAAACTTATTAAACTATTAAGTATACTCTGGTCGTGTAGATGTGAATTCTTAACTGTATATGGGCCACAGTCCCTATACAGTTAAATAATTCCCATCAAACAACTGTTAGTACTGATAGACCAAAGACTCCCTCCGCCCTTTTTCTCTCATAGACCACTTACAAAATTTAGCTGGTTCCAGTGGACCCCCTGCAGCTACATTTCTACCAAATTAGATTGTTTCTACCATATAACATATTTAATGTAAGGGATGTACCTGATGATTTGACAGCAAATTATCTATATTTGGCTTTAGTTTTGTTAGGAATCACCGCAAAGTTCTCCATACTGTGATATTCAATCTGCTCTTTTTTTAAAAAAGTTTGCAACAACACTAAAACTTTTTTCAAAAAGACACGATGAAGGAGACAAGGTTTCGCGCAAATACCCACAATCCAGACATGTTTTCCTATATTTCTACCTGTAACCAAAATATTTTATACCCTCGCTAGTGCTAAACTCGAATCGCTCCTCTTATAATGTCACATCCACAGACACATATGTAATATCATAACCAGGTGTATAATTGAGTTAGATAGAAACAATTAATAACTTAAGTCTATTTAACGTTTATGATAAACTTCAAATCTACTCTCAAATGAGCCTCTTATTTCGTTTAATTACTAAACCCACAGGCTTGTAAGACCTACACCCGTTGGGTATAGAATACCATGCTTTTCAAGCGACAAAGCACTTCATTTATTGGAAAATCAGAACTGAAGCTAAGAAATTTAATAATACGAAGGCAGTGGGGTCACAGTTAAAAGCGGTCTGAGTCTAACAACGCGTCGTTTATTGAAAGTTATTTGAAAGCCGTCTGTGGTGACCGCCTGCCTATAATGGGTTTCACATTATTTACAACTTACTAGACTAAGCATTTTCATATACATCCTGTAACACACATGTATACAGGATAGTGCATATACGTTGCACCATTTCAAATGAGGCATCATTTAGATCAATGCATTTGAAGAACAGTATTTTATTTTATTGAAAATACGAAACAGATTATTAAATAAATTATATTATAACAGATTTACCATCGATAATTTTATGTTACAACGAAAAAAATTCAAAATAATGAACTTCTGTAAAATTAATTGACAATGAAACTATCAGCTTCATTAAATCTTCATTGTTAAATTAAATTCAACAGTTTTGTATGAAGGATTGCATTGTTAAATAGGTAATTAATTTAGTCAATTCAAACGAGTTGATTTGGGAAATCCAGTAAGTCTAGTATTGTCCTGGATTCTGTGACGTAGAAAAATGAAATGATTGAATTAATTCGTACAACTACAAAGTGTTTAAAAACCATTAATATTTAATAAATATTTCTTAACTTCAGACCGTTAGCAAACGTGAAATTACTTAAAAGTGTTTATGCATAGTACTTTGTTCAGGCGAACTATAGGTATGTAGCCTTCCCCAATAAATATAAAATATATACAATATTATACAATAAAAAAGCTATATCCTCTGACAAGGAATACCCTCGATATTATGAACAGATTTCTTTAATTATAAGCTAAAACGCTCCGTGGAGTCACTATTCAAAGATGAAAACGAAATCAAATCATCCAGTTATAGACAATGACGTGTTATCACAAATAATTCGATAGATACACTTATACATAAGCACAGATATACAATAATCTTAACATACTCATTTGTCTCCAAATCAAAATAAAGACACATGATTGTAAGTAGACAATATTTAGACATTATATGCAGATCATATGGCTTTAAAACTAAAAAGTGTTCACACATAATCCTCACAATAAAGAGGACGAATGTGCTCCAAATTTGGTCTGGGTGTGAGAATACAATTTGATATGAAATGTATGCATATAGTTCGGATGCATTCGGCACACTCGTACGATCTGTTTGCTACGGTAATAGTTGCGCAAAGCCCCTAATAAATCCGTGTACAATAGCCCTCCTATGCAGCCCGCCTTGCAAATCACACCTGCAGGCAACTGAAACTCGTGTCTAAGCAAATATATAATACTACAAAAGTCCGAGCTTACTTCTAATCTTATTTTGTAGACTATTTTTACATTTATTTACAGTTATACATATTAATTATGAAAAATATTTTTAACTAGTCAAGTAGGGACATAAGTTATTTATATAAAAGATAGTCGAAGCTGTTTGCTTAGCGATTTTTTACTTTTTATTTATTTATTTATACATTTTATGCACTTCTTATATGTTGATTGACTTAACACCCAGGACATACTCTTCCAGTCAACCTTCGGATGGTGTAGGAATCGTAGAAGATTCGAGAAGAATAACAAAAATATTAAGCTGGTATAAATGCGTTTGTATTATTTACAAAATATTATGTAAGTAGGAAGTAAAAACATTAAGGGCTTGTGTCTCTTCTTTGTGTATCAGAAAATATTTTATATTTACAGCTTCATAACCTCAATTTGCTAACTGCGTAAGTCGCTGCAGTGACTTTAACCGTCTAATCTCAAATTTAATTTTAAAATTTCATACATAACTTTAAATTAGAATTACTCACCTGACTTGATGGCTTTGTTGATTCTTTTGAATAAGTATCTACTCTTAGATAAGATACTCTAATTTGTAGAATGAAACAGAAGGTATCGTAATCTTTTAAATAATTTTATCGTGAATAAGTCCCGCTGTACAATAAACGATGTGTGTATAGGTAACAGTCGCGAAACAGTTATGTACTTAATTGTTACCTGTAATCGATGTTTCACAGAATTAAATAAGTTAGTGAAAATTGAACGAATCTTTAACGTTAAGCGTTTTGACTGTTTTAATGAGAATCGGTGCTGAAAATATTTTAGAATTGAAACAGTCATAACTTTTAATGGAATAATTAATTTTTTACATGTTTATTAGAATTACACCTTGGCATCGATTTTAAAAAGTGTGCTGTTTGTTTGTACATGCTATTTAAATTTATATACGAATTTTGTTTATACAGTATTTTAAAACTCTAGTTGATTTAATTTTATAATTTATTTATTTCGACACCTGTAGAAACTGATCGAAAAGAGGACTTACCCAATTTCAATTTCAGATCTGTTGAGCAAACATGTAATGTATTATATTTTTTAACTTTCGCTATCGGTGATTTTAAAAATCTGTATCAGAATTAGCATTTCTTAAATTTTTAAAGATTATCTAACCAGAAGTCCATTAGTTCGTAACTCGCTAAAGATAGGAGTTATTAACATCAATAGTGCGCACATTTTAAGCCGAACACAAAATGAACATCGCTGACTATTTACAAATCGTTGAACCATGCATCTATGTAAATCCGTGTGGATTTTCGAGCTGAACTTTTGCCATAGGAAGCATTGTAAAAGCTGACTGGTGGTAGCCATTAACGCGTTCGCTAATTACGAATCCGCCGACCAAATCCACGTTACACATACCTCGCCCTCACTTACAGTACCAATTACCTACAACATCCAAAACGAGTAGTATATACCACTAATTGCCGCCTGTTTAATATTTTTACATCTATAAGTATTTAGGTATATAAAAATTTGAAAGTTTGGGTGGATATATTAATAAACGGGTGGATGGCTAAGAATCTAAATGGCGAAACGGTATTAGAGGAAATTTGGTACTGAGATAGATTAAACTCTGAAATAAGACAGAGGCTATTACCTACTAGTCCCGGCAAGTTGATTGACATTATCGAACTAAATTTAGTTTAAAATATCCTTCTTAGGTTTAGAATATAATTTAATTACGTGCTTTATTTTTATTAGGGGCCTTATAAACTCAATTGTACAAATAGAATTTGAAATTCACACAATTCAATTCGTCCGGAATCTAGATTCTTTGAGTTTCAAAGCGTTGGATTATTATTTCACTTTGAATAATCTCGAAAGCTACAAGATAGCTGTAGCTTACATATTTGAGACGCAATATAGAAGTAGATAGCCAATTGAAACGACTGTTATACATTTTGTTGGGTATAAAAGTAATGAGAAGTGATCTAGATATTGTTATCAGAGTTTTTTTTTATAACAGACTGTCAAAGTGACTCTACTTAGTTAGTTTATATTTCTGTTTCGTTAACGTGTCAAATGTCAAACTTGATGTGTTACTGTAGATAGTTACTAACTGAAAGCTGCTTCCTTCGTCATAGTGACTGTGGATTGACCCTATTCATAAAATATACACACTTCTCACTAACCTAAGAAAGAACCAATTGAATTTTTCTAGAATCTAGGAACGATGTATTCTACTTTTAGACGGTATAACAAGACCTGCAGTTAATATTTAAACAGTGTTTAACACTTGAAGAATTTTTCTCTGTGTAAATTCTGAAATGTTTTTGGTGATAACTTTGTAAATCTACAATATTCTTTATTTTTTAAATTCTTGCTTAAGCCGATGGCATCTCTAATGGCTCTTAAATAAATATTTATTATTTAATAAACATTTGAATGTAACATACGATTAATTTAAAGGACTGTTATTCTCAATATTATACCCTATTCGAGTGAATTGGTGAAGCGGTAATAGAAATGTACTCGTACCCTCTGTTATGTCAGTACTGTTACTAAAATTTGGCTATTATTCATTTCATACCAAACATTAATAAGAATTCTTTCTTATAATTTAGTTCAACAACTCTTAGTTAAAATTATCTCTGAGCATTGTCATCTTCATGATGACTGCAGCAAATAAGAACACAACGTAGGAATTAAACTTTGGGACAATTTCTCTCCAAACTCCCAACTCTGTCCGTAAGAGTTTCTATCTAATCGGATTATTATTCACTTTCCTTTGATACGTCGACACAAAGCGTTCCCCAGTATTGTAGAGCGGTATTTCAGCGCGGTTGACGTAGAAATTACCTAAGCTTAGACAAACGTGTCTGGCAGACACTGTTAACTTGACGCGAAAGTTGCTCCTAACTGATTGTCGGTTCCTCGCTGCAGACAGATGAGACGTTAACTACTAATCATCTATTATGTACTTACAATAGAATTATGACGTGTTCCTTCGCATTATACTTACCTAGATAATGTTGAAATATCTACATATAGATCGTAAAACATATTACCATTTTCTTTACCTCTGACGACGTGTGTGATACGTATAAAAAAATGTAAATTGATATTAAATTAGGAATGAAGTTTTGCTAAACAGAACACAAACTTATTTATATTAATAGTATTAGAATAGATTAGGATGAATATAGATTTCTTTGTACTACAAGTATCTTCAAAATATGAGAAGGTATAACCAATAGTAGGAAAGTTTCAGCCATTCAAACTTACTATCCGATATTTGAATACTAAAAATAGTAATTTATTAAGTCATAGAGAGTGACAATAAGATCCTTCCGACAACTCTCGAAATTTCTCGAAAACTCTTTGAACTTTTTGTTTCTATAGTCGAAATTCGTTTATACTGTTTAGCAGTTAGTTTGTCAGTCTGCTACATGCTTTTAAGGTTAATGAAATTGTTATGATTTACTCTGCGACTTTTAACCAAGGAATTAAAATAAAGAAAAGATGAAGTTTATTTAAAATGTTTTATATCATTTGTTAAAATATTTCAAATTCATCCTAATCATCTGCTTAACAGTAATAGTTTATCAAAGTTTGCCACATGTTTTTAAGGTAGGTAAATGAAAACATCATAATTTACATTTCAATTTAACGCCTTTATGAAAAGTTTTAAATATGAAAAATACTAGTATGTAATAATAGCGTTCAGTAATAATAGACTGAAATGAAATATACTTTGGAAATACAAATTATAATAAATCTTCGTAAGTATTTTTATCTGTGTTCTAAAAACATTTTATCAATATGTACAATGTCTAGTATGCTTTAACAGCACCAGGTGGCATCACAACTAAAATCGAATAAGAATCTAAGTATATAGTATCTTCCTTGACTCCTGTCAATACAAACAGCTACAATAACAAACAATCGTCATCTAAATGGGCTATAAATCTAGTTTTATTTCCAGTGAGACTACTATAAATTGCAGACATATTATTTCAACAAACACTTTCATTTTGGAGCGTCTGACTGAAGGTTTTCGATTTCGTGTTGCCACGTCATGTCCCTAAGGGGTATATCTTTCATCGTGAGTAATAAATTCTACCGTCTTTTTATTACATTTTACGTATTGTAAAGAGTTTCTCTATTACATAAAGTGTTAAAGCAAAAGGTAAACCAATTTTCTGTAATAATTAACGCTAATTTGTATGCACAACGAAATGGTACATCTTATTCAATAGAAATTTGAATAGGATATTTAAAAGATGAAGAAAAATCTTAAAAATGCCATTGTGGTCATATAAACTTGGTTGAGTGAATATATTCAGGCGACAAAATTAATACTAAACACAAAACTTTTTTTAACATTTGCGTTAGATGTTCCCACCAAGAACCCGGGGCCCCAAGTCAAGCTCACCTACTAGTGGTGCACCAGCCGATCGGCGGACGAAGCGCCGGCAAACAAAACATTCCGATTAGCGGCGATAAATTCGCTACCTATTGCGTTTGACCAAAACACTGACGTAAACCGGGTATTTAATATGCCTCTGCTTATCCCTCCGGTTAAACACGCATGATTTTATATATGTACCTAGTCTTGCCATAAATATTGTAATAAAGAAAAAAGAAAATTGTTAACTGCAAATAACATTTATTACTTTTACAGTGTGTCAGTTTAATACATAAATATAAAACAATTAAAAATATAAAAAGCTTATTCGAAGTGGTCTCCATTGGCTGCAATACAGTCCTTTAAACGATGAGGCCAGTTATCAATAGAAGCACGCACTCTTTCCATGGGAAAATTCTTCACTGCCAATCGTATAGATTGTTTTAGGGACTCCAAATTATCATGGCGTTTAGAGCAAGCTGTACTCTCTAAAACTGACCACAAATCATAATCCAGCGGATTAAGATCGGGACTAGACGACGGCCAGTCTTCAGCTCTGATGAAGTCCGAAACGTTCGATTCCAACCAAGACTGCGTGGACCGAGCTTTATGACCCGGCGCCGAGTCTTGCTGGAAGGACCATACTTGGTTATTGAACATGGTGATGTTAAGGGGCTTAACTACCTTCTCAAGAATGGTATCTTGATACACTTGTGCCGATGTTTTGATACCTTTTTCACAAAAATATGGCTCAGTCACTCCTTCATAGCTAACACCCCACCAAACCATCACTGAAGTCGGATAATGTCCACGTTGCACTCTGTCGACTAATTGGGAAGCTTCCTTAGAGCTTTGAGCATAAATACGGTCATTTTGTTTGTTAAAATGTTGCTCAATTGTAAAAATTTTCTCATCCGTAAACAAAATTTTTCTGTGACCTCCCTTTGCGTACCGCTTCAGTAGTTGTTTCGATTTTACCACCCTATTCTTCTTTAAATTATCAGTTAAGAAATGGCCAGTGCGTCTCTTATAGGCTGCAAGTCCTAAGTCATCTTTTAAAATACGCGACATGGTTCTAGGTGCTATCTTCATTTCCCGAGATAAAATCTTTTGCTTTCGGACAGGATTTCTTCGAATTCTTTCCCTTACTGCTTTGACCACCTTTTTCGTACGAACACTACGTGGACGGCCAGATCTTTTTCTGTCACAAACAGAGGAGGTCTCATTGTACCTATTAATAGCCCGGTACACAAACATTTTACTAATACCAAGTGTATGGAGAGTTTTAAAAATTGCATTTGGCTCCATACCTACTTTGTGTAATGCTATCACAGCGATTCGGTTCTCTTTATCACCCCACACCATTTTAATATCGCAAAATATTTTACAATGTATTGGCGCCAAAATGAGAAAACACAATGAACAATCGTATAAAAATGACAGATTCGAAATTCAAATGTAATATTTTTTTATAATTAAGTGTAACAGTATTTATGGCCAGACTAAGTATATGTTATAGAGAGAGAAAAATGTCGCTGAAGAAAAAGAAAAAGCCTAGAAAAATCGTACACCGGTAGATTACTGGTCCCTTGATGTTCTTGACTTTGAAATTATTAGTGAAAACGACAATAAAATCGCTACGTGTTTGTGTCAAAGGCTTAGCAATGTGCAAATTAGAAAACAATTTGGTAAAATTTTAACAAAATCTGTCTGCTAGGCCAGGCAAAGATTTTTTTTATATCACACAATAAATCTATTTGACCAGCAACTAAAGTAAGGTGTAATTACAGCAAAACTAATATCTCCACGTTACACCATCGGTAGCTCTCGAGTCTCGACTCTGCCGAACGCACGACACCACCCCCTGCGGCATCTAATCAACCGCAAAGGAAATTAAACTGTTGAATTTATTAACGGATACCCTTCAATAATAATCCTTTGTAACTATTTCCAATATTACTTGAAATATTCTGTATGCGGCCTCCGGAATGATAAACAGCGTTTAAAACTAAAAAGCTTGCAAACTATTCTGATGAATTAACATTAAGTACTATTATAAAAGCATTTTAATATATTTAAAAAACAATAATAACAACAACAATATTATATAGTTTACTGTAATATTCTTTACATTACTGAACGTAATATTTCAAAATTTATTTTGAAACGATTATTATTAAAATGCCGACTATAATTTCAGATCAGTCAGCTCTTTGATTGGTTATCTTAAAACCAAGGGTAAGGATAATTATTGAGTTCTTTAATAACTATAGATTTATTTTTTAATATGTTGTTAGCGATAACGTGTTTTAAAGTGTTTTAACATAAAAGGGTCGGATATCGTTCCGAGTACACATAAGCTTCTTGCTTAAGATGTACCACCGACTTTTAGCTGAAGAAGGAGCTCTAGAGGCTAATGTCAAAATAAGTAGTAGTAGTAGTAGTAGTAGTATAGTTTGTAGCTTCAGTATTGTACAAGATAAGAAGATATCAAAAATCATTGATATTTTCTTTTTAATAATTCTAAGACTAATTAATAAACATAATTGATAAGTGCTACTATTACCTACTGCAATCATAATAAATATAAGCAACATTTATTACCTCTAAAAAGTCAAACAGCGTCACACGTTACCCATAAGGCCATGAATAAGTCCACAACAAATATATTTCTCGGCACACAGGGTAACCCTCAGTAAAGCACCCACATTTACTCACTTTATTGTGTAATATAACCACAAAGTAAGTAATTAATTAGGGCAGATAATTAAATAAATTACCTAAAGGTTCACCTACATTTGACCAAAGTCGTGTAACTTTAGAGGTCTCCTATGAACTACCCAATATGTAGGTACCCTCTATTTACTCATTAGCCCGCAATAAAAGTTACTCACGCCCACCTTTAACCGTTCGAGCTATTTATCACGCGGTTGTTGCAAAACTTTTGTAGAAAGAGTTTGCGCAGTAACCCTTGTGTCGTCCCTTCTCGAGATTGATGGTTTCTCTCAGTCAACTGGTTGTTCATGGTGTCCATTCTTCCCACAGTCCCTTTTTGTTTGTACTATTGTTGTGAGTTTTACAATTAACATTAAGATCTTCGTCGCTTTAGAGACGTGAAACTTACACCTACTTAATGAAATGAAGTTTCACTGAAGTTATTCATTATCATGCTGTTTGTTATGTATATTTATAAAAAAGTATATATGTATTTTTAACAGTTGTCTAGTACCCATAGTGTTGTGTGTCCGATGTGCGAAATATATCAGTTTACGAATGGCTAAATATTATTGTGCGTACGTTACACACAATGTTTACTAGCGCATATTCTTGTTCCCGAGAATATTAAATTCTATAGATATTTATCGACAATATGAATAATTCAAACCGATAGTGTGGCGTGAAAGAGTCTCAAAGGAAATGCGAACACCTAGAGTTTAAAATTGACGGTGCTGTCTGCTCGCATTTATTTTAGCTTGTCATAGACTTTCGCTAGAACGCGAAGACGTCGAAGACGACGAATTCTGCGTTCATAACGAAAATAAGATTTGTATGATGTAGCTTATTAAACTTTCTTCCAAGTTTATATTCATTGATCAGAATTCAACTATATGATCAATTAGGTTACTATTATTGGTTATATTGTCTTAATACCTTATTAGAATCAATCGAATATAGACATTGTATGAAAATAAATAAAATGTAAATGACAATGTATACCTACGCCACAAATAACATAAATAAAGTATCTGTACTAAAAGTACTTCACGTCCTCCAATATGAACATGCCAAGGATGAAACTCCGCAAAAAGCATAATGAGGTGTGTTTCTTACCGCAAATACATTACGAAAGTTTTTTCAAATCAGTCAACCCCCTTTCTGAGCCGCCCGCGAGGCTCATTCAAGCCACGTACCGTAGCTTTCATTCAAATGGACGTGTCGAGTTTTCGTGGCAATTCGAATACTTTATCACAAAGTGTAGACCTATAAAACATTCACAAGCCGATAAGTAAGCAAAAATATTTACAGTTATTTCCAAGTATCCTCTGATATCTGTCACGATATACATATTACAATTTAATATGTATAACGCTGACTTTAAAGCAACATTCTTTATCAATAATTTAATTACGTACAGCGCGGTGTAGAGATGTCTTACCAAATGTCAGTTAATATAATATTTGTAAAATATATTTCTAAATGAATTTATTCAACTTCTTGAAACTGCATAATAATCTGTTCAATGCTTTGTAAATTAAAGTTTTGTATTTTATTATTCAAATTAACCGGAGCTTTATTAAATAATGATAATTGAAAAATAAAAAACAAGTATACAAAAGCTAATCTGCGAGTATGTCGGATGCTGACTGTATTTACATACATTAAATGGAGATTAATAAGGGTCGTTAAGCTTATAGAACCCCGAAAAGCCTGATACAGGGTCTGAAGAATTCAATATACATATTTATTGGCTTGTTCCTAAAATACTTTCAGGTAAATTTCATACTCTAGTAAACTTGTATACCTAATAAAAATTCAATTACGTTGCCGTTTGACATGTCTTACAGGTCTTTTTCTACAACACGTATTTGCTTATGAATTCCGCTGAAGTACAAAATATGTAACATGGATATTATTAAGACAAGCGATAACTCGCTGCTACGTTTGCATGTCATTTGTATAAATAAACAAAACTCTTCTTGTGATGATTTGTGTTCTTTATTGCGTTGTGTTTTCCGTTATTTGTTTTTCCGAATAAATGAATAGCTAAACAATGACTTAAACTCTATAGATAAAATATATTATATAAAAGTAGCATTAGGAAATGATTCTTATTTTGTTATTAATAATCATTTTTAATGCAATAAAATCAATAATATTCTTATACACGCGCAAATAAATTTATAAACGGTCATTAATGTTCAGAAAAGAACTAATTATGAACAATTTAGTCTCCTGTCAAATAGTAAACGCTTAAATCAATATAGTCCATCTCTATAAGGACCTATGATTTTATTTTGTATTATTACCAAATGTTTATCTCTAATAATGACTTAAACGACTAAAACCAAATATTATTGCCACTGTGCTAATTCCGTTGTTCAAAAACTCTACAAACTAAACTAAAAATCAGCCAAATTCGTTTAATCCTGTTAAACGACGTTTCATATTCTGAAAACGTAGGACCTAACTATATTTAGTTAAGTTACTTAATTTAGTCCATCATTGGTCATTTGTTACTGTTGTACGTTGTACGTTCTTATTTTCTAAATGTCTTACGTTGTAACGTCAACCTTTGACGTTTACAACTTCAAAAATAACACAACGTTTAAAAAAGGGATTGAAATAAGAAGACGTTTAAAATAAGAAATGTTGCCCATGGTTGCCTGTAAGAGATTGCCAATAGGCGATAAGGCCGCCACTTGTACTTCTTTAGCTTTAAGTCACTTATAAATTTAATCTGGTGTACAATAAAGAGATATTATTATTATTATTCTCTTTATTTCATTTAAAC
Organism: Hypercompe scribonia; assembly: GCA_949316085.1. Lineage (NCBI taxonomy): Eukaryota > Metazoa > Arthropoda > Insecta > Lepidoptera > Erebidae > Hypercompe > Hypercompe scribonia. The sequence continues at coordinate 12,180,190 of OX438971.1, read as the reverse complement.
ACATATTCAATACATTTTTAAATATATAAAAAAATAAAAAATACATATTTAAAAATATAAAAAATAGTAGACCACCGACATCGGGTACAGGGACCAAGATACCGGTGGTTAGGGCTCCAGAGACAGGAACCTCCTCACAATACGGGCCGTGTCAAGCAGGACTGCCTTCTGCATCAGACCCTTTTTTTTTTTTTTTTTTTTTTTTTAACGTGTGGAAACCCCCTCGGGCCGCCACCCCACCGGGGTTTACGGCGGGGTGGTGTGTCGGAATCGGACCGACTAAAACCACACGGTGTGCCACTCTGCGCCTGAGATAGGAGGGATCCGGGAACCGCTGTTATTACGACATCCAGATCCCTCCTAGCGCCTGCCCGAAACTGCGGGCACCATCTATGGGTAAACTCTCTATTTTAGGCGACGTACGGCACACGCGGACGTCGCCTCCTCGCGGCTGGCCATTATAGCGGGTGGAGGGGAAAACCCGTCCCGTCCACCCGCGGCCACACTTAAGGCGGCATGAGGCGCTGGTATGCGCGCCTCCGCCGCCCGGTTCGCCGGCGGCGAATTGGGTCCGAGTGGATATCGTCCTCCCGGGCCTTCTCCGCCGCCTCCTTCCGCGAAATTACGTCTTCGCAGAAGGTTGTGACCGCGGTAAAACAACTGTCGCTACCGGCCATGGAGCGTATGACGGCCGGTAGCGAGAGATCTCCTCCAATAACTGCAGTGAGGACCCCACGCTGCGCCGCCCAGGCGGAACAAACCGCTAGCGTGTGCTGAGCCGAGTCCTCACTGCAGTCGCAGTGGTAACAGGCGGGACTCAATTCCCTCCTGGCGACCGAGTGCAGATACTTCCCGAAGCAACCATGCCCGGAAAGAACCTGCATCAGTCGGAAGGAAAGGGTCCCGTGCTGCCGCCCTGCCGAGGCGATGACTGGCCGGAGAGCCTCCACGAGGGCGAAGCCAGCACGTGGAGTCTCCAACCGGAACGACCAACGAGCCATCGTGGCTCGACGAGCGGCCTCACGCCACTCGCGTATCTCCTCGGGCGGGGGCCGTATGCCGCTACCCGCCCGGAAGTCAGCCGTCCGCTGATAAACTTCGGCGAGCACTTCCGCCTCCAAATCCCACGGGGGAGTTCCGGCCAAGGCGCACGCCGCCTCCGTCGATACGGTGCGGTAGCCGCGTATGGCTCTAACCGCCAATATCCTCTGAGGGCGCCAGAGGCGAGCCCTATTCTGGGCGGTCAGAGCCGCCGCCCACACCGGTGCACCATATAGCGCCATTGACCGAACAACCCCCGTGTATAGCCGTCTCGTCGCGACGCTGGCTCCACCCAAATTAGGCAAAAGTCGCCCAAGAGCAGAGGCAGCGCCGACCAGCTTTGGAGTAAGCTGTCGGAAGTGCTCGTCGAAGAGCCACCTGCCGTCGAAGATCAGGCCCAGATACTTCATTTGGGCCTCAATCGGTACGAGGACCGAATTGACTACGATGGAGGCGCCGGGGGGTGGACCACGACGGGGCCCATGAAACAAAAGGGCTTCCGTTTTGTCTAGGGCCACCCGTAAACCCAGCGCCTCAATGCGCCCGACCACCGAAGAGACTCCCACGGTGGCCAGGCGCGCCGCCTCTTGAAAGTTCACCCCCCGGGCCGTGACCAATGTGTCATCGGCGTAACAAATTACGCCCAGCCCGGGGGGAAGACGACCTCGAAGGGCCCAGTCGTATCCCATATTCCACAGGAGTGGTCCGAGGACGGACCCCTGCGGAACACCGCACGACATGGGCCGCCGCCTTAGAATACCATCTCGGTCCTCGTACACGACGGTACGCTCCTCAAGATAGTCTGCCACAAGCCGCCTCAGGTACTCTGGCACCCCGTGGTAGTGGAGTGCTTCCCTGATGCAGCTAAATGGCAGACTATTAAATGCGTTGGCGATGTCCAACGACACCGCCAACAGCACGCCGCCACAGCTCACCGCCTCTTCGGTAACGGCCCTCAGGCGCAACACAGCATCGACTGTCGAACGCCCCGCTCGAAAACCGAATTGGGCGTCCGACAGATCGGGGCCCACCTCGCAGAGGTGCCGGACGATGCGAGCAGAGAGTATCCTCTCAAAAAGTTTGCCCGCCTCGTCCAGCAACACGATGGGCCTATAGGCCGCCACCGATTCGGCTGGCCGTCCCGGCTTCCTCAATAGGACCAGCTTCCCGCTTTTCCAGCACTCAGGGAAGCGTCCGGACACCAAGCTAGCGTCCAGGACCTCCCTGAGACGGTCCGACATGTGTTCGAGGGCTCGGGCCAGCACTCGGGCAGGTATCCCGTCTGGCCCGGGGGCGGTGTTCTTAGAGCGGATCCGTAGAACAACCGCCCCTATCTCCGATTCCCTGACGGGCGGCACACCGCCTTCGTCGTCCCCGACCAAAAAGACCATTGATGGCGGCGTGTGCTCCGCCTGCTGCGGGAAAAGGCCCTCGACTACTTCTTGCAGGAAGCTGGGCTGGAGGGTCTCTGTAAGGGGGGGGCCCGACGTGCGGAGCTTTTGTCGCGCCGCACGATAAGGGCGACCCCAGGGGTCACGATCGAGACCCTCCAGCATCTCCTTACGCTTAATTTCTTTGGCGCGGCTAATGGCCAGCTTCAAAGTTTTCCGCGCCTCTCGGTACTCCTCATAAAGCTGGCCCTCCTCGCCGTTTACGCGGTGTCGCCGCCGACTGCGGGTGTAGGACCTCCGGGCACGAGTACAGGCCGCACGGAGGTCCGCCAACTCCTGGGACCACCAGTAAACCTCCTTCCGTGGAGGCCGACAACCTCGGATGCGGGGCATGGCCGCATCACAGATCTGCGTAATCGCATCGAGGAAGCGACCAGCCCCCATGTCGACCTCCTGGGTCGGAGCCTGCGGAGACAGCCAGGAGTGAATAATGGCTGCCTCCTCTAGTAGGTCCCTATTCAGTTTGGCTACAGCCCACCGCGGAAAGCGAGAAGAAGGCCGCGCCGCGTGACCCCTACTGGGGTCCTGGGTCCGGGAGAGCTCAAATCGGATGTAAAGGTGATCCGAGAGCGTCTCAACCTCTTCCAGGACACGCCAGTTCCTTACTCGTGCGGCGAGGGCAGGGGTAGCGAATGAAAGGTCCACTATCGACCCCCCCTGCTGTCGCACGCACGTGTTGGTGGAGCCTCTGTTTAATAAACAGAGGCCCACTGAGGCCGCCCACTCCTTTACGGCCTCACCCCTTGCGTCCGTCCTGGGAGAACCCCAAGCAATGGACTTTGCGTTGAAGTCCCCCAGCACAAGGACGTGCCCAGACGTTAGTCGCCGCATCGAGGTCTCCAAGCTATTAAGGAAAACCTCGAAGTCGCTCAAACTCCGGTTGGGGGAGAAGTATACACCATATATGGTGATCCCCCCCCACTCAGCAGCAACATATCCAGTGCCCTTGTCTCTTAGCGACAAGGGCGGGGAATGAGCCGCCGTGGAGCCAACGACTGCCACGGAGCCGTCCCGGTCACCCAACCAGTTTGGACGGGGAGGGACATAATAGGGCTCCGCGGCTACGGCAACACCAATCGACCACTGTGGCATGGTTTGCAGGAAAAGGTCCTGCGCCGCAGCACAGTGGTTCAGGTTCGTCTGGACTAGGAGGCTTGAGATTCGATCCATTACTGGATCATTTCTACAGCCCCCTCCATAAGCGACGACGTTGACGCACGAACTACATCGGAGGCAGCCTGGGCCGACTGGCTAGCCTCCGACGTTTGCCGAAAACTGCGGAAAGACTTGCAGCTCCCCTGTCCCATCTGATGATTGGCAGGCCTATTGCCCGCCGCACACTTTGGGCAGTGAGGGACGGCAGAGCACTCTGCTGCGTTGTGTCCCGGTTGACCGCAGCGAAAACACAATCCACTGCAGTCAAAACAACTATCGCACTTGATGCAAGTGTGTCCCGTGGCCAGGCATTTGAAGCACCTCATCGGTCTCGCCGCCAGAACTGTGACTCTGGCGTTCACGAAACCGACGAGGATCTTGCCAGCATCGCCTATAATCTTAGCTGACGCCACAGGACAACTGATCCACGTCGCACCAAGGCCTCCCGGACCGGGACGGATGGTGCCAACTCTGATGTTGTCCGCGTTGCACCCAGTTTTCTCTTGAATCGCAACGCGGACATCCTCAACCGTCACGGAGTCGTCCAGACCTGAGATACGCAATTCCGCACATTTGGTAGGCCTGGCGATCTTTACACCATCCGTAACAGAAAAAATACTCCGCAGCTTTTCGGCAAAAGCATCCGCCGTCTTTGTACCTTCAGCCCCAGGGAACTCCAGTACTCTTGCTCCCGTTTGGGCGAGGCGCATTTTGACACCTACAGTCCCAAATTGATTGGCGAGACTATCCCGGGCCTTCTTGAATACGGCCGCATAGGATAGCCCGCCGTTTGCCGCCTCCGGTAATATAGTGATCACTACAGCCGCGGTCTTTGGCATCTGTAGCTTACGCGGCTTCTTTTGGGTGGCCACTGCCACTGACGGCGACTGAGGAGTAGAGGCTACTTGTTGGGTAGCCTTCTTACCCTTTCGAGACTTCTTGACCGACTCAACTACCTGCCACCCATCGTTTGAGGGAGCAGAAGTAGCGGGGTCAGATGTAGGTGTCGGAGTGGGAAGCGGAGGGAACTCAGCCCTCGTCTTTGCTATAATCTTAAGGGCAGGTTTGGAAGCAGCCGACTTTGCCACAGTCTTATTTACCGCCACCTTTGCTGCTCTAGCTGTTTTCGCAGCAGCCACAGGGGCGGACGTAAGTGTTGCCGCCGCATACGACACACGACCACCTGCAACGGGAAGCGGAGCCGGTGGCGTCGTCTTTGATCGGTTGATCTTCGCCCCATCCGCTGCGAGTGGCGGCCGAATTACGGGGGCTGGAGGTAGCCTCGCCTCAAGGCCCGCGAGACGTCCGTCCAACATACGCCCCACTACGTCAAGTATTTGGCGCAGATGGGCATCAGAGACGTCGCCAGAACCGTGACTGGGGATAGACCGATCTTTAACCCGGCCCTGTTGTTCAGGGTGGTGGGCCCGAAAGTGAGCAAATTGATTGCTTAGCTCAGCCACCTGGCCCGTCAAACGGTCATTAGCCGTCTGCAGGCGAGCTACATCCCCAATGAGGGTGGTAACAACCTCTGCAATGGCAGAGGAGGAGTCCTTAAGGGCCCTAACAAACGGACCCTTAAGGTTTGTAGATTTTGTGGCCACCTTGTTAATGACGGCCACAGCTACATTCGCTCTCTCCTGTAGGGACACCGGTGCCTGGGTTGCCAAATTATCCACTGCTGGCGCTCGAATTTTTTGTAGGAGATCCGCAATTTCCTCCTCCACCACAGATTCGCCCTCCGCTCTAACGCGCCTGTAGGCTGCCGCTTTAGTGAACACGGAGCCTGAGGGAACCGAAACCCGAGTGCGTGACCTCCCTCTGTGGCTACTAGCCACTTTAGGAGGCAGCCACTCCTGTGAAGTTTCTCCTTCGTCGTCTGTGGAGCGTCCGCGTTTCCGATTGTCGCGAATCTCTACCTCCATTACTTCCAGCGCCTCAATTCAAAGTCAAAGTCAAAGTCAAATTCATTTATTCATTTAGGTCACAAAAGACACTTATGAACGTCATAAAAAAAAAAACAATAAAAGATGAAAGATGAACAATCTGTCGATTAAAATTATAGCTAGCTGGGTTCGCAGATTGTTCATGGTAGAGTGGTGAGAAAAGAACCCAGGAAAGAAACTCACCACCACTCTTTTAACTCAAAATCTTTTAAATATTAAAATAGCAGTTATATTCACAATCATAGGTCTTAAAAAAAGAGCAATTCTGAAACTGAAACTGAGTCTGAAACTGAGTAATAAGCCTTTTTGGACAACCTCAGCTTAACAAATTTCTTAAATTTACTAATAGATAATAATACTATGTTGTTTGGTAATTTGTTATAAAATTGTATACATTGACCCACAAACGAATTCGATATTTTATGGAGCCTAGTAGTGTGCAAGGCAAGTTTATTTTTATTTCTTAAATTAAATTGATGGAGATCACTATTTTTCTTAAATTTACACAGATTTTTATGAACATACAAAAGATTCTCGTAAATGTATTGTGAGTGTAGTGTGAGAATGTTAATTTCTTTGAATCTGTTTCTTAGTGACTCACAAGGGCCCATCTTATAGATAGCCCTAATAGCTCGTTTCTGGAGCACAAAGATTGAATCGATATCAGAGGCACTGCCCCAAAGCAATAAACCATAGGACATAATGCTGTGAAAGTAACTGAAATAAAATAATCGCGCAGTATCAACATCCGTCAATTGACGAATCTTTCTCACAGCATAAGCTGCAGAACTAAGTCTACCAGATAACGTTTCTATATGTGGGCCCCATTGTAACCGTGAATCTAAAGTTATACCTAGGAAGACAGCCTTGTCTGTCAATTCCAGTTCCTCCCCGTTCATCAAAACACTAGTTTTTACTTGTTTAACATTCCTAGTATAAAATTTAACACATTTGGTTTTACTCCTGTTTAATAACAAGTTATTAGCGCAAAACCAAAGTACCATTTTAGAGAGAGCATTGTTTACATCGTCAATTACCGATTGCTGTCTGTTAACTTTAAATACTAAGGATGTGTCATCTGCAAACAACACTATCTCATGGTTATCCCTCACAAGATGAGGCAAGTCGTTGATGTACACAAGGAACAGAAATGGACCCAGAATAGACCCCTGGGGCACCCCCACCGCCACAGCTGATCCCTGGGATAATTTACCATTAACATCTACTCTTTGAATCCTATCACTCAAATAAGAAGTAAGAAGATCCAAAGCACTGCCTCTTATTCCATAGTGGTGTAATTTCCTGACAAGTGTTTCATGCTGCACACAATCAAATGCTTTAGATAAGTCACAAAACACCCCGTAGGCGTCACGTGACTCCTCCCAAGCCTCAAATATATACTCTAATAATTTAACCCCAGCATCACATGTTGACCGACCATGAGTGAAACCAAATTGTTTAGTATGCAGCAATTGATTTTCATTAAAATAATTAAGCAACTGAGTAAGTATCAGCTTTTCAAAAACTTTACTAAATGTTGGTAGGACCGAAATTGGTCTAAAATTTGTGGGGTCTAATGGACTACCTGATTTAAACAAAGGAGTTATCTTGCTATACTTCATCAGGTCAGGAAACACACCATAATCTATACATCTATTAAATATAATAACTAAGTCAGGTACAATAATGTCAATTATTGAGTGAACGACACTTACAGAAATTCCCCAAAGATCAGCTGTCTTTTTTATATTAATAGATTTGAAGGCAGTTGAAACATTAAGTTGATTTATATACTGAAAAGTAAAATTATTAAAAAATTCTGGTACATTTTCTCTGATCAATGATTCTGCAGTGGAGGTGGAAGAGCCTAAATTACCTGTAAGTGCGACTGGGAAAGTGGAAAAAAATTTTTCAAATGTGTTGGCCACTTCCATGTCATTCTTGGTAATGTGACCATCAAAATTTAATTTAAAATCAGACTCCTTTGTTCCACTTCTCCCAGTCTCAGCATTAATAACTTTCCAAGTTGCTTTAATTTTATTACTACTGTTTCTGATTTTAGACTTAATAAACAAAGATTTGGCTAATTTACAGACACTTTTAAAAATCTTTGAATAGCATTTTACATATTGCTTAAAGTCCTCACTAGTATTATATTGTCTTTCATGATACAGCCTATACAATGTTTCCCTACTCCTATAAATTCCTACTGTTGCCCAGTTACTAAATATAGGACAATCAGTAACAGTAACCGTCTTGGAGGTAAATATTGAATTAAATAGACTAAGGAACGAATTAAAAAAGGAACAATATAGTGCATTAGGGTCTAATTTGTTATTTAAGGAAGGTAAATTATTAATTAAGTTAATTCTCATACGTTCCAGGCGATCAACTGTTACTGGTACAAGAGTAATGTTTTTTTTAAGCACTGTTTTCTTTTTACTTACAAAACTAACTAACTGACCAGAGTGATCAGAATCTAACTTATTAATAATAGATTTATGTCTAGGAACAATATCTGTATAGATGTTGTCCAGGCAAGTAGCTGTAGTAGCGGTTATTCTAGTAAAATTGATGCGCTAGAGTCACCTCTATCTGTTGGAATAACGGATTTCGAACGTAGTCGATTCGATCTTCTTCGGCTCCCTGAAGTAAGATTAGCTTCTGAGAGCGAGATAGGCGTCATACGTTCCTCCTCATTGGTTGAGAAGTCGTCCGTCTTCCTAGGCTTACCTTTCTGATTCTTGTCCTTCTTTTCTTCATCTTTTTTCTTGTAATTTTTGTTTGTTTCAATTTCCATAATTATTCCCACGCGTGGGGGAGAAATAAAAGTCGACCCGGGCAGAGATCCCCCAATACCCGGGCAAGCGTAAATTTGTGCCCAACCGAGGGGTCCGCAGGTGCCTCGGCTAGGAGTGCGCTTGCGACTGAACTACCCATCAGCCATGCATCCCCTGGCCACGCACCAGAACACGGGATTCGGGGTAATTTTTTTTATAGAGGTTTTCTTCCTCGCAGTCCGGGCGGTTAAGCCAAGACCCTCGCCCCCGATTGGAGTCGCGAGACTCCAACTCGGGACTACGATATGTCGACGGCGGCAGGGAGACGATGTTCCCTGATGCCTGCTCGGTGGCAGTGTAAGTGCACACCGAGCCCGTCCTACTTTTTCCACCGCTGAGCGGAAGAACTCCGACCCTAGAAAGGGTCCCACCATCGTGATTTTTTACCGAGGTTTTCCTCCTCATTGCTCCGAAGAGCGAAGAGCCAACAGAGGAATCGACAAATATGCCCGCTCTGTTGGACCAAGTCTCGGCCGAATTGCCGAAGAAAATGGCTTCCTCTTCGTGCTAGAATATTAGCCGCTGGCAGTGATGAACACCATCGCCAACGTTACCAGGGTGCACCACGTGGAGGTTTTCTAGCCCAGCACCCCTCTGCATCAGACCCTTGATCCAACCTTCTAACGTGAGCCTCTTAAGGTGTTGGTCGAGGTTCTTGGCTATCAATCCGTGAACAGATATGATTATCGGAACAATGATCACCGAATCCACATTCCACATATCGGCAATCACGTGAGACAGATCCAAATACTTCAATTGTTTTTCTTTTTCAACTTTCACGAGATTCTCGTCATGAGGAACGGCGATATCGACAATCATTGCGCGGCGCTCTAATCGATCTATCACCACAATATCAGGCTTATTGGTAACAATAGTCCTATCTGTGATAAAAGATCGATCCCAATATAACGTAGCACGACCGTTCTCGAGAACTGGGTCGGGCACATACCTGTAGTAAGGCACTTCAAAATTGACAAGTTGGTATTTAAGGGCAAGTTGTTGGTGTACAATCCTGGCTACTTGATTGTGCCTGTGCAAATACTCACCATTAGCAAGACGAGAACAACCGGAAATAATATGCCTAATAGATTCTCCAGGACGGTGGCACGCCCGACAAATGTCAACCGTACTATCTTTCAGGATATATTTCCGGTAGTTATTCGTCATGATAACTTCGTCCATAATTGCACAAACAAAACCTTCGGTTTCTCCGAAGAGATCACCATACCGTAGCCAAGACGTCGACGTTTTAAAGTCTATATCAGACCCGTGTAGGGCCCGATAAAATCGACCATGAAGTTCTTTACCCTTCCATACTTCCTTGCGATCAGTAGTACTAACTACTACAGGTTTGTGCCAATTCTCTTTAACCAAAGCGAGCGGGGTAAAACCAGTATCCACTGCAACTACATTGTGATGCACTCCCACATTAGTCTGTAGAAAATATTCTCTGAGATTGTATATCTCGCGATTGTGTAGAGTCTTGATATTTAATAGACTACGACCTCCAAATTTTCGCGGAATATACAATCTCATAACCGATGAACGTGGGTGGTGAATGCGGAATGCAGTCAGCAATGTACGGACTCTCCTGTCAAGGGCATCCAATTCGGTCTGAGTCCATCTAAGTACACCAAAGGAATACATCAGAACCGGCATGACCCAACTGTTATAGGCACGCACCTTGTTACCGCCTGATAAAAGACTTTTAAGTACTTTTTTCAGGCGGCCAAAGAAGCGTTCCTGTAACATTTGTTTCACGACAGATTCTGGTATTCCCAAGGACTGTGAAAAACCTAAATACTTGTAGGTTTCGGTGGCAGACAGAGATCTGAGTTTTGTTGAATCTGAAAGTTCCATTCCTTCAGATTCTACAATCACGCCCTTCTTTACATACATGACTGCACACTTGTCTACACCAAATTCCATTTTAATAGAATTACTAAAGTTTTCAGTGACCCTTAATAACGCCATCAATTGTAATTTTGTGGAGGCTAGTAACTTCAAATCATTCATATAAAGAAGGTGAGATATAACTTGATCATCTTTCTGCAACCGATAGCCTAACCCTGAACCCTCTAACAGAGTGCTGTTATTATTATTATTATAAATGTTAGACTAAAATTAGACATTTTCTAAATACATGTCAACTAATTTGTTGATGAGACTTTAAGTATAAAAATTCTTAAATATTTGTTGAATTATTTTTATAATGAATGGTGATAATATGATTTATCTCTGTTCAGTTTAGCGAAAAGATATATGCAAAAAATATTATCTATTATACATCACAATTACACTATTATCATGTGTCTTGTTTGGATTCTTAAAACATCCCCATAATTTTTAGGTACCAAAGCAGTAAATAATTTGTATATGTAATTTTATAGACGATTATATGACTCGAGAAAAATTAAATTTTCAGGTTTGGGTTTTAACGTATCAATTTCTATTCATCTCTGGAACTATCATTTATGTGAATTCGATGTTAATTAGAACTAATTGTGTTACTAACGCCATCTGTCGAAAATTATAAAACTATTTCATATTTTATCTATTGTAGTAACACCACTTATGCCATCTGTTAGAAAACTCAATAACTATGTGGCTAATAAAACAGGTTTACTACAGGTTGTAGGCGCGTTATTATCGGTCGATAATACCGGATGCGTTATTGCGATAGCTCGTCCCCATTCCTCGCACACAACTTCGTTTTTATTTAACGTTGGACACACAGAGGCACACTGTACTACTGACGCCCCTACCGCGCGCCCGCACTACACCTCTAGCCACGCGAACGAAGCCCGTACATACAAGTGCACTCGTTGTAAAGCGTTTGTGTATCTAAGTATTCTCTTATTATTTGAATAAAAATGAATATCAAATTATTCATAAGTTTAGTGAAGGAACGACCTGTTTTATATGATTTACGAAATCCACTATATAAAGACAGAAGAGAGAAGGATAAAAAATTTATGGAAATATGCACAGCTTTAGATATAACTAGTAAGTCCCTACAAATAAAAATACTGTATGAGTTTCTACACGTTTATTATCTGGGTTGACTTGATTAAAACACATTATTTAAAACGGTTTGAAATAAAAGCATGTTTTTGATTAAGTGTCAGTTTCACCAGTTTCTGATAAAGTTACAGATACGTATCTGCTATATAACTGTTTAATAGATAAAGGTTGCTTATATCAAGCGATCAAAACAGTGATAGATACTCGTATATCGCTGTGTTTATCGCAACTGCTAACATCGATACATATATATTCATAAGCTGGTCCCACTACAGCTAAAGGTGTGCTTCTTCAAATATGAAAAGTACATCGATCTACCATTGTCAGGATACTTCACAGTAATGTGCTTCCCGTCGATAGCTCCGATACAATTCGGTAATCTCCATTTCTCTTGAAAACGGTTTCCAATACTGTCCCAATATAATTGTGTAACTTCTGTTGTGTAATGAGTTCTCAAGCTGTACCATATAGCTTTAAATATTTCTATTATAATTTAAGTGAGTTGAAAATCTAAATCTGTAGCTATGTAGTCAACAAAGGATTACCCGTTGCTAAATATGAAAAAAAAGTCAAAAGCTTATAACCAACCAGTCATGAAAACGGTAAACTGCACCTATACCGTTAAAAAATTTGTTGATTATAAAACACATTGTTTTGCAGTTGATGTTGCGAAGAGTAAATGGAGAAATCTGAAGGATTGTTTTACGAAGCATCTCAAAAGTACAAAAGCTGACGCAGGGCAAGCATCATCAAAATATGTTCACTGGCACTGGGCGAAGCACATGGAGTTCATGAAACCATATTTAAACTTTTCGTCAAAAAGTACAAATCAAGCACTGCAATACAGTTCAGATGTACAAGACACCCAACTAAAATCAGAGTTACAAGACACACAATCGAGCTCAGATATACAAGGAAGCCAAATGAGATCAGGTGCACACAGCACACCATTTAGCACAGACGTACAAGGTACCCAATCAAACTTAAGTGTACAAGGGACACTAGTGAGATGTCATGGAGATAGTCAGAGAAGACGTCGTCGTACAGCCTTGTCTTCGATTAATAAAAACATATCTTCCAACACGGATAGAATTATTCATTATTTTGAAAATAAGAAAAAAAATGACTACGATGCTACGGAACTTATTTTTCTTGGTTATGCAAAATCAATAAAACAATTTTCAATTCAAAGACAGGCTCGTATCAAAATGAACATTGCTAAAATTATTACAGACGAAGAGGTTGCCCATTTTGAAGAGAGAGACACTACCTTATGATTCAATCAACCATCACCAATTTATTCACTCTCTCCAATCGCAAACACATCACGCAATTCACTCACTATACCACAATGCCCAGTAGTTCATATAATCCCAAGAAGCAAACACCACACACAGCTCACCGTTTACTCAAGTCAACCAACTAACACGTTGGCATCCTTTTTCGTAAACATAAAATTAGTAGTACATACTCTTTAGAAGAAATGAATTAGTTTTAAATATGTCAAATTAGAATTATAGAATATTTAAAATTGAAAACTGTCAAAGAGCGCAAGTACTTCAACGACAAGCGGGCAAATGTAACTATCGATGATAATTGTCAAATCTAAGTGCTACTGAAAAAAACTATCTAATAATAAAGAAAATGTCGTTTTTAATTTACCACCTTATCTTTGGCGAATTGAACTTGACTTTCACTACTTGTTGCGTTAATTCATATGTTTGTAGAAGTAAAATATTAAAAGTTAGAATTAGTTCCTTACGTAGAAAAACAAAGAACGTGTTCTTCTTGAACAATTTCTATTAGAGTTGCAAGAGGAAAAAATATTGTGTGAATGTACAAATTAAAAAAGACATGAAAATATTTACATGTCTCTAGTTGTCAGGAATTCCTAATTAACAAGTAACAAGAAAGGCGTTTATTAATTTTAAATTATCTACCCACCCTCATGTTATCACCATATTTGTATTGATTTCATGAGGTCTCAAAATTGTAAATTAATTGGTTTATTTTTTGAATTCAGAATGTGTTTATTTGAAAAACTTAGTGTTTTTCTCCCATATTCTGAGTTAAGTGATTTTTAAGTAATGTCAATACAAGGTGTAAAAAAAATCTGACAAGTAATGTTACATTTATTGCACCAGGCGCGATTAATCTTAAAAATATTATAAATCTGTCATTGATGCAGCTTGATAATATACAGAATGGGCCAAGAATTCGTTAACATTTGAACCTAACATCTCGTGCAACCAAATACCGCGTGGGGTGCGGGGAGAGGTCTAACCACTGGCTCGTTTCGCTTTGCGAAGCCGCAGCGAGCTTGCTATGTGAAACAATTTTATTTAAACAACAGTTTCCTTATTACTGTGAGATGTTGATTTCGCGTTGAATACGTTTTAGATGACTTAAATCAGTGTCCGAGTGCTCCTTTAATAAAAAAAATGGGTGAAGTAGTTCGAAGAAACGGGATCTAAACTAAATGTGAAGCAAACTGAAATCCCACTGACTTCTCTGACCGAAGAGAACGCACAGCAAGTTTATGCTTTTGTTCGACGTAATCCAAATTTATCGACGCACAAACGTTCGGCTGAATTAAGGTTATCCCGCACATCATTACGCTGTATTTTGAATTTACATTTGAAATTACATCCATATAAGATCGTAACTACAATCGAAACACATAATTTTAATAAGATGGAGCCACTTGTCACACATCCAATGAGTCCCTACCGGTGGTCAAAGACTTGTTGCCGTAAATATATCTCCTGATTAAATATATCCTGGAAATATATCCTAGCTGATTTCCAGCCGCGGCGACATTCCATAGTCACTCAGAAGTCCAAATCTATCCTCAGCAGACTTCTTTTTATGGGATTATTTGAAGAAACGTGTCTACATCAATAAACCAAACATAAAAGGTCGACTTAAAAAAAAAATTAGCGAAGTGATGTCGGCGATGTCGCGGTCACTTTGCCGACGAGTATTCGAAAATTTAGTGCTCGCTTAGAAGAGTGCAAGCGTCGATATGTCAAATAATTTTTTTTTGAAAGAATTTTTCAAAAAGAAAAGTTTAGTGGTTTGAAAAAATCATCGTGGGAATCTTTCACGACAGTAATTCTTTAGGATATGATCGATCAAGTGACTATTAAAGTAGCGTCGCGAAGTTGTTATCTACACATAACACTTTGGGCTGTAATAATATACCATTAAAAATATATTTCCTTCATTCACGTTTAAACTTCTTTCTTGAAAATTGTGACGAAAATTCTATCAAGTTATTACTACCACAGAAAAACTATATCGGGCCAAGTGAAGTCTACGTTTGCTATTGGATTCCTGTTAAAAATGACAACGAGATATCCCAAAACAAAATATAGAAGAAAATCATAAAACCACATTTATATCAATATTGCAACATAATGGAATAACTCCTACTTCTTGATAAAAACTGAAAGAACACCGCACAACCTTGATCTGAATACAGCTGATTTTTTAACAATATAAATAATTAATAATTGTTTTTAAATATTATATAATCCGATAGTATCAAAACAAGGAGTACTAAATGTTTAGACTACAGGCCCACCAGAACCAGGTTGAACCACCAGGTGACCTATCTAGAACGATATAAGAGTATAAAATAATAAAATTCCGCACTATGCCGTCACTTGTAAACTGTCCAACTGAGTGCAGGTGAGAATTCGAAAGTACAGGTAGAGTGAGTATATTTTGGTCACATATTTTTGTACGGCATTCTTACCTTCGATAGATCCATTAAAAATAATAAGAAAACGCGTAGTGCCGTAAAAAAATGGTGCGCCACAAAGTGGGATTTTTTTTTAATTTCCGATAATTACTGAGGTAAATTTGGTCATTTGATTTTGTACGGCATCTGTGTCATACTATTTCAATACTGCTTCTAATCCATTATTCCGCAACGCCGTACAAAAATCATACGACAAGGGTAAAAAATCGAGGGTTGCAATTTGATCTGATACTAACTTCATAAAATTATGTTTTCTGCTGGATTTAGGCCACTGAAAAATAGTATTGTTATTACAATAACAAAATAACCCAGGGGCGCCTGGCTTACGCCTAAGAAGTAATCGAGGTCCTATCTACAAGTAAGTAATACCTAATTGCAAAAACTATACGTATTTGAAATATTCTAATTTTGTTTCTATTTATCTTATCCTTGTCCTAAACATAATACAAAAGTTTTAGGTTAAATGCAAAAAGTAATTTTTTTGTTGACCAATGTTACTGATATAGACAAAACTAACCAATACATTTATACGTCTGCCAGCGATATGCATGCAATATTTCATCAAAGTAGTCTCTGTACCCATACCTTATTTTATATAATAAAATATTTACCTTTATTTTTGGCGTGTTTGTGGTTCATTTTCCATGGCTACTGTTAGTAATAAAAATTCTACATCTAATTATAAATTAGTATCCATATTAAATTTTTTAAAACACTCGTAACTCAGTAAATTCAAATTTCGTCCATGGCGTACTACTAGTGCTAACGATCTTAGAACTATGTGTGGAATCGCATGTATCTCAATACTAATGTTGTAAGAACTCATATCGCAGGACGAAAGAACGCAACAGTCTTAGTTCTATTAGCAGTATGTAACCTCATAGGCATGCTAATACATAACGTACTGAAACAGATATCGCAATAACGCATCCGGTATTATTGACCGATAACAACGTGCCTATGTGGAAGAGCCTTTACTTTACCTCCACAAATGTAACATCGCAATTAACCCAGTAATATTCTTTATTGCTTTAAAGCGAGCATTACCTGTAGATTGCTTAACTCACCAGGGATCGGTGAAACATGTTTTTAATTATACTTTACAGACCACAGACGATTAACTAAGTAAAAAAAAGTAATTAATATAATCTATATTTATAAAATTCATGCGAGTTCATTTGTTTATTTGTACTGCACGCTGTTCTTTATTAGTTGTTAGTCGATTAGTGTGCTTCTATCAATTAAACAATATTTTTATAATTTAACAAAAATATAAATGTTTAAAATAGATTCTAATAATAAATATTTCAACTAGTATCCAAGTAGAGTTCAAGTTGTTGATTTGATTTAGTTTATTTGAAGGAGTTTCAATTCATTTTGAGAAACAAAAGTATATTTGGCTATAGAGAACTTGAAGTGTCGCGTTAGGTGTGTAGCTGTGAACTTTCATTTGTTCGTGTGTGTGCCACCTCCCCAAAGGTGCTTCACAACAACCGGTCACAGTACACTTATCTATAACTAAATTCAACGGAATTTTTCAAAGTTGTAGGAATAGTTTAAATCAATTTATAAATATGGCACAGTATCATTAGTTTGCATCTTATAGATACCTAATCATAAAGTCTACGAATAGTAATAAACGGTATAAAGAAATAAAAACAGACAACACTTTTTTTTGCGCATGAAGTTTCGCAACGTAAATAATTAAAATTCAATTATGAGAATACGTAATAAAAATATAAAAACTATTGAGTTTATAGTAATAAGAAAAATAACAAATAAAAGGCACTTTAAATATGAGGTTTCGCTATCTCTCACTACTCGTAAATAGGGTAGAGAAAACAGATGGCCTTAAACCGCATCACGGCAACAAAATAAACTCCATAGAATTTCTCTTCATACTCTTACATTTCAATTTGGTACAGACTATACCAGATAATTAATAAATAATAACAATTATTATGTTACGTAAAATCTTGGGAACTAAATATTTATAATAATGTTTACGATTTTCGTTTAGTTTCATATC
This sequence comes from Hypercompe scribonia, assembly GCA_949316085.1. Lineage (NCBI taxonomy): Eukaryota > Metazoa > Arthropoda > Insecta > Lepidoptera > Erebidae > Hypercompe > Hypercompe scribonia. Next base: position 12,162,938 of record OX438971.1, on the reverse strand, counting down.
AAATAAAGTTTGCGATCCTTGCCTGCGATTGTAATATTTTCAATGAAATGTCTGCATGTTATATAACATTATATTATTATATTTAACTTGTTTTTATTCGTTACACTTAGATGATATTTTGTTAGGCATTTTGTATTATTTGTTTGAATAACATAACATTATTTGATAATAGATATAGTAAACAAAAAATACTTATTAAATTGATCTGTTTTTTTGCTTAAAAATGAGATATGAGATAAATGTATGAGAGATAGATATCCAACAACACTTGAATACTAAACAGAAATCGAAACAGAAATATATGACGCAAATAATTCAAGATTTTTTGTATCCATACATTTATATTTCCTTTGGAAATACCTATATCTATGCATGAGCCTGTGAATCCTCTATACATCTTTCGATATTCAACATCTGTGTCCTAAATTGTAGCGATTTTCAAATATGATTCTTAAGTGTAAACTTGAACATCTAGCAGCACTCCTTCATATCTCTCAACTTCCAAATCCAGTGAAAATACACCCTTAAAGATATTGAATTCCTTCGGTAACAGTTCGGTAACATTTTTCTCTCAATGTATAACTACTCGGGCAGATAATATGTAACTACTCAAACCTCGGGTTAATATTACATTTCTCGACCAACCCACGCAAGCCTTTCGTTTTATTACACACCGCGCATGATGTTACATTATGATATATGACCCCTTAAGCTGTAGGGTAAAGCCCCATCAACTTACCCCATTGCGTGTAATATATTACAATGTGCTAAATTACTTCTTGTACTAATATAGCGACACTGTCCTTAGAGACAAAGATCACTTACTGATGTCATTTGATTTTATGTTTTTTGGCAATTATATATAGACCTAAACCTGATACTAATAATTAACTTTGGCAATCTACTATCCGTATGGTGACATTTTAAAAACACGGAGTGACACCACCCCTCTTCACGCCACGGGTGTCGTGAGAGACGACTAAGAAAATAAACTCTGCAGGATATCACTATAAAGAGAAGTAGTAAACTTGAAAAAATCCTATACCAACCCGTCTGGCCAGCATGATATACTAGTAAACCAAAACGTCCTTTCTAAGGAGAGGTCTATGTGCGGCAGTGGACTGTTAAAGACTGTTGATGATGATGGTTGATGAACTTCAGAAATAATGCATTTCCATATTTAAGTTATAATTTTTTGAGGTATAAAGGGAAAGATTGGCATTGTGTCACGCTAGTGTCTCGGTGAGAACGTTAAGCTGTCGGTCTCGTTTTCCAGTAATGTTCATTAAAATCTTGGGAATAATAAAGGCTAAAAGGATGAACGGGATAACGAGCGACGGCCCACCCAATGACAACCGGCTACTGCCACACATGAACATCCATAATTCAAGAGTCAAACAAGTGCATTACTGACATTTAACTCTCTCTCCCACTCTAAATCAAGGAAAGAGCAGTTTCAACTCTGGGAACCCCACTCATTTGGTAAAAAGCAATGAACGAATAGCTTAAAAGCAATTTATAATGTTTAATAGTTATAGATTGTAAACTATACTTTGCTATCACCTTAAACTGAATACAGTTTTTGAGGTATCAGTAAAAACCGCTTAATTTTAGTAGTTTTTACAGACAAAAGAAACAGAAATTAATGCATCGCTTAAGATCAGCTCAGATTGATTTTCATATTTTTCGGAATTTAATTTATTCACTTTTGCCGAATAATGCTAAAAAAAAATAAAAAAATACTAGAATTCACAAAATTTCAAACATTACGTTTTATTCCTATATTTACAAGTACAAACATACCATAATCTTTCGTTTAATTGAATAGTTTTCAGCAATAGTTTTGACTATTTATTTATAACTTGTGGTACCTTCAGGTGATGTAGAAATAAGATGTAGCAAACAAAGAATTTTTTTTTAGTAATATTAGATATATAATTATTATATATATATATATATTGATTATATATTAGAAAAACTTAACATATTTTAACAATTTTGGTAAAAAGATAAACCACATTAAATATAATTTAATACATAAGCAAATATAATACATAAGTCCACTATTTCACAATTTGTATAAGCAAACGCATACATACATTTAATAGTACTAGTGGTCACCCAGTGGTTGAAATTCGACCATAATAAATTTAAATTGTAAGTAACTTAATATACATTATTAAAATATAATATTCAAACATTATTAAGGTTCTACTATCGAAGACTAAACTACTATAACCACAGATTTGACCAAGACTGTTATTTGCCAATTTCTTTTTTGAACAAATTATATGAAATTAAAAAGAAGTAAAATAAAGAATATCTATTTAAAAAAATGTTTATTAAAACAAAACATGCTATAAGAGGATGCAAAACAAAAATATCATGCATTAAAAATACTATCCATTTAGAGCATTTTTTATCGCATATTGCAATAATTTAATTAATGATTTAAAACTTCTCTGAAAACAATGTTTTTTGTAAAAACTCTTTCATCGTTTGCTAAATGTCCTTGGCGTTATATTTGGATATATAAAACCTTAAACCATCGAATGAACGAACTCTACTTACTGCGACATACAATTGCCCATGTGTAAAAACTGGCCGATTTCATAAAACTCCAATTATTTGGAATGTTTTGTCCAATTCCAGTAAAATTTCACGCATTATATTGTTGTTACATGTCTAATTAATACGTTCCTGTAACCTATAATTAATAGCAGTGTCAACATCATAAAAATATAATTGTGCATAACATGGTGAGCGATTATAAGCGGCAGTCATTAGGCCTGATCTGTGATAAAAAAACATCATATATTTTGAAATGATACACTCCACTTGTAACTGCCTCAGCAACTTTGGCTTCTGAACTAACCATAGCTAAACATGAATTATATTTCCTAATATTTTCAAGATAATTTTTTGATTTACTTTTTATTGAAGGTTTATTTGAAGTAAGTCCATCATACAATGATTTAAAATATTCATTTTGACTTAAGGGTGGTAATATTGCTTTATCCTTGTGACAACATGAAGTGAATACAATTCGGTCGCCTAAAGTCACTTCAGATTCAAAATGTTTCGCATTGCAAAACCTGCACTCTAAATCCATTAATCCACAATCATAACTCAAAAACACATTTGGAATGACATTTAGAGCACATTTAAATGTATCTCTCAAAATCATATTACTATCGAATACTACTGATGGAGAATTATTCCTTCCTCTTAGAGAAATATTCCTTCTTTGTCTCTCACTCCGACCCGATAATGTTCTATGTCGAGGCATAATTAAAGTTCTTTCATTAAATTACTGAAATCAAAAAGAGGAAAAGATTTTACCTGTATGATGATGTTGTTAATTCTAATAATTCGTGCACATTTAAATGTACGTTTCTCTCAAAATCACTTATTTATAATTGCTTTGAACCAGCAATAGCAAATTATATTTTTTTTGTACCTGAATGTTGTTATTCCAGGTTGCTGCTACAGAACTTTCTTTATACATATAATGATAGTCCGTGTACATTTAAATGTATGTTACTGTTACACAAATTATATATATTACATAAATTTGTATAAGCACTCAGTATTTCACGTATTATTCGTCAAATACAACTTTTCTGTTTGACATTCAACTATGTCTATAATAAACAAAAGAAACAATTTGACCACAAAGTATGTATACGTGTACAAATACTTATGTATGCGTGTGTCAAATGCATGCTGGTTTTGTGTAATGTTTTATTTATTGATTTAATGTATTTTTTATGTATTATTATTAAAATCTTTTTTTATATTAAATGAGGCAAATAAAACTTTTCTTTTTGATATGTCTCTATCAGTATTTTATGTCTATGGACAAAATGGTGCGTACAAATACTTGTGTATGTGTGTGTGAAATGCATGGTAGTGTGTGTAATGTTTTATTCATTGATTTAATATACTTTATAAACATTATTATTGAAAAATAATAGCATTTTGCACTTCTCCTACATATAAACTATAAGTGTGCCAAATTTTATGCTCCTGCGTCCTTGCAATTTTCGTAAAAAGGGGTATAAGTTTTTGCATTACGTATTAATATATAGAAGAAGATAAAAACTGACTGCACGGTTGGCCTAGTGGTTTAAGTGTTGTGGGTTCAAATCCTACATGGGATAACACTTTTTATAATCCACAAATTGTTGTTCTGAGTCTGAGTGTTCTTTGTGTTCGTTTCTTGTATGTTTGTAAAGTCCCCCGCGATACAGGATTTATTCCTAATGCGGGCATAGTCTTTTTACAAAAAAAAAATTGTATAGAAAATACACAGTCGGGTACTAGTGTTGTCACTGTACTACCAACTCATTCCCAAGAAGTTTGATTACTTTCGACTTGAATGTAAGGTGGACATCTAGTTTTCGACTGGAAATGCATTGCAGAGCAGAACCAACTGTACATAGTAGTTGAAGGAGTTTGAGGTGTGAAGGGACATAGAAGTAGCAAATTATTTGTATCCAACTTATGACCTATATACAATATACGTTCACAAGTTATCTTTCGTCAAACAATGTTATATAATATATTCATAGCACTTTATTGATCGAAAACAAACAAATCTAATTATCTAAGAACACGCCTCTTTAAATAACACAGCCATCAATATCAACAAACAAAATCTACAAGCAAAATATTTCTGTGATCTGCAGTTACAGTCGATGTTACTTTGTGTCTATTATCTGTACCTTCGTATGGTATCCTTTTATAACATGAATTAGTTTTAAGCAAGCTTTAATTATAATCTAAGTATTGTTTAAGTGTATATTTGATGTTTTAAAAAAGAATTCTTCAAGACAAACCAGTCGAGTCGCAACTCTATGGTTTTATTCTATTTAGTTCAGAAGTTCTTAGAACCACCTTTCGGTTCCCTCACCACAACAGCCACATGGTACCAGATTACTATATTGTCAATGAAAATACATAATTACACCGAATCTGAGCCTAATTGGACGTCGAGAAATTGTTTCTAATAGCTTCAAAGATGCGTAAAGAATACACACACATAAATACAAATATTGTAAATAAAACGTAACGTAAGTAACGTAGTTATTTTATTTCAAAACGTAAAAAAATATACCAAGATCTTATTTTGAAAGAGATTACTATAGAACCTATTTCAGTTGTTTAAAAGTATCTGAAAAAAATTACTAACCAAGTTTACGGGTAAGTAAAATGTGTGTTTTTAAAAGCATAACATACTATTACTATTTTGAATATCTTAAAGTTGTACCAACTTTAAGATATTCAATGCTGAGGCAGTTACAACTCATTCCCAAGAAGTTTGATTACTTTCGACTTGAATGTAAGGTGGACATCTAGTTTTCGACTGGAAATGCATTGCAGAGCAGAACCAACTGTACATAGTAGTTGAAGGAGTTTGAGGTGTGAAGGGACATAGAAGTAGCAAATTATTTGTATCCAACTTATGACCTATATACAATATACGTTCACAAGTTATCTTTCGTCAAACAATGTTATATAATATATTCATAGCACTTTATTGATCGAAAACAAACAAATCTAATTATCTAAGAACACGCCTCTTTAAATAACACAGCCATCAATATCAACAAACAAAATCTACAAGCAAAATATTTCTGTGATCTGCAGTTACAGTCGATGTTACTTTGTGTCTATTATCTGTACCTTCGTATGGTATCCTTTTATAACATGAATTAGTTTTAAGCAAGCTTTAATTATAATCTAAGTATTGTTTAAGTGTATATTTGATGTTTAAAAAAGAATTCTTCAAGACAAACCAGTCGAGTCGCAACTCTATGGTTTTATTCTATTTAGTTCAGAAGTTCTTAGAACCACCTTTCGGTTCCCTCACCACAACAGCCACATGGTACCAGATTACTATATTGTCAATGAAAATACATAATTACACCGAATCTGAGCCTAATTGGACGTCGAGAAATTGTTTCTAATAGCTTCAAAGATGCGTAAAGAATACACACACATAAATACAAATATTGTAAATAAAACGTAACGTAAGTAACGTAGTTATTTTATTTCAAAACGTAAAAAAATATACCAAGATCTTATTTTGAAAGAGATTACTATAGAACCTATTTCAGTTGTTTAAAAGTATCTGAAAAAAATTACTAACCAAGTTTACGGGTAAGTAAAATGTGTGTTTTTAAAAGCATAACATACTATTACTATTTTGAATATCTTAAAGTTGGTACAACTTTAAGACTCCAATAGTGTCGGCCTGAGTGGTTTCACAATGTAAAATAAAAACGGTTAATCTACCATTGAACTAAAACTAACATTCATAGCCCTGCGTTTTCCTCCTACTTCCCCTAAATCTCGTCCTATTAATTATTTTATGCGCGGTTCCCCACTGAGATGGGGAGAATCTACAGGACCGAAGAGATCCTTCACTCCAATGTTTCAAATAAACAAGTACTTGAACAAATAGGTACATATATCTTACTGTTATACCAAATATTTTAATGTACTGATAACATTTATTCTGTTCAACAACACAGGTAACATTTACGAAAAGTCAAAGTAAACTGCCTCTTACCTTCGTCGAAAATTATGAATTGTAAAAACAAACCTCACTAGATAAATAAAAATTGGGTTACAAAAGAACTGTCTGTGGAGTTTTGATAAAATTCTTTCTCGTAACCTAAAAAAACAATAAATTACCACCATCCTTTGTTCTATTCGCTTACGTTGGTTAATGCTTGGCATCAACATGTATAATTTATGACTGTCACATACATATAGGCAAAGGGAATAGGGTAACATTCATCAGACTACAAGCTCGTCACTCGAACACGCTGTAAATCGGTGCAATGACGTCACGTATTTGTTGTAATTGAATTGATTCAAACACCCGTGTTCGTAATTTAAATTTTTCGAATTTTACAGCTGTTACTAGCGTTAGGGTAGAGCGAGCCTAGAATATTGATTCAATATAGTAATTGGTTTAGTCGTAACATTTAGACCTTGAATACAAATAAATTCAAATCCGTTAATTCCCTTTAGTTTACATGTAGAAATTAATTTGAGTAATGTCTCAACGGGATTACTGATTATACAGTATCAGGCTGGCACTGGATCATCACTGTCTGTAAGCTTGTCGTGATCTCGACAACCCCTAATAATGGTGAATGCATTCCGTATGCATAAAGAAATCGATCCGAATGAACCCACATCAAAAACCACTACTGTAGAATAGGTAGAAATCTCGAACACATCAATATAACAGTTCACCAATGTGTTGAATACTTACGACATTCTCCTTAATAATCTGCAAATGATGGATACAACGTAAAAAATATTTTATAACTATATTACTAGCGGTGTAAGTGTAATTGTTGAATAAAATTATCTCTTAAACATTGTCAAGCTTTAACACTATACAACTCAGATATCCATCCACCGTAAATAAACCTATTTAAAAACTTTCTACCTATGTAAATGTGTAAGCAATTAGTGTCAGTCGAACCATAAGAAACTCACCTAGTATTATCGTTATCATCATCTCTGCCAAAAACGTCCACTGCTGGACATAAACCGCCCCCAAATTTCTCTGCAACTACCGGTCTTATGCTGCCTGCATCTACCTAATATAGTTCCTTCAAATTTATGATTCGTTAAAATTGTCCGTGGATCTGTCCTGAAACAACAACACAATATGCAAATAGATCAAATTTACAATGAAACTCGTTCAATATACTTAAAACTTCTACACAGTTAACAACGTTAAATACATTTGCAAAATAATATATGAAAATATTTGAAAATTCAAAATGTGTTATTGCCCGTCTTATAACCCTAAAATGCAAATCGAATCTATTTTCACATGGGGGAATGTTTGCGTGTGGAAGTCTGAAATAAGCTTAGCGGAAAGTACGAAATTGGCTTGGATATGTCGATATTATTTAATGTACCGTACCCCCGAGCTTGTTTGTCGAGTGGAAAATATTTATTACCGTTTACCTCAACTAAAGTATTTTCATCTGTTTTTCTAACTTGGTAGGCGCGTCCAAAGTTTCCTATGATACTTGTTCGTTCTGTTTATCTAGTAAAATCTTAGAACTGAAATAAATATCAGGTTTTACTGGCAGTATATTACAGTACTTTTAATTAGCCTTGAGATAAAGGTCGAACGGAGTTATAGATGATTTTAATTTTTAAATTAAATGATATATTTGTATTAGAAGAAAGAGCTTATTATAACGTTGTAAGAAAACAAGGATCTTTCGGCTCACGACATGGGGTCAATATTAGCACTTGCACTACAATTTAGAGGAGTTTCACATCACTTCTGACAGATATAACTCTTTTGTGCTAATTGTGTCGCTTTCAGCTTCATTTATAGGTGAAATAAATACTTATCACATTTACTATGTTCTTACTTTTTTATATCTAGAATCATACACTATTCAGGAGACTTGGAGTTTTATAAAATAAATGGCGCCATAAATAAAAAATGGCGAGTAAAAGGTTACTGCCAGCTGTACATGTCCAGTGTATGTTTATAATGTACGTATTAATATAAATATAATAGATTTTTGGTCATTTGAAACACAACGTATATATATAAAATATAAACAGGAGACATGAAAGTTGTGTTTTTATAAAAACCACCCTACCTAAATCTACATAATAACAGTTCAAGTTATTGTTTATACTGTTAGTTTGCGTGTTTTCTAATTTATTAAATATTTTAATATTATTTTTGGTAAATTGTACAAGCGTATCATATTTTTAAAATCTGAAGGTCCTAAAAAACTTTTGATCTTTATAAACTGACTTTGTTATAAGATAACGCTCAATTTACATTGAACGATTGTAAAACCTCTGCTTTGATCCCCCATTTTCATTTCCCACATTGATCAGTCGCATGATAACTGAGCACAGTACAAAAAATTCCAATATTATTACAACGCTTACTTCATCGTCTGGCTTATTCTTGCCATGGAAATCGTTACTTAAAATATATAAAATCATATCCTTTTCCTCAGAGGTTTTTTCCTCTGGTAGGTAGAGGCATATTAAACGCCCACTTTTCACCAGTGTTTTGGTTCATGTAATAGGTGGTGAGCCTATTGCCGCTAATCGGGCTTTTTAGTTTGCCAGAACCTCATCCGTTGATAAGCAGGTACACCACTTGCAGATGAGGTTGACTTGGGGCCCTAAGTTCTTGGTGGTAACCCTATGCACGGCGCATAGGGTTTAAAATAAAAGGAAATACTACTATTCCTTTTCACGTAATTATCTATATTAAAACCTGTACCCACGCATTTATTTATATTAAAACCTTAGCAGCATTAAAAACAATACTCTTTCAGAATATCAAAGAAATGTTTAATTATATACCTGTCTGAAAAGTTTACTTATTTATAATGAAGATCTAACTTGTAACCAAGAGTTCAAAGTGAATTTGCATAAAAGGCGCGGAAACGAATAATATCTTTGATATTAGGAAACTTGGAGGCAATGTTTTGAGCTACGCACACAGCTAATAACATCCGACAAGACGTTCGATATTTGCAGTACTAGTAGGGTTTTCACACTTTTTTGTAAGCGTAATTAAATGTGTATGATAAAAACAATATGTTCCCTACAAATATTCAATAGTACCTGATTCATATCTTTCTCGTAAGCATAATTAAATACGAGTAATAAAAGTAATATGTTCACTAAAACATTCAATAGTAACTGGTTCATATCTTTCTCTTAAGCATAATTAAATGTGTATGCTAAGAGCTCTATAAAAAACTATATTCAATAGTAATTGTTTTATATCTTTCATTTAAAACATTTTCATCTATACATATAAACAAAATTGCAGTATCTGTTTTAAATATTAAAATAACCGCTTTTTACTACATGCATATAAATATACATACGTTACATACACCAAAATATTTTTTTTTACAATTTTTGTCTGTCTGTGTGTTTGTCATGGCTTATGTCTGGAACGGCTGGACCGATTTCGACGGGACCTTCACTGACAGATAGCTGGTGTTATAGGAAAAAACTTAGGCTACTTACTTACATTTTAGAATTTTGGAATTATAAAAAAATCCACACGGACAATGTAAGTCAATGACGTTCATTTTCGATTTAGAAACAGCGTTTATTGTTTTATCAACATTTGTTTTTGTTTTTCGTTCATGAATATAATTCTATTTTCACTCATTGTCATCTTTGCCTAGCAGAGAGAATCGGCAACTAAGCAAATTCTAGTAGTACCGTTGAAGCGAATGGTCACCTTCTAAAATGTAGAACTTGCTGGGATTTATTTCTGCAAGTGTTAAGTAAACATAAATGAATAAAAAATATATAACAAGACGGAAATGGATTTAAATGACTAACTATTTTTGAAAGTAATAAATTTCTGGTAATTTTAATACATTACATCGGCTATCGTTACTGTTATAATTAATAAGCGAATATATAAAAAATGTGAAAGAAATTATTTATTGACTGCTTCGGTGGTGCAGTGGTAGCATATGCGACTGCTGTGCTGAGGTCTCGATTTCGATTCTCAAATGTTTGTGTGATTTACGAATATTTGTTTCGGAGTTTATTGTGTTTTTACAAAAAACATATTTAAAGCTCTATCAGTCAAAACAGCTTCACATTATAAACTCTGCTTAGTCTAAAACTAGACGGCATTGTTTGTCAGAGTCGGAAAATATTTAAAAAATAAATATGAAATATTATGAATACGCATGGCAACCCTCAAACATATGATCACAGCACACCGGTATTTGCTAGAGGCTCCGTTTCGTTCTCATCTGTATAGCTAGTAATGTAAATATACTCTTGAATAACATTGTCGACTTTTTTAATAACGTAGAAGATGCATTTTTTAAAACAAGTATTTTACATACCCAGGAAATAATTGTGATCTGTCTGACAAACGTTAATTACTAAATGTATTGTTAGTATGCGACTATACGTGAATGTAAAGTATTTTTCATAATTAATATTTTTAACTTGTATGGTCATTAATTAAGTTAAAAGGAAGCAAAGAAATATTTTGTCGCAAAATAAAACTTGACAGTACATTTTGATTGGAAAAGGAAAATGAAAATCCGAAGTAAATAAGCAAACAGTGATTTACTTTGCTACTAATTATGCAAGTCAATGAGTACTTCGCGAAGTAAAACTGTAAAATGACCCATTTAAGATAGCTATATTAAAAATCAAATTAACTCAATCAAATTAATTCAAAAATCTGTATTTGTTATGCAATGTAGCACAGATAATCTAATACTATGGCAGTCTATGTTAAACTTTAAAGTCATTTTGGATTTCATACTTTTTTAAGTAGGAATATCCACCTCTCTGAATATCTGGTGGAATACCACAGGTTTCAAAAAAGAAAAATAATGCATACAAAACTATGTTCTCAGATCCCAGCCACACAAGACATTCATAACGTGGTACACTTATATTTTAATTTGTATATGTGTGTGATCATTTAGACGTAACAACATTTTCACCAGATTAAAATCAAACCCAGCTGCAACTGTACATTATAGGTCAATAATGTATTTAACTCTCAAATAACTCCAATAAAGACACCCAAGCGTACTTCGTAACGACTGTACTCTTTTGCGAAATGAAAAGCTAGACCCTAAATAAAGTTTATTTGTATGAACAGCTTATCATGTCTCGTGTTGCTCTTAATTCTTACCCAATCCTATTATGACAGTATTATTTGTAATAACAATCAAGACGGCTTTCAATTATCCTTGCTAAGATACGATCATATGGTATAAATGTTGGTCCTGTATGCATATTTTCCATAACGGTTCAACAACATTTAAAAACTACTACTTACACATAATATAACAAATGTTTCCACTAGTAGTTTCACAGGAGTTATACTCGTATAAGTACGTGTACAAAGAAAGCAGCTCTGATGTGGTGTACATCAGAATAAATATTTATTTCACGAAATACATCCCAGAAGGACTCAGTACTTCCGAATTGTTATTACTACGTAAATAGTCGAATAAGACAAAAGCCATGCATACGATATTAGAAAAGAATCACCCAATGTTAACATTCGCACTCAAGGGAAATAATGATCGAGGAACCTTTGGCAATCCTACTCTGCTCACTTTGTAATGTTGCTAACGTTCACATATAACTCACTTTTTCATCCAATGTAAATGACATCGTTCTTAATATATGAACTAGCTGTGACTTCGTTCGCGTAGGATTTGAATATTGAATTTTTACATTAGAAATATGGTTTTTGCTGCGTAAAACGTGATCCCATGGAAAATCTTGGATAAAAAGTAACCTATATATTGCCCAGCAACCTCCTCTACCTCCTAGTCAAGGCCCATTAAAATTAGTTCAGTAGTTCCAGAGATTAGCACGGACAAACAGACAGATAGACATAAATTTTGAAATATAGTGTAAAGAGCTATAAGCGCTTGGAAAACATTTTTTTTTAAATCACAGACAGTCGCTTCAATTTTATTTATATGTATTGATGTATTGATAAAGTAAGAGAAATATTATCAGTACATAATATACACATATAAAATATAATACAATATATAATATATACATACCAGGTAGTAATACCAGGTAGTAGAGCCACGCTGATTTCAGCACGAGCGGGCCGGCTCGACCGGGGCAGTACTACCCTCCCACAGAAGACCAACCTAAAGCGACGGCATCCGTGCTGTCGTGTTTCGTTGGTGAATGCGAGATCGGAGGCCCATTGATACAAGGGTGACAGTTTTCGTAGTAAGTGTGTGCAATACAATGCTACGATGACAGTCATGTCTTTTAAATCCCCAAGTGAGGCGTAAAAAATCGTAATAGGCCGCCTTAGTATAGGTAGTGACCCACATACAGCATTGTCAGCATTCGCAATGAGTATGGTGATTACAACTTTTGGATTCTATTCATGCTTTCCATCAAGCAGAGTAGAGTCACTTTGGCAGGCTCTTAAAATAAAAAAAAACGTAAGCTGAGTTTTATAATTATTTAGGTTCTGTTTATCAAAGAAACGAGTTATATTGACTGTGTGCCATTACTGCGGTCCCGGTATATATCTACACACACAGTAATAGATATTGATCTTAATAGTGTACCTAGTTACTACCAAGGTAGAGTAGTAAAAGTCCACATGGACCGAATTGAATTTTTCACAACTATTCAGAGGTGACTGATTTTACTTTTTAAATACAATCATCTATAGAAATACACATATAATATGAAATTTAGGTTGCAGTAGTTCTGTACACACAATCTGACCGTCTCGTTGGTGTAACGCAAGATTTCTTCATCGTGAAGTCTTGGGTTCAATTCCCGGGTCGGGCCAAAAACTGTTATTGAGTTTTTCAGATTATAGAAATGCTTGATTAATTGCCCGGAGATTGGAAGTTGGGTTCTTAATCCCCGTACTTCGGAAAGCACGTAAAGCCATCGGTCCTGCGCTCGATCCCTCAGGGGAACAGACAGTGCACCTGTGTTTGCACACAAAGTTATGCACTGTAATATTTCATATATAGATATATTTTCGTTTTTGTAGTTAGCTTGTTTCCGTTGAGACTGGCCGCCATGACCGAAATCAGCTGAGAGTACATCATCAGTGTTACACATAATCTCATTGTATATGAATTAGATAATGATTGAGAAGAAATAATCTTAATACGATATAAACGGTAACGTGAGAGCTTTCAGCTCTAAGAAATACGCTCTCGTTTGTAACTTGATGACAATGTTTTCTAGGGTATGAGTATATTGAGTATACCGATAGCGTACCGAAGTATCTTGTGAATCTGTGTGAAGTTTGAAAGGCATTCCTCGCCCTCGTACAAGGATCTAAATTATAATGTTCGCAGACTTGTCTAATTTCGCCTTGCATCACTTTGTTTTGCGTAAGGCTACACAATCATTCTACTGAATATAAATGAAGTTGGCATGTTCTTTGAATAACGTTTGCTAAGAGCGCAATTTACATTTCATTTAGGGTCGTTGTCATGTATTGTACTTCTATAGTAATCAGTTTTTAAGTTCCTCTTTTGCAACTAACGTTCATCTTGTAAAAAGGACGTACGTAAGTTTTCTAACATATTCAAGATTTGGGTAGCATCAATAATTCTTGTCTGAGTAATGTTATACTTTATTAACATCAAAAAATATTACCGCGTGACGTGAGCTCGCCCATGATGGAGGAATAAAATTACCTGTGACATTTTTCAAAGAAGAAAATAATAATTAATAACTTTTACTTTTTATCATAAACGAGATTTTAAAACAAAGGCGACTACATAAGGCAAAAATAAAAAAGTTAGATATATTTTCGTATCATAAAGAAAACGTTGTCAATTATTAATTATTTCTAATAAATTCTATTTTTATTTTCCAACCGATCCGAATACTTCTTTTAACGGTATATATTTTAGTCAGTATAACCAGTATAACTATGTATGTATGGTTAGATACAGCTGGATAGGGTCTGACTCGAATAGGGTCTGACTAGGCGCGGCGTTGATTTTGGAGGGGACCTGAAATAATATGGTACGGGTGCCCTTCAGAGAAGGACGCCTGAGACCGGTGGTTTTTAGTGGAAACACCACATACTCCTGGCTCCTGCTTCCCGAGGAACCGGAGATCGGCAGGGATTTTCCACCACGACAACAAAAAAAAAGTAGTTAGATACAGCTTCACTCTTCGAGTATGTATGTACCTTTACCATAATATATTCAACTATAACTGTCTCCCACTATTAACAAGTAGCTGATCCGCCACTAGACACGCGTAATATTAGTGGATTATATTTTACTAGTCCATGGTTGCTATCCCTTTGAGCACTTTTCTTCTTCAGCTCTTGGTTCTCCTACACAAAGTACCTATCCATTATTACAAGTAGGTACTTTAAATAACTAGCGAATTGATTTTAGCACATGATTAAAATTAAATAAAACTCCAAATTCCACTACAACATTAAGATTTCGAGTTGTTTTTTACATCTTTGTAATTTACAGTTGATTGTCAAGACTAAAGGCCGAACTTTTGCCAGTTTTAACAAATTCTATAAAAGCTTCATTACAATTGTATCACGTGGCCAGAATATTTTCCAAAGTAAGTTTTAATGACGTCTAAAATTATTCTGAAGATCACCTGCATGCAAATCATGATCACAGTCATTCAGTAATTTAATATTTCACCCCCGACGGGTTTTCACAAATTTTCATTTCAAGAGGGTGCTCAAAGAAAAGAGGGAGTTAAAATATCTCTTTGCCAAGAGATAAATGAATTTTGTTTTTTAATGCTTCGTCGTCTGTTTAGGTACCAAGTTGAGTGTTTGTTTAAAATCCGGCTTAGTATGTATTACGTTGCTCGTTTCATTTTTTACAAGCTATGTGCACGACTTCACCTGTGTAAATTGTTTTATCCTTACTAAAATGATAAAAGCAAAAGTGTTTGATATAATATTTATTTTTCCACTTTTACGTAATAATTAAACAGTAAACAACATTTTTGCTGAGATATAGTGTATCTATAAGCACGTCATTTGTACAATAAAGTTATTTTTCAAATACTTAGTAAGTCTTCGTACCTATGTAAATTTTCAACCAAAAATTTTTATTTAAAAATTCTGTGGATGCATTGTGTTTTAAACTATTTAGTTCAAACTATTATTTTTTTTTTAAATTAGTCCATTATTAGGGTGGCCATCGATTACAAAAATTATTATTTGGCCATGGCTGCAATAGACTTTTTCAGACGTTATCTTCAAAAGTACTTTCATAAACACAAATAATAACTTACTACCTCTAGATACAAGTTTAATTTGCCTAACATTCAATAACAAAAACTGGTAGTGATCACAATTTTATTTCGATTATCGACGTATATCGCCATTAGGTTCTGGACGAATATTTTAATTGTATGCATATGCATCAACTAACATTAAGTGAGTAATGCTAACATCATTAGTAGTAACTGTGTAAATAGTAATAACTATGTCAAGTAGTATTTCAGATATTAACACCATATATTTAAGGGTATCTAAAGCTGTGAAAATCAACTTTGTTCTTACGAAAATATTTTGATGAATTTAGGATTTTCAATTCCAAAATTGAATTGTTGTTAAAATATCATTAATATGACATATTCAAATATACTACACCTAAGCAATTTTACAAATATATCAAGAAAAATATAAATTTACATTTAAGTATTTATTTAAATGAGTCGGTAATTGATTATTACAATTTTGTTCATAAAGTCTACTACCAGTCTACCTACACTTTTGCACGTTTTCAGCCAAACAAGAACTCTTATAGTATAGCCATGTCCAACATCTATTCTATCCAAAGTCAACTTTACCTTACTAAACAAGCGAAAACTTTTAGCAACTATTTTGAGTGCGATTGTCACTTTACAGCAATTCGAAAACCTGAAAATGTTATGTATGAATAAGAGGTTTCAGCTACTAGTTACTACAATTAAGAGGAAGGTTAAAAGCGTTCATGATAGTGAAGAAGTAATGTAGAAATTGACGATACAAGTTTAACCATCGATATTGGACATGGAACAGATTTGAATAGTTGCTTTAATATTTTTCTTTGGCATAGTTATTATCTTTAGATTGTTACATTAAATCAACATTTCCTTCGTTTTTTTAATTGAACAGAAATGTGCACATTTATAAATTCCAATTTAATTTTAATAAATAGAAGTTTATAATAGTTTATTGATACTTTCAGCTGTAACATCCATTATGTGCTTTGTACAGACAGTGTTGCGTTGATTAGTATCTGTATGTATATACTATATGTATGTATTTATAGATTGATTTAAATAGTTGAAAACAAATCATCACGTTTGTCATTCAGAAGAGGTAAATGATAATGTTTGGCCAGATGTCCGGTTGCCGGATAATAAAACAAAACAACTATTCGTTTCATCTCTAGTCTAAACTAAATACAAATATTATTGTGAAACTCGACGCCATGAATAATTCACGTGGGAAAGGTTACCAGAGACGAGCAACTGTAACAACCATCGCTTGATAAGAAAAACTTTACAGTTTTGTTCTAAAATACATAATTTATTTTACGTTATAAAGTACTGTCGCAATTAAATTTAAATAGCGAGAATGTTAAATCTAAATTTTATACTCTCACTGTTTAAATACATACAGAATCCATACTTAGTACACCAAACGGGACGTACGGTACGGTAGGTAATTCTTTTAAACTGTTACAACACACTAACATGTAGTATTAACTTAACTAACAGTTACAATTGTCTCATACTGTATTGTATATTATGTAGCTTTTAACACCCGGTAAAGCTAAAAGATGTGCCAAGAGATGTCAAGTTCAGCCTTAAAATACCTTATCAATATAACTGGTACCAAAAAATCTTTCTTCAAGTAAAGAGAGTGGCAAAAATCATTATCAATTTTGTATTTAATGACATGTGTTGGTAAAATAATAAATAATAATAAATATTTCGGACATTTAACACACAACGCCATCTAGTTGAAAACTAAGCAGTGCTTGTACTATGATAACTAGACTGACTGATAGAATAATTATATACATTTTTTTTTGTAAAGACATACATATTCTACAGAAAACACCCAAACTCTGAAACAAATATTTGCAGATCATACAAACATTTGGTCCCACCCGGGAATCGAACCCGAGACCACAAGCACAACAGTCGCTGTCGCTACCGCTACGCCAGTCAAAACATCCAAACATCTAACCGTTGGTGCATTGTGGCAATGAAAAAGATGGAATATTGCATTACAAATAGAATTTTGACTTCGATCAGAAAACATTATTACAAGATTTTTACAAAATAATATTATAAACTATTCATAAAATCATTTACATATATTTCATAACTAAGAATCAGCAAAGTAATGTTATAAGTCACAGATTAATCTCAAAGCAAAACTGTAGAATATTCTGTTCAGAAAAAAGACTCAAACACATTTCATCGTCAAATAATAATAATATATACTCAAACAGATCATCGACATATGTGCTTTGTACAGTATAACCTTGTACTATGCTTGGCGTTTGTGGACTATGAGAAAGTGTTTGATTCGATCGAGACTTGTACAGCACAAAATTTCAAAATCATTGCTTATGCGGGTGGCACGGGACTGGCAGCTATGGAGAACCTTGGGGGAGGCCTATGTCCAGCAGTGCACCTATTTTGACTGAGATGCTGATGATGATGAAACAGATCATTTGTAGAAATAATAATTAAGGCCACGTAAACATTGTAACTGGCTTATATATTACAATATTTAAAAAATGATAAAAATTAAAAGTATTTTATCATACTCATTAATCCTCAACAAAAAATAATGTAATTCATAAAAATTTTTCATTCACAGACATGAATGGCGCAATAATAACAGAAACGATAAAATAAGACAAAGAGAGAAAAGGTACGTAAATAAAGTGAAAAGTCGGCAACATTGGGGTTGGTTATTGTAGTGAACCATTATTCAGTTGGAGGGTAGATAAGTTCCAACGGTAAATATACTCGAGGGCCTCATACCGCGGCACTAAAAATGGAATAATCCTTTTTTAAATCTTTGCAAATGTACATGTATATTGTATATTACAGGAATGTGATATGGTGGCAAATTCAAACTTTGCTCAGATAATGGGCAAAACTAAAAACTTTAAATCTCAGACTCCAACAATTGTCGTATAAGAATAGTAGTAAGAATAAGGTTATATTGATACTATATATCATCACATCCATTGTACAAAATGACATTATACGAGTACCATCATGAATGTTTGAGACGAACTTATAAATGATAAAATTTCAAAACCATCCTATAGAAGACGTCGTTAGCTCTAGACCCTAATTTTTTTTTTATTCTATAAAATGCAAAATATTTTTGAAGAAAATAGTTCATTAAACTGCCTAGATATTACATCGTACGTATACACTGTGTCATCTCTACCTCGTTGGTCTAGCGGTAAGCGTATGAATAGTCTGCCATTTAGCTGCATCAGAGAAGCACTCCACTACCACGGGGTGCCAGAGTACCTGAGACGGCTTGTGGCAGACTACCTTGAGGAGCGTACCGTCATGTACGAGGACCGAGACGGTGTTCTTCGGCAGCGGCTCATGTGGTGTGGTATTCCACAGGGACGGAAGCCCTTTTATTTCATGGGCCCCATCGTGGTCCACCCCCCCCCCCCCCGGCGCCTCTATCGTAGTCAATTTGGTCCTCGTACCGGTTCGGGCTCCGATGAAGTGTCTGGGCCTGATCCTCGACGGGAGGTGGCTCTTCGACGAGCATTTCCGACAACTTTCTCCAGAGCTGGTCGGCGCTACTTCTGCCCTTGGGCGACTTTTGCCGAATTTGGGTGGAGCCAGCGTCGCGACGAGATGGCTATACACGGGGATTGTCCGGTTAATGGCGCTATATGGTGCGCCGGTGTGGGCGGCGGCTCCGACCGCACAGAATAGGACTCGCCTCTGGCGACCTCAGAGGATATTGGCGGTTAGAGCCATACGCGGTTACCGCACCGTATCGACGGAGGCGGCGTGCGCCTTGGCCGGAACTCCGCTGTGGGATTTGGAGGCAGAAGTGCTCGCCGAAGTTTATCGGCGGACGGCTGACTTCCGGGCGGGTAGCGGCATACGGCCCCCGCCCGAAGAGATACACGAGTGGTGTGAGGCCGCTCGTCGAACCACGATGACTCGTTGGTCGTTCCGGTTGGAAACTCTTCGTACTGGCTTTGGCCTCGTCGAGCCTCTCCAGCCGGTCATCGCCGAGTGGGCAGGGCGGCAGCACGGGACTCTTTCCTTCCGACTGACGCAGGTCCATTCCGGGCACGGTTGCTTCGGGAAGTATCTGCACTCGGTCGCCAGGAGGGAATTGAGTCCCGCCTGTCACCACTGCGACTGCAGTGAGGACTCGGCTCTGCACACGCTAGCGGTTTGCTCCACCTGGGCGGTGCAGCGTGGAGTCCTCACTACAGTTATTGGAGGAGATCTCTCGCTACCGGCCGTCATACGCTCCATGGCCGGTAGCGACAATTGTTTTACCGCGGTCGCAACCTTCTGCGAAGACGTAATTTCGTGGAAGGAGGCGGCGGAGAAGGCCCGGGAGGACGATATCCACTCGGACCCAATGCTGACTTGAGTGTGGCTGCGGGTGGACGGGACGAGTTTTCCCCTCCATCCGCTACAATAGCCAGCCGCGAGGAGGCGACGTCCGCGTGTGCCGTACGTCGCCCAAAAATAGAGAGTTTACTCCCAAAATTAGATGGTGCCCGCATCAGGGGGCAGCCGCTACGAGGGATCTGGATGTCCCGGATCCCTCTTATCTCAGGCGCAGAGTGGCACACCGTGTGGTTTTAGTCGGTCCGATTCCGACACACCACCCCGCCGTAAACCCCGGTGGGGTGACATGGGGCCCTAGGGGGTATCCACACGTTAAAAAAAAAAAAGAAAAAAAAGCGCTACGAGTCGCTAGTCGCTGTCGAGATAAAAAGTTTTTCTAGTTACAGAAATATTTAATAACAACCCGGAGTTTAGAAATCCGGGCCTTAACCCCCGTGCGTCGGAGAGCATGTAATCCATCGATCCTGCACCCGATCTCTCCCCGGTCGTGTGGAATAGTCGTCCCATTGGATTGTGAAAGTGAGGGAACAGAGAGTACACCTGTACTTGTGCACACACTTGTGCTCTGTAACATCTCCTGCGTAGTTGGCATATCTCCGTTTAGACTGGCCAACGTGGCCGACATCGAATAGGAGTAAGTACATCATTGTGTTAAATACCGGTAACATAGTAGGACAAATTAAAAGTTTATTATTAAACGTATTGTTAATGTGTAAACAGACAGATTATTGTGTTGAGAACCCATTTAATGTTCAATAAAGCATAATAAAATAGGTATCAATAAGTATACAAAAAAAATAGATGCAGCAGAAGTTTTTGCGGCTGCTTAGTTATGTAACAAAACCAAACTCCTTTCGCACTTATTTGACAATCTGTCTGCACAGTGGAAGCTAATATCATTATCAGTGATACGAAATACCAGCCAGGCACTCAAACGACTCAATTGTATGTCCCCGGAGAAATACGTCGCAAAGGGCTTTTGATGTGTACAAGCAAACTGCGCAACAGTCGCCCGAGGAGCGACGGAACGTGCCTTGCATCCTACCTGACGGACCTGTGTGGACATGGCTTTTAAAGGGGATTAGATTCCACTCCCTCTTTGCCTTTTCAATGTACTAGATAAGCATCTGAAACGAGAAAACTCTTTGAAACTTTTTAACATTATTGTAGAACAATTTTATAACATGCAATTTCCTAACAATGTAGTCGGTAATTAGTTACTTATGTCGTAAATGCATTTGTTCATTATGAATTCCGCATGCGTAAACTTACAGCAGTCAACGTGAAGGTAGACTAATTAAATTTTCATAATTCCTCAAACATTCTACACGAGTAAACTAAATGAACTTGTGCATGACATTTTCGCTCATAGAAATCTCTATTAACTTGTATACAAACTCTAACGAAACATTGAATTACCATCACTCGCCTTTATTCATACACAAAGATAGTGAATTACTCGTATAAATTGAACACAGTACGGTCTGTTTAAATCTATTGTCTTTACGGCTCTTTGTAAACAATTTAATAAAGCTCAGTAAATATTGGAGGTCTAAATAATTCAAAAATAAATAATATGGGTCTAAATCTACTCGTAACTTATTCAAACGACATGTGGACGGGATAATGTATAAAAGTGTCTCTCCACACTCTTCGATAAGCCTTTTTTATAGATACCCTTCCAATTTTTATATCCTTTCGGATGATGTGTTTATTTCATACAAAGCTAGTAGAGTACAAGAAACCTCAAAGATATTCTCAACAGCTTTTATGGTCGATTTATGTTGGTATGAAACAAAAATTGACAACTTTAACTGCCTACATTTATTAAAAGGAAACATACACTGTACACTTTATAGCAGGTCATTATATTTTATTGGAGACAAAAATGGAGTTTCGATAACATTGAATAAACTCTCTCATCCAAGAACTAGATAATGAAAGAAATATAACTAGCTTTTAATGGAGGTCTTTCTTTATTGTAAAAAAACTGAAGAATTCTATTAAATGTGCTCATTACTGAAAGATTTCACGAGGTATTTTAACAGTAAAACTCAATGTTGAGATAAAAGTAGAGTGTGATATTGAATATTTTAATAACGAACGAAGTATATTTACATATTTTACAAACCTTGTCGAAAAAAATCCAATTAGTGGCATTAAGTTAAGAATTATTTATTTCCCAAAGATAATTTTCGATTTAAAGAAATTGCTAAAGAAAAATCAAAACGAACTTTATAAAATTTCAATTTGCATAAATGCAATAAATGTAGCGTTTGAGGAAAATTTCTAACCCGCGCTTTGATATGAAGTTTAGATAACTAAGATTAATTAATAGTGAATGGCACTGTAACGACTGATATTTACGGTACTGTAACTGAAATTTACCATTTCTACATTATAATAATAGATTTAGTACATAGGTGATTTTAATATGAAACGTTACTGAGAAATTTCAGAAACTTAAGTAATTTTGATTTGAATTGAATAACAAATGAGGTGTTTTTTGAAATATTCCAAAGCGATATTCTCGATAGAAATGTTTTAGAGCAATTCTTATAACGAAGGGTATGACTTATTCATGCCCTGAAAGGTAGACGCAATAAGTCCGAAAGACTTCAGATGGTGAGACGTACTCGTATAATAAACGAGACAATAACGAACATTGAGTGGCCTTACGACGATGCAAACAACAACATCTATCTAACTCGTCTTCAACTTATGTATTCATTTTTGAACTCACATTGCATCACAACAATATGGCACAGGCGTAAGTTTGAAAGTGTGTGTTTTGTATGTTTGTTACTTCTTGACGCTCAATCAGTTGTACCAATTTTTAATATTATTTGCTCTAGAGGTAGTTGACACCTTGTCTGTGCGGAATCTATGTCGAACTCGAATCGACCAAAAACTGCATGCTGTCTCGGGTACAAGTAGTCAGGAAACCAAGTGTACCCTAAAAAGGAAATCTCTGTAACTCTGACATACCTCAGGCCAGCTACGGCTTGTAGATAGCCCACTCCTGTGTAAGAGTTGATGGTGTCTTACAGATGGCCACCACTCAAGACTGCTTCTGCTAAGGTGATAGGTGAAACCTTTCACCCTCAGGCTTGCGCTTATGGAGGACGAAGACCGTTCTGCAATCTCCAGCGCCTGAATCGCCTGCTGTACCTGGCACGTTGCTGCGCCTGTCAGAACGTGAGAGTTCTAAACCTCTCCTCGTCCCGCTACGCCATCTCCTTCGCAAGCATTGCTTGCTCACAGAAAGAGACGGTGGAGTTTCATATGCTTTTGCTCCGTACCATGGTCGCAATCGTGCTACCTAGCGAGAGAATTGCCACTCTGAAGGTCGCCATAACGTCACGCCACTGTGCTACTCACGCCACACATTCTAGGTTTATTTTTATTTCAAAAAAGTGTACTGTTCCGGCGAAATGATCACAAAGAGTTATATAACAAAGTGATTCCACTTTTTAGTGTATCTGATAAACTGCGAGGCGCAGCTAATAGTTTACAAAACTAGTTAAAGAGAAAAGGATTCTGTTATTTCACGGACAGTTAACCAAAAAAAAGTAATTTCGCCGGGGTAAGGCCGTGGTTAAGCTCGACCAGAGTGACACCTCGACCTCATCGAAAATTGATAATTAACAATTGTTTAGTTGCTTTTCACCGAGTGAATGCGGTTACCGGCGTCCAAACCCAGGTGGAGTCATGCTCTTGATTCTTAGATGCACTACTGACTCAGCAGGTGTCTATTGGTTGCGGTATTCACTTCACATCAAAGGGCCCAGTGTGAGTTTATTTCACATCAACTGCAATTGGTGAAGACTTGTACAGACTAGTCGCAAAACCTAACGCGGTCACCGCAACGATCGTGTAGTATGTGATATAATGACCCGTCCACTCCTTGCCTCCCTGTACCATAAAGAGTATCAAAACGTTATATCACATAGTCGAATGAAATGCTTTACTTTGATTATGTTTTTAATTTATTTTAAACACAAATTGTGATATCTTTTCTCAGTCCTTTATATAAATGGACTCTGAAACGATCCTTTTTATTACAAATGCTATCATTTTCACTGGAAATTTAAACCAACGTCGACAATAACTTTATTCTTCTGGTTTATCGTTTTCTATTAAAGGTATATAGATTTGCCAGATATTGTTTGGTAACTCTCGCCCATAAACATCTAAGCAGGTTTTCATTAAAGGGGCACAAACCTATAATCAAATTAATACATATGTTATTTCAAACAAATTAATATACTTTTCATGTTTTTACCACATTTTTAAACAATTTAATTAATTCCCAGTAGTTCTATGTACTTAGTTCCACATGAAACTTTTGCAACCTTAAAATATATGACTTTTGCCTTTAGTTCCATGTAATTTTATTATACTTTTACAACTGACGTTACTTTTTTTTCTATAAAACAAAATAACGTGTGCGAAAGGATTATCACAGGAGGTCATCGCGAATGTAATAGATGCCAAACATAAGTTTTAGTTTTTATTTATCATAAAATCTTGACTGTCTGTCTATTATGCCATTCATATAAAAGCAGTTTGATAGATTTGAATGAGTTTCTTTTAAATCTTAGACTTAAAAAAATGTACATTCAATGTCAGCTGTAAAACTACACAATTGTTTTTATTATTATTAATTAGTTGTAGTTAGTATTTTTAATAATACATCAGGTCAATCAACAACAATATTAAATATTTATTGATTTATTTACAACTTTATGCATAAATAACGGTGAACTTAATGCCCAAGGCATTTCCTCTTTTCCTTATGATTTTGTTTAAGAAAATAAAAATATATCCATTCTCACTAGTTGTATGTATGAAACTAGTATATTGCAAAAGTTCCAAATGAAACTTTCTACATGGAACTACTGACAATAGATAATTTAACAACCCCTTCCTTACAAAAGCTGGTCTCGCAACAGACATCTTCATAAGACTTTGTGTTAGATAAGCGACGGTTCTACACTTTTGTTAGTTCACCTTTTGTAATAAAATGCGTTGTTTGCTCATGAATACACATTTGTTGTATACTAACTTGTCCATAAAATCCCATAGACCAGCAGCTAGTATTTACACCTAAATTAAGATTTGTCGCACAATGATTCACAACAACATCAGTATTGACCTGAAAAACAAAACATTAATTTAAAAATCCACCTTCATCCTACGCCAAAAATAGTCACCCATAGTTTTGAGCGGTACACTTACCGCGTAAAACGGCAAACGTGGCACGTGTGTCTTTTGACTTATTTAAATATCAAGAGTAAGTGCATTATCGTGTCATAAAAGATTATTTAACTAGTATTGTTTGTTAGCCTCTTCAACTTGTTAAGGTTTGTATAATAGTAATAATACGTTTAGGTATTTTGAGAGGTAGACTGTATAACAGAGTGCTAACTGATAACATTAATCGATATGTATGTTTCATTCAGTTCAGTCTAGTGATGTCCAGTGATGGTCATATCTCGATTACGGTCTCGATTGCGATTCTAATAATATAAGAAAACAAGTAAATGAATCTTACCATGACATTCTGACCCTCTTGTTCAAACCTTGTAATGTTGGGTTTCTGTTCAGGCAATATTCTCCAGCGCGTATTAGACACCGCATTTTGGCTCAGATACAATGGTAACGAACCACACAAACCTGGTATAGGATCCGTGTCATATCTTATGTATAGAGGCTAAAAATTTAAAATTCTATTTGATTTTGATTTTATTGCTATTATTTTAAAGTACGAACCACAAGTGCAGATGTTCCTAGGTGGTAATAAAATGTTATCTATTGATCAAGAACAAACTCTTCCTTTTATTTGTAGTCGACTATTACAGTGCTAGTATTACACATTAATTAATGTATGTGTATGTGTAAATTAAATTAAGAAAAACAACATAGCTAAGAACTACTTTAACTCTTTTTTGAAACCGATCTTTTTATTTGTATTTTGTTTTGTAGGCATTCACGAGTGAATCAATAAAAAAAATGCATTAGACTTTCTTATCGTTCATCTCCAGACAAATAGATATCTCCTTATATCTTATGTATTATACATGCAAAAAAGCATTCATAGTAAGTATATATTGCTAAAATTAAAGATAATTATCATAAAGCAATTTCATAAAAATGGTTATTGATTACGCATGTACAGAGTTGAGTAGAGTGAAGCAACGGAACCTTAAAATGGTACTGAAATGTCATCCTGCTCTAGTTATCCTACTATCCTGCTTATAAAAGCGAAAGTTTATAAAGAGAGATTTACATGATACAGTAATATAGCTCATACATCACAATAACACGTACGATTACTTTTTACTACGATGTCCGATATACACGCGCTTAGCGGGCAAAAGCTAGTAAATAGTATTTGACATAAACAAGTTTAGAATTATTACTTTAAATCATCAGCAAAAAGATCTTATCTTCTCCACTAACAAAATTAGAAAATTATTTATCATCTTATCGCAAAATGTTTTTTCTCAAAATGTCCCCTATTTAGATATTTTCTCATGTACCTACAGGGTTACAATCCTTACCTACTAAAGATACCTAATAACAGTATTACTTTATTTTGTCTGAAAGTAAAGAAGATAGCATTAGCTATCATCATTCACACTATGCTCGCAAATTACAGTTACATGTATGTACTTACTAGTACTTACATGTTTAGTACACATATCTAAAAAAGGGTATTTTGCGAAAAGGGTATTTCGAGAAAATAACAATTTTAGGAAAAGACAGTATGGGCAAGGACATTTTGCGATAAGATAATATTTATGAGTACGTGGACTAGATTTCTATCAGCAACCTTCTTTTTCTGGGATGATGATAACATTAGAAGAAACTCTTGGTTATACTTTAACTGTTCGCCTGTTCTATCACAATAGTCTGCACTCGTGATAATAAATGTTGATCTTTCCGTTGGAAGCAAATCAGGCACCGCAACAACTGTAAACCCATCCTCCAATTCTTGAGAGTATGTTATTTGGTTTGATGAAATTCTACCTCCCAGTAGGAGGCCAGTTTTACCTTCGATGGGTGGGTCCGTAGCTGTGAACAATACACTTTATTTTAATAGCACAATTCATGGCTTGGACTGGAGAACCCCTTTCCAATCCACTTTTCTATGTTACGGGAGCAAACGAACAGACAAGTCACTTGACTGTGAGTGACTACCGCCGGCAATGGACACTTTCAACTTAAAGTAAACTCGAAAAAGATACGTTATGATTCCAGTAGAAATGAAATAATAATAATAACTAATTAAAATAAAATCGAACACTGACACAAATTATTTCATTCGACAAAAATTAGTATCATCAAAAACATACCCGGCGCATGTATTGCTAATAAAGAGATTTTAGATCCAAACGTAATAGGTCCTGAGGATTGGGTGAGTGTCGTTGGTTTGTTCAGATTTTCAGTCATGTTACGGTATCTCGCAAGCATCAAGCCCCCTTTCTTCATTTGTTGCAAGAACTTATTCAGCTTATACTATTTTTAACAAAAGGTTAATTAATTAATTTACAGCTACCAACTCATTTTTTGAAGCGAATATTAAGCCACTAGTTTTGTACAATTCTTTGTTTCAAAAGTATTTAAAAGATATAATAAAATATTAAAATTACATGAATATTAAAGACTTGTTATTTTTAAAAGTTTATTTGACGTGAAGAAGTTACTTAGGATGGATTGAATGTGGAAGGCAGAGATAATTAACTGATTTAGGGTTTAAACAAATAGTTCTCTAAAACTAGAAAAATAGATAACCATGCTATGATTTTGCCCGTAGAAATGTTAAAGGGATACTTACCTACCATGTACGTAAATTTAAATATAATGACGAGAGAAATCACTGACCAATCTTTCTTATTTATAATAACATTCTGACTTACTTTTCCTAACGATCAACAAAATGAATGCACCTACCTCTTCCAACGTTGAAGCCTCGTACCAATTACCGATACGAACTCTGTTACAATACACAATACCCTTGTCGTTTGGCATCTTGAAACACATATTATGATCGCAAAATAAACTATTATGAGTACAAAAATAAATCTCGAAATTGAAAATGTTGAAAGACAAGAGGCAACAAACTGACACTAATAGAATGAGGTTGCATTACTAATAAAATAATACAGAAAAAGTTAAAAGTTTTCCTAACATTTAAATACTTGCTAAGTACCACCATCCCACCCCAAGCCGGCTGGTCACGGTGGGGGAAGAAGACCATAACCCTCCGCAAAATAGAACCAAAGAATGCAACCAAAATGAATTAGGAACTACAAATAATAAACTTAAGAAAGTGAAAAGAACTTGAAAATATGCACCTATAATATCAGATCACTATCATCAATAGAAAGAATGCTAGAATTGAACAATGCATTGGAAGGAATCAATTGGGATATCATAGGGCTCGCTGAAATTAGGAGAATGGGATGCAATATAGAAGAACATTAAAAATATATATTTTGTTACATAGGTAAAGACTAAGGGACTAAGGGACTTCATGGAGTAGGCTTTCTAATAAGGAAAACACTAAAGAATAACATTTTAAACTTCATAGGCATATCGGAGAGAGTTGCTCTTCTAAAGATGAACATCGATGCTGTCTTACTGTCGATTATCCAGGTTTACGCCCCTACAGATCACTCAAGTGATGAAGATATCGACAAATTTTATTCAGACTTACAAAAAGCACAAGAACAAGCAAGTAAGAATCTAATAGTCATCGGAGACTTCAACGCAAAAATCGGGCAACCTAAACAAGAAGAACAAGCGATAATGGGAAGATAAGGATATGGGCACAGAAACATAAGAGGCGAGCGACTAATTCAGTATGCATACGAATCCAAATTGTCGATAATGAACACGTACTTTAAGAAAAGAGGATCTCGAAAATGGACCTGGATCTCTCCTGACGGAAAAACTAAAAATGAAACTGATTTCATACTCAGTTATAATCCAAAAATAATTACGAACTTGGAGGTATTGAATACAATAAACTTCCCATCCGATCATAGAATGGTGAGATGCTCTACGAACCTTCAAATACCTAAAACCGACAGGAAGTCATTTAATACTCCAAAAAACATGTTAAAGTCCGCAAAAGAAAAAGAAACGTACTTAAAAAAGCTACAAACTAACTCAACAACACTTTACGAAACAATGAACAACACAGAAGATATACAAGTTCTGACCAACATGTTAGAAAAAACCATTATAAATAGCCTAGAACAGGACGAAGAATTAAAAAACCTACACAAGAAATATAAAATTATTAGCGACCAAACCCTGAAACTAATTTCTAGAGGTAGAGAACTTCTCACTACAAAAGACAAAACAAAAGAAATAAGATGTGAATTGAAGGAAATATATAAAAAGACACACAGAGCAATTAGGCAAGATTATGACACACATAGAAGAGTCATCATAGAAAGGAACCTGGCAAAATTTAAAAGTTCAAAGAGGGCTTTTAGGGAATTATCATCACATAAAAATTGGATATATGACCTGAATGACGGAAAAAACCAGACGAGGAACAGAGAACACATAATAAAGTACGCAACAGCCTTTTATTCAGACCTTTACAGAGAACCGCCACCAGAAGAAGCCCTAAAAGATGAACAATCCGGCAATAACATAAGAGAGTCTCCATTAAACGAATCAACCCAAAACCCTGTAAACCAATAAGAGATAATGAAACATATAAATAGATTAAAACCAGAAAAGAGTCCAGGACCGGACAACATCACTAATGAAGCCTTAAAACTTGGAGCGCCAATCCTGGTAAGCTACCTGACAAAGCTTTTTAATCTAATAATAGAACATGGACAAATACCAAAACAATGGTGTAGCTCAAACATAGTGCTGCTCTATAAAAAGGGAGACCCGCTTGATATCAACAATTACAGGCCTATTAGTCTACTATCTACTACCTATAAACTGTTCTCGTCGCTTATTCTAAGTAGAATAGCCACAGATATAGATCGAAATCAATCTATAGAGCAGGCAGTCTTCCGTCCACATTATTCAACAATGGACCATATACATGTTACAGAACAAATAATAGAAAAATATAACGAGTACAACATGCCATTATATATAGCGTTTGTAGACTATTCTAAAGCATTTGACAGCATATCACACTCATCTATATGGAAGGCCTTGAGACAAAATAACATAAGTGAAAAATACATAAGTGTGATAAAGAATATCTACATTCAAAGTGTAAGCAAAATCAAACTTGAAAAACATGGGGAAGAGTTCAAAATTGGTAAAGGAGTGAAACAAGGAGACCCTCTCTCGCCTAAATTATTTATAGCCGTCCTCGAAGACATCATTCAAGGCATAGAATGGAAAAACACAGATGACACAGTTCTTTTTAGTGAATCTGCAATTGAACTAGAAAACATGTTGAAAAACTTGAACATCCAAAGCAAAAAGGTAGGACTAGAAATGAATAAATTAAAAACAAAAATTATGACAAACAGTTCTAGAAAACCAATAAAAATAGAAGGAAATTCAATAGAATATGTGAATGATTACATATACTTGGGTAAACTAGTGTCTTTACAGGAAAACAGTAACGAAAAGGAAATAGATAGAAGAATTAACATAACATGGAATAAATACTGGTCTCAAAAAGAAATTCTTAAGGGTAAATATAGCTTACAGATGAAAAAGGTTATAATGGATTCATGTATCCTCCCAAGTCTAACATATGCAAGTCAAACATGGGTTTATACAGAAAGAGTGAGACAAAAAATTCTATCCTGCCAACACGCCATGGAGAGAAGTATTCTAAGAATAAGGAGAATACAAAAAATAAGAAATATAGATATTCGCAAGAAAACCAATTTAACCGACGCACTGCAGCAAAGTTTATCACAGACATGGAAATGGGCAGGACACGTAGCTAGATACCAGGATAAAAGATGGACACACCAAGTCACAAAGTGAAGGGGCCCAAGGGGCAAAAGGAGTATAGGCCGACCAAGAAAGAGATGGGTCGATGATATTAAGAGAGTGGCAGGAGAGGAGTGGATGGAAACCGCCACAAACCGTGAAAAATGGTTCAAGTTGGGGGAGGCTTTTACCCAAGAGGGACTACATGCAACAACAAATTAAATTTAATGTACACTAAAAAATTATTTCATCTGTTGTGTAGATAATGTAAAGCTTAATAAAAAAATAATAAAAAAAAAGTACCACTATCTCCATCCCTTCGTATCTTAAGATCTCTCCTCAAATTAGTGTGATGTAGGTTCTTGTGTCCCTCAAGGTGGTATACTTTCTCGTTTACCTTTTCGGTGTTTAATTATCTCCTATCTCTTGAACTTTGCAATACTTATCACTTATATGCTGATGACCTACAACTGTAGTTTCAGGTAAATGTCGGTGATATATGTTACAACAGTAAACGATAAAATTAACATAGATCTCAGGACTATTGAGAACTAGTCTGAGAGGTTCATGTTATAGGTTAACCTGACAAAATATCAGCCTATAATAATCGACAGGCGGTGTTCTTCGATTATCAATACGTTAAAGTGATTAAATTTCAGAATCTCAAGTGAAAACCTCAGCTTCAAATAAAAAACACCGTTGCGTGTTTTATAAAAAAATGCCATTTCCGATGCAACAGCAGTACTTTATGCTATGTAAATCAAACGTTTTACTCCTGTCTAAAATCCCAGCGCTATATCTTTATAAGTAAACAGCAATAGTCACATAAAGCTAATATGTGTGCGTGACTAGAACACACATATACGTGCAGGCCTTCGCTAATGACGCTAATTTGGTCTTTGACGCTACCACAGCCGCTGAAATCGAGAGATGTGCTAGTGCCACATGCGAATATGTTCAGGCGTGGGGAGAAAAAATTACATTAGTTAAGATTCGCACGAACGCAATGATCATCACGCGTGATCTTAGATATGACACACCACGCCTGAGTATGGATAGGACCGAAATCCGCACAGCTAACGAGATCAAGATTCTCGGTCTTATGATTGACTGCAAGTTGACTTTCAATTTGCATGTGTCAAGGATATGTCAGAAAGTCACGAATACATAAGCAGTTAACCAGAGCAGTAAAGGCGAGTTGGGGTCTCCATCCTGAGATTATACACGCCATTTACACCGCTACGGTTGAACCTGTTGTTCTATACGCGGCCGCCGCATGGACACCTGCAGTTGAGAAACTGGAAGTCAGGAAGAAGTTAAAATTCACGAAGCGTAGCTTTGCCCAGAAAATATGTAAAACTTATCGTACGGTCTCTCTCCACTCAAACATAGGTTTGAGTGGAGAGAGACCGTACTAGTTGTAAAATTATTTGTAAAATTATATTAGATTAAAGCACACGCCGGGATGGAGGAAAGTGAGAGAGCCGACCGCCTAGCGAAAGAAGCGGCTTTGGGATTGAGGCGGGCTCCGATTATGATCACTGCCCGGTCTCCTTCGTCAAGCGAAGAACCTGTATGGACTCGCTTGAGGAATAGAATCGGAGTATGTGTCTGGTGAGACCGCTTCAATAAGAAAGCTCTTCTTCCCAAATGCGGTGGATGCGTACAGAGTTATAGGGAAATTCGAAGCCAACAAGCACACCACACGGTTACTAACGGGACACGGTGGGTTCTCTGAATACTTGACGCGATTCAAGTGTAAGGAGAACTCTTCGTACATCTGCGACCCGCATGCGTCGGAGATTGTCCATTACTTGATCGCAAAAACCCTGCTTTCAATAATAGAGATACAATGTTGAACAGGAATTCAACATAAAAATTACTATTGAAAATTTAAGTGAAATAATATTACTATTATTATTTTTTAGTTAGTAGTAGTTCTTACTATTATAAGTAAGAACAAAAAGGCATTCTTAAAATACTGTACAGAAATTGTGAAGATAGTAAATTATAGAAATAAGATAGATTAACAAGATGATAATAAATAATAAAAGATTGTTGTTGTTCATCGTAACATAATAACTAGTAATATATTAAAATAGTGAGTAAGTACAGTATGTGTGTACAATGTTAACCCCTTTCACATGTACATACGTAGTGTTAATAAGTTGTCTAACTTATTAACACTACGTACATGTGGAAGGGGTCTATAAGGTCAAAAATAATAAATATATTGTATTAGTTAACTAAGAAATCAATGTAACTATTATGTAATTTTTTAAACATAATAAAAAAAAGGTATGACAGAAACAAGTTGGACAAAGACTTCAAATTATATATGTATATTGGAGGTGTTAGGAACAGGTTCAACACCCTGCGTTAGTGGATGCCTGTGTTGTCTAGATTTTCAGCTCCGTACATATTTGTTTAATAACATTCTCGGACGTTTGCTCGTTAACCATAGCAAAATATTGACGTACAGATAAATCTGACTGTTCTATTTATTCCAAAAAGAAGGAAAACTTGAAACAAACCCTATTCCAACTCGTCTCGGAGAGGCTTATGTCTTACAGTGGATCGTTAAAGGCTGTTCATGATGATGGTGATACCAATAAATATACGGTTATATTCTGCAGCCACAACTTGGTTGTACTCGTACTGGCAGTGCTTCCGTAGCGCTTAGATTGTTAGCATGATTATTCTTCTAAAAGAGGCTGTAACGTAACTGTCAGTTTTGCAAATATACATAATACTAGCTTTTACGCCTGGGGCATTTTTTTACATCAGTTTAGTGAGTTAAGCCTGGACGCCTAAAAAAACAAACAAACTCACATTGTAATACAACAATATTAGTTAGGGTTACTACCATTTAAAGGATTTCTTATTTCTAAACGTACATGAAGAACGTTAACAAATTTATCACATTTTATTTTGATACAGATTTGCGATCTGGTAATGTATTTGTGTAAAAGGAGCTTTTGTACTAAAGGTCAACATACATAATGCCACACAACGATAATGGTAAGTATCAACCGCAAACGACCGTTGTTGAGTCTAGTAAAAGCCAAGGGCGCCATAAGAATTTCATCCGTTAGAGAGAGAATGTCAACTATGTACATTACCTAAATGTGAAAATGTTTTACAGACATTTGTAGTGATAATTTTGTAACGTAGTAAACCATTATTCGGGCTAATTTTGACATTGTTTAGTAAATAAAGGTCAAAGATGGTTTATAGAATATCTGGACCTCGGACTTAGTTTTGATTTTAAATCATATTAACATTATTAAGGTAAAAATTTGTGTGGAACATCCATATGTCATATTTTATTTTTTATTTAGAGCCTACCAAAGAGACTCTTCTCTGCTTGATGGAAAACTTGAATAGAACCCAAGACACTTTCACGCAAAGACAGCTGAACAAATCTGGATGAAATTTGGCGTAGATATAGGTTACAGTCTGGAGTAGCACAAAGTATTTTATCTCGAAAAAATGTAGTTTATCCGTACAATGAGCAAGCTAAAACAACACACACGCGCGCCCCCGAGTACTACGACCTAGTAAGAGTTTATGTCAACGAAAATTGCACATATCAAATTATGTACCAAAAATTCACTTTCATTTCATTTCTTCAGAAACCTCACGAAATAAACTTGCGAATCCAAAGCAGTCGATTTGAACAAAATTGTAAATTAAAGTAATTTTATGCGGCTATAAAAACTCAATGGCGCTATCAAATTTTAAATGAGTTGTGGCTTGCTATTTGAAAATTAAATTACCTTTAAATATTGTGGAATAAAACTTTCTAAGAAATATAAAAATATTATTTATTAATAAAGTCATCATTTTTCGAAATGGTAATTACAAAAAAAAAACAGTACAAAAGAACATAAGATTTAAAATTTAAGGTGAAAGTGCCAAATACGAACTAAATAAAATTTACCATAAGATATAAGAAGATATTATGCACTTCTTTTTTAACATTATATATATCTTTTCGTCTTAAATGTGACATAAATGTAATGAATATAATATTTAATTATGAGTTTTAAAACTATAACACACCCATAGCTTTGGGAATTTCTCAAAAAATAAATTTAACGAAGATAGTTTTTGCTACGATTTCTTATTTTTAGACACTTTTATAAGAATTCTTGTCAAAAATTTTAAGCAATGTGGAGTATAAAGAATTATGTTTTTGATTTGGTTTCCACATCGCTGACCATTGTAAATATATTCTCCGCTGTAAATCTTCCGTGGATGTCGATGTAATTCCGGCAAGTAACTCCACACTCCTGCAGATGTAATAGCAAAACATAAATAAAAAAAAATGCGTTTACTTATGCGCATTGACTAACTTATTGCGTTCGTTAATATTTCACAGAAAAATTTAATTATCTGAAAGCTAAAAGTAAACTTATGAACTAGTATAACTTTTAAGCTAATTGTACTATATAAGGCTTCATTATTAGTTTTCTAATTAAATTTTAAACTAGAAAATAATGACGCCATCAAGTTCACTTTTTAAATTCAATTTGGATTCATTCGTTGATCAAGTTCATACCTAGTTAAAAAGTTTATTACATACCTATTTATATTACTGTGTACCTAAACCAATTCAAACCTCAGAAATTTCAGTTTAATATTAATTCTACCGTAAACATTTGAGAACACTTATAATGTTAAAACTCACAGCCCCAAAGAAAGTCTGTATCCAGTTTTGATTCATTACACACAAACTTTGGTCAGCGATACAATTTTTTATGATGAGACGAGCGCCGGTCTGAAAAATTGAAAGTAATAAATTTCTGTTAAACCTATTTCATGTGAAAGTTTAATTTTCGTAACAATAAAAGGATACTTTATGGTCTTCAAAGATTTTAAAACTCCCAAAGTTACAGCAAACTTTAATGAGCAAACAGCATTTTTTAGCATGTATGTACATGCTGTTTGCTCATTAAAATGTGGTTAGGTGTTATGTCTATGAGAGTCTTTATTTTTCAAGTCCTTGCGATATTTTATTATTGTAGACATAATGTTAAACTGGCAGGCAAATTTATTTCAATCCGTTTAGCCATATTTCAATGAAAGGGTAGCAAACTTCCATCTATTTACACAAACTTCTATTGCAATATTATTACATTTTAAAGGTATAAAATATAATAACGTTTCTTGATGTTACTTGTCGCTAATTTGAAATTAATTGTAATTTTTCCTAGGTTTGTATACCAGTTTTTATGGCATGAAGAACAAATTATCAGACAGGTCACGTGATTATAGCTACGAGTAAAACTGCGTATGCGACAGTTCTCTTTCAACAATTCTTACGGTTACGTACGGTACGGTTACGGTGCTCTGTTCTCTAGCATTATTGGTTAATTTTTTTTTTTTAACCACGTGACTTAGCGTTGAGAAACGTCATGCCCGTACATTTTTTTGTTTTCTAATAACGTTTACGTTTGTAGAATGTCATCTTGGCTAGAGGGACTGCAATAGAAGAGGATTCAGTGTGTCGCCGTCTTTTGAGTGCAACTACCTCGTCTCGCCCTTTGTATAGGGCCTCCAGTTATCTCGCTTACTAGTTGAAAAGGAATTAAAGATTTGCTTCATGAGTGTTTAACTCATATAATAATAGGTTACTGGTTGCGTAGTGTAACGTATAAGCAAGAAATATATACTTAAGTATTAATGGAATTCACCCATTTTAAACGCAAGAGTTAATCCCTCTACACAAATTTTAATTTCCCACATAAACTGGGATTCGGAATGAAAACATGATTAACATAGATCAAGTTCATAAGCGGACAGAACATTAACATATTCGACCATGTCAAATAACCGTGGGAGAGCCACGCTTCGAAACATACGTGTACAGGTCGCCTTGACCAGAGTATTACGAAGGCCTCACAGAAAACCGGTGTCAACAATTGATTTTATTGCCTTCACCTACTGAATAAGACTACCATAAAGCCAATCCCTTCCTCTTAAATCTAGGGGTTCTCTAAAAGCACAAGACACTCGCGATTGTTCAATAGCGAGAGTCCATTGGTGACAGAAGTCACTCACCGTCGGGTGACCCGTCTCCTCGCTTCTCCTCTGAGTCATAAAAACATCTAATGAAAAAGCAGTATTTAACAAATTGTAATTTTTATTTTACCTTTAATTTAATCATGATCCAAGTCATGCAAAATTATCTTCATATTGTAGAACATTTTAAAGTAAACAATAGACAAAGAAAACTAGTATAATCTTTAACATTACACAGTTTAATTTATAGTTTTATAACAAAACCGAACGAGTTTACGGTAGTCGCATATAATGTGGCGTTTGGTATCTCACTTGCCATATGACAGTCAATACTAGTACTCTGCGTGCTCACTCGTTAACCATATTTAGTTTAACCAATGAGTTCATAAGAAAGTCAAGATAACGCGCGCTACTGCTCACGCTTTCCCATGTTATATACTTTCGTTCTAATTACATCCCACAGATTACAAAAAAGTAGCAGGAAACAAGTTATACACTGGTATATTTTAGATTTTTTCTTTATTATTGTTTAGATGTAAGAAAGAACACTTCTAGCGCTAGCGAATCCAACTGGAATGGCGACTGTAATCAGTAGGTAATGATATTTTTTACAAATATATTTTATTTCATCTGTAGTATGTCATTTTTATCTGTGCGATGATGGATTAAAATACAGAGTATCACCACCCCTATTAATCCCACGTATGTCGTAATAGGCGATTATGGGAGTAAACTACACAAGACAACAGCTCTGCAAAGAGAAGAAAACTTGAAGGAAACCCTATGGCAACTCGTCGGGCGAGTGCGGTATAGCAAGCTAAAAACTCATTTCTAAGGAGAGACCTGTGTCCAGCAGTGGACTTTAAGAGGTTGTTGATGATGATGATTTGTTTCAAATTTCTAAATACCTTAGCAAATTACAATGTTATACCTACCTTGACTGGACTACCGAAACCTTCAATACGTTCCGAAGGCAACAAGGGCATTGCTGTAAAACGACAATTACTGTCGCTCATGGCGCTTAGACGAAGGGGCATACGATCTCTTGGCTCTGGTGTTACAGCTGGTGTGAATCGGACGTACAATGGTGCTGCCTAAACATAAAAAATAATAGACCAAAAAGAACCCTACATTACAAACTTTATTTCATTTGAACCGACATGTAGTGTCATCTTTGGAAATTTTCTCAAACTAAATTTTTACAGTCGTGTTTTACTGATTTAGTTTATTGTTTTTCAAAGTTAAGTAACAAATTAAGACTAGAAATATGAGTAGATACGTTCCAATAGAACTTAATAATTCACTTAGTACAAAAGTTCACCAAAAGACAATTCATCAAAGGAAACGACATAGAGGTAACGACAAGTTATTATAACAATAGTAAAAATATGGCTCATTGTAAATATTTATCAAAAGGTAACGTACTGTCATTTGATGCACTTTTTAATGATCATTTCCGTAAATTCGGTTCTATTTAGTCTCATACTGTTGATATAATTTGATTTGTAATTAATGTAATTTTATTGGAAATTAACTGCAATTAGAAAGTATAAATATTATAACACAGATATTGTAAAAAAGATAATCTGTTAATTACAATAAATCGCTAGTGTCAAACAATAGTAAAGTAAAATGAACCTCAGGATCTCCATAATTCTCTGCTCTGAGCAGAAATTCGTCGCCGTAATTTAGTTTACCACGAAAATTTTCACCATGTACACTGCAATCAGACATTTCTATTTTAGAGATATACAAAATTAAGCCACATGAACTCGCCTTATTATAAAATTGTAGAGTTTGTTAGACGTTTGTTTTTGTTTAAACCCATTTTTTTACCATTAATGCAAGTGACACAGTGGAGAACAGTTAATTAAGTATGATATGCTAAAAATGACAAATGCTCATAGACCAACAGATTTTATGGTAAGGATGAAGTTGGGTACCTGACAATGACGAATGTATTTCGACAACATGGTGTAGTGATAGGTGATAGGGTCATCATACATCCATCACATATATTCTGTGTATAGTCCACTTGACGCTCTCGTACCAAGCTAGATAGCGCTAGACCATATTGCAGTTTCGTACCAGGAACGGCAGGTTTAGCTAAAATAAGCATTTCAGATTCAAAGTATATATTAATTAACTGTAAAAATAATATTATAGTGAGCTATGTTTTGAAAAGTGTTGAATATAACAATATTTGGATGCCATATAAACTTTGACTACAACACGTAAAGACTACAGCGGGGAACTTCCTCTTGTTACTTTGAAGAAAACAATATTGTTTGCTTTTGTTAATAAGTAAATAACGTAACAGTAGCAAAAACTTCCTTTTTACGGAGAGGTCTACGTCCAGCAGCGAATTGACGGATGGGATATTAATACTAATAATAAAAAGTGCAACAGTATATATATATTTTTACATTACCTAGTATATCAGATGCAACTAATTGGACGTTGAACCCAAATTGCACAAATGTTCCACTTATTGCAAGTGGTCTCTGTAATCAGAAATCATATTATTGTAACTGCTTAAACATGAATCTATGTGGTGAACATTCTAAGACTACTGACCTTTATTATATACTATTATTACTCTTATTTCTCACAAAATTTTGTAATTATACGCATTCAATTGTGATATCAATTTGACGACTAAATTTTTACACTGCAGTGCACGTACTAGCACAAGTGTTAGGGGTTCAATTCAAGTACAATAAAAATGTGTAGTATTTAGGTACTTAACTGATTATCTTTGTCGCAGGTCGATGGTTGTAAAGTGTTAGTGTTATTTGAATGTATGTAAATGTTTGGCAATCCCACTTCCAAACATTCACATACATTCAAATAGCACACGACAATGGTGCCAGCGTCCAAGACCCCGACTTTCTCGAACAGTTCAAAACGTCTTGGTACAACGAGGTGTAAAACGTCCGAGTGGCTGTAACCACACCACATACAAGCCACAGATTCCGACGTGGCTACTATCACGACACGAGAAGAAGTTACAGCTACACAGACGGCCCAAGTTTAAACTACGCGCGCTGGTAAGGAGGTTGTAATAACTGCTTATTCCGACGTGGACACTATCACAACATGAGAATATGAAGTACGAGTAGGTTAGCTACTACACGGGTCAACCGAAACTGACGATCAAGGAGGTCGCTCCCGCTCCCTGCCCCGCGAGGGATGACTATCATTCCATTTAAGAATACCGAATAACTAATATTCGTGTTATCTGCAAATATTATTCTAGATGTTCTTTAGATAAATTATTAAAGGCCCGTGATATAAAGATATTTTTTTAAGTGGTGCAACTCAGTTATCTACACCGGGTTAGAAACAACCGGGGTGAGACAACTCAGTAAGTTGTCTCACCCCGGTTGTTTCTCAAGATCGACAACATTAGATTTGGTTTATAACTTGTCTATTATGAAAAAGAATTCTTAAAATAATTCAAAATGATATTTTTTTAGGTGTAAATAAATTTGAAGCTTGCCGGTACTTTAAATTTTCACGAAGTCATAATACAAAAAAAGTACTTTAAAAGACTTTGCAATAATTGGAGCATATAATACCTCTTTTAATAAATTGCTGAATAATGTTCGAGATTTTTGAAGTAACAGCTCTCTTCTGTCACGTTTTCGCAAAAATAACTTAAAATCATACTGCAACAAACAGAAGCCGACCGTTACTTATGGATACGGTTCATTACCCAAAATTATTTATCATCTATCACCAATAAGAGTTAATAGTCAACTGCGGTCATGAGCTTACTATGCCATGCTCACTAGATGGGTTGGTTTAGGGTTTGTTTCAAGGTTTTCTTCTTTTTTGTAGAGCTTTTATGTCGCAGAGTTGATACCCTTATTCGCTTTATACGGTACGATTACGAGTTGATGACACTGTACTTTTCATCCGTCATCACAAGGACAACACTAAACAACAGTAAAATTGTTTAGCCCGATAACGAAATTATCTTCAATTTCTTAGTTCAAGGACGATCACGTTTTAAATAATTCCGACGAACTTCTCGAGAGGATTTGGAGTCGGAATGGTTTGGTAAAGTAACAAATGACAGAAAGTAAAACTAAAGTAAACTTAGCAGAAGACACAGGAACTTATTCTACCAACAGATGTAAAACTGTAATTTTTGTATGTAATGTAATATGTACGATTGTTAATAACAGAGTACTTCTTGTTAATACAATGAAAACTCGGTTATTAATGATCTTGTTTAACACATCTGTGAATCGCAAAAGTGTGATATCTTTGTAAATTTATTTATATCCTAAAACTATTACATACTCCATTTTTAAGTCTTTCTTCACTCCAATTTCCCACAAGAACTGAATTATTATAAGTCATTATGTATAATAAAATGAAGTTGGAATTTTAAGTTATTCTATTTCAAATCGTTATATAGTGTTAGTGTCGTATTGATCTATTGTCACATGTCATGTCAAAAAATAAACAAAGAAAATTTGGTAATGAGTCTCATTTGGATTCACGGTAAATTGCACTTTAATTTAATTTTTTTAAATGATTTTTAAATTTTTGATAAATGAAAAAATTAGAAATATACTAGCAATTACAAAAAGCCACTTATCAAAACAATACTTTTTCAAAGAAAAAAAAACAACCAAAATATGTCATCTGTCATAATCGTGTATTGTTCAGTGTTCGGAACCGTACGATAATTATCGTACACTTACGATAATTTTGTGCCTGCGTACGATGTACGATAGCATATTACTATCGTACACAGATTGTACGATAATTTCTATCATGACGCAAAATTTGAGAATTTATATTATTTCACTCATGCGCTGATAGTCTAAATTTCGCAATAGCATGATTTTATTTTGTCCAATAAAATCTTGGGAAAATACCAGGAAATACAAGTTCTCTATTCCTATTGATTCTTACGATCCGCTCTGCTAAGTTTTACCATTGCCGATACGGTAACTTTATCCAGTACCTGCTGTACACGCTTTCTTATTGGTTAGTATAGCATCTACCAATGCGAACAAGAGAATATAAGTTCGATATTTCGATTATGGCCGTGGTCCGAATCACGCTTACAGCGCTCATAGCGTACCAACGTGCGGTCCAATTCGTGCTTTTCACGCTTACCGTTGGCGATTTCTAAGTGATAACACAATTAATTAATCTTTATGAATACATTTCTTCTTTACATATACAAAAT
Organism: Hypercompe scribonia; assembly: GCA_949316085.1. NCBI lineage: Eukaryota > Metazoa > Arthropoda > Insecta > Lepidoptera > Erebidae > Hypercompe > Hypercompe scribonia. The sequence continues at coordinate 12,120,586 of OX438971.1, read as the reverse complement.
TTTGGCATGTTTCATACCCAACTTGCATGGGAACAGTGAAATTTTGTCAGAGTGAATTTTAAACTTGGCGCATTTATTGAACTTCCCTTGAAGTGGAAAGGAAATCAGTTCAGGTCTGTACTACGTGTAAAACATTTGGGTTTCAGTGTTCTGTTGATTTGACAGCGGTGGTTTAAAAAAGATAAACTATAGAGTACTTGCATGCATATCAATATTACAATTTATATTATTTATTTATCTATAATAGACATTATCCTAAAAAATACGATAATTTCGATCCATGTACGATAATTTTACGCCCCCGGGTACGATAATCAGTTCACTTCAGGTTGCTAACACTGGTATTGTTACATGGACCGGGGTTACCGGGGTCATGTAATGAGCTCATTTCCTGGAACAATTTAGGTCATGAAACTCATATGACGGTTCAACGCGTAATGTTTAGTTGATAAATATTCTTATTCTAAACTATTCGCTGTAGATCCAAGTGTTTATAATCTCTTTGTGTCGCAAAAACATCATACAGTGAAGTAGAAATGAACCACTTTAAAATTATTCTTTTTTTATGGGTATTCATTGTAAAATACACTAAATGCCTCACTCCTATGTCCTTAGATAAAACGTATGAACAAGGAATTAAAGCTTATACAGACGAAAGATGGTCTAGATGCATCGAAAAATTTGAAGAATCGTTACACATGTATAAACTTATAAAGTCTGTTGTAATGAACTGTAGACTGAAGTGTGCATCAAAAGTGTATGAAAGTCATGTAACACAAGATATTGAAGACCTTAAAATTTATGAAACTTTTTTTAACCGCAGAAATTGCATAAATCAATGTCAAGATATTGGGTTCCGAGCAATCAACTTGAAAAATATACCTGAAGAACATGTATTAAGCAAAATGCATGCCAAAAAACCGTACGAGTATCTACATATGTGTTACTTTCAAATGCATATGTTTCTGAAAGCTGCTTCAGCAGCATATACATATTTTTTAGCACATCCTGATGATACTGTTATGAAAGGTAATGTACAATATTATTTAGATCAACCAGAAGTAGACGCCACAGAAGTGATGGACCTTGAAGGTGATGATTATGTTCTTCTTTATAACCTTGGAATAAAGTCTTATTTTAAAAAGAATTGGGCAGAAACAGTTGCTAGCATGGAGGAAGCAATAAAGAATTATATTACATCAGAAAATCACTGTCGTGTAGAATGTGAGCACCAACCAGGACAAGAGTGGTCATCTGAATTTGTAATAACATTGTCTAATAATATGGCTTCACTGCTTCATTGCCATCAATTGTGCCAAGATAAACTTAAACTTTTAAAATATAACTCAGGTGTTGAATTTCTCACAGACATACTTAATCATCTACAGATATCTTATTATCACCTTGAAAAGATAGAAGATGCAGTAGAAGCTGTTAAAACCTCTCTGGTTTTGAAGCCAGGTGATGAAGATATGTTGGCAAATGAAAAGTTTTATGGTGATCTTGTTGACAAGAAAATTGAAAGTCAAAGATCTGATGTTACTGTTTATTATGCACGGGACAAATATGAGAAAGAACTGCTTAATTTGTTTCATCAAGACAGTAAGGAAAAAGTGAATGCAGTCTGAATTTGAATACTCTTAATTTGGACCAAAACAGTGGCTTCATATTTTTACAATTTTGAAACAATTTTTTATTATTTTTATAAGTAAGGTATAGCACTTTTAAAGCTATTAATCAATTAATAAGGATATTTGTCATATATGTCTATTTTTATAGAATGCATATTTAAAATTTTACTTATTTGTTTATTAAACAGTGCTTTTGCACATAAATATTATTTACTAATGAATTAAAATGACTGCCGTTTCATGCCATAATTAGAAATATAAGTGAAGCTCTATAAAACCAAAGACTACTAGTAGACTAAACTATTTTAATAAAATATGAATAATGTATTTGTACTGCCACAGGGTGATTATGGTCGCAGAGAAACAAAGCCCTTAAATACAAAAAAAACTAATAAATATTTATAACACTCAAGTCTCTGAATTTATTTAAATCTTGTACAGAAAATGTATATAAATATATAACAGAAGTTAAGAATTTCTTCTGTTACTATCGTTGATTTAGAATAATTTCCAGTCTCCATGTCTCCCACCCTTGCTTCGGTACAAAAGGATGGGCTTGACTGGAATGATATTGGCGCCAGACAAAACGCGTGTTAAGCAATTATTTCGTTTTTTTTACTGAGTAAGTGTGGTTACCAGTATTTAAAACCCTTCCCTCTGCTCGCCCCTATATTCAGGGCAGACTGTAAGGGTTGCTAACCACTTGACACTTACTTATGTGACAATTTTTAAGTGATTGAAGTAGATAAATTTTATGCATAATAGTTAAGTATTATGCATGTTATTTACAATTTTACTATTAGAATTTATTCATACAAAATGGAATTCAGTACAACAGTGTGAAATTATACATGTATAACACTAGAAGAGTACAAAAACTCTTAGTTTTCTAAACTCAAAGTAATTAATAGGTTTAGCAGTATTCTGCTCGGTCTGTTTAATATTAGTAATATTGCACAATAGTTGGTTTGTTAAATATATTAACAGGTATATCAAAGTACTGATAAATTTCATATACTAGCATTTTCCCGTAGCTCTGTCCGCTTGCCGCGTGAATGTCGGTTATCGCGGTTAAAAGTAGCCGAAATCCTTCCTCTATTATCAATTTGTCTTCATTAGCAACTTCGTTAAATCAGTACAGCAGTTTAGCATGGAAGCTTGACAAACAAACACATTCGCATGTATAATACCAAGGTAGGATTTATGTGTGTAGGTATGTATATTATATGCTCAATTTCTCTATCATTGTTCCCTTACAGAATTTTAGTAGTTCTTCTTCGTCATTGATATACTATTTAATAATTGTATAGGTATTTTAAAACCCCACCAAAAACTATCAGTTTATATTTGCAACAAATGTATTTGTCTGTGTAACAATAGCTTTTAAACGGATGGATGAATTTGGATGATGTTTTCGTTTTTTATTTTTTATTTTTTTTTATATGATTTATAAAGATCAGCCCACGAAGTTGTTATGCAGAAATTCATTTCCCGCTGGACAAAGGTGGCTGGTTGGCAACTATAGTCAAAAGCTGTACAATTTTAAGTAATATCTTACATTAATGTGAGAATTATTAAGAAAGTAAATTATGAAAAAATAGGTCAATTCGTCCAGAATGATAGACTGCAGAAAACTGATGTCAAATAATACTTTCTTTATTTTTCACGGAGTGAGTGAAATTCCGGAAGTGAGAACACTATTAAAGTATGAGTACAGGTCTTGTTTTAACAAAGTTATAAAATGTTTAGGTTTAAAATTTAGTTTTTGTGCTAAGTATTACTTTAACCAGCAAATAAATGGCCTGTAATAAGGAATTATATAATATGAACAGAAGTATATGCAACTGTAACGAAACAATGAGCACCGTAATTAATAAATCTTACTTCTCAGCAGGCCACAACTTTATATTTTTAAAGTTATGTTTTATTTTGTAAGTACATAGTTGCAATAGCAAATTCAAATCTATATTATTAATTATTAATAGGATTTGAAATTGCTATTATATATATTATATACAAATATCCTCTCAATATCCAGGAGTATCAGAGTAAACTCTGATGCTTCTGCATATCACTAATACAGTAACACAATATTCAGGAGCACAGAATAGAAAATTTATTTCTGTTCTGTGCGCCGAAGTATAGCGACGAATGAGTATAGACAGAAGAAATTTTAAGTTTTGGCTTTCCACAATAACTTTCGGCGTCCTAAGACTCAATTGATCTAATCATTATAAAAAAAAATGTTTAAAATGGCAAATAAATGTAACTGTTTTATTATTTGTAACTAGCTATATATAACTATATGGTATATATAAAAAAGTAAAAACCAGAAACCAATGTTTCAATGTTGGCAAAGTCTTAAAATAACATCATTTAAATAAAAGTATTGCAAGTGTATAATTTAATATAATTATTAATATACGTTGTCTAGTAACGTGTATATACAGAATTATTGATACACGTTGTGTATATCACAATAATTTCATGACTAAAACGAGTATCAAGCTCGAGAGTGTTAAGTAGAACAATTTTGGTTTTTTTCCCTGGCAACTCAATTCATCACAATTATACTAACAATCTACCACTTAACTCTTATCCTTCTTAAATTTCTTGTCAGTTATGGAATATTAAAATTATTTCATTGTCTATCTACGTTTGATTAATTTGATCATTATATTTACATCAGTATATATTAATTTTGCCAATTGAATATATATTTAAATGTTATGCTGATAAATATAACGTATTTCGCGAGATCTATCACAACTGACTAAATGCATAGCTAGGTATATATTTTATTCTTGAATGTTAGATTGATTTAAGCTCGATGTTACAATCATTAAAATGTCACGATATTTTATTTTGAAATTAATGTTATTGTAGAGTTGTAAATAAGTCTTGCTGATATTTCACGTCTAAGATACTGGCCTAAAAGAATAACCAAATTTCGAAGCACTGGCAGCACTACATATTTTTTAATGATGGCGATACTTTAAAAAGAAATTGCACGCTAGAGGGCGTATCATTCTGTCTGTCAAGTGAAAATTATTCTGCTTTCGTAATTTATAATGAATTTATATAGATCTAGTTTATAAAAGTATGTACTAAATATTCAATTTAGCTTATTAGTATTAGGATTGTTACGCCAGTTACATTGGTAAGATTTTTTAATGTTTAATGGGTTCTCACAGGTGGTGTTTACATAAATTGTGTTAGACTGTTTCTGTATACCTATGACCCATTTATTGTTGTGATCTATTATTTCTAGATATATATCTTTCTGTCTATACCTACCATACGCTACCATAATGCTTCATAGACAGCTAAACTGCCTCACATCCCTTAAAATATTAGTCACTATGTGCAGCTAGTGCAACTGATTAACCCCTAGCAAACCAACTCACAATCATAAATAGTAGCACAAGTTAACTTACCTATCTACTCCATAAAGTAGATATTATGCCTGTGTTAGTGCAATATTAGCTACTAAGTACTGAGTTCAAATAACTCATATAGATGGAGTCAAAAAAATTTGAAAGATCAAGAGACCAGAGATAAGATCAAGAAATTAAGTTTTTTTTAATCAATTTAATTCAGAATATAAGTCATCACTACTTCTGTTCCTACTATTGTTAAATGTTCAGATGGCAGTACACAAAGATAACCCAAATAAATTATGACTCTGTGAAACTTAGTAAGATTTTATTTCAATTGTCCAAGTTATTACAGTATTGAAGATTAATATATTTGAAATCATAAAACAACCTTAATAAATCTTAGCAGAATAGAACTGAAGAAACAATGTAATGTAAATACTTACTGATACTCACATAATACTTGCTGATATTCAGAGTGTCACCGAAAAAAGCTTTAATTCTTAAAGAGAATTTGTTTTTCTTTCAGGAAACATCATAATGGACTGCATGACTGACAAACTCAGTATTAAAAACCTTCTGTTCACTAAAGCTATTCCTAACTTAGCAGTACCAATACCAGTAAATGGACATAAACTTTATGGATGCACGGATTGTGGCGACAAGTAAGTTTAGTAAACATATGTTTTATTGTCTATCACAAACAGTAACAGAAGAGAGCAAATAAATAACTCCATATAATATTAGAAATGTGATAGGTACTAAAATACTTAGTTATGGATTATATTTTAGTTTTTTTTTAATATCATCCTATTCAAAAGATAGAAAAAGAATTCATCTGTCAAAGCAAAAACAGGCTCCCACTTAACCTGACAGAGGACTATTTAGCCAGCAATAATACAGTAGTGTAGTTGTTTTGCTTTGTTTTTATTTGGAGAGTGGCAAAATCACCCGGACCACTTGTGATAGTTTTTGTATCTTGTGCAGTAAGTGGAGTTTGATTATTAAAAAAACAGTCACATATGTATGTCAATTTGTTTTGCTTTCTATTCTTATAATTTCTCTTTTAAATATGTAATGGAATTTATTATGAAAAGGGTTTTAACTAGTTGTAGTTTTAACTAGTGTTTTAACTAGAGTAAATAACAAATCCTTCTTTATTAAATAAATACTAAAATTCAAAGAATATTAACAAAACTCTTTTATTTTTATAGTGACAAAATAGGTACAAAAAATTATAAAATAAGTGAAAACTAGTTAATACTTAACATAGTGTTATGTTCAGGTAGTTTTAATTTTTTTTTTCCATTCAATATAGAATCATATTAGTTCCATTAAATAATTTTACTGCTGAAGTGTATAGAGAGGTAATAGCACATCTGATGGCCATAGCATTCCCGATAGCCCCATATGTATAGCTGAAATAGGTAGGTAGCTGAAGACCAAGGGTATGACCAAAACGAGAGCGTACGGCATTTGCCGAGTATTTCTTACTATTGTCGCTACTCGAGGTCCCTAAACTCACAGTCGTAGAGTCGACTGTTATTATTCAGGCAATTAGATCTGCCATGATTCATATGGACTTTAAGTTTTTAACATATGGATAATTTATACTCAATAATGGAATATGCCATTTAAATAGAAGTTTACAAGTTGCAATGTAGTCAGGCAAAACGGCAGTTTTATGTTGTATCGTTTAGAGTTGGTCGATGATCAGATTACGCTAGTCATCATGTCCTAAATTCTCTACAGTAGTGAGAAATACATTCTAGAATAAGCCAATCAAATAGCTCATGATTGTTTTTAGCAGTTGCGACGACCTCACCACCGATCCGATGGTTATAGATATTTTCCTTTCACAAAATAATAAGCCTTTTTATCGTCCCAAGAATATTTCAATTATAGTCGATATTTATACTTCAATTCAATGGTTGTGATGTTCGGTTGCCCATTTAATTTAAATTATTTGTATTCAAAAAACAAATATGTCAGACTGTTTAAACTGATACACTCTGATTCAATTGAAACAACCGTAGTGAGACTATGTCTAGACAGGACCTGTTTACATTTGTGCCTGCGTTGTGCGTGTTGATAATGATGATGATGATGATGAAAATGTGTGATAATATCCACCGTGAGTAAAATGTATTAACGCAACTATCATTAGACTAATTAGATTAAATGAATGTTAATTGGTTGTCTTCAAAGCATTTTTAGGAGTTCTGAAAATCGAGATTCAATCACGGTTATGAGTTCTCTGTAAATAATCTTTTGGTTTAAATTTGCTAACTTCATTTACTATCCTATTATAGTAACTAAAGGGTTTAGATAAGTTTTAGTTCTCAGTGTACCTACCAGTTGTCTTGTAACAAGAATTTAGAAACAAAAGTTATCAAATACATCAACCATGCATAACTATAACTTAATTCGTTATTTTACCTTTTTGCTTACCTTAACCTAATTTTCCTTGTATCAGTATGTTGTAATATAAAATTCTTTTCAGGTTCATCTTTGAGAGCAGCTATAATGACCACGTCAATCGCAAGTCAGTTAAAATCAGCTACATGTGCCGGCATTGTAATCTACTGAAAGTGTTTTACAATAGGTGTAATTTGCTTTGTCATATTAGATCACATGCATTTAAAACAGCTACAATTAATGTAACAGACTTAAAAGTGGAATCTTTGCCATTGAACCAGTTCAAAACTAAGTTTCCTCTACCTAACGCTTCAACAAGTGGTACAAAACAAAGTACCATAACAAAACCTTTATCTTCATCAATTCAATGCCACGAATGTAAAGCGGACATAACTGTTACAGGCATCGCTTACAAAGACCGTGCAAGTCATTTAATGCAGTACACAAATGAAGTTTTTTCCTGTCCAGTGTGTTTGTTTGCATTACCCAGCATATGTGCACTCAAAGTGCATCTTCGACTACATCTGAGGTGCCTACCATACTTTTGCCCTGAATGTGGTGTTCATTTAAATAACAAAAATGTACAGTACCCATATAATCACGATTGTGAAGGATTCAAAATGATGCGGGCAACGGCTAGATTAAATTGTTCTGTGCCAGAATGTTCTCTTTTTCATCCCAATGACTGTAAAGAACACATGACAAAATACCATCTCAAGAAGGTTTATAAGTGCCCATTTTGTGTTGTGGCATGTTTTAATGAATCGACTATGGAAAAACATCTGAAGGGACATAAAACTGATGTCAAACCTTTGTTATTTTATCAGTGCGATGTATGCCCTGGCCGCTATGTCTTGCAAAATCCAAAATTCAATGACCAACATTTAAAAAGTCACATAAATACTAATGTTTTTCCATGCTGGGCTTGTGGATCGGCGTTCAAAGAGGTTTCAAGTTTATTGAATCATTTTATTAAGAAACATAACAAATCTGAAGCAGTCAAAGTTGCTATAAATGCTACTCTAAACGAAAGCTCCGTGCAATCAGGTAAACCAAAAAGAATATATCGTGTGGTTAAAAGATGTGAACAATGCAAAAGGAGTTTTACGTACAAATGTAAATATGAAGAGATACAAGTTCTCCCTAATGAATGTCCTTTCAAATGTACTTCTATTATGGAATCAAACGTAATGCCGGAAAAAATTAAAAATAACTCCAGAAAACATATAACGTGTCATATTTGTCGTGTACAAGTTTTAGAAGACTGGACAGAAATTAAAAAACATTATGCTGCTCTCCACAAAACACACAAATGTTTGGATGCTGAAATACTGCTAACAAGAGTAGACATTAAAAAATATCTAAATAGAAAAAAAATTGGCAGGCCAAGATCAAAAATTAAATCTTTACAGAAAATATCGAAGAAAACAAAACATCAGCAACTTAATAAATCTTCTACATCGTCAGTTATAAATGACGAATCAGTATCAACGCCACTTTATATTTCTGATGATTCTTTGGAGTGTAATATGTGTGATAGCACAAACGAAGAAAAAAAAATGTTGGAAAAACATGTGTTGCCTCATAAAGATATGGCTTACCAGTGTATGGAGTGTGCACAAAGCTTTGTAATCAAGTCATCATTCTCCAATCATCTACTGTCAGAACATAATATTACAGATTCTGACGAATATATTATAAATAAACAATGTTATAACGAAAAGGCTGTTACAAAACATCAAAACAACACTGAAATCGCAGAATTACTTTTCCGTGAGAATCAATGCAGGATCTGTCTGGAGGAGTTTGAGGATCCAGAAACTTTAGAAAAACATTGCCGGGTACATGGAATGGCTTTCTTGGTGAAAAGTGCGTTAACTAAGACAAAAGAAGACTAACACATTAAATTTTATATGACAATTTTCCATAATACCAAATACATAAATAATAGTAAGCGTTTCTTAAAAATAGGTGAAATACAATAATAAAAACAAAAACGTTTATGGAGATAATTTTTTTTATCTAACCATTGATTTCATTCGTTTGAAAAGTAATGCAATTTTCTTTATTATTAAAATTTCGTACACGTATCTGACTACCGATCAATTTGTTTTGTTTCTTTTTTTATAAGCTAATAAATAAGTGTATATAAACAAATATTGTCAAAGTATATTTGACTAATTTTAAATAATATAGCGTTCGTAGTACTTTGTGTTCACTCAACGTCCTTATAGTTTAATTGAATGTCGTTATGTGATAGCAAGTCACTTACCATTTTGTTAAGATTGTTTTGATTTCAGTCTAGTTTGGTATAGGATGTCTATCAACATTGTACCTATACATATAACTATGAGATGTTCAATTGATTTGTTTAGTATTTGTACGCAAATCAGCAAACCTAATAAATAATTTAATTAAGGAATTTATTCATTTTGAATTATTTTTACCCACATGTGCCCCATAAACAATTCTACTGTTGCATTTCACTATGAGAAGTTACTGCAGCTCCACTACCGCTTCTGAGAGGCTGTCCGAGGCTCCTTCTTTTTAAATCGCGTGGTCTGTCCACGCTGGCTTCGTGATAAAAAACAAATTTAAGAGTAGCAATGTAAAATGACATTCTCGCATGTTAACAATCTTAGTATAAATTATGATGCTATTGTCATAATATATATACGACATATATACGACTATACATATATATATATATATATATATATACGAGGGGGCGTTTTTAAGTTCGCGGAATGGAGGGTATTGAGTAATAATAAAAACACAAAATTATTTTTCTTTTTCTATATATTCCCCTGCAACACGAATACATTTTTCAGATCTTTCAATTAGTTTTTTTATTCCCTCGTAAAAAAAGTTTTATCTTTGTCTGAAAAATACGTCGAAACCGCCTCCTTAACCTCCTCATCAGTTGAAAATTTCTTACCACGTAATTCTTTTTTCATTTTTGGAAAGAGATAATAATCACTCGGAGCCAAATCTGGACTGTAGGGTGGGTGATTCAAAATATCGAAGCCCACCTTATGCAGGGCAGCCAGTGCGACTCGGCTCTTGTGAACGGGAGCATTGTCATGCAATAGCAGGACACCTTTCGTTAATTTTCCCCGTCTTTTTTCTTTGATGGCTTCTTTTAACTGTTCTAAGATTGAAGCGTAGTATTCCCCCGTTATAGAAATGCCTTTATCTTTATAATCTATCAATAATATTCCTTCTGAGTCCCAAAAAATCGTTGCCATGAGTTTCCCAGCCGACTGTGAAACCTTAAATTTCTTGGGTGGTGCTGTGCCCTTTTTGTGCCACTGCATGGAGTCTTGTTTGGACTCGGGTTCATAATGATGAACCCAAGTTTCATCCCCAGTAACAATTTGATTCAATACGCCATCCTTGTCTTCATTGCAGAGGTCCAAAAACGCACGTGAACATTCCACGCGCTGTTGTTTTTGCAATGGCGTGAGCATTCTCGGCACCCACCGTGCGCTAACCTTAGTCATGCCAAGATGATCGTGTAAAATTTTAAAAATTGTTGTATCCGATACTCCAACCATTTCTGCGAGTTGTTTCTTTTTTAGTCGAGCATCTTCCAATACAATTTTTTCTACTTTTGCAATAACTTCTGGCGTAGTCACCTCAACGGAGCGCCCCGGCCTCGGGTCGTCTTCAAGTGATTCCCTGCCTTGTTTAAATAAACTATGCCACTTGTAGACCATTGTTTTTCCTGGGCAAGAATCCCCGTAAACCGATGACATCTCATTGAGTATGGTTTGAACAGACTTTCCTTGCTTAGTAAGGAACTTTATCACCGCATGGAATTCAATTTTCTCCATTTTTTTCACTTCGTTCCCGATTAAAATACTTGGTCAACGATAGTTTAATAACTAATGATCCAATCACAACAAATTTTACTATGCAGACTAATTATGAGTCACTGAATACGGTAGGCATCAAAAGAGCGCGTTTACCCGCCTTTTTCACTGTCATTCCGCGAACTTAAAAACTTACCCTCGTATATATACGACTATACACATATATATATATATACGAGGTGTGTTCAAAAAGTAAGGTGACTTTGTATTTTTAAGAAAAAATATTTATTTATTTATCAATATTTATGTTGTCCCCTTCAAAGTAATCCCCCTCAGATACAATACACTTATGCCAGCGGTTTTTCCAATCGTCAAAGCACTTCTCATAAGCACTTTTCGGTATAGCCTTGAGCTCTTCCAGCGATGCAGTCTTTATCTCTTCAATCGTTGCAAATCTCCGTCCTTTCATAGGTCTCTTTAGTTTTGGGAACAAGAAAAAGTCACATGGGGCCAAATCCGGTGAATATGGTGGCTGAGGCATGATTGTGGTGTTGTTTTTGGCCAAAAAATCTCTCACCAGCAAAGATGAGTGAGCAGGGGCATTATCGTGATGCAAAAGCCATGAATTGTTTTTCCACAATTCCGGACGTTTTCTTCGTATTGCTTCTCGCAAACGGCGCATAACTTCAAGATAATACTGTTTATTGACCGTAAGTCCATATGGTAAGAACTCCTGATGCACCACGCCGTGGTAATCGAAGAAAACAGTGAGCAAAACTTTGACATTTGATCGAACTTGGCGTGCTTTTTTCGGTCTTGGCTCATCTGGGCTCTTCCATTGGGACGATTGGACTTTGGTTTCGATATCATAACCATATACCCATGATTCGTCACCAGTTATGACCCTTTTGAGTAAATCTGGGTCGTCGCTGACGTCATTCAACAGTTCTTGAGCGATGCTCATGCGACGGTTCTTTTGGTCAAAATTTAGCAATTTCGGAACAAACTTCGCTGACACACGTCTCATGCCTAAAACGTTAGAAAAAATTTCATGGCACGAGCCAAGCGATATACCAACATCCTCAGCAACTTCTCTGATAGTGATTCGACGATTTTCCAGAACAATTTTCTTCACTGCTTGAACGTTTTCATCAGTTGTTGACGTGCTTGGGCGTCCAGAGCGAGGCTCGTCATTGGCATCTTCCCGGCCATCTTGGAAGAGTTTGTACCACTTGTAAACATTTTTTTACTCAGAACAGTTTCACCGTATGCCACTGTCAACATTTTAAGTGTTTCGGAGCACTTTATTTTATTTTTTACACAAAATTTGATGCAAATCCTTTGATCCATATTTTTCGATAGCAAGAAATCGCCGAGCACGAAAAACACTTATAACCTTTACGCCTCTCCCAACCAAACAAAAAATGCTATACACTTGAAACTTGGTACAGATGTTCGGGAAGAGTGTACCAACATAACAAAATAAAAAAAATCGATAATCGAAAGTACGTTGCCCGCCAAATTTGAAAAGTCACCTTACTTTTTGAACACACCTCGTATATACCTAGTCTTGCCATAAATATTGTAATAAAGAAAAAAGAAAATTGTTAACTGCAAATAACATTTATTACTTTTACAGTGTGTCAGTTTAATACATAAATATAAAACAATTAAAAATATAAAAAGCTTATTCGAAGTGGTCTCCATTGGCTGCAATACAGTCCTTTAAACGATGAGGCCAGTTATCAATAGAAGCACGCACTCTTTCCATGGGAAAATTCTTCACTGCCAATCGTATAGATTGTTTTAGGGACTCCAAATTATCATGGCGTTTAGAGCAAGCTGTACTCTCTAAAACTGACCACAAATCATAATCCAGCGGATTAAGATCGGGACTAGACGACGGCCAGTCTTCAGCTCTGATGAAGTCCGAAACGTTCGATTCCAACCAAGACTGCGTGGACCGAGCTTTATGACCCGGCGCCGAGTCTTGCTGGAAGGACCATACTTGGTTATTGAACATGGTGATGTTAAGGGGCTTAACTACCTTCTCAAGAATGGTATCTTGATACACTTGTGCCGATGTTTTGATACCTTTTTCACAAAAATATGGCTCAGTCACTCCTTCATAGCTAACACCCCACCAAACCATCACTGAAGTCGGATAATGTCCACGTTGCACTCTGTCGACTAATTGGGAAGCTTCCTTAGAGCTTTGAGCATAAATACGGTCATTTTGTTTGTTAAAATGTTGCTCAATTGTAAAAATTTTCTCATCCGTAAACAAAATTTTTCTGTGACCTCCCTTTGCGTACCGCTTCAGTAGTTGTTTCGATTTTACCACCCTATTCTTCTTTAAATTATCAGTTAAGAAATGGCCAGTGCGTCTCTTATAGGCTGCAAGTCCTAAGTCATCTTTTAAAATACGCGACATGGTTCTAGGTGCTATCTTCATTTCCCGAGATAAAATCTTTTGCTTTCGGACAGGATTTCTTCGAATTCTTTCCCTTACTGCTTTGACCACCTTTTTCGTACGAACACTACGTGGACGGCCAGATCTTTTTCTGTCACAAACAGAGGAGGTCTCATTGTACCTATTAATAGCCCGGTACACAAACATTTTACTAATACCAAGTGTATGGAGAGTTTTAAAAATTGCATTTGGCTCCATACCTACTTTGTGTAATGCTATCACCGCGATTCGGTTCTCTTTATCACCCCACACCATTTTAATATCGCAAAATATTTTACAATGTATTGGCGCCAAAATGAGAAAACACAATGAACAATCGTATAAAAATGACAGATTCGAAATTCAAATGTAATATTTTTTTATAATTAAGTGTAACAGTATTTATGGCCAGACTAAGTATATATACGTTATAGGTAAAATTTGATGCAGTCTCTTTGGGGTAGGACTGGTTTTCCCTAGAGAGATGGCGATTGACTGGAGTAATTTTAGTTAAAACTAATCTAACCAAATTTGTCTCACCTAAGTTTGACGGAAATTCCTTAGTCAAAGGTCAAAAAACGTAATTTATTCGAACTTTGTCGAGTCATTAAGTCTGACCTGAGGATTGACCAAACCTAGGAGCACCGAAGCTTCGGAATTTGCCTATAACATATACGAGTATGTATATATATATATAATTCAGATTCACTACACAACCTGGCTCATTTTATATAACTGAAAAAAGAAATCTACATTGTATTTCTAATTCTTTTTACTATTGTGTATGATTATTAACATCTTTTAGCCGAGATGATGATGATGATGATGATGATGATGATGATGATGATGATGATGACGATTATTAACAGCTTTAACTGTCCACTGCTGGACATAGACCTCTTCTGAGAAAGAAAGTAGTAGTGTATATATTTGAATTTTGCCCTTGAACTTTCCGATGAATTCTTAATTGAGAGTATGTAATATTGAAAGAGTCACTAAGGCAACCTCGTGGCAGCTAGATATACCGAAGAGAGTAAGACGGTTCTTCGCACTTGAGCGTCTGTGTCTTCTTTATAAGACTCAGGCACGCTCCTGCGTGGACTACTATTCTCATCTTTACAATGGATTGGCTCAGTATTCGCTGGACGCTTTGGATCGCTTACAGCGGCGAGCAGTGCGAATTATAAAAACCCTAAAGTCACTGAAGCCCTTGAGTCTCTGCAGTTGCGAAGACATTTCGTCTACTCTATGGCAGTCCTCTATCGCCTTTATCATGGAGAGTGTTCTGAAGAACATGTGTAGACATACGCTCTCAAATTAAACGGTTCAGCTTTTCCTTCCTGTGCAAATCAGTTATTCTGGAACTCATTACCTCATTATGCACGTGTTTCCCTCCCACTACGATCGCGGTCCTTTAAACGGGGCGTGAAGAAATATCTCACTAGGCCGCCATGGCGTGGGTCGCCATACTGCATTGTCTACATTTGTAGTGAGTGCGGCGACCACCACCCTTGGATACTATTGGATTGGAAAAAACAATCCTAATAAAATATGTTCCCTAGTGAAATTTTATTGTATTGCAACCCTTCTCGTCAGAAATAGCTATTTAAATAGTAGTCTAGTGTGCGGTGGTAACCCCAGTGATGTGTCACATGACGCCATTTTAAGATACACAAACTACCACACCTTGAAGAACATAACAAAATATATAGAGAAGTTAATAAAATTCAAAATCATTTATTATGGTGACACATGTTGTAACATACTTATTTTTTCAGTCTTTTTACGTAGGCCGTGATCCGAATTACGGTCACAGCGCTCATAGCGTACCAACGTGCGGTCCGATTCGTGCCTTTCACGCTCACCGTTAGCGTTGTGGATGCTATGACGTCACTACTTAGTGCTTACAGTACTAACGGGTCGGATCGTTAGCATCATGAGCATTGACGTTATTTTGCGCCATTTATTTGAATCGACTTTACTCGATTGCGACTCCACATACTCCACTCATGTTTATGTCAAAAAATGCTCTGTTAGGTTATGTTCAAGTTCTTGAATTCGTAAGCACACTCACAAGTGCTCACTAAATCGGACCACACGTCAGCAGTTTAAACGTCGTAAGTGCTGTGAGCACAATTCGAACCTTAGCCATATTTATAACTTTTTACTAATTGACATAAATGTCTTATCTATTTAGATACAATGGATGAAATGCTGTTTTTCCCCTTAAGGTGTGTCTGCAAGTCGGACATCTATTATCAAATTGTAAATACCGCTCAATACATTTCATGCAGTAAACATGACCACATTTCGTTGAAGCTAAAGGATTTTGACCCAGCGAGTCAAAACAAATAGGGCATTCACCAAATTTCATCTGTTTTTCGTTACATTTCACCTTATTATTTACATTTGAGTTTTTCAGCTCAGTCTGAAACAAACAAGATAAGCAATTAGAAGACTATTTTTTTAATTGTGCTCTGTGAAGAAGTGTTAAATTGAATTAAATAAAAAAAATCTAAATAATTGGCAGCATTGAGGCTATAGTTTAACATTTAAGCATACTCATTCTCTAATCAATTAAGTTTAAAGCTACACTAAATAAAGCAATTGTTTATACATTTGATAATCTATGATTAAATTTTGCCAGTTCCTTTTAAGAAAGTTTTATAGCTTTTAGTTAA
The DNA here is from genome assembly GCA_949316085.1 of Hypercompe scribonia. Classification (NCBI taxonomy): domain Eukaryota; kingdom Metazoa; phylum Arthropoda; class Insecta; order Lepidoptera; family Erebidae; genus Hypercompe; species Hypercompe scribonia. The sequence continues at coordinate 12,104,212 of OX438971.1, read as the reverse complement.
TAATATTTAATAATAAACTGAAAGAAAAAACAAAGAATTGCAAGCTACTTAATGCTAGTTCTTACTTCATCTTGCTTTACAACTTTCTACTTACCTTTTTATATTTATTTGAAGTATTTGCCAATGTGTTACTTTTTTTCTTTCTGTCTGGTTTTCTTAATTGCGCAGCTTGTGGCCCTGTAGTTATTGCAAGTGAACTAGGTATTTCTACAAGTTCAACTAAAACAAAAATTACAACATTAATTATGTGAATTCCTAATTCCTCTCTTATCTCAATAAAAATGTGCCTTGAGCAGAAGTCACCAAAATGCAATCGATATCAACGTGACCTAGTCCTAAGACCTAGTTCTAAGAGTGGCACCACTTCGTCCGATCCGACCCGACGATAGCTAAGCACGGACGATGCTGAAGTTTATAAAATGGTTGTGCATATAAATAGTATGTAATTACGAATAGAGTATTCTTGTATCACGAGTACCCTACTCGTACAACACTTCACAGATTAATAATTCCGTTATTTTAAATTACATACCAACAGAATCGTTTGTGTCGAATTCAATTAAACCAGAGTCGTCAGTATCCAATTCAATCACAACATTATTAAAAGTACGGTGATCCGCCAAAACGAAAGAATCAGATAAATCAATTACTTCGTCGGAAGAATGAGCCATTATCGTCAAATTAAATCTAATGTAAATAGAATTTTAAAATATTACATATCATTTGTTTACAAATAAAAATATTACATATCATTCGTTTTTAAATAAGAGTTTGAGCTGTTTTAGATTGTTAGAAATCAACAAACAATTCAAACAAGTGGAAAAAAGAAAAGGATAATTGACATATAAATATTTAGGGTTACCAATATAATTTATTCTATACGGGTTTCGACTTCTAAAAATACCTTTTATTTATATTAAAATGTTACTTTTTCGAAGCTTTACAAACTTTTCAAGGTTAATGCTTTTAAGTAAGCTTGAATAAAATAGTCGCATAAAACAACATTAGTCTTAATACTCAATTATATTACACAGTTTCTATAATTTTGAGATAAAGATGCATAATAATTAAAATATAGAATAATCATTAAGGATTTCTGAAGAATTTTATTAATTTGTTATGTTTCGATAAATAAAGATACTAAGCGTAATTAACTAGCAAATAACAAAAACTATCTGTTTGTGTAAAAAATACAATTATTTAATAGAGTCATCACATCAACAGACTTTACTAATCTACAGATGGTCTTAACCTTTTCCTTTAGAAAAAAGGTATTGTTCTACTATACCACGCTGGCCATACAGGTCAAAATAGGGTTTTGTTGGTCAAATTGGAGTCCACTCCAACTTAAAATTCTCCACTTGGTGCATCCAGGTAACGTCGACGATGGCACTGCTTCTTCCTCAGCTATTTGGACGAGGATATCACCACCAATTACTAATATTTTAGCACAAAGAGGAGGCTCAGTTACTAAGTCGAGGCCTGATCCAACAGTGGGAGTGTCTGTGACTCATCTGTTATCTTTTCACCCTCCGAAACATTGAGAAGCAAAACCTCGTTAAAAAACACGAAACCGAGACCCTATCACGGCTCAAAGTTTCTCCGCTACCGATGGTGGCAAAAGATAGCACGGGTTCGGCGTGTACTTACACTGCCACCGAACAATCATCAGGAGACGTTTCCTTCCCTGCTGCCGTCGATATATCGAAGGCCGGAAAGGAATGTCGTAGTTGTCTCGTGACTCCAATTGGGAGCGAAGGTTTTGGTTTAGCCGGACGAACAGCAAAGAAGAAAAGTTCTATTAAAAATTACCCCTAATATCCTATTCTGGTTCGCGGCCAGAGGATCCACGGCTGATGGGTAGTTCAGCCATAAGCACACTCCTAGCCAGGGCACCTACGGAACCCTCGGTTTGGAATAAATTTACGCAAGTCTAGGTAGCACGGAAGCTACAGCCGTCAAAAACCGTAACTGTAGTGGTCTCCATATCACCAGAGGCGGCTAATGGCAGACTGTCCTATACGGCTTTATTTAAGCAGGCCCAGGCAGAATATTCTACCCACATAGTCTAGCACATTGGGACGGTAGAGGTCAGGTTACGCCTCACCCAGATGGGAGCTCGACTCCTCGACTTCCACGGGGTTGAAGGTGCAAAGACAGCAGACACATTTGCCAAGAAGTTGTAAAATAGAATTGCAGCCCCATATGGTGTCAAAACCGTCTGTGGCCCGGACGACTTACTGACGGCCTAGGATGACCGTACTTCAATTCGGGAGAAGGTGGGGTACTATGAGGATAACATCAGGATCAGCTCCATCTGTCCAAGAGGCCTTGGTGTAAGTAAATTGTGCCGTAGCGTCGCCCAAAAAAGGCGACGCTCCAAGATACTCATCGGTTTCGTGAACACCAGAGTCACAGTTCTGACAGCGTGACCGATGAGGTGTTTCAAATGTCTGGGCGTGCACACACTCGCATCAATTAAGATAGCTGTTTCTAAGTTCTTTTTTGACCGGGTCACATGTCGGTAGAATGTTTTGCCGCCCCTCGCTGCGAAACGTGTGCAGTAGGTAAAAAACCCGTCAGCCAATCGACTCAAGCTACCTCTGACGTCGTTGCCCATAGAGGAGGTTGGAGAGATGTTCCAGTAACGGATCAGGTCATCAACCTTGTCCAGACGAACCTTAACCATTGTACCACAGCGCAGGGTCTCTTTCTGTAAACCATAGCGTGGAGTCTTGGTACATTCCTTTCTGCAAAAACTAGCTGGGTGACTGGGACGGCTCCGTGGTAGTCGTCGGTTCCACAACTGCTCATTCCCCACCTTTGTTGATTTAAACTCTTCTGGACCCAGAACCTCAACGTCTCTCAGAAGTTTTAGGCGTCACAGGGCACGGCGTTTTTCCAATTTCTGCGGTGGACTGTTTCCAAGCTGAAAAGGGGCCTACGAGAGGAAGTAACCATCATTAACTCCTGGCTGTCTTCGCAGACTCCGACTGTGGAGGTTATTATGGAGGCTGGTCGCTTTCGTAATGTGATTACGCAGAGTCTCGATTTGATCATTTGCCCCGCATTCGAGGTCATCAGCCTCCTCAAAGATAGGTTTATGGAGGCCTGTACTCACGCTCGGAGATCCTATACATGCAGTCGGTGGTTTCATCGGAATGACGGTTCTCTGTGTGATTTTGAAAAAAAATTGTTTGTCTTAAGTTATCCTTGTCTTTGCAGTGATATTACTGTACCGTTATTATAATTAGTATAGTAAATCAATTTTTTGTATTTTTTAGTGCATAGCGTATTTTATTATTACGACTTAACATTAAGCATTATGAATATTATTTGTCTAAATGATGATGTATTAAAAACATGGAATGTGACCATCAAAGGTCTTTATACCGTTTTTGATGCCATTTGCCTTGTAAATCACATTATTTCTATAAACGGAATAAATTCGGTAGCCTAAAAAGCAACATTTTCAACTACTAATTTACAAAAACCTAAATAGCACTATTTAAACATTAGTATATTTCTGCAACTTTTATGTTTTGTGCTTCCCGAAAATCAAAGCAAACAATCTGCTATTTTGCTTATTTTAGCTTAGTATTTTATTACTGTTATAAATATGATTTTAGGCATGAAATATTATTTTAAATAAAAATAATATTTCATGTCCAATGTCCGTAATCGGTTCAAGAAATTGTTTCTAAATGATTTAGGTAAACCCGAGTATCGATACCACCGTGAATCTTAAACTATCGACTTTTACCTCTACTCTAGGAGACAGCTAGCTTAGTTCGTGGAATAATCAAAAGAAACTAGACTTAAGTATATGTGTTCTGTGAACTTGACAAATCATGTCGTAAAAATACAAGACGGAATTGTATTAAAATTCATAGTAGTTTATTTTTTAATGACGTGTTTACATTATATTTAACAAAAGTAAATAGCTTACACAATCTTAATTTGAATACAAGTTTGATAAATATACTTTTTATATTAATTATCGGAGCCACAAATTGTAAAGTATGTTCATGTTTTTAGTTATTTGTGTATGTTAGATATTACAATGGAGACAAATAATTAGTTTTATGTTTATTTCCAGCATGCATCTCGGCATGAATATATCTAACGCTTTACAACAATTAGAAAGCGTAAAAGCAGCTGTTGATCAAAGTGATGATCCCAAGTTAAAGGTATGTCTAGATTTTAACGGTATGCTGATGACACACCTTAGGTATTATTGATGATAAAGAGATATCGCGTATCACACGCAGAACATTGAAAATAATAGATATGTCTTCTAAATTTTTAAATTTTTGTGTATAGTAGATTAAAAAGGTGTTGAGTCAACATGATGCTGGAACTCCAATTTAAAGTAAATTTAGGTTGCAAATTAACATTTTTAATAAAAAATACTTGAGATTGACGAAAGAAAGAACCGTGTAACGGATGTTATTAACTACATTTTGTTTGTGTCACTAAGTTATAAAATACTTCATTTTGTGATCTACCATTTCAAACTGCTGATCTGAAATAAATAACTTTGTTTTAACGGAATATCTAATTAACTAATGAAAATCTTATAATCCATGACACATGAATACCATGCTATACCATAATAAGAGAGGAACACTTATTTTATCCAATTATCTAAATGAACCAATAACAAAAAAAAAAAAAAAGTTCAAAATTTAGATATACTAAAAAAATATTCTCCATTTAGTTGAAAATATTTTTTGTATCTGCTGGCAAACAGACTTTTGTACCTATATCAGTTTTTACCCCTCCGTTCACTTTACTACATGGTTTTAAGATATAGATATTTATTAAATTGTTAATTTTATAATGGAGCTTTTATTGTCATTAGGTAATTTGTAAATCAAGCAATATCCATATTTTCCATCCCCTCATTCTATCATGCACTCTCTTTGTCACAGGCTGCAACAAACGATGACTTGAACATGTTAATTAATTTATTGGAAAGTCCAATACTAAAAAGTATAGCTACGCTTCATGATTCTGTTGGTATGCTTGCAACTCAGGTGGCACACCATCCTTCAATAATTCCAGGAGATTTTGACATTACACCAGCAGGTAATTAGTTAAATATATTTCTGATCTTCACTTGTACCACCTAACCAACTACAGTTCATTTGTGTTAAGATAGTAGTGAGTTCCATGAGTCTGTTGGTTGAGGTTATGCGTTTAATGCCCACCCAGGATAAATGTTTGTGTAATAAACACAATTGTTTGTTTTGTATCTGAATTTGAAATATCTATAATATTTAAGTGTGTTTATCAGCAGTCTGATTAGCATAGCACAATCTTCACATAGTTTGGATTCAGATGGCCATGTGTGAGATGTGTGAGGATAACATTATTATTATACATGTATGAAGCTCTGCTCTATGATCAATCAGGTTTAAAAAAGTAATCATTTCAAATAAAAGCTTTAACTTTATTTTTGTTGTATAATACATAAGAATTAGATATTTGTATTACAAAGACCAATGTTGGTTTGTGGCCTAAGGATCTTTTCTATATAGCTAAATTAGTAGTTAGTATTTATTCTCTCTTAATAGTGTTTTGAAATATACTTTAAATATGGACTTCTTAGCTAGTATTTTATATATATATGCACTATCCTTACTTAAATATTGTGTATTTTACTATTATTTTTTTATTATTGACAACCTCCAACAAATTATTGAATTCAGTAATTTGTTTTCAGGTGACCTTGCTCTCCAAACAAGGAATCTGTATGGCGGACACGAAGGTGAAGAGGAACAAAGAGTACCACAAGTCTCACCACCTCATAGTTTGGAATTTGCTTCCAGTTCTGACAATGAACGCATTCTTGGCCTTGATAGTGGTTCTGTTGACTCCAACATGTCTCCTAAACAAGTAAATAAGCTCTAATTTTTGTAACAATTGTATTAATTCATAATGTGACAATAATTTATTTTCTTTTTTTTTTCTAGAATCGAGGGCTTTTAGACCTAACACGAAATGATGATTCTCTGGCATCTGGCTCTAATAATATTGTAGCCAGTGATTGGGCACAGGTTGAGATCATTAATCTAGTCAATGATGGCACTGGACTTGGCTTTGGTAATTACATTTTAATTTTTATATGCCTCACAACAAATGGGTTTCACTTTTCTAAAGAAAAAAGACAATTTTGTGTCTAACTTTATTAATCTACTGGCAATACATATTGTGTTTCAAGTGAGATTAACAGTTTTTACATATACACATTTATACTCACTATAACTACAACAATAATTAATTGTATTTGTTCAATTGCTAGGACTCACATTACTGTAGATAAATTACCAATAATATTTACGGTTTGAAAGTTGGAAACTTTAGTTTGACCTATTTCATATTGAACTTTTCAGGTATCATAGGCGCTAGGACCAGTGGAGTAATCGTAAAAACTATATTAGCCGGAGGAGTCGCCGATCGAGATGGTCGTTTGAAATCAGGAGATCACATTCTACAAATAGGAGATGTAAGTTAATTTAATATTTTTCACTTTAGAACAAATTAGACCCACTGTCATAAATCAATGCATAACTATAAATGGTTTTTAAATATGACAATAGTTGTAGGTGGATTGATGGTGAATTCCAAATGGATTTTAATTATTTAAAAAGTTACACAGTTACTAGCATTTTCACCAAATAATGTCGCTAATTAACATGTATCTTGAGACATCTCCAGATTGCTGTCCGAGCCCAAACTAGGTATAGTAACCATACTTAGATATTTCTAAATATGCGTTATACTCCTAGCCGATTTCGGCCACAGCGGCCAGTCTGAGCGGAGACCAGCTTACTACGCAGGAGATGTTATAGTGCACAATTGTGTAAACAGGTGTACTCTCTGTTCCCTCACTGTTATCGACGGTTATCCGACACCACTGGGGAGTGAGCAGGTGCAGAGCCGACAGCTTGTCGTGCTCTCCGAGGCAGAGGGTTCCAACTTCCAAATTTCAATAAACAGAAAAACTCGATAACACTTTTTGGCGGATCCTGAGACCTCTTGATCGACAGTTATATACACTAACAGCTTGACCAACGAGGCAGTTACATGCATAGGAATAGGATTTGTTAGGAGATAAAAAGCTAAGTGCACGTTTACAGTGTAAATAAGTCGTTGATATAGGTATACTAGCTGACCCGGCAAACGTTGCTTTGCCATATAAATTATTTCTAAGTAATTTGAGCGGGATCAAAAATGATTAGATTACTAAAATGGCTATTAAAAAAATAAGGGTTGATCGTAGAAGGGTGAAAATTGAGGATTGTATGTATTTTTGTATGTTGTATCATAAAAAAATAGAAATTAAATTTTTTGTCTAAAAAATTAAAAAAAATTTAGGGTTGTACTACCCCTAACATTTAGGGGGATGGAAAATAGATGTTGGCTGATTCTCATAGATACCGGATAAGCACAAAAAATTTCATCAAAATCGGTCAAGCCGTTTCGGAGGAGTATGGCAATGAAAACTGTGACACGAGAATTTTATATGTTAGGTTGTTTTGTTCTGTTAATTGTGGATTTTGACAGTTCTTAAAATAGAAAATAGTTTTTGAGCCTCAAAACGTAATTATACTAATTTATATTTAGCCAAACCCATTCACTTATGTTTAATTAGTATGTACGCAATTTATGTAAGAACAATGCAGTTCGGTTTGTCAAAAAAAGAACAATGCGAGGACAAATCGATCAAGGTCACGAGTCAGCCGAAAGCTGAGACCTGACTAATGTATGTAAAAAATAAATGAATGTCATGTTATTTTTCTATGATATACAACTTTTGACCTTTTATCTTTATGAAAGTAGACATAGATCAAACCAAGAACTCATGCAGACTAAACTTAAACTATTTTATGTTCAACAGAGTGTAAAATATCTATTTATTGTACAACAAAAACAATACATTGTGTAAGAATATAACATACAATAACACAAGTAGTACAGTGTTAAGTAAATAGAAAAAATATAATCAATGTTCATGAAATTTACATCTTGTTCCAGGCACATTTAATGGAAATGGGATCTGAGCAGGTAGCGGGAGTGCTCCGTGCTTCGGGTTCACGCGTACGCCTCGTGGTCGCGCGAGCCTCTGACCCCGCGGCTCCTACTCTACACAATCACTCGACTCATCCAGCTCCCCTTGTACCAGCCAGGTAACTGACTTTTTTCTACTCGGATGTCTTCTCTGCACACGTAAGATTATAATTACCAAAACACTTAAAAATGAATTATATTAATGTAAATGTGCAGAGTTTATTAGCCACTTAAGTGTTAGATTACTCCTGGCTCCACAATCTAATCTCGTTTAAAAAGCTATCAACAATTTGTCACTAATATTTTATCAAGAAATCTTTTAACATAAGAGAAATGAATTAAAACTTAACCGTTGCCAGGAAGAGTTGTCGAGAGTGATAATTTTGTCTAATCGTTTTGCAACGCTTAATGAACATGATGAAATAGTCGTAATAGATATACATATAAATGTTCATACACTATTACAGATTAGCTTAGCTAAACGATAGAGTGCTATAACAATGATTAGGCCATATAGATTCGTCTTCTTGGTATCATTTTATAAATATCCTTGTTTTTATGGGTGCTTCTTCTCATGTCATTCGGAGTATTATAAATTCCAAACGGTAGTTAAAGGTTTCTTCTTTTTTTTTTCCTTTTTTAAAAAAGACAACGATCGCATTAGTATTATATCTTGTGCCACGGGGGACTTTGCAAATATACAAGAAATAAAGAACATCTACATTGAGAACAACAATTTCTGGATCGCCGCAACCGCTTGAACCACTGCACCTTCCGTGCAATCAATTGGTTAAAAGTAAACTATAAATAGTGGCTTTAGTATTCTATAAAATATGCGTCAAACACATTTTCGTATTATTAGGCTTCTGTCGGATCCGGAGGCTCTGGACCGCTACCTGCTAGAAGCAGGGTTCGAGCAAGTGTTCCATACACAGCCTACACCAGTAGCACACGGCGCCAGTGCGTCAAGGTTCATCTTCGATCGTTCTATCACACCACCTGTCGAAACAGAGGCCGAGTCACCTGAGGTGGATAGATTTACCGTGCAGCTGAAGAAGGATGAAAATGGTCTTGGAATTACGATAGCAGGTAATTGATCATAGGCATGTATTATATTTGTATAAATTACTAATTTATGATTCTGATTATATGGAGATGATTTTGGAAATACATAACGGGTACCAGTTGCGGGTTACTTTAACTACAAAATAAAATGTGAAATATATACCTATATGATTTTTCGACAATGCTATTCTAAGAAACAAATATTAAAAAATATGCTTTTAACTTGATCATTAAATAATTGACTCAATAAAATAATATTTTTTAAGGTTATGTCTGCGAAAAAGAAGAACTGTCTGGTATATTCGTGAAGTCAGTAACGCCAGGCAGTGCCGCGGCGTTGAGCGGGAAAGTGCGCGTGAACGATCGCATTGTGGCCGTGGATGGCGTGTCTTTAGCCGGCAAGTCTAACCAACGAGCAGTCGATGCACTCAAGCAGAGCGGAAACGTTGTCACATTAGAGTTGGAAAGGTGATCTATATCCACATTGTATCGGATTGCGTTGTGGGAGTCTTGCTTTTCGCCACATATGGTTTAAGCTCGATCGAAATGATACTACAGCCTCACAGAAAACTGGTGTTAAGTAATTTTTCATTACTTTTCAATGAGTGACTCGTTACTGGAGCAAAAACTCTACTCCACCCCTTTTATTCTGGGCGGAGAGACTAAAAGGGTGCCACCACACTTTTGACGGTAGTCACTTACCGACGACGAAGTCGCGTCTGCTTCTTTGCCCCCTAATTTATAACAATAAAAAATATTTGTTCAGTTCGTAGACCCTGTTGTGTTGCCAGTTTAGTCAATTCTGTTAACGGGCTAATTACGTGGATCGAGATGTTAAGTCAAATAAAATTAGATGTTATGTGACACAGGTAATGTTTCACATTTACATTTAAAAGAATATCGTTTTATATTATTAAATATTATTTTATACACTAAAAAATCAAATATAATTTGGATAACTGGATTTTTTTAACATATTTATTTTTGATTACTTTTGCACATAAAAATACTAGAGAACTAAAGAAGTTTTAATTTAGTTAATAGCCTTCATTAGGTTTCTTGTGTTTATGCAAACCCAGTTTCTACAATATTGAGTTCTTCAATTAATGCAATAAAAACTATTTTTGTTACAGATATCTCCGCGGTCCAAAGTTCGAGCAGCTCCAACAGGCGATAGCGGCAGGAGAGTCTACGGCGTCGACCGTTCCTCCACACAACCCCTTCCTACACATGCACCGACCAGACTCCGTCACATCGCCCGAACACGACATCCAGATGACACATCTACAGAACTCGTTAGTATAAAACAGTAAAATATATAGACATTAATAATTTATATCTTATAACTTTTAAATTAAAATGTGTATCATACTGCGGTGTACAGAAAAAACCAGGTAGCCCGTTGATAAGATCTAAGAAAGTGTTAAAAACTTTAGTAGAAGATGTGCTAATATCAATTTATTTTTCTAGTGTTAGTGTGGAAAGCGCAGTAGAAGAAGTAGTAAGTACTTCACCGCCACCACCAACCATCACTCGCTCACATCCACCATTTGAGATGCCACGCACTCAGGAACAGAAAGATGCCATCAAGAGGAAGTGGCAAGCTATACTAGGTAAATATTACTACTAAAGGTATTGTTGAGCATAAATAGGTAAATTATCTACAGTTTCGTTCCGTAATAGATTATAATAACAGCTGCGGGAACATATTATTTGATCTACCCTTTGATCGGCCATTATGCTCCCATATTTTAACTCTTCGATGTCTTCTAAGATAATTATTTTAATGTTACGCTGTAAAAAGTAATTTGGATTTAATAAATTCACATATCTGTCACACAATAGTAGATTAAAATTACCTCGTATATAACTCATTATTTATTTGTAAAATATAAAACATTATATTTTTATAAAATTTGAAAAAAATATATCGAAATTTGATTTAATATTTAATTCACCTGATATTCTAATACACTAATTTTATTTGTCAGGCGACGAAGTAGAAATAGTAGTGGGTGTCGTGGTCCGCGGCGGCGGTGGCCTGGGCATCTCACTGGAGGGTACCGTGGACGTGGAGGGGGGCCGCGAAGTGCGCCCGCACCACTACGTGCGCTCCGTGCTGCCCGAGGGACCCGTGGGCCGAGCCGCCGTGCACCGCCCCGGGGACGAGCTGCTGGGTACGTGCTCGCTTACAGGCCACGCATCACTACGTGACCTGCGTGATGCCCGAGTGGCCCGTGGGCCGCTTCGCCGTACGCGTGTTCACTCACGAACGACGGCGCGGAACAAGCTGGAGAGTTTCACGGAAACTCTAAAAGAAAGGGAGTCTTATACTGTCCACACACGTGGAGGTCGAAAAAACAGCGACACCTATGCCCAATAGCCGAAGCGTACGAGTGATTTTCAGGCAAAATGATGCAGCTCTGTCGCCTGCAGAGCATCTAACAGTGCACAGGGGACACTAAGTGAGATTCAACCGGTCGGAGTAGTCAATTGAGAAACCCTACTTACTACTACTATTGTCTATCTAGGCATTATAATTAAAACTAAACTAATAACCGATTAATTTAGCTAAAAACAATGATAAACTTTTCTACACTTTGTTATTATAACACTGTAGAGCATCATTACATTTAATTTTAGAGGTCAATGGTCACCGTTTGCTGGGCATGAACCACTTGGAGGTGGTGTCTATCCTGAAGGAGCTTTCAAGTGAAGTGTGTATGGTATGTGCGAGACCGAGACCTGCACCTCCATTGGACTTGGCACCTCCTTCAGCCACTTTAGTCAAGGTAAAATATATTAAAAAAAATTACTTTATGATAACATTTCCTTAATAATAATATTTATTCACAATCGTACTAAGGCCTACTTCGTGTATTGTTAAATATATTTTCATATACTCTTTTTTTCAGGCAAAATCTGACGGCAGTCTGGCAGGCGCGGGAGCTGAAGAGGGTGGTTCGCTGTCAGCAGGAGGCAAAGTACGATCGCGTAGTCTTGAACCGCTCACTGGCCTTGCTATGTGGTCTTCAGAACCACAAATTATAGGTAAGGCTTAATTATGATTTTGTATAATAAGTTATTTTTTTAAATTATGTAATAACGGTATATGTCTAACTATGGGATACTTCTATTCATCTAAGACCTAAATGATTCTAGTTAAGTTCCCCTTTTACACACTTGCCGTTTAGAACCTCTAGAAGAAAGTTGGCAAATTGTTGTTATGGTTGTTGGTCTAATATCTCTTTTACAGAACTAGTGAAAGGCGAGAGAGGCCTGGGATTCTCGATCTTAGACTACCAAGACCCTCTACGTCCGTCGCACACGCTGGTGGTGATCCGCTCGCTCGTGCCCGGCGGCGTCGCTCAACAAGACGGCCGACTTATACCTGGCGACCGACTGCTGTTTGTCAATGATCAGGTCAGTAGAGTAGAAGGTAGAGCACGATTAATGTAACAACAATGAAGGTATTGTGAATATAGTAAATGAATAAAAATGTCGTCGTAGAGCGGGAGCGAAGTTGATATATATAGCTACAATAACACGACACATGTTACCTACGGTCTCAAATTAAGTTCTATAATAGCAATAGCCGTATTTCTCGGACGTTGCCGTAATGGAGAATCACCCTGAAGTTAGTGCTCGTGCTATTGCGGACAGGTACTAGGTTATATCGGTTCGATTGAGACAGCGTTCTGCCGCAAATTCTGTTGGAGCTGCGAGAAGATTTCCAAATTCTAAATTCCAAGATTTTAAAAGTAAGAAAAGGTAGCCAGAGTTGTAAACAGAAATAGTAAATTTTAAATAACTACATCCAGCAAGATAAACGGTTCACAGTGCTCACTTATTTGACGACTTCGAACTTAGCAGTCACCGCTAGACCGATAGCGGGTTTGTAAAACGAACAGCGAGCGTAACCTAGGTTTATAGAAGTAAAAGAGTACATCGTGTCATCGTTCTTTAGAACCTGGAGGACGCGAGCCTGGAGCAAGCCGTGGCGGCTCTGAAGGGCGCGGCGCGGGGCGTGGTCCGTATCGGCGTGGCCAAGCCGCTGCCGCTCGCCGACGCGCCGCCGCCGCTGCCCGTCACCGCGCCGCCCGCGCTGCCCGCGCTGTCTTGAGCCGCTACTACCTATCTTTCGATTGACTATATCATAAACGACCTCCTACGCTAACGTCTTTCGAACGTCGTCGCTTTACCGGTCTCGGCACAGCGTCGATGCACCTGCTGAGCGAATACCGAACTCAAGATTATAAAGCGGTAGCATCGCGTTCGCGTTGCACGCTTTGGATAAGACCGATATAAAATGAATCCTGACGAAAAATATTAAGAAACACGACGACGCTCGAAAAACGCTAGAGTGAAAAATTGATCTCGCTCCCTGAGCGAGTTCCCCTTTTACGCGTTTCACTGTGACTATGCGTATAACTCGAATTATATAAAAAAAATATGCAATACGCATCCCGTTTTTTTTTCAATTTTGATCGTTAATTACCAGTAAACTGTTCACTTTAATTTGCGATATACTTAATTACAGAAAAACTGATATAATTATTACAATTGGACAATAATTGTCAATACATAAATTTTTATAGATTATTTACTATTTAACTTGCAAAACATTCATCATCATCACCAACAGCATGTGGCCAGGCAAGGATATTTTGGCTTATAAAACCACGCTGGCCGAACGGGTCGCTGCAGGGTTTACGGATACGGATATACGGAGAGTAAAATATTATATTTCTTCTATTTTAAACTCGACCCTAAATATTTTAATTGATTATTGTTAGAGTTATTATTAACCCTGCTACATCTACCTAAATATTAAGTTTTACCTTTTGACATATTTTAGTATATACTTTATAACCTGTTTAAATCGAAAAGGCGTTTCACGAATGCCCATAAAGTACTAGACGCTAACTATGTGGGAGAGTCAATCGTTAGATATTATAAATCCAGTACTTAAAAGTCACCTTTTCAATGAAAATTTCACTGAATTACAATTAGCAGTATAAACATCAGTTAATGAAATAAAAAAAATATATTTTCGTTGACGTATAGTAAGTAAACGACTCTTTGTTAAAATATACCATATAAGATATACATATTTTCAAATTCTACCATTTATTTGAATTTTATATTTATTCCTGGCAACAAAAAATAACATATGATTCAGTAGGAATATAAAGGAGTAGAGGAATGTTATATATGGTGTATTTTTATACATGTTACAAATATATATATATGTACTTAATAATAATGTTGATTATTTAAGCAATATTATCATGTTTTAACTTTTCATGTGAATTCATTTGCGCTAAAATGTTTAACATCAAATTAAAAATAAGAATATACTGTGATTTATGCATTATGATATTTAAAGTACTTAATTTTATGACAATGCTAATGGAATTTAATAAAAATTAAAGAAATTATTGAAAAAAAATGATAAAATAGTTTTAAGTACATTATATTATTTAATCATCCACATTTGCCGATTTGTTTTTTCCCAATAACTGTTAGATACTTTATTGAATAAACATATATTTTTTGCGTATGCAAGTTGAAGACTTTATAACTGTTACTGTACTATTTTCTTATCTTTGTCGCTTGATAAATGTTCGTTTTTAGAATATTGAACTATAACGGTTAAGCGTAACAGATAATAGGGTATCAATCTACCTGTTTACGAATAACTACCCTTATAACATTAGACTTGCTTATAAGACAATCTCTAAAATCTAATTATTAGTGTTATCATAGACGCCGGCAATTGTAGGCTACAAGATACTTAATATTATTGACTTATCTATTTCAAACAAATGATAATTATGATAATGTTTGATACCTGACTTAGTGTTTTATTATGTTATTGTTAACTTATTAGTCCATTCCAATTTTATTGTGTAAATTAGATAATAAATGAATGAGGTATATACAACGCTTTGTTATTAAAACCACAAATGATTTGTAAAATATATTTTTTGTAACAAAAATATAACCTACTTACGACGTAGCGTAAGTTGCTATCGATCACAATGATTCCGTTGCGCTAGCCCCTAGTTGAGCAATAGAAATATAATAACAAATTTATTTACGTTTTCCCTCGCCCTAAACACTAAGCTTAAGTATTATTCCTTATAAAAGTCTTCTATGATATCTTTGTACTTTTCGTAAACAACGTTCCTCTTGATTTTCAACGTTGGACCTGTAAGTAAATAAAAAAATTATGTAGAGTAAAATAATTATGAATAACTCGTGATTCTTTAAGTAGCCAACATTCCTTGTGCTGTGATTTAGGATGTAAGGATAACACGACAAATTGATCTCTAATAAGTATCAAATAGTTTAATTACCATCAATGACATTTAACCATGAATTTGAGTAGGTTCGAAATAGTTAATATAAGATTAAATAGTCTGGATCTTAATTTAGATTTCAAAATGAATCAGATTCATCTCGTTTGCGTTTGCGATTCAGTAGAGATTTTTGCGATTCACTTGTATAGACTACATTAGTGATTTGTATATTGCGCAGTGCATAATTATAGCAATGATTAATGCGTATTTTTATTACGAACCGAGACAAGACGTTAAGCTGAACTAAGTTAAAATAATGATGCATCTCCATACGTGTACTGACCTAATTCTCCGGAATTTACTGAAAAGTCAGCTGGCAAAATTGCGAATTTTTGGACCTTCTGTGCGTTTGAGATGGCCTGCTTATTGGCGCGCGTAATACCTTCTTCGATGGCTTTGTATACCTGAAATATTTGTTATGACGTCATTATCATTATTACTTTAGGATGGAAGTTATTAAAAGATAAACATCTAGGCAATAAGTACTTGAGGTGGTATATTAATATCTAAAACACAGATAAAATAGATTATTAGAACCTATATATTTTGTCACCGTCGGATTTTTCTATTTGCGTAACAGAATGACCTCATCATCTTTATAAACCCATAATAGTCCATTACTGGACATAGGCCTTTTCTGGACATAGGCCTTTTCTTAGAATGGACATTTTGGCCTACTATACCATGCACGCCAGACGGACTAGTATAAAGTTACACTTTTGGTCTCGAAGTGAATACGGGTGTGAGACTCCGTATTCTTAATCCGTCACTACTCACCACACGGACATTTAATATGTATTATTGTGTATTTCTTATAGTGTTATAAGAAATACGAGCGAAATTGTAATGACTCTTAGATGAAATATTCAATGTGATGACTAATATTGACTTAAAGAGTAAGAGATTTACCACTGGGTCTTTTTTGTTGACTATCTCGCTGATTTTTGTAGCCGTGCTTCCAAGACTTGCGACCCACTTCCTTGTCTCACCCTCCAGTTCGTCTAAAGCATCCGCCGTCTCTGGGTCCACTTTAGCCTGTGTAAAATAACTAGTGGCTTATTTCATACTACGAAACAATATCTAAGAAAGGAATCATTGTTTGTATTGTACTGTAATTATCAGAATAAAACTGGTCAAGTATATTTATTGATTTTAAAAAAGAGTTTGATACACACTATGTTACTAATAGTCTATAGATATTCTTTGAAAACTCGTGGAATTGTTCAAATATTACCTATTGAATTTAATAATACATATCGGATTAAATTATGTTCATGTATATATCTGTGATAGTTATAATAATAAAACTCATTTACAGACCCTTACAAGGCTCTGTAGTTGGACCTATACCTTTACGAAAATCAATATCTTTATTTGCCCTGATAATACGGCTATTTACATAATATAGCAGCATATCAGGCAGTCACACAGGTATCTGTTTGCGTGTTTACCTTAAGTGTGATTAGCACGGCGAGGAATTTGCGCTTGTCACCGATAAGCACGGCGTATCCAATGTGAAGTAATTCTGACTGGATCGTCTGCTCAATCAGCACTGGCGCTATGTTCTCTCCACCAGCAGTAATCAGCAATTCCTAAAATAACGAAAAGCATAAAATTATGTCCTTACATCTACATCATCTTGGCGAACGTGCTACTAACAATAAACTTTAGTTCTATAAGTTAAAAAAAACTTAGCTAGTTTATAATTATAAATTAAGTTCTAAACCTATACAGCTGGCTTGTCTTGACGACTCATTCTATTTTTAGATGAGGCAACTTTATTATCTTATAAATTAAGGTGACCTAAATAACTAAAGAATATTCGACATAGAAATGTAATTGATTATGTACCTTTATTCTTCCGGTTATGTAAAGAAGATTATTGCTATCAACCCTACCGATGTCTCCTGATAATAGCCAACCCTCGTCGTTAACGGCCTCCTTGGTTTTAGCAGCATCGTTGAGGTAGCCCATGAATACATGTCGACCACGCATCATAATCTCTCCAGGACCATTCGAACTTATAGAACCACCAAATTTGGTCTCAGTACCTTCTAGGAGTTCTCCCGCAGAGTCCAATGATAATCTGCGAAATTAAAACATTTTTACTTTGAAATGTTTAATTGGTAAGAAATATTAACATATGGCACTAATATTTACTTTAATAAGGCACATTGATGCTAATTCAGTTGATCGACAACATATCCTGTCAAACCACATTTTAAATCTCAAAGATTATCTAAAATTAGATATGGCACACTATAAATCAACATTATCTAAATATAAATGTACATTTTAGCAGCATTTTGGTAATCGCTTCACAAAAGTAAAATGATAGGTAATTTAAAAAAGAATTAGTTTAGCGACGCAACAATATAATTAGTACCATTTTCTACTACTTATGTGTCGTAAACAGAACAAGGATTACCATAGCAATTTTCATGCTTATTTTAGCATCTGAATCGTAGTCTATTGAGGTTTTTTTTTATCATAATATCGTTGATATATCTATAAATCGTTATCATCGTTAAATGTCGGCTGCAATACCAGGAACTGATATAATAATGTATTTCAGTTTTCGAACAACAGTATGTTTTGAGTAAGCCGTATGAGTAACAAAGACATTTACAATAAAAACAAAATACCTATTCCTCTAGTTACTTCAAGTACATAGCTATTTTCTTTGCTTAGTTTTTTGGTTCAAGTAACTGTTTGAGTTTCTGCATATAACTGATACAGTTGGCTCACTATAACCTTTTTATGGTAAACATATTAGTTCACGCTGTATAACGTCACGCTACGGGCAACAGGAGACGCAGACTAGGTTACTTCGATCAGCTAGCAGTGTTTATAAAACACCATAAAATATATATTTAGTAATTAGTACAACTCTTACTTGGGATATATGCTGAGGGAATGTGCTCCAGAAGCTTCACTCATGCCGAATGCATCCACAATGGGAATGTCGAGCGACAGGAAGAACTTCTTGATATCTGGCGAGAGAGGTGCGGCAGCTGTCACAAACGTGGAGCACTGGTCAAGGCCTAGCGTCTCGTGTACCTTGTTAAATACCAGGTACTTAGCCATTTTGTATCCAAATGATGAGCCATCGATCCTTAAACATTAAAATAAATGATTATACTATTGAAAGCTGTCATTTAGTACCTAATGTTAGTAGTACTAATACTAAGAGGTCAACATGGGAATGGGTTAAAGTCTGCTCTACGTTTACGTGAGCATCAAAACGGTTAAAACTTCCATGCTAGCTACAAGTGTCTAGGTAGCTTTTGTCTATTAGTAATATGAAGTACTTTGATGATGATAGTACCTACTTAAATCTATTCTGTACAAGGTTTTAAAGTAATAGGAGGAAAGACAAACTAAAATCGTTTTCATTATCAGGGATCATAAAATAGTCTGTTATCTTATAGACAGATTATTGACATATTACTCATATCTACAATACTTATTTATGATTCATTACTAAAAACTATTGCTGTGAGGGAATACATACATATACCAACCCAGCCTAAATTCTAGAAAGTATATCGCTTATGTAGAGAGGCAGCTATAATATTATTTATATAATGTGTTTTGTTGTACAGTGTAACTTTTTAAATAACTTTGTCGCGAATAAGTACTGCTGTACAACAAAACACATATACTTGTATTACTTTAAAGTGTTGCTTGCGTAACAACACAGGAAAAAATACAAAAAAGATCTCGACATCTGACTGGATCAAATTTCATAATTTAACTGCTTATAAATATACATAATTGCTTATAAATGTACAGATCGGTTTGCAAACAGCCATTAAACTGAAATAACATAGCAACGTTTCTAATTATCTCTGATTATATGATACTTAAATGATTCAGCATAATACACAAATTGTACCTACACAAGAAATAAAACTACCTTAACAAAGTTAATACTATAAAAACTTGAGATTTTGAAAATTTGCTTAAAATTAGCGGTATTTTAAGACGACATACTTCGACGTTCTATTGTTAGCACATGAGCTTCTGTCTATTCACTAGAACTTTTGCCAAAAAACCGCAAATGATATTGCTTTTAAAAAATTAGTATAGATACGCCTCGCCAAGATTTTTAGCCACAAATTAGCTAGTCATTAATTATTCGTAGATATTATCAAACATATAATCACGAGCCGGAAATCGACTTATCAATAGGCCACTGCATATATGTATACTGACATACTTTACTTTGTCGATTATTTATTTCCACTTTAGTTACCTATGTTCTTGAATTAAAGATAATAATGAGAAATTGTTTTTATTTCCTAACCCTTTCAAATTCGTTGCCATAAGCTACTGTTTTCTTGAACTGGAAACGATATGCTATGCTAAGGTAATTTTTTTTAGTATTGGTTTAGTACTTATTTAGTTACCACGTGAAACCATCTATATGGAATTATTCCGGAGAGATAATTTTTCCAATATATCATTATCTACGAGTACTTTATTACACCGATATAAGTATGTAAGTACATATAATATAGTTATAATGTCGTATATTACATTCATTTCACACTGACTATGGATTGCAACTATATTAAGAAAGGAATCTTAATGAAACATGTATGTATTGATGAAATGTGAACCTATTGTCATAATTAGATACTTATGTTTTAGCAATTAGTTTAGATTTTTTTTAATTTTTCTTAAATATAACCATTTACCCTCAAGGTTGTAAATAATAGGTACTTCTGTAAACCAAAGGTGGTGCATAATAAATATAAGCAATACAAACCGGATCTATGTATTTGTTACTATAAATATCAGATGATTGTAAATGTTATAATGAACCGATATATATACGAGTATATACTACTACTATAATATACTACTACTATAATATATACATATATTATATATATCGGTATATATATAATATATATATATATATTAATCACCAATTGCGACAGTAAAGTTTCTAATTTTATCATGTCAGGATTTTGTCCGAATTTAACATCTATTTTAACTCATAGATACCAAGTCGATTTCGTGAATCTTAGATTCATGATTTGTTCGACTGCCGCAAAAATATGTTTATTATTTTATTTAAAGTAATACGGTGAATAATAACCTACTTATTCAAATTATTGTCACGCTTATTGGAGATATACAAGTTGTCACAGTGTGACATTCATTGATGAATGAAGAAAATCGTCGTGATAAGAATAAATACAGGTTATTCACCAGCTGGTTTAGTAGATGTTCACACACACACACCAGTTCATCTTAACATATACGAGTCCAGCAGCTCCAATATTTACAGTAACATGTTTATTATGAGGTATACTAAACGTCAAGATTCTAGCATACACACATGCTTATAAAATTACGAGTGCTCATAGAGGCATGCACATTATAGGGTCACTTTGAACCTTACATACCAAAACTTGACCATTTCGCCAGTGGTGAAGTCTAGCGGCAGACTGTTCATACTGCTTGATAGGGAGCTGAGCGAGAAAACTTACGTTATTTTAAACCCAGTTTCAATTTAAGATAATCATGTCGTAGGATTTGAAATGAAAACGATATTTAAATTTCATTTATCCATATAAAAAGCTCCAATATTTGTATGATATCTGGTTTTGTTTAATTCAGTCATCGCAACATGCTACGCACACATACACGAACACAAAAATTATACAGCACGGAGGAGCGAGCAACGAAAATTGTTTAACACTTTCAAACTTTAACATTTACAAAATTCTCAACTCTTAAATAATTTTGTAGATTACTTTTGTAACAAGTTTTTATGTACTTACTCGCTATTTTATCTAATCTAAAAGTATAAATTTAGATTTGAAAAGGCATGTAAAACTTTTTTCGTTACTATCTGTCAAATGAGTTAACCATTAATATTAGGCGAAATTCCATAAAAGAAAAATGACAAACACAACTTATATTCAGTTTATCAAACCGTTCGTTGTTTGTTAGCCTAGGACGAATCTTGATAAATTTCTATAGAAAAGAAGAGGACGTACCTACTTCGTTTTCTACGGAGTTACGGAACCCAAAGACGAGATAAATTAATCCATACTTACCATAATCAGTAAAGTGCTTTTATAAGTGATTCAACCTACTCTTAAAACTTGTACTAAGTAAAAACTCGGCAAGAACGAGTCAAAATTTCTTTATTGTAAAACAATAGAACCCCTTTTTTGAAGTTGCTAATGAACTTCATACTTCTAATATATGGATAACTATAACTGTTAATTTTTTAAATAAAGAATAACACATAGCGGCTTTTTTCGGTTACTTTTGATGTCAGAGCTTATTTCTTCATAAAGTACACGGTGCTAGATTTGTGTCATCTTTTTATTTCATCCTATTTCACGGAATGATGTCAATTTAATTTAAATTTGATATGTACACCTTTTTCGGCAAAAACAAATATTTGATAAAGGTTTCTTACGTTCTTGACAAAACGAAATTCTGGAAATCTGCTACACTTGACTGATAAATTATATAAATACATTACACATTTAGATATTAACCTCTTATTAGTCACCAAGGACGTTTTAACATATGTGTATTGGATAACGTTTAATATTCGTAAATGTAACGTTAAAATACAAAATGTTACTTCCTTATCGTTTTTGAAACAACTTCCTCGAATGGAGCACTATTTTTTTAAGTACTGTCGTTTGTGTATGTCTAAACAACTATAGATTTACGAGCGCAGATGGCTTTTTTAAAGGAGACGAACTTTTTGTATATATTCCTATAGTCTATCGTACACTATCCACATTTAATTGTTACTGAAGAAAATCCCCAAAATTACTCTTTGCGTAAACCGTTAATTAAAACTAGAAATTCAGGATCACGCAATACAGGCGACAACTCCCTCAAACCGAATGAGGACGTGCGCGAAACTTTTACGTAGATATTGTATAACATTTAAATCCTTACCCATTTATCCTAGAAACATGGTATTTGAGCCCCTTATCTTTGGCCCACAAGGCAATCTGTTTCTTGATGTAACCGCTGGAGGCACCGACAGCCATAATCTTCTCATACATCTTCTCCCAAACTCGAGGAACCGCTAAGAACCTGACAAAAAAAAACAGAATAGGAAGTTAAAAACTGAGAACATTGTCTAACATTTAGAATTGATTCAAATCTGGTCAAAGAATTCAATACACGAATAATAACTTTATGTTCCCTATAATAATATTATATAAAAATATATAATCTCATACCAATTGTACTCGTATTAGGTACCGTCATGTTATTCATGCCAATTCTGTAATTCCGACAATATTGTATAAATTTTATGCCAACTTTTGACCCATTATGTTATGTCACTGAAGCGTAGACTATGCTCACATTAAAACTAATTATACTATTATTTCATTTAAGGCAACAAATAACACAAAATAAACTGTTTATCTTAAAAGATACTAGGATTTTATTAAAAACTGCTCCGTTGTTGCTCATGTATCTAATCCATATCACGTGAACAATAATTATTTTTAATAAATATATTTTTTTACATTACCTAAAAGATTAAATAAGCGCTTATGAATTTAAAAAATGGTGAGCATTCGAAAACATGTTATCTGCGTGATTTTAAAGTTAGATTATGAAAAAATATTAAAAAGATTATAATTTTTGATAGCACAGTTACCGTTATAACGAAGTTTTCCGTAGCTTACTATAAAGAAAAAACAAAGTAAGGAGTAGACGGTAGAAGCTATTAAGTATGATTACCATTGTAAACACTAAATCCACTCTGTAAAACCAAATTTGAAAAAAACTATGCAAACACATTGTGTACTTTAGACATTAGTATTAGCAATATTAAAAGGCTTATCCTTTCAAAGACGATGACTTTGAGTTTTACTTCTTAACTCTAGACATGTCACGTCATTGTTGTATCGATTTGTCATGAATTTAGAGTTAGCCGAAAATATGAACAGTTAGAAAACAGCACATAGCTACATTAGATATTCTGGTCACATTACCTGGTTGGCTTGACTTCCCTGAGCGTCTCCACGAGGCTTCCTTTGAGGGCGTCCGGTTGCGCGAAGTACACACATACTGCATTAGACAGTGTTGTGTAGATGTCAACAACCTTAAATTTAGAAACGAACGTCATTGAATACTGTGTTTTTCGCGTGTGTGCTTATTTTCAATAAATCTTTAAACTGAATTTAAGAAGCTAACCTAATTCAGTTAGATCGTTATGTAATCGCAAGATGTATCATAAATTGCCGTCTAGTTTAAGCCTAGTACGGCTAACATCGAAACAATTATGTAATAATAAAGAGTTTATTTCAATTTTACCTAAAACTCCTAGTAGATATTTAAAAAGTATAAAGAATGTAAATAGGGTTAAAATATTTATAAAAAATATTGTTAATACTGTGTGTCCAATTCGAAATAAAATATAAGTATTCAATTTAAATCCGAACGGCTGTATCCCAGTTCAAATTCTGAGCGCCTTAGAGCACATTTTGGGCCTGTATTCGGTTGTTGTGGAACTTTATGTAATCTTCTAAAGGCTACAAAATTATTAATTACATGTTGTACCTATAGAAAATATTATATTCTTGACTCTTATATTTAAAATTAACTAGAAATATTATTTTCAATAGATGTGAAAAAAAAGATTGACCCATTATTGGCAGATATTAGATATAAGTAAATACCTTACTTCCCACACTTTCTGCCTGCCATACTTTCTATAAAATGGATACTTAAAAGTGCTATTTACCTGAGCAGCGACGTGACTCAGTGGTAGGAAGGAGATGAGCTTGTCCTGTGTAGGCTTAAGGTCCCGGACCCGTTCGCTGATAGCGAACGCATCCCACGTCAAACTGTCGTGTGACAACATCACAGCTTTTGGCGCGCCCACCGTACCTGACTACAAAACATTTTTTTTCATATTAAAATATTTTTTTAATCAACTTACAAAAAACTTCAACTTTTTTTCATTAACGAATATGAAAGCGAATGTTTGTAGATAACTAAGTAAATAATCAGTATATTGATATATAATATATAGATAAAATGACATAGTCATTGGAAAAGTCAAATGATAATGATAAAAGTAATTCGGAAAATCGATTCTGATATATTTCGTCATACTTTATTTTAACCTGTTTAGTAAACGGGGAAACAGTTATAAAATTATACATTTAATTATATCATTATTTAGTCAAACTGAGATAATGATATTATCTTAAAACATACAAACACAGTCAAAAATGTTCGATATCATGCTTGATAGGTGCTGTGATCAACAGCATTTATAAATGCATTATTCAATATTTAAAAAAATGTCTGTTACAAGTTGAGTAGGCGAAAGGTAAAAAAAATAATTTATCCTCACCGTATTCTCTTTTCATGATAACAAACTTACCGTGTATACCAAAGTACAGCATTCATTAACCGCAATGGTTTTCAGTACATTATCGAGCTCAGTATCCGGCTCTTTGGCACCCATTTCCATTACCTGGTCAAACTGAAAACAAAAATTAAAAAAGTTTTGAAGGATAAAGTTTTGTCGGCCACAAGTAAATACTGATATAAATTAAAAACTTTAGGTTTACGAATATCTTTTAACATACAATTTTTTAGCAAAGAAGAGCTAAATTATAAGCAACTGCTCATTTTTCACTCAAAAGATATTCATTGTAGCTAATATAAATAAATAAATAATCTAGTTTCAAACTAAGCAGAGCTTGTGCTATGATAACTAGACTGACTGATAGAAGACATATACTTTTTTTTTGTAAATATATTATACATAGAAAACACCGAAACTTCGAAACAAATATTTGCTGGTCATACAAACATTTCCGACCTGGGAATCGAACCCGAGACCTCAGGCACAGCAGTCACACTCACTACAAATGTGTCACCGAGGCAGTTAATATAATAATATTAATATCAGTTAATATTATTAATATCATTCAATATCTAAAGTTCTAGGAAATTATTATATGAATTTAATTTATTTTTACATAAATAAGGATCCACGTAATATATCTCAATGTGTTCTTTAAGCCCAAACACCACTTCAACAAATATTTTGGCAAAAATTAGTTGCACATATTATAACATTCTTATTTTTTCAAACTTTGTATACTGGTAAATAAAATACAAATATCAAATATACAAATATCACAGCTCTGATTTGTGACCTTTTAATATACCGCCTACTAAATACTAGGCCTACTAAAATTATAATTATTTTAAGTACAAACTTTTCTAAACTAAATTCTCTTCGCTTGTTCGTTTTTGCAGCAAACCAACGACATCATGTTAGCTATAAATGTTATCATTTATGTATATTTACAGTATATCATATCTAATAATAAGATAAGATCTTAAAACCAGCTTAAGTTTAACAATAGGAAGAATGATTTATTAATACTGATTTATTATAAGGTAAGTTATAAAATCCAATTCGAGTGAATTGAAGTGTTCACCGCATAATCGATTGCCAAGTTCAGTAAAAGAGCTCGTCGTGGACATTTTGAGGTAGATGCAAGAGGTAACTTGATAACTTGCATAAAACTTTTCTTTTAACGAAATACATAGTCGCAGACCTCGACAAAAGTAGGGTAGGTAAGAAATGTATCAAATCTTTAGTATTGATTCAGTGTCCATTTTGAAACATCTACCCTATAAATTGACTTACACTATAGACTCCAGGAATGGAAGTATCAACTTTTCCTTCCCACTGCACGATGGCTTTCAATAATGGGAGCCTGTCCCGCACGGACAGGATCTTGTCAAGTTGCTTCTTGTCCTGTACGGCGCAGATATTGGCTCGAGATGACAATAGGCAGTGGAAGCAGGCCTCGGCCGAGTTGGTTGTGTAAATACCCGCCGCATAACCACTAAGAAAAAAGTACAACAAAATCTCATTTTTTATAAATACATCCAATTGTTATAACTACATCTTAGAAAAGAGATTATGGTAAAGTTAAAACATAAAATCAAGTTCAAGTTCCTAGATAATTTGATACAGGCTTGTTTTTATATTAGTTGTAGGTACTTATTTACATAAAAAGTGTTTGTTATGTGATTTTCCTTAAAGTAGCTTATAATTCAAGTGTATTCTTTACACATGTTAAACTTTTTTACTAATCTTGTCAGTCTATTGCCTCATCTGGCAAAATCCTGGAATAAATAATCACGTCCTTTGTACATAATCCAGGAAATACGAATGAGGTGTACTAATAATTTATAATCGTAGCTAAAACTTTACCCAGAAAAGAATTTTTAGGAGGCATCTTTGAAGGCAATCACTTAAAAGTTGGAGCTATTCCGCTGATATTTTCAATTAGCGTTCTTATAAGTTAAATTTTGTCAACTAATTCATCGTACCTCAAGAACTGCGGCTTTTTCTTTACTACTGACTACGTCACCGTGTCGTTTGAAAAGCGATGAAAGAGCAAAAAAAATCTATTTTATATATTGTAATAATATTAGTAGATATTTTAAAGTTGATTTAACTTGGAGGGTTTTAATTACTGCTGATATACATTCGATAAGTTACAGGAAAGAAGGCGTTGCAGTGATATGTTAAGGTTGGGGCACTCTACAGCGAAATGACAAACGCGACCTTGAAAAGTTGAAATGTACGTACTAGCGCGGAGTGGCCGTGTGCCATCTTCGATATCAACTAGTCCATTGCAGCCGTCACAAACATATCACGGAACAAACTGTAGATTTTTGTCAAATTGATTAATTGCCTTCGTTAATCTTTATGATTTTGATATATAAAGTAAGCTTTGATTACTCATTTTGATTGTTATCAATAAATTTAATTCCAGAAACAAATTTTAAATATTTATGTAGTATAAGGAAACTTTCGAAAGTCTGGATACAATACTTGGTAATGTATTTAAGTGATAAGGTTAATAATGAATCATTTAAAAGCCTTTTATCTATATACCTAGTCTTGCCATAAATATTGTAATAAAGAAAAAAGAAAATTGTTAACTGCAAATAACATTTATTACTTTTACAGTGTGTCAGTTTAATACATAAATATAAAACAATTAAAAATATAAAAAGCTTATTCGAAGTGGTCTCCATTGGCTGCAATACAGTCCTTTAAACGATGAGGCCAGTTATCAATAGAAGCACGCACTCTTTCCATGGGAAAATTCTTCACTGCCAATCGTATAGATTGTTTTAGGGACTCCAAATTATCATGGCGTTTAGAGCAAGCTGTACTCTCTAAAACTGACCACAAATCATAATCCAGCGGATTAAGATCGGGACTAGACGACGGCCAGTCTTCAGCTCTGATGAAGTCCGAAACGTTCGATTCCAACCAAGACTGCGTGGACCGAGCTTTATGACCCGGCGCCGAGTCTTGCTGGAAGGACCATACTTGGTTATTGAACATGGTGATGTTAAGGGGCTTAACTACCTTCTCAAGAATGGTATCTTGATACACTTGTGCCGATGTTTTGATACCTTTTTCACAAAAATATGGCTCAGTCACTCCTTCATAGCTAACACCCCACCAAACCATCACTGAAGTCGGATAATGTCCACGTTGCACTCTGTCGACTAATTGGGAAGCTTCCTTAGAGCTTTGAGCATAAATACGGTCATTTTGTTTGTTAAAATGTTGCTCAATTGTAAAAATTTTCTCATCCGTAAACAAAATTTTTCTGTGACCTCCCTTTGCGTACCGCTTCAGTAGTTGTTTCGATTTTACCACCCTATTCTTCTTTAAATTATCAGTTAAGAAATGGCCAGTGCGTCTCTTATAGGCTGCAAGTCCTAAGTCATCTTTTAAAATACGCGACATGGTTCTAGGTGCTATCTTCATTTCCCGAGATAAAATCTTTTGCTTTCGGACAGGATTTCTTCGAATTCTTTCCCTTACTGCTTTGACCACCTTTTTCGTACGAACACTACGTGGACGGCCAGATCTTTTTCTGTCACAAACAGAGGAGGTCTCATTGTACCTATTAATAGCCCGGTACACAAACATTTTACTAATACCAAGTGTATGGAGAGTTTTAAAAATTGCATTTGGCTCCATACCTACTTTGTGTAATGCTATCACAGCGATTCGGTTCTCTTTATCACCCCACACCATTTTAATATCGCAAAATATTTTACAATGTATTGGCGCCAAAATGAGAAAACACAATGAACAATCGTATAAAAATGACAGATTCGAAATTCAAATGTAATATTTTTTTATAATTAAGTGTAACAGTATTTATGGCCAGACTAAGTATATAAAAATGAAACCCGTTTTTCTTGGTCACGGCATCACGCGTGATTGGCCAGACCGATTTCACTAATTCTTTTTTTGTTGTATTTGTTATTATTAGGAGAAGGTTCTTACGGAGAAAAATATATTTATAATCATCATCAATCATTTTTATAATCGTGCATCATTACTACGCTAAGGCGGTACGAAGTTCGCCGGGTCAGCTAGTTTCTAATATTATAATAATGTCTGTTTACAATGTCTATGAGTATAAATCGATAGCTTAATTATCTGCATGACGTACATTTATATTACCTGTATCAAGACAACTACAGTGACGTCTAAAATGAAATCTTTGCAGTAAGCAATGCTACCGATGTACCGCTTACTTATATCTCTTGACCACTCATGCAAAAATTTGGTAAAATGTGTGAACCAAGAGTTTTGTAGTATTTTCAAATTAGCGACATTGTAGTTACGATATGTAAATTACGACTTCTGCTCAGGTCTTGTGACAAAAATACAATTTTAACGACAAAAAAATTCTAGAAAAAGACGAGAGTTGTAGAACTTAAAATACTCACCCTGCGTGTATAGCTGCTAGATCGGCGACATACCATTCTTCCGAGTTAAAGCCGAGGATACAAACAGAATGTGTTCGCTGTAGTCCAAGTTTCAGAAAACCCTTTGCCACCGTTCGCACTCGCTGTTGATATTGTCTGAACAAAAAAAAACTCTTTGAAGCGATGTGTTTAATATCAAATAATAAAATACCTACACATGTGATTTTTTAAAGAAAAATTTGCTGCCCACAGCTACGACTTTATACGAAACCTTGAGATATTGAAATTGTCAAGAAGAAAAAATCAGTTTATATTAAATACATGCAATCGTTATTTTTTTTTAAAGCAGCTACGCATACATATTTTATAACAAAAAAAACTCACTGAAATAACATAAACAAGATAGATTGAGATTCAAACTTTGTAATGACTCCCTAACTACTGTGAAACCATACAATTTTAAATATCATAACAATACAATCATTATTCATAGGAAATTACATAATATATATGAGCATTGTCAGTTAATTGTAGAGATACAAAGCCTGATAAATACTACTAAATATTTAAAATAAACATGTATGAAATAAAAACAAAGATATATATCTTTCTATCTTCCTTGAAATCGTATCCGCCATAACGACTACAGCAATGTAAACCTTATATCATAATTATCATGTTTTGCTCGAAATAAAATTTCTCACGGAATAATTTGAAGGTAATATTATAACATATCTGTTGTCGCATATAAACAAATTACATACGTATATTGACTGTTATATTTTCTTGTTTAAATTTACAAAAGGGAAGTTTTCAGAATACTTTCCATGTAAACGCAGATGTTCTAGATATGATTAAATAAAAAAGTTGGTTAGATATTTATTACATCAATTTTTCACTCTTGTAACAAAACAAAAGATAGACAAATGTATTCGTTCTTTATATATTATCAGCCTACCTTATATATTAGCAGTTTATAACAAGCCACTTTATACAGGATGGATGATAACGAAAAGTGGGTAAAAATGATACACAGTAGAGATGACATCAATTGGCTACCTCATAGTCCAGATTTATCCCCAAAGGTTTTTTTCTTTGGGGACACCTCAAAAGTATAGTTTTCAACAACAACCTACTGTCTCTTGTGGAATTAAAAGAACGTGTTTGCAAAGAAATTGAGTATATTTCACAAAACACATGTATAGCCGTCATTGTAAATTTCGGCTTTAGGTTTCAATAGTGTCAAAATAATTGAAGGTCTTATATTATTGGTAATGTAATTTAAAAAACTCTATTTGTCAATTATCATAATGAATAAACAGTTTTTATCTAACTCAACTCCCTGCTGCTGCTAAGTGTCATGAGTTCGGTTGCTTGGGACACCTCTTTGTGTGATCCACAAATTGTTGTTTGAAACTGGTTATTCTATGTGTCTCTCAACACACCAGCTATTTTCTACGACGTAAGTTGTCTTCGTAGAAGAAATAAAAAACTTACTTGTAAGTCGTTTTGTGCCATTTTCCGTCAGCTTTTTTTGTGGCTAGTGCTGTGGCGTCGGGGTATCTGGCTACAGTCCTGCTAAGCAAGCCGGGAACTGAAATGGGTGGTTCTGCAGCTGGTCCTCTGGATTCAATCCGTAGTTTGACAAAGTCGCCTGGTACTGAGGTTGTGTAACTTTCAGCTGGAATCACCTGATCAGGACCTAAAAGTGAATTCATACACAATTATTTAATTAAGACATTATTTTCACATATTGTAACATTTTTTTCATTTCAAATTAAAAATACGAGGGGGCGTTTTTAAGTTCGCGGAATGGAGGGTATTGAGTAATAATAAAAACACAAAATTATTTTTCTTTTTCTATATATTCCCCTGCAACACGAATACATTTTTCAGATCTTTCAATTAGTTTTTTTATTCCCTCGTAAAAAAAAGTTTTATCTTTGTCTGAAAAATACGCCGAAACCGCCTCCTTAACCTCCTCATCAGTTGAAAATTTCTTACCACGTAATTCTTTTTTCATTTTTGGAAAGAGATAATAATCACTCGGAGCCAAATCTGGACTGTAGGGTGGGTCATTTAAAATATCGAAGCCCACCTTATGCAGGGCAGCCAGTGCGACTCGGCTCTTGTGAACGGGAGCATTGTCATGCAATAGCAGGACACCTTTCGTTAATTTTCCCCGTCTTTTTTCTTTGATGGCTTCTTTTAACTGTTCTAAGATTGAAGCGTAGTATTCCCCCGTTATAGAACTGCCTTTATCTTTATAATCTATCAATAATATTCCTTCTGAGTCCCAAAAAATCGTTGCCATGAGTTTCCCAGCCGACTGTGAAACCTTAAATTTCTTGGGTGGTGCTGTGCCCTTTTTGTGCCACTGCATGGAGTCTTGTTTGGACTCGGGTTCATAATGATGAACCCAAGTTTCATCCCCAGTAACAATTTGATTCAATACGCCATCCTTGTCTTCATTGCAGAGGTCCAAAAACGCACGTGAACATTCCACGCGCTGTTGTTTTTGCAATGGCGTGAGCATTCTCGGCACCCACCGTGCGCTAACCTTAGTCATGCCAAGATGATCGTGTAAAATTTTAAAAATTGTTGTATCCGATACTCCAACCATTTCTGCGAGTTGTTTCTTTTTTAGTCGAGCATCTTCCAATACAATTTTTTCTACTTTTGCAATAACTTCTGCCGTAGTCACCTCAACGGAGCGCCCCGGCCTCGGGTCGTCTTCAAGTGATTCCCTGCCTTGTTTAAATAAACTATGCCACTTGTAGACCATTGTTTTTCCTGGGCAAGAATCCCCGTAAACCGATGACATCTCATTGAGTATGGTTTGAACAGACTTTCCTTGCTTAGTAAGGAACTTTATCACCGCATGGAATTCAATTTTCTCCATTTTTTTCACTTCGTTCCCGATTAAAATACTTGGTCAACGATAGTTTAATAACTAATGATCCAATCACAACAAATTTTACTATGCAGACTAATTATGAGTCACTGAATACGGTAGGCATCAAAAGAGCGCGTTTACCCGCCTTTTTCACTGTCATTCCGCGAACTTAAAAACTTACCCTCGTATAGTAATTAGTTTATGTATATATGTTTACAATAAATAATGATTAGGTAGAAAGACTTTATTACTCCTGTTATAAATTATAGAGTGTTCCTGTTATGAAAGAGATTATTCTTGTTATACATATTTGTACTTTCTGCCTTTACAAAATCTGTATATGTATATTTAAGTGAAATCCACCAAAAGAAATAAAGTATTTGAACCACATTACTGATGTGATTTGAACATTACGATTTGTGATATACAAAGCTGTTGATGTGATCACAGTCCACCGGTGGACATAACCTCTCCATCGAAGGTTGTTTTTTTTACTATACTACGCTGGCCAGGCGAGTTGAGAAAGGGTCTGGTCAAGTTTTTTTTCTTTTTATATTGATGTTGCCCTGCGTAGTTAGGTGTATTTGAATATTTACAATTAATTTTTTTGAGATTTGAAAAATTAAAAGAAATGCCTTTGCGAAACGGGATTTTTGTCCGAATAAGGTATTTAGGAAATAGTTTTGTTTCATGATCTTTCATACTTTCATGTATATTTGAATATTTTTGCAACTTTTAAAGGTCAGTCAAAATTTCAGGTCGGCTTACAAAAAAGACTAAATATTTGAGGTAATTAGAACATGTAGAATTTTTCTGCCAGATTGAAATATGTGCGGAACGCGAAGATTGAGTCATAAATAAGCGTTTCTAAATATAGCTGCCATAGTGTAAAGTTTACAATAGTTTTATAGTTAAATACTGGTGTATTTATACACATGCTGCACATAAATTAAACATCATTAAACGCTACTTCCACAATCCATACAACTATACAGACAGAGGGAGCGGAGTTCGACATGGTGTATTATAAAACCATGTAATCAATAGCCGATTAGGATAACTGATAAGGAATACAGCAATACCATTGCTAGGGTCATTGACAGTCATTTTGTCGAGCGAAACTGTATGAGTGTTACGATACTTACTGTTACTTTAAACTCGACCTAAGCTTTAGGCTCAAATCACAGAACAAAGTGTGATATAACATGTATTCCTTGCTCTGTGGTTATAACCAAGTGCTGAAGTTTTGTGATATACGTTTATAAGTGTGCATGCTGTAGGTTTCTTCTTCGTTTATTATTAAAAAAACCATATTAGGGACTTAGGGAAAAATGGACTAATATCATTATGTTTTTTCTTATTGTTTTGGTTTTCCTTCACAAGTTCAAATTGAATACAATAAAAAAAATATTACTCTTGCGGTAAGTCTAAATGTAACAATAGGTAGACCTGAAAGAAGGTTTATATGGGTAACTCGTATCTATTTTTGTTAACATATTTAGTTTTAGTTATTTATCGAAATGCATCAGTATTAAGTGAATTTCATATTATTTTTTTGGTAAATGAGATTCAAAATATTTTTTTAATGTCCTTCATGTACACATTGATTATTAATATTATCAACAATAAGTAATAATATTGATATCTTTTTTAAGTTCATATAATAGATTCATAACATTATAACTGTACGATTCACGAGTTAGTATTCTTTATCAATTGTAATCAATGAAAGCATATTTGGCGGGTGTTGTAACTGTATGGTAAAAAAAATCTCCGAAGGTGGTTTTAAAGAGGGAAACTGATGGTCTGAGACTAGTCTCTGCTCTAGAGCAACCATGTACTATTCGAAGTAATCCGTACGCTATGTAGCGTTAAACAATTCTAATTTAAGTTATACATATAATGTTTATTACTGCGTTGAATGAATGTAACGGGACATATTTCAGTTTAAATTTCTACAAATAACCTACGCAATCGCTTGATTAACAAAAATCTAAAGTATTCAAAACGATGTTCCCTATTTGAGAGTACACGAATAATATACGCCTTCACTAAAACTACGCAGAACGCTTGCCGCGTTTGTTGACAAACATGGGGAGTTGATGACATTATTGTCAAAACGCTCTTCGTTGTTTACAAACTGATCTTTTTTTGATGATAAGTAGGACGACGACTTTATCGACTTTATCATGTTTTTTTTTATTTTAATAGAACACTTAAATTGCTAAGGTAATGAGATAAAGTTATTGTTATTCATAATAATATACCATGTATTATATTAAGAGTTAGTGTAATAGTCTATGTGTTACATTACTACTATAAATTAAAGCTCTGGGATAAAATATTATTATCGATAATATTTTCAACGAAATAAATACAAAAATAAATTCTACTATGAGATACGCAATGCGATATTAAGTCCCATATATACCTGCCATTGTCCTTTATGAGTTCAGCCCTTTGGGGATTAGATTTGTGTGTACAAGATTATGTTTAAACGATATGTTTATTTACGTGTGTTATTTTTATACAAACCTAAGCGAATTTGATATAAGTACTACTGCACAATCCCAAGGCGCTTTTATGTGGAAAAGGACTTGCAGAATATCTCTGGCATTAATACTTCCATCATATACCATTCGCACAGAAAAAATAATGTTGAAGAAGTGAAGTAGTAAGACATGTATTGTAGTTCGAAACTATTCCAGAAACGCTTCAAACAGAATTACACCTAATAGAGAGGTATGTATTACTATGAAAATAGTAAACTACAGATTGTATGGACAGGTCATTTTGCAAACTATGCACATACTGAATAATAGTAGATGTTTATAAGTTATTGTTACAATGACCAAAACAACCGTTAAGCAGGTATCTACTTGGTTAGTTTAATGTAAGTTATCATATTTATAAATTCACAGAGATTCCCAATTCAATTGATGTTGTTTTTTGTGCAATGTATCGGTGTCTTGTCAATTAGGAACTGATTTTAATAAAAAAAAATAGATTTGGTTCTATTCAAGATTACTATTTAAAATTAAAGAAATGTACCATTCAAAATGATAAAAAGGAAATGGAAAATAGGTAGAATTTATTACGATTTATAATATTTAGGTAAAGTGGATAGCGAGTGATACTTTGTACTTATTACAAATAATTAATTTTTATTCATATTGTAGGCTTCCTCTTTAAGGATAAGCCTATTTCCAGCAGTGGAACGTAAAAAGCTGTTGACGAAGCTCCAACTTGTTTATAAATACGCCCAAGGGAGGAAGGAATAATTGTATTATACGAAATAAAGTAAGTATTATTATAAGAATATTTATTATTACCAAAATAAGAATATTTATTGTTACAATAATAATGTAGAAGTAATAAAAGTGTGAAGCAATAGTAAAAAGAGAAGGATGACGATTGAGCTACATTTACTCGTAATACCAAAAACTAATTATAATTTTGATGCTAACTATATTATCTATAAGAAAAAGTTGGAAAATATCCTCACGGAATATTTCTGTTTTGGGCCAGAATAAAAGCTTGAGTCCACAAACGCTTTTATGGGGCAGATGCTGTTTGTTATTTTTTTGCAAGGCTGCAAATACACAGAAATCGGAAGGTTAGATGGTGAATTTTCGCTATTTGTCACAATCTTAACAGAAAATTTTCACTGAGAAGTGCGGTTACATGCGCAGTGGAACGGATGCAAGCGCATGAGAATGCATTCCTAATGAGTCTCTGCAGCTGCCTCTTTTGAGAACTGATGTCTGAAGCTTTTTTATTCAATGTGATTTCTACCTTAAACCTATAAAGATAGTATCAGACGTAAAGATCAACTTACCATTCAAATGTCTTTCCCGCTTTATGCCGTTGACTGCAGTGTTGGGTGTAGTGTTGGGTGCAGTGTTGGGTGTAGTGCTGGGTGCAGTGTTGGGTGCAGTGCTGGGTGCAGTGTTGGGCGCAGTGCCGGGTGTAGTGTTAGGTGTAGTGTTGGGTGTAGGGTTGGGTGCAGTGTTGGGTGTAGGGTTGGGTGCAGCGTTGGGTGTAGGATTGGGTGCAGTGTTGAGTGTAGGGGTGGGAGCAGTGTTGGGTGTAGGGTCGGGTGCAGTGTTAGTTGTACTGTTTGGTGTAGTCTCCATTACTTCCTCTTTAGTTATTTTCCCTATAATGACTTCTCCACCGTTCTGAAAAAAAACAAATAGTATTCATCTCTTAGACTGATTGTTTTAAGATTTATAATTATTTTACAACAATAATATTAAAATGAGTTTTAAGTAATTTACTCAATGACATGATTTACTACAACAGTTAAAAATATTAAATAACCATTATAATTAAATGTTAATTATGGTTAATACAAAAAAAATCTTTTAGCTTATTTGCACTTAAGACTAAAGCCGTAAAATTGCTTACACTCAAAATACAATTAACTATATACAATAACAATTAACTATATAGCAGTAGAATTCTTTGATAGACGGTTATACCTTTATCTACCTTTTTTTAAGAGATTGGTGGTGGAACTAATAGCGTATTACAAGTTGACTCACTTCGCGAATGTGTAGATATAGGCTTAGATTTAAAGTACCAACTTTTAATCGCAAAAGCAAACCATTGCGCTTATCACTGCTTCGTTATCAAAACTATCGGATTATAAGGTAATAAGATATTAAAATAAATCATAGTTAGAAACTATTAAAAAACATATCAAAAGAATGGATGTCATAGAATGAAGGTACGATCAATTTAGATTACAGCGGGTTGATGATGTTATAAACATACCACCACTTACGAATATAATCTTTTAAATATTTATACAATATGGACATAAGTTTCATATCTTTTCGCCATATTTCTAAACCGACAACATTTAACTAAATTTTTTTATGTGAGAAACGAATTTCATTACTTATTTACTCGTAACCATAAACTAATAATAAGTACGAGTATAATCTATGTATCATTGCGTGTTCTGTAAAGAACACAATAATTATTTTACTAAATATTATGGTTTGGGTAACTAAAACGTTCATTGCCCCGATTTTTGTGTTAATATTCGTACCGAGCTTAATACCAAAACGTTGGTAATATGTTGGTTTTTCAGAGTGCGCAAAGAGAATTCCTAAAGGTTGGCGTAACGCACTTTACCCTCAGTTACGGGTAAATTCTCAAAGATTAACCGATTGACATTTATCTGTATAAGGCTAAAACGGCAATGGCTTTGCAGGAAGCATAAAATATTTAGGTCTTAGATATCAGTAGTAAGAAAAGGCTAAAAGGAAATACCGTAATGTCAATGCAATCTCATACTGAAGACTGTTGCCCAAAGACGTAGTAGTGTCATTTGTACGTTTTGATGTATCCAACTCATAGCTAACTAGGAAGCTCTGGCGTTGGTAAGCTAAGCTAACAACAAAATAGAGCCTTATTAAGGAGGTCCTTTTTTTAAATAAAAACACCACTTCGTCTTTAATCTATGTCACTTTAACGATAAATTGCCAGGACAACATAATATCTTACATTTCTCGTTTTCAACATTGGCAGGCAATAATAACTGTTACTGACACGTCATAGACCAAGATAGAAACCAAATCTAGAACCGGTTTAGTTTTTAACTACCTTTAAAGCTTATATCAGATAACACATCCACTAGAATTTTAAATAGAAGAATTATTTTATACTAACACGTCTTTTAAAAATTAAGGTTACTATTTTTTTAATGTAATAAATGGAATTTAAATGAAAATATATAATATGCTCCATCTTACCTAACAGCTCATGTGTTGTATCCAAATCTGGCAGACACATAATGTTAAAAGATTTGATCTTTAAAAAAATAACCAAGAAAATATGTTTTATGGTACATTGTTAAAAATGTTCAGACTGAATTGGTGAGAACTTCTCATCTATTGTAATGCAAATGATTAACGTAAGAAATAACCATCAAGGTGACTGTTATTAACAAGGTTATTGATGAACATGAACACCGAAGTTGTAAAGTTACTGCACGGACGGTGTAATGATTTCAGCAGCCACGTCGCCTTAAGTACTCTAGGTTCCATCCCACATGGCACTACATTTTATGTGGTCAACATGTTAGTATTCTGAGGTTACATCTTATTTCTCTACGTTTATTGAATGTGTGTAAAGTAATGCAATGCACAATATATCCCTAATACGGTAGATAGTTTAAAAATTGCAGGTGGCTTTATTGCAAGCTTTTTTATCGCCCCGAGCTTTATATACTAGCGTAAATAATTCATTAAATTTGTGATTACAGTAAAATTCTGTTGTAAGCAGTGCAAAAAAAACTTGAACCATTTTGTCTCTGTCTATTGATTAAACGCTAAGAACACTAGGTATGGACATACATATTCTGCAGATGTATCATTAAGCTCGCTGACTTTAACTTACTGGATGTGAAAACTTATAAATAGAGACTTATTAATGTAAGTTTGGACAATGTCTATCTAAACTAGAAGTATAGTTTAATTAGTCTCTTATTAATGAAAGACTGGCTGTAATTTATAATAGACTTTAAACTTTTATAAAAAATATGATTTTTGATATTCGTCTGTCATTATTCACAGGATCCGGACATGTGTATTCCAATATCTTGTCTAATCAAGAGATTTGGCTAAGAAGTTAATAGAATACATTATATAAACGATTTGTTCCCTGTATGAGTAATGAACACAACTTGCTGAATATTATCTATATTAAGCCGTTTATATTGCTGACTCACAATGATAAAAACTAATTAAGTACCGACCTATCTATTTCTAAATTGCTATAACATTAAGAATAGAACAATAGGCGTTCGTAGTTTAACGACATAATGATACCATCAACAATGAAACGCACAAGTACAACATAAGATAAAATGTTTCAAGTAGTCATGGTCACGTGTCTTAGTTTTTTTTCAGAAATTTCTAACATTTTTCTGTATACCTAGTACAAATTGCTATGTCAATTTTACTTCAAACTTAGTGTGTCTGGACGAAAATCTACTAACTATAGCCGTGTTATGTAAAGATCATCAAATAATAATTAAAATTATATAATCGAATGCCATATTTATATTTGGAACACTTTTTGTGAAAGATAAAATTGTTTGTGACCTATTTAATCATAAAGATATAAACGAAGATAAATTCCAGTTTAATCGATCAAGTTTGATATCTGTTTCAATACCTTGTGAAAATTTTAAATCTAATTTACTACTTTAAGAAATTGGACTTAATTTTCAAATGAAAAGCGCATATCCTCAAACGTTAATCGCACTGTGAATTAATTTTATTCCAGGAAATCTTTACATAGTATAAAATGAAGCCGCTTGTACGCTTAGATATTCCAAATTACGCAACAGACTTAAATGTGATATTTATCAGTAGAATGAGTGATTCAAAAGAAAGGGTTTATTTGTGTCATACATCTTGTGCGAAAAAAGGTGATACGTTAGTAAAATTTCAAAGAAATAAAAAAGTTATTACTATTGTCATTTTCAGTCAGGACTAGCCAAACGACGGTAGTAGGTAGATAAAAAAAATAGACTAGTATCTGGTTTTATCTGTCATTGATAAATTGCAGTGCCAACGCTTCTACTTAGCGAGCGGTTGTTTAATGATGGGAAAGATGACCTTCGATAGATGAAAAAAAGAATATCGATCGTTAAGAAACAATTATCGTAATTAACTTTAGATCTAGGTGCGATTATCACAAATAAACTCATTAAATCTTTAAAAACTGAAAACAATATAAAATTACTGAAAATTTTGCACGAACACTGAGGTTACTTTAAATAAAATAATACCGGCAGTATAAAGCGTAAGGTCAAAGTTTCTATGTTAACTACTATGTTCATAAATGAAAAAAAGTGAAAAATGTCTTTGATATAAAACTGAAGCTAAAAATAGAAGATAATTTTGAAATTTCAAAAATTTGTTTTAATAATTTAAAATTTTAATTGGTTAAAATAAGAATTCCTGCATTCATAAAATAATTTGATTGTTGAAAAAGTGTGGGATGCTTTTACTAAGTGTTTTTGTAATAACGTACTTTTACGTAATAAATGTTGGCAATATAAAGTTCTTATAATGTGAGAAAATAAATTTGCTGAATGGGAACTATGACTTTCATAAAATTTAGCAATCACGGTCTTGCTGCAAAAGAAAACATCGGTAAGCGAAAGAATACAATCTGAAAGTCGTTGTTGTATATCTTCAATATATTGCAACCTCTGTATCACATCATCACATCAACAGCCTTTATGAAAGGCTACTGCTAGACATAGGTCCCTCATTAGAGAGGAGGTTAAAACCTCCTACTAATAATGTAAATTGTATTCTCGGTATAACTAATACATATATTTTTGGTGTATATTGCAATATTTATTGTAATCTCACAGAAACAAAATTGTTTTTTAAACGATTCAAAAATACAATACATTTTCGATAAAAATCAATCTGCTTGGCATTTTGAACGTTGAATAGTGCTTAGTCTAGTTAGGACAAATGTTACATATATAAATTTTCATTACTATTTTTTTAAAGAAAACAACTTTTTGTTAATTAAAAATTGTAGCCAATAATGTGTATACATATCTTACACTATTTTATATTACACTATATTATTTTACTTTTATCTTTATGTTTTTACACCACTGATAGTCCATAGTGATAAATACGATCGGAACGGATTAACCCGGATATATAAGTTGAATTATTGCGAGGTACTTAAAAGAGACACTTGAAGGTATGTTTAAAAAGTGATGGATGCATTTATTGATGCTATCGCAATTAAAACGTTAAACCTTTACGTAAATCGAAGATAAACAGTTTTTGACTTCGACAAAATATCATTATGATAACCTATTAACAATTTCGTCCAGTCCAGTGTCTCTGATATGCACATTTTCCATCCTTCGTAGCTTAAAAAAACCGGAGGCAGTCATGAGAACTGAAGACGGAAGTGTAAACTTAAAACTATATTTTGATCATTTTTTGAAATCGGTTAAAAATCAATCACTTACAGAGCATACTTATATAGAGTAGATTATATTGTTTTCGCGTTAGATACCTAGCTGTTAATGGTGGTGTTTACATTTAAATAAATAATAAAATATTTAATGTCATTCCGAACTATTAACGTAATTTAACTTGCTGTTATGCAAACATACTGTATTTATTCGTATTTAAAAATCAAGGTAGATAACAACCAAAATTATCATATTTTTATTTGACGCAAAATGTTATCGTAACTATGTCGATGATAATAATGCAGTATTGTGTTAATAGTACAATGCACTTTATTTAGCATGCTAACTTTTTATGCCAACATATTTTATCCTAGATCTAGGCTTTAATTATATTATTAAAATATTGCCAATTTTTCGTTCTCATTTAACAACAGGGATATGTGCTACAAATAAACTTGTTTCGATTTTTTCTTAAATATGTGTCTAATTTTCGACAGCATTTTCGAAATCAATATTATTAAAGAAAAAAACTACAAAATGAATATGTTTTAATGATTAAATTACAACTTTACTGACAAAATTAAAAAGTAATTTAACGTTTTATTTGTATGAATTCAAATTCATACAGATAAAACGTGTTGAAAAACATGTTTATGTTAACAATATTCGATAATTCTATTGAAAATTTAGTTTTAGTACTTCAACTATAGGAATAAATTAGTAAACATATGATTCCTTAAAATCAAGTGTTCCAATCAAAAACCTAGATTATTTTTATTTAAAACATGATAATTTTAGATATTAGCCGATGGCGATAAACGAGTCGATTAAGGTTACCGATTATACATGTCGATTATTTTTCAGTTCACATGAACTCAGAGCGTCCTTGCTAAAGCCTATATAAGATAGCACAGTTATTATGTGCAATAAAACACCAAACTCTTCATCTAATTTACGTCACTTCATTTCCAATTTAGCAACTATTTTACTTGTGTACTTTACATATGTGTATATTGTAAGAGTATTTGTACTGTGTTATTTTTTTAAACACGTTTATATAATAACGTATATATCGATTTATAACAGTTATAAAATGACGTTATTAACAATAAATTACACACCGATTGGTATTATCTTTCGATAATAGCGGCTTTAATCGGCCCAGAATACCGCAAACTGTTCCTAACCGGATATCGCTAAGCAATTGATTTTTCAGACCTTTCTTCTTACGCCCTGCACATACATTTAACCTCATCGTTGTCAAACTTAGTACATTTCCTTTGTGGTTTCTAGTGCAATTATATTTATGATTTTCGGTTAATAGCCGTTGACCATTTGTCTTGGTGTAAGAAAACAAAACTAATTATTTTTAAGCGTAAAAATAAAACACGATGAGTAAAATGAAATTGTACTCATTAGACAAGCATGTGTTTGGGTGTATGTGTTTTTTAGTTTACCACGAGGACTGGTTAGTGTTTTATAGAAAGGAATATAAGCACAAAAATCACCAATGAACTATATTGGAAGTAATTAAATATAGATAAACATTCTTGTATATTTTTAATGTTTAAGAGTAAAAACCATTTAAACATTGAGAACGGTATGTTATGAATTTTGAACATAGCAATTCACTGCACGTTCATGCAAGCGTCAGTCAGTGCTCAATCTGGAATGGTTGTTGTAATGACGTAACAATCGAAATATTCAATAATCATAATAATAATATTGTATTAGATGGTAGGTTGTCATGCATTCAAAAGCTTGATAAAACAAGAGCTAAAGAAGCATTTATTTCATTAAACCTTTACTTAGTACGCACGTTAGTGAGAGAAAAATGGTTGTGGTTGTAAGTTGAGTATTGGAAAAAATATCAGGAATACTTATATAATTACAAGAATTGCTAGTAGTTTACATGTTTAGTTACTGTGTAAAACAGTTTTGCTAAAATACCAGGCGTTTAAAGCAAAGCGAGCACACCGTATGCATCCAACACATGTGGACTTGGTATATTCAAATTTTGTTTATAATAATATTCATATATTCCCAATTTATCTATCTTGATTAATTAAGTTCTAAATGCAAAATGTATTTTAGTTGACCGATTTCCGTCACCTGATTTCATTCATTAATACAGGCAGTGTTGTTTGTAAAAAAAACAACCAAAATTCTGAATTAGGAAGAATGGTTACTCTGTTTTCGATTTAGATTCAATTTTTTCTAATAACTTACTAAAACTATGTTAGTGTCAACTGACAGCAAGTAGTGTCAGCCTTCTTCAAGAAAGATATATTCCTAGCACTCTTATAATCAGTGGAAAGCAAAAAATAAAATCAAAATATTTACACAAATGCTTTTGGCAATAGTAATTATATTCTCCACAACAACCGGTCCCGTGGCGCCCGAATCTAACGACTTCCCGCGACCCTCACTGTTGTAATTTTATTATTTTTTTTTTGACGAGGAAAAAAGTATTTCATATTACTTACTTACCTTCAAACTGGTTTTATTCTTGGTTTATTGCTGTCCCTTACAAACGCCTATATTTTCGTGTCAGACAATTACATCTCACTTAAATTTTTCGCCTACAAAATAGTATAAGCTTATGGGTAAAACTTAAGCGTTAATTACAACGTAGGCTTAAATGACACTTAGAAAAAAAATCTTTGTGCCGATGTTACAATAATTTACTTAATTAAGTTTGTAATATAAGTCACTTCGATACATTTTTGGACGTGTATGCACATACTTTTTTATTTTGTGCATACAGCACATACTTTTTTATTTTACGTATTTGTTATATTATATATATATATTATTTCCTGATATATGTATAACAGAGAAAAAGACATGTACCCACTTTTAAATAAGGTTATTTTTTTATTAGGCTATAGTTTGATGCTCAGTGATTCACTGTAAAATTTTGCTATAGTTCAAACGTAGTCATTATTGGTGATAATGTTACACTATTTAATGGTAATTTATGGATTGA
This sequence comes from Hypercompe scribonia, assembly GCA_949316085.1. NCBI lineage: Eukaryota > Metazoa > Arthropoda > Insecta > Lepidoptera > Erebidae > Hypercompe > Hypercompe scribonia. Next base: position 12,060,053 of record OX438971.1, on the reverse strand, counting down.
GACAAACGTACTTACTATGTACGATAGTGTAGCTCAATATTCATTACTATTATAAGATCCATTTGTAAAATAGATATAGAATTAGATTCAAATGAATATACTTACTCGTATTTGCTTTTTTAATTATCTGTTTTGATTTGGCTAAGTATTTTTTTTGGATTTATAACTTTCTAATTAACAACTCGTGGTAACATATACATATATATTTAGTAATACAGGAACGAAGCGATAAAAGTGGGGGGGGAATGGAGGTCGTGTCCCTCCTTTACAAAGGGATGATCCTCCGACGAAGCGAGATGGTCATGCCTGGCAGGCAGCAGACCAATGGTTGACGTTGGGCAGTTGTATATATGCTAATTTGCGCGACTATTTCTATATTGCGATATGGAATTAATTGGTAGACGGTGCTGTAGCTTATCTTTAGTTGCGCTGTATATTGAACTCGCTACAAAAGGACTTATACTAATTCAGAAACCCATAAATTATACACTTCACTGAGCACACCAACCTCGCCTGAATCTCGTAAACAGCAAAGATTAGGGTAATTGTAAGTAATATTAGATAGCTTTAAAACTCCATAACTATGTCATTTGATATGTTTCTATAAGTTGCTAGGATTTTTACGAGTTCACTTCTATATATCTTCTACAAACGATAGTAGTGAAGCTGTATCTGGTGTCTAGCATTATCAGACATACTATCTGTCAGTCAGAAAGTGTTGCGACATGCGATCCTAATGTCGGACTCTGAAAGATATCTTTAATCAGTCATCTTTAATCTTTAGTATCCGTATTAACAACATCTACTCAAAAGTTTGTACGAATTTTATAAGACTAATATATTTGTAATGTACGCGTTAATCTCAGGCAATACTGGTCTGATTTGAAAAATTCTTTCAGTGACAGATAGCTCAGTCACGCTGGGACCAAAAGGAACTAAGTACCAATGAAAAATGTTTCAAAACGGAAGCGCATTATTAGCGGGAGTCCATTGCCAGCCCAGCGCAAAACAGTTAAAGTTTCGTCAAAATAACGTACGAAATAATTGTTCCTCTTTAAAAGTTTTAACAATTCTATTAAAGTTGGTTCATGATAACCTTCTTCGTGGTTAACAAATTTATTCACGCTTTATAACATCACTCTACATGCAATAGGAGTCGCAGACGAGACTGCACGGGTCAGCTAGGTATTTATACATATTATTATTCCTGGATTAGAATCGACCCTACAACCTATACGAGTACTTAGCAATTAAGATCACTAACTCACTTTTTATTTGTATTTGAACTACCTGTGACAACTCGAACTTGCAGTAATACTCCAAGGAAACGGTAGAACTTTCCTCAGAAATGTTGCCACTGTCTTAACAGTTTAGCTCTTAGCTCATATACTGCTATAAAACTTTCCTTTATGGAAACAATAAAGCTAATTGTGAGTGATATTATTTATGTAAGTTTATCTTGATAAAGGTATTAATTACTGATAACTACTTATGCAGGGGATATCAACGGCGCCTATCTCGCCAAGACTACTTGTATCTCAAATGCTATAAAAAATGAAAGCTTTGACGTAACAATTTCTTTTAACAAAGACAAATTATTATTTTTTGTGTAGAGATATAATAGTATTCAGAACAATAATGTTTATTGCAATATTAATATATGTACATATATTTCTTTATGGCATTTGAATTTAAAAGTTACTTCAGCCTCGCACCAAGAGTGAATATTTAGTCCGTCTAGTGTGAAGCCACAATTAACTAGTTCTATTTTGATTCTTAAAATATATTTGTAAGTCAATGGTGTCGTAAAATAAGAATACGCGATGCGCAATTTTTAGACGTGTTCAATGCAGACTTATTTTTGAATAACATTGAGCACAACTATTAATGTTTACACGAGTTAAATTTAATTACGTCTTGCAGCGGCTGCGATGCACTGACTTGATACATAGTGCGATTTAAGGAGGCTCTAAAACATCGTAAGTATTCAGGACATAATTCTTTTTTTTTTATTAAATAGACAACTCCGGTACTAGGAATATACCCTGTGTCGGGGAACTTTACATATATTTATGAAACGGAAATAAAGAACACCCGGATTCCGAACAACAATTTGTAGATCATACTAAGTGTTGTCACAAGTGGGGACCGAACCGTATCCGAACTGTGCCATATTATGTATGAGTATGAATCTATAGGTTATTTTATAAGGAGAGCATATTTATCCCAGTGATTTACATAAATTGAAACTCGCTAAAATAGTACATAACTCTAATAATAATTACTTTATTAGTATTTTACCCGATCACCGACAAGGATCGAAAGGGTTAACCGATGTACCGACAAGTACCAATGTAAAATTAAATGAAATTTGATCTGAAGCTTTAATATAAGTGTTAGCACCGTATATTTTGATACCAATACGCCCCCACAAAGTACCAGATCTTCTTTTTTTTTCTATATTAAGAGCCTGCCAAAGTGACTCTACTCTGCCTGATGGAAAGTATGAATAGACTCCAAGAGTTGTGGTCACCATATTCATTGCAAATGCTGACAACGCAGTATGGTGACCCACACTATGGTGACCTTGTGAGATGCTTTTTCACACCCCGCTTGGGGACGTAAAAGGCATGACAGTCATCGTGTCAATGTAAGGCTTACACAGTTACCACGATAACTGTCACCCCTGCATCAATGGGCCTCCGGTCTCACACTCACTAACGAAACACGACAACACGGATGCTGCCGCTTTAGGTTGATCTTCTGTGGAAGGGTAGTACTGCCCCGGTCGAGCCGGCCCGCTCGTGCTGAAATCAGCATGGCTCTACTGTGGTTGCGGAACTGGGTAACATAGGTTGTTTTGGCGGGTCGAAACCTATGCTAAACTGGTTGCTTTTAAACGAATGGATTAATCGGCTGTGCGTCTAATGCGTCTGTTGTTAACGTGTTGCCGAGACATTCTTTTTTGTACAGATTTTTTTTCCTATTAATTTAATTGAATTTAACTGCTAATATTAAAATTGGTCGTTCATGAGAATGAGATCACTTATAACAACCCAAGTAAACTTATGTTAGACATCAAACAGATAATTAATGAAAAAAAAAACAAATCTATATATCTATCGGTAATGGACCACTTTTTGAGCTAAGCCGTTGATTTATTATAAGTACATGTTTAACTCAATGAGCTAAACTAACAAAAAATTGAAAAACAAAACCCATTTCAGAAATGTTCTACATCTAATTAGTTTATAATTATTAATGAATCAGTTTTAAAAACCGTAATTATTTTGAGGAATTAAAAATGTTGCACAAGGAACAAGTCTTTTAACTATAAAGTGAAGTCCATTTATGAATAGGGGTATACGTAAGGTCAAATATCATGATATGAACAAAGAGCGTGAAGATAGAAACACGCTTTACGTTCTGGGGTCAACAATATCTCGCTGTTATCATGCCACTCGTTGAACACGTTACATAAGAAAAGTGGTTATCAAATACCACGACGCATTTTTTTTATGTTCCTGTTTTGAGTAGGTACCAATAATATAAGAATGTCATATCACTCAGGTATGAAATCTAAAGTTTTAGTCATAGTAGTAAAATTTGCTAGAAGTAATAGACTTTTTTTAACGTTTGACAAAAGAGGCAAAGGAACCCTTGCTTCTTTTTAATCTGTTTTTTTTATTGTATGTATAGTATGTTGCCTGACTTCTAAAAGCACTGGTACAGGAGTACTTACATAATATAACAAGTGAGCAAGTGCTACAATTATGAGTTCAACTGGGTATCTTAGTACTAATACAGTTTTAATACAACTTTCAGTTAGATAGCTAAAAAACAGCCACAACGTTGTATTAGTTGACTGAGTAAAAAATTTGCCTCCCTATAAAATTGTTCATTCCGTAAAATTTGATATTTCATTTCTTACGTACTCAGACCACGTCATTTCGTATCATGCTAATGATTATATAATGACTTGTGAAAATATACAATTTTTTTATTAAAGTTGCTGTACATTTTTTTTTCTTAAGCAGTTTGGTATCTAGCAGAGATAAATAGTTAATTGTAATTAATAGCGAGTATTTTAGGACCATAGACTTCCTATAGACTATATTTGTATCTAATCTATAAGATTTTTTTTAAGTATTATACTATAGTCCTATAGTATAATCTCGAAGGTAAAGTTGAAGTCAATTTTAATTATTTAAATATTTGAGATACGATGTGAAAACCTTAAACAGACGTATAAATTATGTATACACCCATAATGGTTCCGCTTCGGACTTTCGGACCTGCGGAACCCTTAAATAAAGGTAAAACTGATGGTAATGGATATTTTTTCAGTCCAAGTACTTAATCAATAATGGTGATTATTACGGCAATAAATGATAGTAAGGTATTCCTGAATATTCCTCATACTTCTACATCATTAGCCTTTAAATTAATCAATTCATAATCATTAACATAATTATTTATAGGTATTATTATATCAATTAAGTACGTCAATGCGAATAGTATTCAGTGAAGTCGGTTAATCCATGATTAAATTTAATGCACTAAAGTACCAAGACGCAGTCAAGAGATAACAGTTTGATAATGAGAGCGGTTATCACTTATCACCTCATGGCGTGGTTTGACGAAGTGGGCTTGGTCGGGTAAACGCGAAATTCTGTGTTGTTCTTGCTTGTTGCTTACAACAGAGCTATAAAGTGAATAATTAATTTGATTCACATTATCAATGCCTATCTAATTTAATTTACTTTTCCTACTACGGTGAGTATTTATTTAGGACAAAAGAAATAAAGCCTTTTCAGATGACAACAAAATATAAGTTAACGTGAGCTAAAACCTACCTAATCATTTTATCAACATACTGAGGAAAACCGAGAAGCCAGAGAGTACTGCAAATATCCAAGCCTTAATCAAACAACGAAATAATATATGTATTTAAATCATTTCTGACAAAGGGAATGTTGTTTGAACATAATATTGATTGTTTTAAATAGGTACGCGATTCATGAAGGTTATTTATACGTATTTACAATAGTTTAACATGCAGAGTGTCTCATATGTATATACATTTTGACAGACGACCTAGTGACCGATGCCGCAACGTAACAGGTAATTCCTTGGCGGGAGTTTACAAGTGTAAACTTTTGAGTGTCTACTATTTTTTTAAATAAAATGTGTGTACAAGTTACAAATCATGCATGAAACGTATCTAGTGCTTACCTATTTGAGATGTATAGACATAAAAATAAGATATGTTCTAATGTATTTGATTAACGTTTCACTACACTTTACAATGTCACACTTGCATATCGTCGCACATTTTTTAAGTATGTAATTTGTTAATTTATTATAATAATATCTTGTGTGAGAAATCAACAGATGACCGCGACCGTCGACTGACCTCGTGTGGGTCGACAGTGTGGACGGAAAATTGTAGCGACCGAGGTGACGCGAGTGCCGCAGCCAACTGGCGATTTGCCCTACGGCGCGACCACGGCTCGAGTATAAAGTTCACTTCACTCTTCGCGAAGACATGGTAAACACCTTATTTTTTCGCGCGCTAAACACATTTAAGAATTTGCAAAGAACGTGTGCTAGCACAGTTATATAATTGTAAAACTATGTAGAGTGATAAGTAGTAGGTATTTTTATACATACAGCGACGTGGTTGCTCTGGTCTTCCACCTCTCTGATGATTGGATCACTTGCACCACTCATGTTATCACGACGCACGTGCTACCCGGCGTTCGCGCAGATGACTGAGTGCGCGTCGTTTACGCTCGCGCTGTATTTCTGAACTCGCTTCTGATAAACAACACTGGCTTTGGCTAATCAGAGGTGATGTCCACATTATTGAAATGGACCTATGCCTGTTTAAAACAATATCTAATCAGTTTTGTACGTAAGAAAGATTGATAATACTGCATTCAAATATACCTATACAATGTACATATGTGTATAATACATATATTTACTTAAATCAATATGGTAAAAAAAAATATAAACTGTAATGCACATTATGAATAAACAGGAGCGCCGGGAGGAGGACACACTTGCACCCTCTGTCAGAAAAGAAAATACATAGCAAAATTACATATTTGTTACTCGACTAATGTCCATGATTTCTTCAAAAAGGGCATCAATAAACTGCCACCCATGGTGTTGGTAAAGATGCATATATTGTGTGGGTGGTTATTTTAATTAATAGATATAAAACATATTACAAAACGAACACTCACTTATTTCATAAAAACATCAATTTCATAGGTAATATAATTCTATATAAAAATCGGTAAATAGTATGTGTAAATATAGATGCATATATTTACATATACTGTTTACCGATTTTCCTCCTGAAAACAATTTTGGTGGTGCCCATGTGAACAAATCAGTATGATTTTGAAAATATAATTTTCGGACAACATTGGAGACAAATGAAGATTCACCAGTTTAAGTAATCTTCTAGCACATACAAGTTGACAACTCAATGATTTCAAATTGTTGATTTGAGTCCATAGGATCTTTTTCTTGAGAGCAGCCATGTGTTTACCCCCAAAATCTACGAAGAATGAAATGAATAGATAACGCAATATATTTAATACGATCTTGAATAAATTAACGCTGTTTTTTTTTTGCCTAAGAAAAATCTTTAAAATATAAGGCTTCCAATCATTTTACTCAAACTCTTGTCCATCATTGGAGACCACTTTCTCCCGTCTTTCAGGCAGTAATCGAATTCTACGTCGAAAAAATAATTTATTTTTTAAAGCACTCCATGAATCGACCCATTCTCGGATTTCTTCGAAAGAATGGAAGAGCTGGTCGCTCTAACCATGCATCATCGACCGAAGCAAGATGTAATCGAAGAAGCTACAGGTGTCCAGTGAATACGGTGGGTATTTATTTAAAATTTATCTACGCTAGATAAATTTTGAGTCGTTTTGCCACATATGGCCGAGCATTGTCATGTAACAGAATCACTTTGTCGTGTCTCTATTCAAATAGTTACGGCTTTTCTTTCAGAGCTCGATTCAAACGCATCAAGTGTACTCGGTAACAAGCTCCCGTGATAGTTTCATTACGTTTAAGCAGCTCATAATAAATAGTGCTCTGCTAATCCCACCAAATATAGAGTAGAAGCTTTGTTTTGAAACTGTTGAAGCACCTACTTGCAATGTTTACTCAAGCTCTACTAGCGTCTGACATAGATCTTGATCAAGCAATGCCTTTAATTCTTCGTCTTCAAACTTTCTAACCAGTCTCTGCATGTCGTATTCGACAGAGCATTTTCACCATATGATTTGTGCATTTAGTACTACTTATCTCATACCTTACCGAACGAAATGTCATGCACAGAGTGGCGTTACGCCATTTCTTAAGAAACAGCGAGAATTTACTTAAAATCTTAACATTTCAGTTTTCTTCTGTATTCCAACTACGCGAGCGTTCAGTTTGGACTTTTCTGCTTTCCCCCTGACTGACTGCGCGAGTCTGGTCATAGATGCTTACGTCCATATCCCCCAAGATATCAAAAGACTGTAATCGTGCCAAGACTGGCGCCGCCTCAGACTAAATGTTCGTCCTTTATACTCGTACGATCCAAATGGCCACCTCGCGCTGTGCTTGATTGAGCTTAGCTCGGCAGCGGCAGAAGGTCGGTAGACATTTGATCCATGTCGACGCTCTGTAGAGGACCATAGATCATAGCATCGTACAATAGAGGCAACGAACTAGTTCCCGTAGACTTCTTAGATTAGGCAACAGTCTCTGTAGGGAGCCCGCTGCCGCTCGAAATCGCAGGCTCACTTGCTCGATGTGCTACTCCACACTCCAGCAAGCTGTCTAGGATGAGCTCGAGGTACTTGATACGGTGGTCGACCTTGACCTCAGTTCCCCCTTCTTTAATAAGCGGTTGCTGGTGATCGGCATTGACCGCCGCCAGTTGTTTCGCTTAATGTGAAACTTCAAACGGCAATCTCGTCGCCCTTTTCGTAGCCTTAAGGCCCTCTTGCCGCAGATCGAGATCGCTCGCCACCTAGATCACATGTACCGCCTTCCGTATGTAACCGATGGTCGTCGCATCAGACACCAAGATTTTGTCTTTGAAAGGCCTTGGTCTTTTGTAAGCACTACACTTCTGCTTACCTTGAAGTGCTTGAAGGCAGAAATATTTTAATAGTGAACATAAAAAGTAGGTATAAGTATAAAGCAATGTATTTCACAGAAAAAATATTACGATAAGATAATTCTGTACATTAACAGAGAAATATAGCAAGCAATCAGATTTATAAATAGCGAGGCTTAAAGTACCTGTCATGAATCGTTTGATAGAAAAAAATGGATTATAATATGCAAGGATTAATACGTATGCAAGTCTGTAGATACCACTTTTGCTGATATCTCATTATAATTTAATATTTAATTACGTTAAATTATTCACATATCGGACTTCATCAATCTACATTGAATTTCAAGCTATAGGAATGTGTTAGAAGGTGTTTAAATTACATAGGTAGTACTGTTTACGAATTTTTATTTACATTTTTGTTGACCTAATGACTTGACAGGATACCTGTCGTAAACGTCGTCGCCTCTTCTCTACTTCTCTTTGCTAGAAAACGATCATAGAGTAGTACCTATCTACCTTATAATTTTAAACTGAAAAGGTTTAGCGAAAAGAATAAGGTTAACTTCAGACGAATAGATTTGCTGGTGTTCGTTGAAATACTCATATTAAATTTTTGGTGCTCAAACTCTTTTCACACCGAGACTGCAGTAAGTAAAATTTCGAACCATTAGGTGACATTTTCACAAATGCAGTTGTTCTGTTAATAGATACTTGTGTACACTAGATATAAAAAAGAACCAACTTAAGTAATTTATATATTTAAAACAGGTTTACCGTCAAAAAAAAGAAATACATAAGACTGATCTTATCAAATGGTATTACAAGGTTTGTTGCGACAAGAGTCACAGATTATTCCCTACTAAAGGGATACTAATTACGTCATAGTTAATTGATTTAGTGTAGTAGTTAATAATTGTAGTATTAGTAACCAGTAAAAGCTATAACAAAAGTGTCTTTCCGTTTAGCCAGAGCTTTAGAACTCTGTAATATTTAATTTTTTAATCGATTTCAAAAAGGAGCATGTTTTGCGTACCACAGTATGTAATTTTTTTTTCATTTTTTTTTGTAATTTCACCCATAACTCCGTTAATTGTGGACCGTTTTGAAAATTCTTTGTGCAATTATTACCATGTCAGGATCTGATGATGGGACCCCAAAGACATCGAGGGCAACCCTTAAATTTTATAGGCACTTATTATGTCATTCAACATTTACTAAAAATATTCTAGTAAAAAGAAGAAAATGATGATTCTTCAAGTTGCTGATGTAGTAACCAGTATACCCTAGGAAAATTGAGGTATGAAACTTTGAAACCAACACTTTAATTACATATCGCCTTTTTTTCTAATTTAAATATTGACAATTAGTCCTAATTGTTGTACTTCTAGCAACGCCCTCCCATCACGCGGTGTCTTAAGTAATTAATTTTCGCAATCGCGACTTTGCGCAGCGTAAATTTGGCGTTAAGCAATTTTTTTTTCGTAAGTTAATCATGGCTTTGTGTAGAGTAGTGCCCTGGGAGCTTTGTGTCAGTTTATTCAAGTCAGATCACAATGGTGACAAAATTTTGATTGCTTTGGTGGCACAGTGGTAGCCTACGCGATTACTGAACTTGAGGTCTCGAGTTTGATTCCTGGGTCGGAGCAAATGTTTGTATGATCTGCAAAAAATATTTTTGGGGTTTAGGTGTTTTTATGTATAATATGTATGCATTTACAAAAAAAAGTAAATATGCTTGTCTATCAGTTGTCTAGTGCCCATAGTACAAGCTCTGCTTAGTTTGGGATTAGATGGTGTTGTGTCTCAGACGTCTGAAATATCAAATATTGATTGATGTTGCAGTAAGTGAAGTGTTAAGAAGGCCTAGTATGATTTTTTTTCATATTAACTCAATCGTCACGACGATTGCGCTTGATGTTGCGCTTGATAAGCGTTCAGTGGGAACCAAACACCGAGTGCGGTCAATTATAATAATAAAATTTAATTTAAATTAGTAGATAATTAGGTTAAGACAAAAATTGTCACAAAGTAATTTTTTAAATAAGTCATAACAACTTATAAACGCATATAGTTTGATTACCTAGTAACTAATATATTTTTTTAATTTACTTTCCTTTAGAATTTAATTAAATTGAATTGAATTATAGCTATTTAGTACACTTAATGTAAGTACCTAGTTAGAAAAGTCGTACATTTTTGAACAGCTTACTTTATTCTTTGCTTTTTACTGCTGCTAGGTAGTGAGTTTCCGTTTGATCTTTTTTGAAGTCGGTTTAGTTTCTGTAAATTTTGTTTTTATTTCCTTTGTAAAGTTTATAAAATTGCTACAAGACTTGTGATATCATCCTTACTCCAACTTAATGTGATTTCAGGTGTTGAATTCCAACATAGATTAGATACACGGCTTTTATGACTAATCATTTTCTGGTTTTCAATACTTTTAATCCTAGTTACTTTACACGAAACCATTACCAACGATATAGAAGTTTTCCTGTACGTATGTTCTATCAAATAAATCATATTTACACCTTTTATCAACGAAACTGAGGTAACATAAATAATAATTATATTTGAAGTAACAATGTACCTAGCGCCATCTATTTTAAAATAATAACTTTATTGACGGTGCAAAAGAACAATGTAGATGGCGTTGTGATTTATTTGGGCTTGTAAAAATTAAAATAGAATTGAAGCTAAATATAAAATGCGAATAAATTAAATTAGATTGTCAAAATAAATGTAAACAAATGGTGTGTGTTACCACAGGAAAATGTTTATAAACGTTGCGCTGAAGATAAGTGAGAGTATAACAGAAAATTTGTGCATCGTGAGAGAGAAACAAATTACGTTACACTGTTAAAATTAATTTTCATGAAATCATTTCAGTCAGTTTCAATTACATGAAAAGACAATTTTACTTAAGTATTAAATTCTGCTGAATTTGTGTGTGTTGTGGCTCTAAAGTTATTGAAAATTTTGCTGCGGTAATGTCGTAAGCTTGCCTATTTCTTGAAAATGGCTCAACGCAGAAGTTTGAAAGAAATACCAATAATAGACTTTAATTTCCTTAAGTTTGTTTAAGATTTACTTTTTGATTTTTTGATTTATATCAATGCAATTAAATGGTTTCGAACACGTTGGCCAGGCGGGTTGATATTGAGTTTGTATTAAGTTTTCCTTCTCTTTGCAGTGATGTTGTTCTGTGTAATTTGCTCCCCTAGTCACCTTTTACGACACCAACAGAATGAATTGGGGTAGTGACACTCTGTTCTTTTAATCCGACACAACACGGAAAATATCTATACCTACTTAAATTAGTAACTATCAAAAACACGTAACTCTAATAATTGAGATAATTCGTTAGAGAATTTGATTATTTTGGTATAGGCGTATCCTATCTGATGTTTAACGTGAATCAATGTTTCTACTGTGTATTTAGAAATCTGCCTGTCTTAAAATAAATAAAATGCATCAAAATCTTCTATAGCAGAAAGATACTTACATATAATAACAAAATTGATTTTAACAAAATTGCCGAGGTATATGTGTGAGGGTGAAATATAGCTATTTTGAACAATAAAGAGAGCGGAATAAACAATATAGACGTGTAATTTTATTCATTTATTACATTTTTTTTAAATCATTTTGTTTTCAATAATTTATACAGCTGTCGAACCCGGTGGAACCACATACACTTAAATATGTTAAAATACCTCTACTAACTGTAAAATGGATCACCTACTATCCGCAAAGCGAAGTTCAAAGAAAATCTTGAGCTAAACTTCATATATTTTTGTAATTATTGCACATGAACATATCTAACGACACTTGTGGGTTCATTTACTTAATAATGGAACCAGTAATACAAGGATACTGTGACGTGTAAAATAACGGAGTTGAACAACCTGTTACTAAATTGTCACAAACAAAGCAAGTGATGGATTTAGTTGAAAATAAAAATAGCGCACTACAAACAGCATTTTATTTAATAATAACAACCTCCACCGATTTCGGCCACGGAGAACTCTTCAACTTCGTTCAAATTGTCGTTAGTGTACTCGTATATGGCTAATATAGCCGATCTTATTGGTAAAATTTCATGCACAAAGTGGGAAGGTAAACACGCGCAGTAATTATAAGAGAGAACACAAGGAGGGCGTCCTTTTAGCTCATGGCGTCGCGCAGATTGTCCTCAAAGATTACGACTCTAGTCCTCGTCAAAGCCCGCCATTCCGATCGTTAAACAGCTGTTCGCTACCACTCTGAAGGCTCAATGTTGCACTTCTTCATGGTGCTTAAGAATATTTTTATATCAAAGGGGTTGTCCGCCATGCTTCCGCTTATCCTCCTCAAATTCTGAGAAAAAGATACACTTTGCCGCCCGTTACTGCGACATTCTGGACATGTGTCCACACCAACGGAGTTGCTGCCATATGTATCACATGCTTCCATCCTCATAATATGGGCTCAGTGCAGCATTTCCGTATTTCGGATATTCCGGTATTTTATGTGGAAGCGGTTGAGTACTCTTGTATGCCAGTGATAGACTGTCTATTACTCAGAAGAGTACAGTATATTCAGCAACACCACTGCCTTATATGTTAACTTAAATAGCCAGCTTCAAGCCGTGTGAACTAAAAACCTTGCAATCCAGTTTACTAAATACAACGGTTGCGGCACCGATCTGACTGTTGATTTCAGTACCAAGGTCGCACTTAAGTCATATAGTGCTCCTCAGGTATCGGAACCGACCTGCAGAAGTATACCATTCTCCATTAAATGGACGTGCCTTGACCGTGGATATCTAGAGACATAACTTCCGTCTTTTTAACACTAATTCTCAGACGAAAACTACGGCAGGATTTGTGGCATGTGGTTTTAAGTTTCTGTAAGCCGTTGGGTGATTTTCATTTACTCATTCAGTAATAAAGCATAGATCATCTGCGTAGACGATCTCTGTGATCTTTCGTACGAGTCTGGACACTAGCTAAGTTGAGAAAATTACCATCATTATAAAAACGGATGCAGATAATATCAGGGATTGTCTAACACACTTTTTTAACTCCACTGGTAACTGGGCATAACTCTGATCGTTTAGCGCTGATAATCACACAGCTCTACATGTCTTCATACAGGAGTCTCAAAATTCTTACAAACTTCTCCGTACATTCAAGTTGCCGCAGAGTGGTACTCTATCGAATACTGTCTAAAAACAGAGATACACATTAAAACTCTGTTCACTATTCTTTTCTTACAACTGATACAAGGAGAAAATTACCTGATAAGTACTATGGTCAGGTCGGAAGTTGCACTGGGATTCCGACAGAATCTTTTCGGATGATCCCTGAGGCGGTTAAGGAGTACTCTAGCGAAGTCCTAATACTGGCACTGAGAGTAGAGAAACGCCACAATAAGAATGACAATCAATTCGGTCTCCTTTATCCCGATGTAGGGTCTCCATTTATCATTAGCTTGTGTAAGTGGAGTACTTAGTATCGTCATATTCCATCATTCTCATCAGACTAATCCGAATGCTTCCGTGTTCTTAGGCCCAAAGTTAATGTAACAGAATATGGAAAAATAGAGACTCCCAGACAGCACTGATCCCACCAGATTTTAGATCGAGGGATAGTAAAGCAGTGCTCAAAGCTTTGACATATAATGGCGTTGTGTTAATAGGAGTCGGAGTCTATCAATAATCAAACATTTCTGTTTTGATTTTTAACATTGAAGACAAATACGTAGTTTCATTACAATAAGCCAGTGATGAGTCCAGCAGTAAGCACCACACGTGTCATGGGTACTCTGGACTTGGGTAAGCTCTCTTTGACGTATGATGACGTAATCGATAAGGTACCAGTGCCTAGATCTAGGGTCATTGCAAGATCTAATGGTTGACCCGACCTTCGCAGGTCTGAGGAAGCGAATCCTTTCCAAAAGAACATGTACCTGCCATGGTGTTGTATCAGCTTTCCTTCATCAGGAAGATGTGTTTCGCTAAGTGCCACCACATCACTACTATACAAACAGGCAGACATTTGTTTTGCGGTTAAGAAGTGTGTGCACATTTTACGTATCAAACGTCATTAATATTGGTGCTCTAACTGTATTCTTCTTGTGGCGTCGGCCGTAAAATTGAGAGTCAGGGGCAGCTGCGGTTTACCATCTTCCTTATGAGTTGGAGTAAGCATTTGTTTAGGTCATTTTTTCTAGCTCCCTCCTTGACTGAGCGAGGAAAGCAGTACCTCCCTGAATAGCTTTATCGCCCCGGATGCTGCTGATTCGGCTGGATTGGCTGCTGATTCGGATACTGCCGAATCCACTCTATCACTGCAATGCAGAGCAGAAGCGACGACGATGTATTACTACATCCCCAGGGTCACTTACGTGCGGGAATCAGATAAAACCCAAAGAGCATCACGTCCTCATCATCCTCTTTACCTACCCTTATCACGATAGGACTAAGCTGAGATCAGAGTCTTTTTTACAGAAGCGGTCAGTTGAGCAGAATATATTAACGAGTACGAGTGTACTCGCGAGACAGATACACATCCTTACCCTCCTGGACCCAGTGGAATGGGCTCCGATATGACTGGGAGAAGATTCGGTTAGATATAACAGTATACCTACTGGTGGAAAAATCACAAGGTGTCAATACTTTCACAAGCTCCCTTAGTCGCCTTCTTCGACACTCACGGAAAAAAATGGGGTGGTGACTTTCTACTTCACCGGCACCACACTATACATTTTAATGCCTATTAACTACCACTATATATTAATACATAATATTTTATTTCAAGGTGGAAGAGTCGCGGTCCTAATTACAAAAACATTTCGACCCAAATCAAAGCCTAATACCGTTGCGTATGTAATAATAATATGTAACTTTATGTACACGTCATAAATATCTAATACTAATACTATTTTATATTAAAGACAAATATAGTTGAATATTAACTAATTACCTCTACCATTATCATCTGAAAAAACGTAATGTGATCATGATAGTTTCGAGTCTTCAATGACTAGGATTTCAAGATACGATGCCTCCTTACTTTGGAATGCAAATCCTTGTGCATTCTAAACATACTTTTATTACATATGTATTACGTAAGGATATACTTGCTAATTCAATTTTGAAAAACACTAAGGTTATAAATAGGAACGCTAATTTTGGGTTTTCCAGCGCAGTTTACTTCTTAAGATTTGCTACTTAAGATTATGGACTGTTCATAGAACAAATGCATCACCTAGATTTTAAAAAGATGCAAAGTTATGATATTTAAAGAATTTATTATTAAGATTATCTTTGGTACGTTTCCATTTACTCATTCACTTTTAGTTTATTTAAAAGTCCCTTTTAATAATGTTTTTAGCATTGCGTATCAAATTTCTAAAATACGTATTATTTATAAAATACAGTAAATGTTGGGCATTAAATATTGTGATTGTGACTAAAGGTGAAATTTTGGAACGAACGGAATGTGATCGTCGTCGGCCATGTTTTGCACAACAACATCACGTCGTCGCATAGTAAACGTCAACTACTCGTTTATGATTATCTTAAATTAACTATAGAGGTATTCGTTTTAAAATCACTTTGTTTTATTTCCCAATTTAATTAAATGTTAAAATGAATCGAAGCGAGGGGTTGGTGCAACGTAGAAACGTATTAAAGGATAATACAGACGGGGCAATAAAGGAAAACCACGACGTCGATGATAAGAAAAATGATAAAAATTATGATGACGGGGATTCTAAGGAAACTAGATTGACACTCATGGAAGAAGTGTTACTTTTAGGACTAAAGGATAAGGAGGTACAGTATCAGTTATTTCCGTGTAAAGTAACTGTAATAAAATATGGATGTCGTGACTGAGTATTCACCTCTGATGTTCATTTCAGGGTTACACATCATTTTGGAATGATTGCATATCCAGCGGCTTAAGAGGATGTATTTTAATCGAATTGGGTCTGAGAGGCCGCGTAGAATTAGAAAGAGCTGGAATGCGTCGAAAAGGATTGTTATCTAGAAAAGTAATAGTAAAATCGGGTAAGTGAGAGAAAGGGGTAATTATTCTTATTGCGTTTTACTATTTCTTAATAAGAGTTATAATTAAAAGTTGTCATGCACATTTTATGTCTTGTTGCTAGTAAATTACGGTACTTTCATTCTTATTTTGATGATTCATGTTTGTAATGGGGCAATGTTTACTCCAATAAGCAACCCATCAGTTGAAATATATTTCAACTAGCAAAAGTATGTAAAGGGAAGTGATATGCTGATAAGAGTTTTACTGTATTACTATTGTTATTAGACTGAAGAAATAAAAAATATAAATATTTCTTTCAGATACTCCTACTGGTGATGTATTGCTAGATGAGGCTTTGAAACACATGAAAGACACAGATCCACCAGAAACAGTGCAAAGTTGGATAGAATATCTTAGTGGTATGTGAATTTTATATTTCAATGTTTTTGTTCCGTGCAGGATCATTTATGCCGTGTCTAGGTGTAGTTTATCTATAATATGTATGTATTTAAATATATATAAGTATGTTTATCAGCACTCTGATTACTATTATAACATAGGATTTGTCTAGCTAGGGATCAGACTGCTAATTAATATTTTGTACAGAGTAGATATTAAGATTTCCAATACAGCCCTGATTTTAAATGCCTATAGGTATATGATTTCAAACTTTAGCCTTTGTTAATAATTATTATTCACATACACCTGAGGCAATCACATGCACATGCTTGTTGATGGTATAATATCTCTAAAGGCATAGTTGAAAACAATTTTTGGTTGTCTAAATTACAATGTTTTTATAAAATATTAAATAAGACTGGAATTATAATAGATCTATATTCTATGATGAATTCAGTGCCACATTATGATACTTAGTAAGAAAATGATTTGATTTTGATTTTAAAGAATAACAAAAACAACATACCAGTGAGTAGTAGTTCTGTTGAGTGCTGGGTAACCATATACCATTTAAAAATGATTATTGGTAGAAGAATACTCAAAAAACAAAATTAAGTTGGCTAGAGATAGTGTTCTTGCTAACCTGCTGTTATAAAACTAAATATTGTCCATTACCTGTATGTACTTTTATAAGTAATGAGTTTTAGACAGATACATGTTTCTTAAAAAAAAACAATTAAATATATACTAATGTTACAGTTTTATTATATTTACGCATTCAGATTTTTTTTTTTAACAATTTTAATTCCCTCACGGGCTACCATGTCCGTGTGGTGACAGATTAAGAATAGATAGTGTTACTACCCCTATTCACCCCGTAGGTGTCGTAAAAGGCGATTAAGGGAACAAAATATGCAAGGTAACATCATTATAAAGAGAGTTTTTGGTTCTACTATACCACACTGGCCAAATGGATTGGTATGGGTTTGCTTTAAGTTTTTCTCCTCCTTGCAGTGATGTTATCCAGCACAATTTGCTCTCTAAGTCACCTCTTACGGAATGAATATGGGTGGTGATACTGCATATACTTAACATGTCAGCAAATGGATAGTTTAAACTTCTTTTGTCCTAAGCTGTAACTTTTGTTAGAAGTTTTAATATTAATGAAATGCAATATCATCGTTATTGATTATTAAAATAATTAATGAGGCTCCGTCTACTAGGATCTGTTACTAAATACATTTATAGATCAAAGTGGCAAAAATATCCAAGTAAATCCCATAGGGAATTAGAGCAGGGGATTCTAGTGGACGAAGTTGTTAATAATATGATAAAAATAGATAGTTGTTGTGCTAAAAATTACCATTTTATTTAACAAGTATAACTTGAGTTGCCTTGGTAAAACTTGGCATAGCATTACAGGATAACATGTAAATTGTAGCTTAATGTAGTCGTTTTCACTCCATAATTAGAGCTCATACATTATGCTAATCTGTTCATATCCAAGTAGATTAGTTCAATGCAAAGTTTAACAATTTTAACCAGAACAGACTCATGTTTCGGAGGGCACGTTAAACCAGCGGCCCGGTTGCCATACGAACATCTGTGGCAATCGTTACAGGTAATTACGGCTCTCAAAAGTCCGATATCAGTGTTTGTGCAAAGTTTCTGATGGTAGTCGCTCCAAGTAAAAAAGCGAAATACAACCTTGTCGTAATAAATTAAAAACCGATCTCAACTTGGTTTGGGAAAGTTTAGGAGGAAGTAGAAATCTGCAATAAACGTAACTAAATGTTATAGATTTTAGGTGAAGATAATGAATTTGTGAATTACGGCCTCATTATGAACACTTCCAATAATTTCATTCTATAGTTTTATATGTCTATGTCTAGTATTATATAATAACATAGTTCTCTAATACATATGTGGTATTATACATGTATTAGAGGACTGTATTACGTCTGTTGATAACAAACACTAGTAAGAGGCGCGCTGTGATTCCTTCTGTGATACATATTTTTATGATGTTGTGATATTATTTCAGGAGAGACATGGAATCCTATGAAATTAAAGTATCAGTTAAAAAACGTTCGTGAAAGGTTGGCAAAAAATCTTGTTGAGAAAGGGGTGTTGACAACTGAGAAGCAAAACTTTCTACTGTTCGATATGACCACCCATCCTCTAACCGATAATGTGGTAAAATGTAGATTGGTAAAAAAGGTAACTATTCCGTCACTTCCTCTTTGAGAAACGTTATTAGTCTGATAAACTTATCAAAACCTTTTTAGATTATTGATAAGTACATTTCGACATGTTTTGTTAATAATAGAATATTGTAAAAGTACTCGTTTTCTGCGTTTAATGCCATACTTAATGTTTTCAATGTGTGTCAACTGATTATAATTTATAAAATTCACATTATTATTTACATTTAAACCGGACTTCAGACGTTTTATTCCAAACAGATGTTATATTTCTTGTGATAATATAAAAAAGATACATTGTAAACATTGTATTCCAAACAAAAACCCATATTGAATTACATAAACAACTAGCTGTAGCCTGCGACGTTTCGTTGTGGTGATGAGAAATATAAAGGAAATGA
The DNA here is from genome assembly GCA_949316085.1 of Hypercompe scribonia. Classification (NCBI taxonomy): domain Eukaryota; kingdom Metazoa; phylum Arthropoda; class Insecta; order Lepidoptera; family Erebidae; genus Hypercompe; species Hypercompe scribonia. The sequence goes on along the minus strand of OX438971.1, from coordinate 12,040,873 downwards.
TACGAAAACAAACCTTAAAGCGGGTTTATACATGTCAAAATTTGAGCTTAATCAATGCAAAACTTTAAGATTTTAAAGCGACAGAAACCAATTTAACATCTACACTAGCTTTTACTCTGGGCTCCGCGTTTATGTCACATATCGCTCCCTATCAAATTTCATTTAATTCGGTCCAGCGGTTATTGATGTTACCCCATACAAATTTAAATCTCGAAACTATCTATACAAAAATTCATGCAAGTCGGTTAAGCAGTTATTTATTTCCCATCCAATCTGCCACACCCCTTTTGGAATGATTTCTGGAATAAAAACTATCCTGTGTCCTTTATCTATATTAACCTAGGAATCAAACTGTCTCTATAAAAGTTTTCATCACAACCGGACCAGCGGTTCACTCAGCGGAGCGGTGAACCAGGAAAATAGAAACAGGAAATATACATATGCATTTTCTTTTATTTTTAAAAACGTTTCTACTAGATATTACTATACAAAAAATAAATATAAGTAAAGAAATGTAATGAAAAGTAAATAACGTAATAGTTGTGAAGATTATTTAACATAAGTAAGGATATTAAAAAAATTATAAGGTACATATAACTATAATTTTTACTTAGTTAACTGCACATGCTGTTTTGTTTACAAAGTTTTACAAAAATTGAACTCATATTTTGTTCCACCAATAGCGTTGCGTTTCAGAAATTTACAAGGATATTTGAAAAAGTTATTAAATTTCAAGATTATTTAGATTATTATTAAAAGATTATTAAATTTCACTAATAAATTGAAATATTTAAAAAAAAAAATTACGCAGGTGCATATGTTTTTTTAGTAGGAAAGTTTACAAATAAAAATATTTTGCCCGTTTTGAAATCACGTGCATATACCTTATTCATTTATATATACAGTTAGGTGCAGAACTGAGTCAATGTTTCGCGATTATTTGATTACATGAAATAAGTCCATATTTAATAAAAATGTTTAAAGAATTTTATCCCATAAGTTAAATCTATATTCCTCAAGTTAATAGTTCAAATGGATATTATCCAGTTACTGTGTTTTAAAACGTTGAGGTATTTGAATGTGATAGACTCACTTTTGCACCGTGTTTGTTACCGACTCTGCGCTCAAATATGAACATGTTTAAACTTGTCAGGATTAGTAGAGAAAGACAATTTCGCTTTGTTTATTACTCAGTGTAATTTTATATCGCAAAGGGAACGTTTCGGACGCTTTATTGAAATCATGAAACCGACATCGAAGTCGATTATAGAATCTGCTAAAGAGTTACTCAAAAGTGGAAAATCGACACGATTTATCGCTCAAGAGTTAAACGTGAGTCAATCAAAAGTACAGAGAATAAGAGCAAAGTGTAAATTTCCTGTGCCAAGTAACGTTAGTGGTCGTGTTAAAAAGTTATCTGACAGAGACGTAAGAAAACTTATTCTCTACTTAAGATCTAGTGAAGCGTCTTCAGCATCAGAAGCGGCGGCAATTTTAAGACAAGACACTGGCACCTCAGTGAGTAAGTGGACTGTTCGTCGGGCATTACAAAATGTAGGTATGCGAGCTGTAGAAAAAAAAAGAAACCTCTCCTTAGTAAAAAGAATATTAGAGCAAGAAAAGAATTTGCAAAACAATACATTAACTGGACTGAAAGTGACTGGATGAGGGTTATGTGGTCCGATGAGACTAAAATTAATAGATACAGCACAGACGGGCGAAAATGGTCTTGGAAGAAAGAAGGGGAATCATTACAAGCAAAGGATTTTATACAAACGGTGAAACATGGTGGAGGTAATATCAAACTTTGGGGATGTCTGACAGCTTTTAGTGTGGGACCAATTCACAAAATCGATGGAAATATGGATGGTAGAATGTATCTCAGCATTCTTAAGACACATCTGATGGATGCTGTAGAAAATATGCCATATCCTGTAAATAAAGTAATATTTCAACAGGATAACGACCCCAAGCACACGTCAAAAATAGCAAAAAAATGGCTTGATAAGCAAGTGTTTCAAGTCCTTCCATGGCCTTCTCAGAGTCCTGATATCAACCCTATAGAGAATTGGTGGGCATATTTGAAAAGCATGCTTTTAAATGAATATAGCGCACCACCATCGAACTTGAACATTCTGTGGGAATGAGTACAAGAACAGTGGTACAAAATTCCACCCGAGTACTATGAAAAACTTGTAAAAAGTTTGGTAAATAGGTTGCATGCAGTTGAAAAAGCAAAAGGTCTTTGGACCAAATATTAAAGATATGTTTTCGTCATATTTTATAATTGGTGCAAAAGTGAACCAATTGTAATTGTGATGATTATTCACCAAAATAAGATTTAAACTTATAAGATTTCTTTAATTAAACATTCAAGAAATAAAGTTTTTAAATATTACAATACATTTTTTATTTAGTAATTAATACCAATTTCATACAGATATTTGTAAAAAATTGTAAGGTATTGACTCAGTTCTGCACCTAACTGTATGTAGATAGAAGACTGGGACAGATACGTGATGGTAAATAGGTTCAATTGTAACATGTCTTTCTGTGATGTTCCAGGTGCAGGAGGCGGCTCTGCGGCGCTCGATCACGGACGTGGCGCACGCCGACAAGCGGTCGCTGGCGCTGCTGATGCTGGCACACTCTGCAGACGTGCTCGAGAACGCCTTCGCGCCGCTCTCCGATGAGGACTACGAGCTGGCCACGAGGCGAGTGCGTTCGTTACTAGATCTGGATTTCGAGGCAGAAGCGATGCGACCGGACGCCTGTGAAATCATGTGGGCAGTGTTCGCGGCGTTCACTAAATAGCGGCAGCGTGTGCTGTTCACCTGACTATTGGCAACTAGACAAATGGGTAAATTTGTGTTGGATTAAAATAAATGTTTACGATCCATTAATATCTGTTAAATTATGTCGAAATAAACTATAAGTGACATATAGTAGCCAACTTATCGTCTAATGGGTTTGATGTATATTCCTAAATGCTATTTTCATAGCCTGATGAAATAATCTTGTACAAAAAAAGGTCCTATTATCATCTTTACATTTTGTTTGAACCAGTATTATTTCATTCTGTTCATTAAAATATGTAGGTAGCAGGTATGTGGGTAGCAGTGGCGAAAGCTGAAAATTTAGAGAAAGTAACCATTTATTCCTAACATAACCTAATTAGGTGTTTGCAAAATAGCATGATGTAAATGTTATTTTTAACATCTTAATTATGATGTGTTTGTAAGAAAACTGTATCATGTTATTTGCTACTGGTTGAGTGTAATAACAGAAAAATCGCACATGTTACTTACTATTCACGATACGACACTTTTATTTGTTTTTAACATGATTTATATTGCAATTAAGCATAGTTCTAAATTATTTTTATCATTTATTGTAGCACAAAATTTTATAAAAATTTAATTTGGTGTTTTAAAATAATGAGTCCCTCACAATACGTATAAACTTGTACAGTTGGATTTTGACAGTGGGATCAATATGAGAGATGATTGAATTTATACTGATTATGTTAATAAAAAAGTTTACACTGTGTGTTTGTAAATTTAAAGTTCAGTGCACACTAGTAATTATTCAAATCATAAATTGTTAATTAATTAGACGGACAGAAGATTATTAGTGTAAAACACTTCTATTTTGGACATATTCCTGCAAATCAAAAGCAAAATTGCAAATGGCAATCTCTAAGAAATATTCTAGTGTTAAACTCTTTAATAGTTTCTTTGTATTTAGCTGGTATGTTATTCAGATAAATTTTGTATAAAAAAATGATAACATACTAATTGTGGATAAATATAACAGATAAGTGAAAAATTAAGACCAGATAAACTGTTGATAGACGTAATCGTAGGATGTCAATCGTAAAGGGCTGATTTGCCAAATCTCCAAATTATAGTGAGAGGCAGGTTAAACATCTCTTGACCGCTGTAAACAACCCCAGACAGGTGAGAACCCGGTGCAATTGGAGGTGTCGTCTAAGGCAGGGTACTGTTGGACTTCTTATTGGTAGAATAATGCGAGTCGCGGCAGCGGTCATTCTAGGATGTATGTCAGTCATGGGGTACGACAGGGAGAAGTCCAGAAATAGCCAATATGTGCCTGGACTGCCGAGGTAGGCCGCCGCGGTGTTAAGTGAGTAGACCGCAGTGGGTAGCTCCCACTCCCTCTATCTCCCCAACGGAGGGTATGGACGAAATTCATTACAGTGAAAAAAAAAAGGTGAAAGAGCTCTGCGCGAGACATTTCGAAAAACTGAGTTGTGATGCCATGAGTTTGCAACCAGATGTTGGGTGTAACTCGCACGCTACCGTTAAGCAAATTTTATATGATATAAAGCTCTTTCTTTTGAGAAGAGCAAAGATCATCAATGTTTAGACTTGTAAAATATCTATGAATTTATTCTTAATGTGCCATCTGGCTGTTAACTGACAAGTCGAGTTTTGCAGTGTTACGTGTGCTACGACACTGTATACCTAGTCTTGCCATAAATATTGTAATAAAGAAAAAAGAAAATTGTTAACTGCAAATAACATTTATTACTTTTACAGTGTGTCAGTTTAATACATAAATATAAAACAATTAAAAATATAAAAAGCTTATTCGAAGTGGTCTCCATTGGCTGCAATACAGTCCTTTAAACGATGAGGCCAGTTATCAATAGAAGCACGCACTCTTTCCATGGGAAAATTCTTCACTGCCAATCGTATAGATTGTTTTAGGGACTCCAAATTATCATGGCGTTTAGAGCAAGCTGTACTCTCTAAAACTGACCACAAATCATAATCCAGCGGATTAAGATCGGGACTAGACGACGGCCAGTCTTCAGCTCTGATGAAGTCCGAAACGTTCGATTCCAACCAAGACTGCGTGGACCGAGCTTTATGACCCGGCGCCGAGTCTTGCTGGAAGGACCATACTTGGTTATTGAACATGGTGATGTTAAGGGGCTTAACTACCTTCTCAAGAATGGTATCTTGATACACTTGTGCCGATGTTTTGATACCTTTTTCACAAAAATATGGCTCAGTCACTCCTTCATAGCTAACACCCCACCAAACCATCACTGAAGTCGGATAATGTCCACGTTGCACTCTGTCGACTAATTGGGAAGCTTCCTTAGAGCTTTGAGCATAAATACGGTCATTTTGTTTGTTAAAATGTTGCTCAATTGTAAAAATTTTCTCATCCGTAAACAAAATTTTTCTGTGACCTCCCTTTGCGTACCGCTTCAGTAGTTGTTTCGATTTTACCACCCTATTCTTCTTTAAATTATCAGTTAAGAAATGGCCAGTGCGTCTCTTATAGGCTGCAAGTCCTAAGTCATCTTTTAAAATACGCGACATGGTTCTAGGTGCTATCTTCATTTCCCGAGATAAAATCTTTTGCTTTCGGACAGGATTTCTTCGAATTCTTTCCCTTACTGCTTTGACCACCTTTTTCGTACGAACACTACGTGGACGGCCAGATCTTTTTCTGTCACAAACAGAGGAGGTCTCATTGTACCTATTAATAGCCCGGTACACAAACATTTTACTAATACCAAGTGTATGGAGAGTTTTAAAAATTGCATTTGGCTCCATACCTACTTTGTGTAATGCTATCACACCGATTCGGTTCTCTTTATCACCCCACACCATTTTAATATCGCAAAATATTTTACAATGTATTGGCGCCAAAATGAGAAAACACAATGAACAATCGTATAAAAATGACAGATTCGAAATTCAAATGTAATATTTTTTTATAATTAAGTGTAACAGTATTTATGGCCAGACTAAGTAGTTATACAGTGTCGTAGCGGTAACAACAAGATGACAGATTCAGAGCGACAGTAGTGCTAGCATTGTAGTTTCTCTTTCAGAATATGACCTCACGATCGTGCCTTATAGTGATCTGGGTGAGAAACTGTATTATTTCAATTTTAAGTCTTGCTACAGTGTATCATTTGTTATGACTACTGCGCACATAGTGGTATTTGATACAAAACATTAACCTACATAGGTTTTTGATTAGTTTTTATTTTAAATGATATAAAAATTATATTTAAATCCGTTTTAGGTTGAAATACTGTGAGCTAGTTAGATGTGGTATAATTCGTGCATGCAAGATATAGAGTGGATCAGAAATTAATAAGAATCTACCGAGATTATCTATGTTGCATGATGTTTACAATTTTTTTATTACGAGGTAAAAATGTTTATTACGGGCCTGTGCTGCCTTTTCAGAAAGTTGATTTATTGGTAAAATAGCGTTTTCGGTTCATGTAGCGATCTTATGAACAGCGTCATAGGATGCCAGTCATATAGACTAACATATAAACGTGCCATTTCATTGCAAAACACAACTAATGCTACATGAACTTACGACTACCTCGGTGGCGCAGCGGTAGCGAATACGACATTAAAAATGATTTTATTTTAAAATATGATACTACGCCATCTTGTTGTCAGTGATGACAACTTATTTGTGTCAGCCGGCTGTCGTTTATATCGTCAGTTTAGTAGAGCCTGTAAACTACAAATTGAATTAACTTTTCAACGCAATGTGCTAAGAATCTTGGAATTAAAAGTATTATTCTCGATGATGTTACCATTTAAATCTCTTAACTGCCTCGGTAGCGCAGTGATAGTGAATGCGACTGCTGTGCTTGAGGTCTCGGGTTCGATTCCCGGGTGCTTGTATGATCCCGGCATCAAATGTTTGTATGATCTGCAAATATTTGTTTCGTAGTTTGGGTGTTTTCTATGTATGATATATGTATTTACTTATATATTTATTTAAAAAAATAATAAAATAAGTATTCTGTCAGTCAAGTCTAGTTATCATACTACAAGCTCCGCTTAGTTTGAAACTAGATGGCATTGTGTGTCAAATGTCCAGATTTTTTTTTTCTTTTTTTAATGTCGTGTCCGCGTGACATTACTTCTAAACGATTCTTGCATCGGCAAGTAAACTTCTAGAAGTATTACTGCCATTCGTTTTTCTGAATCAAGCTTTTGTTATCGGGCCTGCTACACTTACTACGTTGACCACATTCTTCAAAAGATTATAATGGCCTGTCAGTGACATTTTATTGTTTTTCATTTATACAACGCTCTTTAATATATAGAGTTCTCTCCTAGTGATTTCCTTCATAGTCATGTCTGTTTCTGTAAGAAATCAGTGACGCTAATTGAGATTTAAGCAATATATATTATATAAATATTAATTCAACAATAGTCGGCTTCATTCAAGAAAAAAAAATCTCAAAAATAAAGGCGGCAGTACACGGAAAGTAAGTCTTCAGAAATTGACTCACTACTTCCTGTTGTATTTTAGACAGTATAAGTAAATGACAAGTTTTTGAACATAAAGTGAAAAAGTAATTACAAAGAAAACATTGACTGTAGTACAGTGTTACCTTAAATTTCAAGATCAAATATAAAAATATGTTTTAAGACCACATAACGGCAAATTTTCGTAACGAATATAGTATACAACCATGCACTGGGCAAAATTAACTATACAAAAATTGAAATAATTAATTTTGAAATGAAATAATTAATAACACTAGCTACTAAAATAATAAGTAAGACCGAAATTGAATGTAGTAACTTAGTCTATGGTAAAAAATATCCAATAAATACATAAAAAGACTTTGCCAGCTTTTAGCTTTATGTATGGTATATCAGTGTGTGTGCTGCATTCACATTCTTTGATTGCAAATATTACTTCAAACTTGACTTAAGTATGAGGTTCACAGCATTAAGCTCCATACTACTGATCAGGCTAGCGGGCTTCATTAGAAATAAATAATTGTGTAGGGTCATAAGAAAAGTCAGCCTCTTAAGAAATTTTTGAAGAGAGATGATTTGAGTTATAAGTTTTTAACGATTTTTTGCAAAAGAAGATAAGACTAGAAATATTGTAGTGTTATTTCCTTTAATGAGTAAAAAAAAGTGAAATCATGACAAGTAGGTATGTATGTATGTATGTACGTATGTAATAATTAAATTGAATAATCTGAAATCCTATACCAGTATTTCAAAATACCTTTCTATATTTAAATTTAAAGCCCAACAATTCTGTATTTATCAAACACAGAAGAAAAACGTTGCTACTTATTAGATAGTTGATTCCAGCTGTACCAGTTTACACATACTTACGTATTATTTTAAATAAATAGGTGTACTAAAATATTTTTGCTGTATGTTGTGTATATTGAAATGTGATTGTAAGAAACCATTCACCGTAATTGTGGAAATTTTAACGGATATTTATTGTACATTTGACATTAGATATTTCAAGTGATGTTCGTCGTTTTGTTTCAAATGCTTTATTATAAAAAAAAATATATAGTACTGTTAATATAAATGTATGCACTGGATTACAAAATTGTACTAAAATGGAGCACTCGAGATTGTTTGTGCAATTTGTAAATAAATTTATATAAAAAAAGTGGAGTATTAAAACTTAAATTTTGTATTGGTTTATTTGTGTACAAAGTGTGTTACAGTTCAGTTCGTTAATATTGTAATTCACGCCCTTATACCCTAATATACTTTGTAATAATAGTTGATTTGTTTTATAATTATTTACTGTATACACTGTTTAGTCGACAAATAAATAAGATAAAAAGAGAAGAATATTTAATTAGCTTGCCATAACTGCTAGTATTTGTATACAAAATTCATTTGTGACAAGTGCAAATAAAAATATAAATTGTACATTGAAATTTAATATTTTTTTAACTCCTGTTATCAATTTGTAATTAATTTAACGCAATAAAAAACTGTATGTTTATGTACACAGTTCGTGTTATTATTATATTTTAAAGGTGTTATTTATAAGATAGATATAAATTAGTGGATTCACTATAATGTTTATATTTAATGGACATGAACACTGTATGTCCGGCATACGACCCTAATAATCAACAGTAGAGATTAAGTTATTGTTTTAGGTGTGTATATAAATATGGTATGCCTTTTTTTGGTTTGTACATAACCTTGAAGCCAAGCCTCAACTAAAAGAGTAATAAATTTCAAAGTGTCGGAGATATGTATAAAAATAAGGTAATTATGTATCATACACATACTATAGTTTTTAGAAATTTACTCAAATATATTCCTTAGTAAATATTACTTGTCTGTTTTACTTGATATCGAGTTACTGCCATTCAATAAACACGCATTTGCGCACATGGGCGTTATAGCAGATCTTACACCTACTGTTAGAAATATGAAAGAAACATCATTTACGTTCCGTCCGGTTCGCTGGCTGCGAATTCAATCTGAGTGGAAATCGTCCTCTCGGGCCTTCCCTGCCGCCTCCTTCGAAATGAGGTCTTCGCAGAAGGTTGCGTGCGCGGTAAAACAACTCCATAGAGCGTATGACGGCCGGTAGCGAGAGATCTCCAGTAACTACAGTAAGGACCCTACGCTGCGCCACCCAGGTGGAACAAACCGCTAGTGTGTGTTGAGCAGAGTCCTCACTGCAGTCGCAGTGGTGACAGGCGGGACTCGATTCCCTTCAGCGGCCGAGTGCAGATACTTCCCGAAGCAACCATGCCCGGAAAGGAATTACATCAGTCGGCAGGAAAGGGTCCCGTGCTGCCGCCCTGCCCACTCGGCGATGACCGGCAGAGTCTCCACGAGGGCAAAGCCAGCACGTGGAGTCTCCAACCGGAGCGACCAACGAGCCATCCTGACTCGACGAGCGGCCTCACGCCACTCGCGTATTTCTTTGGGCGGGGACCGTATACCGCTACCCGCCCGAAAGTCAGTCGTCCACCGATAAACTTCGGTGAGTGGCGATATTCTGGGCGGTCAGAGTCACCGCCTACACCGGTGCACCATACAGTGCCGTTAACCGGACAACCCCCGTGTATAGCCGTCTCGTCGCGACGCTGGCTCCACCTAAATTGGGCAAAAGTCGTCCAAGGGCAGAAGCAGCGCCGATCAGCTTTGAAGAAAGCTGCAAAGGCCGAGATACTTCATCTGGGCCTGAACCGGTACGAGGACTGAATTGACTACAATGGAGGCGCCAGAGGGTGAATCACGACGGGGCCCATGGAACAAAAGGGCCTCCGTCTTGTCCAGGGCCACCTGCAGACCCGGCGCCTTAATACGCCTGACCACCAGAGAGACACCTGTGGTGGCCAGGCGTGCCGCCTCTTGAAAGTTCATCCTCCGGTCTGCGACCAATGTGTCATCTGCGTAACAAATTACACTCAGCCCGGGGGGAAGACGACCTCGAAGGGCCCAGTCGTATCCCATGTTCCACAGGAGTGGTCCGAGGACAGACCCCTGTGGAACACCGCATGACATGAGCCGTTGCCTCAGAACACCGTCTCGGTCCTCGTACATGACGGTACGCTCCTCAAAATAGTCTGCCATAAGCCGCCTCAGGTACTCTGGCACTCCATGGTAGCGTAGTGCTTACCTGAAGCAGCTAAATAGCAGACTATTAAATGTGTTGGCGATGTCCAACGACACCGCCAAGAGCACGCCGCCACAACCCACCGCCTCTTCGGTAACGGCCCTCAGGCGCAGCACGGCATCGACCGTCGATCGCCCCGCCCGCCTACCTCGCAGAGATGCCGGACGATGCGGGCAGAGAGTATCCTCTCAAACAGTTTACCCACCTCGTCCAGCAACACGATAGGCCTGTAGGCCGCTACCGATTCGTCCGTCGTGGCCGTCCCGGCTTTCGACAATAATCGGTCTATGTATATCTAAATAATAATAAGAGTTTATGCATTGGCTGCAAACAGTTTATTAGCAAAAATTCACTTTCAGAAGATCTAATGAACATATTTTTCTCCTCCTCGCCTAATATTTATATCAACTAAAATAAATAAATTTAATAAATTTTTTTCTTGTTTCAAAATAATTGCTATAAAACAAATATGATAATCAAATTTATTCCATAAAAGTGTACAACATTTTAGTGCGTTTCTTAAAAGTAGACTAGACTAAATAGTACACAATGTTAATAGTTAAATGATTATACGATTGGAATTAATTATTTAATATCCTACTACCCAATTAAAGTTCAAAAGTTGTATTTAGATTCTTTCTTTTTTTTAATATGATAACTCACGCGCTAGGAATAAATCCTGTATCGCAGGAGGTTTTACAAACATACATGAAACGGACACAAAGAACACCTAGACTCAGAATAGCAATTTATGGATCACACAAAGTGTCTTTTCATGTAGGGTTTGAGTCCACAACACTAAGTGCAGTAGAAAGCCGCTAGGTAACCACTTAAACCACTACGCCATCTGTGAAGTCATAAGTTAAGTCAGTGTGCAAAGTTAAGGTGTGTCCAAACATAAAGCGGCATTCGAGCGCAGCTGCCGCGCGCGGCTAGCCGCGCTATGATTGGACAACTGCCGCGCGTGGCAGCCGCGAGCTACCTACTGCGTGCAGCGATCGCCGCGAACGATGTCAGTGTTGATTCGCCAGTGGTTGTATGTGGACGGACGTATTTTATCAAGTATAAAATGGATAACGAAACAGCAATTCGTCTTATTGAAATTTATGGCTCTCATAGTCCGTTATGGGATACTAGACGTACCTGCCGCGCAGCTCTGCCGCGCAGAAGGTCTAAACTAGCCGCGCGGCAAATTTGTGGCCCGCAAATGCCGCGCGTAGCTGCCGCGCACCTTGCACGCCGTGTTTGGACACACCCTTAGGATAACACTTCAAATTAGTGATCTGCCTGATTTAGGTAAGACCTGCATTTCCGCCAATTACTATTCAACTATCATAACTCCAATTAAATGTAGTTAAACCGTAAGGCATAACAAGTTCACATGTACGAGTAAATGTATGTTTTACTTTAAATTTACCCAGATATTTTCAGTGTTTTTTCACCCTTCACACACTTGGCCATCTGACTCCAAATTAGGCGGCACCTGTACTAACCAGGCTACTTATAAATATACGTAAATATGTCTAAATACATACATATCATACATAAATTACACCCAGACAGAGAACAAATAAACGTGCTCATCACATAAATATTTGTCATGGATGGGAATCGAACCCACGACCTCCGGCTTAGCAGTCAGAGCCGCTATCTGCTAGTCCAATAGGTCCGTCAACATATTTAGTGGTTTATTACATTTTACAAAACAGACCTAGAAATAACTAAAATCTATCTATATAAGCATGCTTTGTTTGTGGGGGCTACACAGACCACGTCTTTTCGTCTTTTATCATCATCATCATCAGTCTATCGCAGTCCACTGCTGGACATGGGCATCTCTCATTGCACACCACCCTGATTAATTTTGGGCTTCTCGCATTTAGCTCCTGACAGCCCTCTTGCGCAAATCGTCACTCCAATGGGCCTGTGGGCGCCTTACACTACGTTGCCTAGACTACTATACATTCTTAAACATAAATATTTATTCATGGAATTTAGTACATAATAATGCTATGTGTAAAATGAATATCGCTAAAACCAGGGAATATATTCTTTTCTGAGTTCCAGACACATGTTTGAAAAAAAAAAATTACACAAAAGAGAAGATTAAGCAATAAGTGAGACAATGGGAAAAATGAATACAAAACCAGAAACATTTCATCACAAGTAGAAAAAAATTTACTTTATAGATTAATTATTACTTATTGAAAAAAGCCAAATATTAAAATAAACGTTTCGGTTATGACCTATTTAAATTTATTCTAAATGATAACAAAAGTTGAGCATAAAAAATGATTTTATTTTAAAATATGATACTACGCCATCTTGTTGTCAGTGATGACAACTTATTTGCGTCAGCCGGCTGTCGTTTATATCGTCAGTTTAGTAGAGCCTGTAAATTACAAACTGAATTAATTTTTCAACGCAAAGTTCTAAGAATCTTGGCATTAAAACTATTATTTTATTACCTTTTATTAACTATTATATATTAAAACTATTAACTGCCTCGGTAGCGCAGTGATAGTGAATGAGACTGCTGTGCTTGAGGTCTCGGGTTCGATTCCCGGGTCGGACCAAATGTTTGTATGATCTGCAAATATTTATTTCGAAGTTTGGGTGTTTTCTATGTATAATATGTATGTATTTACAAAAAAAAGTATATAAGTATTGTATCAGTCAGTCTAGTTATCATAGCACAAGCTCTGCCTAGTTTGAAACTAGATGACCTTGTGTGTCAAATGTCCGAAATATTTATTATTATTCTCTTTATTACATTTAAATATACATATTGATTATATTTTTAAATATATAAAAAATAAAAAATACATATTTAAAATTATAAAAAAATATTATTATTATTAATAAATAAAACAATAATCCCTACTATGAGATACTCAAGGCGGTATAAAAGTCCCATACATTTCTGTCCTTGCATTTCCAACCCTTCGTTCTCAATCTTTTTCAAAAACAATTATAACACACTAAACCTCTATGTCAATACGGCATGCCTATGAATTTATAACTCCCACTAACTCATATCAGAAAGATTCATCACGTAGTTGAAAAGCAAAATTTAATTGAATAGAAAACATTAGATCCATCATGGATCTGGTCAATAGATTCTCCGAGAATCAATCGCAACGAGTGAGTAAATAGTAACCCTAACCTACGTATGAAAAAATGATACGACTAATCACAGTTGGCCGTGGTTTTATTCCATCTCAATGTTTAGGGATACCAAATGGTTTAAGCTTGTTTCTAGCACTAGCTTAACTTCCATCGTGGATTTTGATTTTGATAACACAAAAATTTATTCGCTAATGAGTCGTATTTGTCGGGTTCAAAAGTTATAAGGGTTTATAGGTGTGCTATGTGGATCTAGTCGATTGTGTTTCCATCAGGTAACTACCGGTTACTTAACTCATTTGGTGAAAACTGGTGTTAAGTAATTTCTGTTGTCTTTAACACCAGTTTCCTATAAAGCCGTGATGTCACTGCGGTCGATCTAGCCTCCTTGTACCGAAGTATACTCAACCACGGTCAAAAATGAATATTTACAAACTTGGTGTAGTGTACTAGAAGTTGTAGAAAAATATCCATAATGTACCTGGGACAACTAAACAAGATCAGAGTAGTCACCTAGGTACCTTAAGGTTAATTAAGTTTGATCGGGGACGGTAACATTATTTTTTAAAACATAAATGAAATACACCAAAATTTACTTTATTATTTTTATTAAAAACTCACACTTCTGCCTTCGCACGGTGGATAAGTCTTGTATCTCTTTATATGACATAATTTCAATAAGTAATAGTAATTCAGTTCATCTAACTTTATATTATATTAAGTAGGTACATTACCTGTGCAAGAAAATGTATTCAGACAATATTATACAATACATACAAAACATACAATGTAATGTGTAATATAATGCATCGATTATAACATTTAAGTTGAACATTTACTTCTTTTCCAGCCTAATATTTAATGACAATTATACACATACTTATCGCTATCATTAGCATTACGTGTTTAATGTGGTGTGCATCAATCCCTTAATAGTACGTCATGATATTCTTAATTTTACATAAAAAAAACTTGTTGCGTTCTTATTTATTATGCCCTAGTTATTTTCTATACTGTTGTGTCAAAACACTGAACAGATAAAACATTGAACAGCTCAGAAACATTATTTATTAAGAGGGTATGATATTGTTTTGTTAATATAAGTTTTACGTGATTAGCATAGTAATGATAGAAGTTATAAATATTTTTTAAAACTCAAAATTTGTATATTCTGCTGTGTCGTTTATCAGGAGATCATGGAAATTGCCATACACATTGACAGGGATTGCCAGGATGCTTTTCTCTTAAGAAAACATGTGCTTGAAATGAGTACATGATGTGCGTTTAGGCCGGAAAATTTTCATCGCTAGTAGTACTATCTTATTAATTATGCACATGAACGTAGCAAAATTACCTTAATATGGTGAAATATCACGCGTGTAGTATCATCTGATAATTTTTTTACCATTAAAGTCATATATCAAACATCTACATTGATTAAGAGGGCCTGAACAGATAATATGTCAGTAATGTTAAACTGTTAGATCTATCCCATTTGTTTTGTGTTTTTCGGTGGGTCATAGTGACATTAACCTTCATTTGGTTCCTATGAAGACGGCTCTATGTCTTTTTGGAAAGTTTTTCTAGGTCTCTGTCATTTTAATTTCTCTGTGTGTATTGTGTGAAGATCTCGTTTACATGGAATTCAAAGTAAAAAAGTAAAATTTTATAGATTTAACATGAAATAAATTTTTAACTCAAAAATCATTCATCACAAATATCTTGAACTGTTATAGTGACTGTGGTCCAAAATAACCATAGACAAATTACATGTTTGACAGTTGACTCTCATTCTCACAGCCCGCAGACTTCATTACGCTAAGATACTCAGTAAACTTCATAGCATTACATCTAAATAGGTACCTACATTATTTGTACAATTTCTACATTTAACTTAAGAAATAAGTATTTACTATGATAAAATAAATAATCTTAAATAATATAAAAAATAATTATGTGTAATATGTAGTCTGCCGTGTTACATAGCCGACCGTAATTGAATGTACAAAATTATATTTCACTTTAACTGAATTCAGAACTTAACCTTTTGAATGTCCTGCAGTTGAGAGCAAATTTTATACAATATTGGACTTTGGACTACGTGACTAAAATACAAGAAAAGTATTTAATCTTAAAATTAATATATTTAATATAATAATTCGAATGTTTATGCCTATAGAAGGCTACAAACTAAATAGTGGTCAATAACTAAAATAAATGTGCGAATTGGTAGGTAACATGTTGCCGTAAAAATGCAGTACACACTCGAGCCAAATATATTTATAGAATGTTTACTAACAGACGTCTCATAAGACATTTAAGTAATTAAGTGGTTTCAGTGAGCGTGAGTGAACGTTAAGACTGGCGAACGTGCAAACTATTCTACGTAGATATCTATAATATGATCATATGTTACGACACGGTCTTGCATGGTAGGTACAAGCTTCGGTTAATGTGTCTTTCTGTTGTTTCGAGATAGTGTAAACGATGTTGCTCGTATAAATACAAATAAGAAATGTCACATGCTAATCGGATGATCATGTAACGTACATTTGGTATAACCTATTAGTATCTACCTAATTAGGAAATAATTTTATTCAAATAGGTGATTTTCCAAGAGATAGAAGTAGGTACTTACTAGAATCTCTGTGAAGCATTAATATTATAATGTTTTATCTTATTAGGCAGATACTTTAATGCCTCGTAATTTCTATTCCACATAAAAGTATTCTTTCAAAAAAATTGTCTGTGCTTTAAACATTTTACGCTAGTAAATATTCTACATAAAACATGCTCAATTATAATTACTATATTTCTAGAGATCCACAAGGATCCATTAAACCTGTCCTTAGTAGATATCTTATTTTTAAGTGAAAAATTTGTGATTAAAATTTAAATTTGGTATCTGATCGCATAATTGCTGCCAATTACCAATTGTAAGGTTCAATCACGTTAAGCTATTATGTGAATGTTGTAATACTGTAGTAAAACGCATGAGATCGTAAGTTTATATAGAAGAGGAGTGGGACCTGCACGTAGGTGTTCGTTGTCACCATGCCTCCGTGTAACGGATATCGTACTCCTGCAGCTGTGGTAGACGTTGACGGAGGACGTCGAACGCCTCCGCTGATAATTTGGTGCTGTTCAAATTTAATCGACGCAAGTTTGACAGACCTGTTAATAAAGGGCTCTATTAAAATTGTCATTTAATAATAATTACACCGTATGTAGTTAACAAATCTCTCACACAGCAGTTTGATCCCAAACTAGGAGGAAGGGAGAAGTTGTGCTATACCATAGTACAACTTCTCCCTTCCTCCTAGTTTGACCAGACTGCTTATAAACATTCTTAAATATTTTTAATACTTTATTTATTATTATAGACAAATTACAGCCAGCCACAGAACAAATGATATTGCAAACATACAACACTTTGTCCTGGGTGAGAATCCAACTCACGCCTTCTGTCACTAACCACTAGATATTTTATATAGGCCAGTTAGTCCTGTTAACGATACATGATATGCTATCAACTGATCCTCAAGTATTAAGATGACACATATCATTCGTGTTTACGACTTACCGGAGAGCGCCTCTATTCCCTTATCTGAGACGGGTGTTTCGCAGAGATTGAGGACTTGAAGCCGTGGCAAATGCTCAGCTATTAGTTGAACACCGCTGTCACCAAACTTTGTAGCCCACAGGTTTAGGTACCTTAGTGATGGCAACTGTCGATAAAAATAAATAAGTCAGTCAGTCAGTTACGTTTTATAATATTTTGTGAAAAGAAACGATCAATTCAACTATTAATTGAAAATAATTAAGTATCTATTATGCAAACACATTATATTTTCATAGCATCAATTAAACAATGTGTTAGTCAATAAATAATATTCTATTTAAATATGTCTGAAAAAAGATGTTCAAACATTTTTTTTTCCAAAAAAATCCTGTCTTCAGGAATAAGTTTCAAATACTCGTATGTGATGTGTGTGTGTGTGTAATGCGTCGTATAAGATTGTCATGCCTGCACATGTATCATATGAGATTTAGGTACCTTAATAAGATGATGTGCACAGGCACTGGTGACGCTGGTGAAAGCGAGTGACAGGCACTCAAGGTTGCCGAGCGCACCGGCTTCTAATAACGCGGCAACGTCCGCGTCGGTTGCGCGGACTGGCAGCGCAAGCCTTCGTGGTCCCCCTTCCGCTTGCTAAGGAAACAATTGACAAACAAGATATTTATATTGTTTGTTTATATTTGATAGAAAGGCCGAGGACTACAATGACGCAAGTAGACAATGAAGTTCTGTTATAGTGCTCACATTTCACAACTGATACTTGACGTCAAACAATACAATCTAAATAATAACTATTTTTATAAATAAGTAACTGATAAAGCTTTTATATAGCTTAACATAATAAGACACTTGCCACTCGTTTGGGTTATTAGTAGTGCCTAATGTGCTAAGATTAAGCTTTAACTAACTTTAAGACACTAAAACATTACACTAAGAAGTTAATCAAATCAGAAATTACCTACCCTTACATAGAGATATTTAATTTTATTCTGATCTTTGAAACTGACACTTTCTCTGTAAGGAGAAACTCAAAATTGTCAATTCACTAAAATAAATTCTAGTAGTATAGGCACTACTTTTCTGATATAAAAAAGAACTAAGCAATCTTTCTAAAATTACCGTCACAATGTCATTACTTTCATTTAATTACTAACTTAATTTATTCATTTTAATATAAAATAAAATGTCACTGGAGTATTTACAAAAATATAGTTACCAAGCGTTGAAGGCTCTGTTGTCTCTCACACAAATCTTTGTAATATTTTTGACCAAGCTCAGTGCCCTGCAGAGCGGCTATAATCTCCAGTTGTGTTTGTTCTCCACTGATCACTTCCCATTCCAGTATAAAACATAGAGCCTCTAGAGCCGCTGGCTGCAAGTTCAAAAACAATATGATTAACAACTGTAAGTCAAAATGTATTAAGGTGTTAGTAAATGTATTCTGTAGAAGGTATATCTTATACTTACGTGCTCAGTTAGTGCGACTAGTACGAAATCTGGCATCTGTTTGCTCATACTTTGCAGAAAACTTTTCCTTTTACTACAACAGTTGAGTAGACTACCAAGCTGAAAATTTCAAACATATTAGTAATTCATACATTTCATAATTTGAATGACAAATAGGTTAATAAATATTTTTATAAAAAGTAGATTACCATGTCACCCCAAAGCTGACATAGTTCTTCATGTGGCAATGCCAATATAGGATCAGAAGGAGCAGTAGTTCGCAACCACGAAGGCGGGATTAGTCTGGCCGCCCGCGCGGGAGCCAAACAAGAATGTGCTGCACATCTTGAATCGTGCGCTAGGGTGTGAAGTACTTTGCCTAACCGCTTGGCAATACGTGGACAACTCATAGCAGCTGCGCATAATGGAACTGGTTGCATTACCGCACCGACTACAAGCAACCAGTCTTCATATTCACACCTGGAAGAATGGTTTCAGTTTCATGTATTTCTTATTTATATAACTAATTTGAAAATCAAAACTCAGTTTAATAATTGTATTATTAATATACACACATCGCGTCAAAATCATTACAATAATTACAAAATAATGTATTTCCGACGAGTGGTGATGAGATGAGATGAAAATATTTGAAATTTGAAGAGTAGTATCACCAAAAATATAACACATCAGTAATACTCACATGTGTTCCAGAATGTCTGCAAAGCAGAGTACTTCTTCTTCTGCATCGTTGCACACATGAGGCGAATTGGTATCACGATAATGATCATCTATGGCAGCCAGAGCCACAGCGGTAAGATTAGGTGCGGCTCGAGGATAAGGACATGTCGCGCGGCTGCCGTGGGCCACCTCTACAAATCGACGAACAAGGGAAGCACCTGAGTTATGCGCACTCAGGGCGCTGTGAACAAAGAAAATATTTTAAAGGTTTATGTTCGTATGTATGTATGTTTTGGTTCAGTGCTTTTTGCGAAATGATTTTGAACGTGTAACGGCCTAGTTTATCGAATTACAGTCCGATTTCAAAGATAAAACATGTCAGAACCTTGAAAATCCTTTTTTTTCGTATATTAGAAACTCCACATTTATTAAAATGGCCTCCAAAATAGACATATGACCCGATAATATCACTGACAATCCCCTCTATGACCATCCACTAAGATATAGCTAGACTTGTAAGAGTACTTGGAGACTTTCTTAGTAGTGAACCCGGAAATACTTCGATATAAATTATCTTTTGACAGACCATTGTAACATATCATTTCATAAGTCCCTCGTGTTTACTTTGCTTGAGTATCTCATAAGTTCATTATATTGTTCATAATATATTTAACTACCCACTTTTGTTTTATGTTAGGTTAAAACGCTCAATTAATTTGTTTACATTTGTGCATGTTTTCTCCGCTGAGAATTATGTAAATTCTGTTGAAAAATAAAGATTCTTTAACTGTATATCTGTCGATGTATACTCGTAAGTTATCACTTCCTGAAGTGAATACGCTTGAGTTGTGTGATGACCCATGATGACCCCAAGTAGTTTAAATTCTTTATAGAAAACAGGTTTTAAAAATCAACATAAACCAAATGAGTCCAATGCCATTTTACTGTTGTTGTGTTGAATGATACTAATATTATAAACAGAGAACGCTTTGTGTTCCAGTTTCGGTTTGTTTTATTTCAGAGATCAGTAGGTATGATTTTATAATATAAAATTATAATATGTGAATAAAATTAAATGATTTTACCTTTTTGGACTTTCTATATATAAACTTCTAAGGATACAAAATATCAAATATTACCCTTTAATAATAAATATAAAATATTTTATTACGTGCGAAATACGGATATCTCCTGGATATATCCAGATTCTTCCATACTTGCCTATACACTTACGTGTACCGACTTGTAAAATTACAAAACCGTTCGAAATAGGCTAGAATATATCATCGATATTTAATCCAAAAGAAATTTAGACCTCAATTAGAAGTAAATCGAGCACAAATAATATTTTTTACTGATTTTCATGAAACGAAAAAGCAAAAACGTAAGATTAGAAAAAACACAAGTCACAGGTGGCTAAAGCCTGTCTGTTTGACTAGGTCA
The DNA here is from genome assembly GCA_949316085.1 of Hypercompe scribonia. Classification (NCBI taxonomy): domain Eukaryota; kingdom Metazoa; phylum Arthropoda; class Insecta; order Lepidoptera; family Erebidae; genus Hypercompe; species Hypercompe scribonia. The sequence goes on along the minus strand of OX438971.1, from coordinate 12,020,163 downwards.
TGATTCGACTCACCATAGGCGTGTTTTAATAAATATATACATATCAATTATAAAGACGTCATATTGGTATACATATTAGATATCTACAGTGATATTTGACACCAACATAACATTCTACTATTAGAAATGGTACAAACTCGCAGTAAAGAAGAATAAAACGCAGCAGGGGCATTTTCTCGTGATGTTGATTGGCAATTAAGCAACACACCTAGCTATGAGTGATGTAATAAACAAGGTCAATGGTTATAACATCAATGAACGCTAGTAATATAAACGGTTGTTGGTGCAGGTGGACTCGATTTAATATATTCTTTTAATATTTAATTATATGTATATAGAAGAGGCACCTGTACTCTCACTCGTCAAATTATCTTATAGTAATTGCGTTGTGCTCATCACTATTGTTGCGGTAAGACCTATCATGAAATATTGGCTAGAGAGGTGACACGGCAGCCACTACAACAGGTTGACACAGATGTTTACTGGATGTCTTAATAAAAGCTATTCTCGGATCATTCTTATAAAACCTCTGAGGGGTGACGATCTGAGGTGGATACCACATTTAAAAAAGTTCCTACTAGATACGACAGTTTCGGTAAGTATCTGTGTTGTATAGATTAGTCTATACAACACAGATACTTACCGAAACTAACTATATATATACTGACCGAAACTAACTATATATATACTGACTACTGACCGACATGTTAGTCGGTATATATATGTACACCATAGTGTCTGGGGTAGAATTATCTCGAAATGATTTCCATGTAAGATAGTACAACAGTCATACGATCACTTTTTGCTCTTCTTTCAAATTACGCTTCATAACTTTCATTAGCAAGATTCTGTTCTGACCAACGTCTGTTTTATTTTGTTATTAGTTGTCGTATTTTTTTTGGGGACCGGCCGAATGTGTCGGTTTCGGTAAGTTTCGGCCAAAATATCTAGTTTTGGCTGGGCTTCGATTTTGCTCAAAAAATCATAAAATTATAGTGGGTCGTTCGGCAACCTTCGCGGCTACCTCAGAACCTGCCTCTGCGCCGGCTCAGTTCAGAGTGGAGTTTAAGTTTTGCATATAAATAATTAATATACAGACTGAATACTAAGATTTGTCATAAAATACTAATACATGCAGGATTCATTTTTCTCAGACGAAATGCAAAATAATACCAAAAATATTCAATGGTTATAGTACAAAAGACTCAGATAGTGATCAGCTGTATATGCCTGACATGCGTTTTTAATGAATTCATCCAATCATTCGGTCCATGGCGCTAGCCATCACGAATCACTGTATGATTTATATTGTTAATCATAAGATATTTATATTTATTTACATTGACAGGCTTTTGATCTTTATCCTGACTACTTAGTCAGAGATTATGGGTTTGATTCTTACCCAAGGTACATTGTGGGTACATACACTTGTGTCTGGGTGTTATTAGTCTCGAATATGTAAATATTAAGAAATACATAAGTGTGTTTATCAGCAGACTGGTTACCATAGTATAGGCTGCATATGACATATGTTTAGAATTTTTCAGATCGCTGCATATGACATATGTTTAGAATTTTTTTAATTGTCGTGTCTTATTAAATCTGTCCTGCAGATTGGCGAATTTTTGTAAGGGTGGCACAATGATTACGAGATAACCTTTAGTACTTTTTTAAGAAGCGACACGTACTTTGGGTCTGAATTTGTTCGAGCACTTGCGAAATAATCACCTGAATAAAATCATATCTAATAGATTGATTTTAAAAAGCTAGTGAGTCTGGCGTAATTTTGCTGTCGCCGATATTGCGAACAATAGTGTACTAATTTAGATTTATTTTATTTTATTGTTCTGTTCGTCATTGTGTATTTGAATGTTTGTCCTATTTTTTTTTAAATTCAACAGTTTAAAAAGTATTCAAATTTTCTATGTGTAACACATATGTATAATATAAAAATATATTTGTAACGTACCTACTTTAACTATTGTCTTTTTATTTCATCAACACTATTTAACTGTCTGTATGATTGTTGTATGCTTCTACTAGATTTCAGTGTACAGCAGAAAATTTAAATATGTTTAAGTAGGTTACGGGTTCGGTCTAAGCTGAGAGCAAGGCCGAAAGTGCGGTTTCGATTTCGGTTTCGTCTGAAAAACCAGTTTCAGTCGGACACTAATTATTTTACGGTTACACTATAGCAATATCTATCAAGAGGAAATTATAATAAATTCTGGCCATTACTAATAAGTCATAGTCACAATTTTATCTCTTTTACGGCTTATTTTATCGATTTTTTTTCGATGTTCCACGACCCATTCTATTAGCTTACTATGTTTCTTGGTCTAATGTGTTCCACTTAAAAAATGGTATGTTCAATCTCTATTTACTAGTGTCCCTGTTGACGGTCATCATGATGATTAAGAGCAATTAATATAATGAATTGAAATAAAATGAGGTCAGTAGGTTAATACGTAGCCATACTCACTACTGATATGAATAGAAAAAAATAAATAAATCGATTTGTTTCTTCAAATAGCTTTATAGAGTATTATTCTATAGAAATATAACAATTCAAGTAACAAGTAAATGGTACTTTTACATTCTACCATATTTTGATGGGTAAGTTCGTTATTTATCAACGAGTTGTAAAGGGTGTGGGCGGTCGAGTTGTGGATTGCGTGAGCTACTTCCTTAATTGAAGAGATTCACTTATTTTACTCTGAAACTAGCTATTTTGTATGCAGCTTATGTTACACTTACGTTATAGATCAACAAGTTATCGAAATTAAATCCTATTTAACATTTAATATTTGCTATGCTATGATCTTTATCTGCGAGTCATTCTAAAATTGTACAGGATTTTCAAAGAAATGTTTGGTCAGACTATTTAATAAAATTCACACAAAGTACCTGATATAATCCCTGACAAGTCTTCTTGCGTTAGGTGCTCTAGCGAAATCTACGTTGCGGGTAAGGACGCGGCGTACGGGCGGTGCCAATGCAGGCAGGGGCGCAGCGCGAGGTCGCCGTCGGCACAGCCGCGCCAACAATGCACACAGTTCCCCTGATGCACATCGTTCGGCCAATAGTGGAGCTGCAACACTCGTCACGTTTTCTGCCCACTCTTCCCAATCAGGATTTTCTTTTTTCTGCAAACAACAAACACCTTATTAATGTTAGCAGCTTAAATTCAATTTATACAGGACGAAAGTATATACAATATCGTGATTCTCATCATCAAGAGCCTGTTGTGGTCCTACTAGAAATAGACTTCTCTTTAGAAAAGAGGTTTCACCCTCGTATAAAACTCGCTCTTGCATAGTTTGTTCCTTTAGTTGGCTCTTCCGATAACTACGGGATAAATATACCCATTCTATAGATGACACTCCGTATACTTAATCCATCAGCGCACGGATATACAATATATCTATACGTATGTACAGTGTTATTGGGACATAACATTTGCTATTGATAGCTTATTGATTGGTTTACCTATTAAACGAGAACTATACGAACGTCACGGCGAGTAATCAACCTTACTGTAAAGTTTCATGTGTGATATTAATTTATTAACTCAAAAGTAAGTCCCATGCGCAACCAGATTGAAAGTGAAAATGTAATAGAAAAAAAAATATAGTGTAATTTTCTTATTACTATTCTGATTGAATGCTAAAGGTAAATTACAAAGCTATCAAGGTCAATGATCTCACAGAAATAAGTTCTATGTTCAGTGGCTATTGAACTTGATTGTAGACATTTGTTGTGCCTGCTTGAGCCTATATGAGCACCGTATGTCATGTAATCGCTGCTTAAGACTTGGTGCAAGAATTACAGAGTTGGACTTCTTTCTCTACGTAATATTCAAATCCGACTCTGGTCCATTCCTTTTAGTATTATTACTAGACTACCTTATGGTGGCCTATATAAACAATAGGAATCTTAACATTGTAGTAGTGCACTGGAGAATTTGTCACCCGCCACGCCAACATTCAATATGACTATTAATTATTATATCAAAAATAAGTTGTTATTCACGAGGGTTTTCTGTAGAACGATGTGTCGAAATTAAACTCACTAAAATGACGTGGCCACTGTAAGCTTCAAATATGAAGGATCTAGGATTAACACCCCCCGAAAGAAGCAACAAATAAGTTCACTTAGATGTAATAGTCGAATTTAATGTGTAAAGCACGATGTGCGGTATAACAGATAAGCAAAAGAACAAAAATGTTTCAGGGTCTGTAAAAATATTTCTACACGAGCTAAGCCACGGACAAAAGCTAGTATTCAAATAAAAATATGTAAATATTTTTGTCATACGAGAGTCTAGTTGCTTTAACTGTAGAAAATTCATGCACATCATTCGCCATACTGTTCAAAATATAAGGCTAGAATTCTAGATATCAATATTAATGAGTAGGTATTATGGGTTGTTATGATTTTATATTGCAGGCATTTGTGGATAAAGCCCCCGGAATCGCTTTATATGACCTGTTTTGAATTGCAAGAGATATTTTTTGCTATGCACATGTTTATACGTGTGACGTTAGTTTGAAATTCATAGATATTGTCAGCAACGAAAACGTTATCAATTCCAACGTTTCGTCAAACCTTAATCCTTAAGGCCTTTGCTGAGATAAATGATAGAGTATGCAATAAACACAGTCTTGACATCGAAGTCTGGAAATTGCACTCAAAATGTAATAGTATTTATTTCAGAAAAATATTTTAAATGCTCTTTTCTGTCTTAAATCTGTTTTGAGAGTAACAAGTAATTAGGAGAAGAAATGAATTCCAAACGACTCCTGTTGCCGATTGTACATCTTTTGGACCCTTTTTGAATATAATACGATCTATATTTATTCATCATGGGATATGTTTAAGTAATGTCACGTTTCATGTATATATGTATGAGCCTCATGTTGTTGTAATAGTTGATTCGTAATACTGATGTGATGTTTTCATAAAAAATCTTTCATCCCAAAATCCAGTATAAACGAAACTATACAACAAAAGCAGAAACAGCTAAATGAAGTTATCTAAATGTACATTTCTGTACGCATATCATATGTTGAGGGTATCACATCTGTTATACGAACGTAAATATTTGAGCACGTGTAGTGCGCATGATAAGAAATCTAATAATTGGAATAACATTCAATTTTAGCCATAAAATGAATTTGATTATTTGTAACAAAAATTTTCCTGTAAATATTTGTTGAACGGACAAAGATGTTAACATCAGAAATTGAGTGTCTGTATCTGTGGCTATCTACTGATCGTCGGCGTCAGTGGACTATGTTTATATGAGAATATCACGAATACTCATACCTATAAAACGTTCGTACGAAACGATCAACACATGCCGATGTTATTCACATTGAAATTCACGATTTGATATGTTTTGGAATAACAGTGTCAGCGAATTGGATTTCATTTGTTTTCCCTTGGAACGTAATAATACATGTACATATTTCATAAAGCCAATAGGTACCGTAGATAGTATTGGGTTATATGTCTATTTACGTATGATCACTTGTAGTGGCTGTTTGAGAATCATCTCAGGTTTTGATGAATATAGCTTGTGCGCAATTACCTCTGAGAGTAAATCGGTGAGTATCTGCAAAGGTGCTCGCGTCACACTATCGTCCTGTAAGGGCGTAGTCATTACGAAATCTACCATATTCTGAAATTAAACAACACATATTAATTGACATACTAATTTAAGCGATTATTTAAAAAACAAGAGGTTGTATGTATGCCATATTCATTTACCTTTAATTCCTTAAGGACAACTTCCTTTCTTACAGTCTTTGTGAGAAAATTCCTATACCGTATAACGTTTTTCTGAAAATAAATAAATTTATTGAAATATTATAAATACTTAGTAAATAATTAACCGCAATGAGGAAAGATAGTCATTAATGCACGCTTACCTTCCATATTATAGAATGATACCATTGGTCCCTCGTATAAGCATCATTTGCCTACAAAACATAAATAATATTAAATATCATTAAATAAGATTTCAAGATTTTAAAATAGCAGTGGGCTGGATATATTGGCCACAGAACCGACAGCCGTTGGGGTAAACGAGTTCTGGAGTGGAGAACACCTCTCAGTTAGCGTAGTATAGGACGGCTACAGACTAGTTGGAGTGACAATTTGACAAAATGGCTGGTAAGAGCTGGATGCAAGAAGTCTAAAATTGAATTAAATGGTGTGCAATAGGAGAGGTATTGGACTGCGATAGGCATTCTGTGTTTTGTAATTCTGTAATCGTTACTTGCATATCACGCGTCCTTTCAGTTACGATGCCGTGCTACAGAGATCTTACATTACGAATTTATCAGTGTGTTGATCACTATTTAAAAGTTAAATATAACTAATACCAGTTTCTTTGTGATGAAGTAAAAGATCAGGAGGAAACTTTAATGGTGTTTTGTATATTTAGATTGGTGAAGATCCACAATCTTGATGTGTTTTATAAGTAAATTGTAGAGCGTATATTTTTATACCGTCACGTCAATAGAGCAGCAGGAAATGTGAAATCATATTTCATTTCCTATAGTTGAAATTTGAACAATGTAAGTTAACGAACCAGTCATAGTCATTAACCACTCATATCTAGTTAGGAAGTCCAACTGCGAAAAAGAGTTCAATTGTCATTTAATTAGATCGGACAGTTTGGAAAACTGTATAACGTTGTTTCGTAACAAATACAGCAGTGTGGGACATTGTGATATTTAAGACAATAGTCTTTGACCAGTATGTATTTCCAGTGATGACTTACGGTACAGGGATGTGGTCGCTCATTATAGACTTCATAAGAAGGCTCAAAATCATCCAAAGAGCAAAGGGAAGGACAATTTTCGGAGTTTCTTTGTGTAAACGAATTAGTAATGAGGAGATCCGCAGACGAACCAAGGTCAACGATATTGCCCGGAAAATTACTAAACTTAAGTGACAGTGGGCGGGGCATATTGAGCGCCGAAACGACGGCCGATGGGGCCATAAAGTTCTTGAGTGGCGACCGCGTACTAGATAACGCAGCGTTGGAAGGCCTCCCACAAGGTGGTCCGGCGATGTAGTGAGAGTCGCCGTTGGATGCGGGCAGCGCAGGACAGGCTATTGTGAAGTACCTTAGAAAAGGCTTATGACCAGCAGTGGACGTCATTTGAATGAGATGATGATGAACCAGTCATATTTAGTCGATTTTAACCTGATCGGCCGTTATTTAAACAGACTCCAAAACAACATAAATAATGTTAATTTGTTAATTTATGAGTTTGCTTACGTAAAAATTGACATTTCGGTGAGGGAAATGAATTAAATTAGAATATCACTCTCTTTACATCATACTAGTATTATTTAACACTAAATGCTACATAAAATATTAGACGTGTTAAAGGTACCTGCAAGAGCAACGATCCGTGGGGCATCACTATTCTAAGGCAGTATTTCCTGGCAGGATCCCAACGTGAGATGCAATATATTTCTTGCATACAGCTATACGAGAGCGGATTCTCTAATAGTCCAGAGGGCTGAAACAATGAAATAATACAGTTTTAAATCTTTATACCATTCAAATATTTAAGGCTTTAATTATTAATTTTTGTGTCTACGTAATATGGGATAATATGCCCGCATGAATGTAGATTATCGTGGTTCTTTCTCTAAAATCAAAGTATATTCATGTCAAAATTTATGAAACTCGGTTCGGTGGTTCAATTGTGAAAGCGTAACAAACAGACACACACATTAACTTTCACATTTATAGTATCGGTAGAGATTAGATCTAAATAAGTTGATATCTAAATACATCTCGAGTATATATTTGAATCTGTATTATCATTTATTAAAATAATGTCTGGGTAAAACTAATTGAATAATATACTCTATTTTATTACGTTAACATTACCAACAATTGTTGTAGGCGAACAAATTAACTAACAATAAGATCTCACAATTATTTGCGGTGGAAGAACTACGTTGTGACCTTATTTCTTTTAATAGGTAGTAATAAGTTATGGTATACGACACATTGTTATAAAATACACTGAGACTATCTATATCCTCTATTTACTCACTATAACATAGATAGAGATAGAGCTACAGAATTGTTTATACAGTTTGGATATGCAGAACTGAATTGCCTTTATAATGGTAAATTCTATTTTTTTTAATTCGAACTTTGTGTGTGCTAGAAAGTTCGTAAATCATGAAAGCAAAGGTAACATCTTTGTTCTATTGTGTTACTCTTATATACTAAAAATATTATTATTACTCTCTTTATTTCATATATAAACACATTGGTTACATTTTTACATACACAAAAAGGAAATAAAATACATATTTAAAAATATAAAAAGTAGTAGACCACTGACATCCTGTATCGGGATACCTCACTATAAGGGTCATGTCTAGGAGGACTTCAGACCTTTGATCCAGCCTTCTAACGTGTGCCGCTTTATTACTATTAACAACACTTTATATGTCAAAAACTGTCCAACATTTTGGGACTGTAGGGTGTGCTAAATAAATGGACATACATACATACAAACTCACGTATACGGTCGGAAAATATTATCCTCTTTCTAACGCAATCGGGTGAAAATTTGGACTTTTACCTTTATATACAACGAAGTTCCAAAATGTTCTGAATGATTACGTCTGTGACTTTTATTTTTTTTGCGCCTTGACAGAGGCACTCCTATGCCTCAATATTTGTTGTCTTCATTAAAATGTAGACTTTATACGCCTTCACGTCTACGTCACAATTACGTAAAGATATTGAGATTCTTAAATGGATTTGATTGTTTGGTTCAATATTATCACGTGATAAGGTGGGATCAGATTAATGGATTTACCAAACGTCGTGACGATGTCGTCAGATAGCTACAATAACAATTCAACTCTATACGTATGCCATTCAATTATATTCGGTATTTCCAAATTTATACCGTCTAAAGCGTACAATTTCATGATTAACAGTTATCAAATGCAAAATAGTAGGAGCTTATATCTTTATCGAACCTTTTTAGTTCCTTAGTAACAAGATTTTTACCCCATAAAATTGATATTGTCAAATTGACATTGTTCTTCACGTCATAATGTCAATTTGCCAATTGTTGTTGCAAAAAATTTTACAAATTTATTTCACTAGCATTTTACTTTGTTAACAAGAAAAAGAAAGACGTGTTGCCGATGTAATTCCATTAGGAGTGATTAAAAATGTTTACATACTGCGAGCGAAACATTGTGAACTGATGTGTTCTATTAAGAATTATATACTGTTTTTGTTACTTCTACAAAATCCCTAAGGGAGTGCTGGCTACATTCTCAGCATTTGTTATCAACGAAAAACTGTCATTTTTGTGTTGAGAACTAAAAACTAAAGTTATAACCATGATAAATAATTGATCCACACAATGTAAGGTATAAAACTAATCAAGTAATGTTACAGCGATTTATTTCTTTACGTGTCTTTGCTATAAAGTTTTAAGTTTTCGTTATTTGAGGAAGTATAAGACCTTAAAAAGTTGTATAGCGATTCAGAGTATTTTACATACCTTTCTTATTTAAAATGTTGGACTTATAAGTCAAGTCAAAAAGGCACTACATTTTAATGAAAAATGTAAAAAATGGACAAACTATAGTTGTGTATATGTATACACTTTTTAGATTGTCTTTTATTAATATTTTGTAGTTACGATAACATTAAACAATATACGTGCCAGATTGATAACCTCCATTTATGAAGATGGTTAAAAATAGAAAAAATACGCTTGATCACTTCTTTAAAAAACGTTTTTTACGCATTAATCAATTAAGCTTATATTAAATTTTATATCAGTTAAATATAATGCTTATAATATATATTTATATTTAGCTTGTTCTTGTTTATAGTAGTACAACAGATGCAACGCTGTTAATACTTCTCATAGACTACAATATTATAGTGTTGTAGTGCAATGTGAGCATGGTTTTATGCAGCAGCCGACATTTTGGAATGGGCTTTAAATAGAAGTCAACGTTCCTATTTACTGTGGATGGATTCGATACTGAAAATCAGGTCAATTATAGAGAAGAGCACAACCATTACTTGGCGTGAAGATTAGTTGTAGGCGGGGCAGTGTACGTTGATGTTTGACGTGGCAGAGCGATGTCCATGAGCGAGCCGCAGTCGCGGGGCAGCGGCTAGTCGTTCAACTCCGTGACGTCACTACGTCATACAGCCTGTCTTGCCTTTCCCTGTAACGGTTCGCAGCAACCAATAATAATAACTGCGTTCATTATGCGTCTATATTTCATCATAGATCATCATTCCGCTTCTGACGCGCGTCCCGAGTGGACGTGTCCGACAAGTGCTCGAGTGCTCTCGCTGTGACATCGCGCCCGCGCCACGCCGCACCTGTCGCTTCGCGCCATCGCGCCGCCTACGTCACCGCTGTGTGTCGGTGTGTCGTAACGGTCGCCCGTTTGCGGCATACTGCGCTCACAGCGTCAGTGTTTTTGTGAACAAGGCGCCCACATTCAAAGTCGTATTTTTCAATTCGACTTTGTTTAGTGCGTGTCTGTCACGGAAGCGCTAGTTTTTCGTTTCTTGGTAAACAGATAAGTCATAGTCAGCGCTCTTTGTGAACGAGACGCGTGCGTTTAACGTCGTATTTTTAAATACGACGTTGGATAGTGCGCCGTCCTTCACAGAGGCGTTAGTTTCTGTGAACAGTGAAGTCTTTGGCCCCTTCAGGGTAAATCCAATTGGTCACTCGGTGGAAACCTTACGGTGTCAACGAACCGAGTGGGCGGTGACCCGACCCGCCTGCCTAGCCCCTTCTGGGTTAGGCAAAGTCGGCTGGGGCTAGACAACTCGGCCTTGGGGGTGTCCCCTAGTCGAGCCTAGCCGTCGCCCTCCCACCCCACCCTTACCTCCACATCCCATTCTCAGCTGTTTGTTTGGGTGTGCCGGCCGACAGGCCCATACCACCCCGGCACCTGGGCAGTTAGGAACCCGACGCACAATAAGATCGGCGAAGGGAGACTCTCTTAGGGCACACCTAGCTATAAGTACACCCTCCCGGCCTTACCCCGGCTGGGAGGCCAAGCACACTCACACCCCCGGGTTGTCCCACCCGGGGACTAGGACTGTTGCTGCTGCTGTTGTTGCTGTTGGCAGCACAACAACCGCCGAAAACCGCCGAAATGGCCCTCGCGGGCCTTTCCGCGGGGTCCGCTCTCCAACGTCTGGGAGCGGACATAAACGCCATCCTCGAGGACCCCGAAGTCCTCGAGCTAATCCAGAGGAAATTCCTCATAAAATTGACCGAGGAAAGGACTCAGGACATGGAGACGGAAACGTCTCCAGAACCCGAGGCAAACTCGGGCGATGACGAAGGAGCGGACCAGTCCGGGGGCTCCGACGCCAGCGAGGACGAGTCCTCGTCCTCCACGTCCTCCTCTTCTTCAAAGGAGTCCGATTTTACGGTCGTGTCCTCCTCTAGGAAACGCGCCCGTAAAGGCAAGAAGGGGCCAAACAAGGCCCCAAAGCTGTCGGAGGATATAGATACCTCGACAGCACCCGCCCCCGTTCGCGCCTCTCCGGGGCCTAAGGGCGGCAACTCCCCCTCGGGGAGGTCCACGCCCGCTATCGCCGACGCCTCGGCGGCCGCGCCAAGGATCCCCGCCCCACCTCCGATTTTCATCCAAGAAAAATCGAGGTGGACGGCGATCTCCACCTGGTGCAATGAGCGCCGCATACGCTACCACTCTGCCCGTAGCACCCAACAGGGCATCAAAGTTGCCCTGGCCACCGCGAGCGACCACAGGGCGCTCTCGAAGCTCCTTCGGGAGAGGGACGTGAGTTACCACACGTACACTCTGCCGGAGGACAGAAAGCTCCGTGTCGTTGTTCGCAACGTACCCAAGGAGATCTCCCCCGAGGAGATCAAACAAGCCTTGACACCCAACTACCCGGTGCATGAGGTACACCGGATGGTTCGAGGCCGCACCAACGTCGTATACGACATGGTGTTGGTTACTCTCGACGACACCCCCGCCGGCAAGGACATCTTTAAGATGTCGTCCATCTGCGGGCTGTCGGGCATAACAATAGAGCCACCTCACCGTAGAAGTGGCATCTCACAATGCCACCGCTGCCAGCTCTATGGACATTCGGCGCGCAACTGTTTCGCGCGCCCCAGGTGCGTCAAGTGCCTGGAAGACCACGCGACGGACCAGTGCAAAAGGCCCAAAGACAGGGCCCAATGCACTGAGCCAGTCGCGTGCGTACTGTGTGGCGAAACAGGCCACCCCGCCAACTATCGAGGTTGCCCGAGGGCGCCTAAAACCCCCAAGGCGAAAGGACCTCAGCGTCCCCGCCCAGTCGTCCCTGCTGCTGCTGCTGCTGCTGCAGGGACTGGGGGGAGCTTTAAAGCCGCTCCTCTGCCAAAAACGAACGCCTGGGCCACTCCCAGGACGACCGGAGAGACCTTCCCACCTCTGCCCGTGCGGAAGACGATGCAGGCCCCCATACCTGCCCCAGTACCCGCAAAGGCAGCCCCTGTCGAGCGGCCCACAAAGCCTCTCCAGGGAGGGCCCAAGCCGCTCGTAGTTGACTACAGGAGCCAACTACCGCAAACGATCGACCCGGACCTATCCCTAGTGGCAAGGTTCGCGAGTGCGATCGACTTCAGCGAGCTACGACATCTCGCTAGTCTAATCCGGCAAAACGAGGGCAATCCGTTGGCCCTCCTCAGTGTTAGCGTCAGATACTCGAGCGTACTCGAGAAGCTAGGCGCGTTTAAATGTAATCCATAATGGATTGCACACCAACACGCAGAGTCAAACCCCGATCACTCAAGTTAGGGTACATCAACGCCAACGGCATCGGTAGGCAACGAGATGAAGTTGGCGTTTTTCTTAGGGCACACCAATTGGACATATTGCTAGTGCAAGAGACCTTTTTGAAACCCTCGCAGAGAAACCCAAACGTTGCGAACTACTCTGTGGTCCGCAACGATAGGATTGACTCTGCGCTAGGGGGAACTCTCATATATTACAAAAGGTCCCTTCACTGCGTACCTATGGATCCGCCTGCGCTGACTAGCATCGAGGCTTCGGTCTGTCGAATAGGCATGACCGGACACCAATCGATCACGCTAGTTTCAGCCTATCTGTCACCCAATCGGCAACTACTCGAGAGCGACCTCCGAGCGCTGCTAGAACTGAGCGACGCCGTGATAATCGGCGGCGACCTTAACGCCAAGAACACCATTTGGAACTGTCACCAGTCCAACGCCAAAGGCAGAGCCTTGGAATCGCTCTCGAATAGACTAGCGTTCGACATCATCGCCCCGCTCGAACCGACCCACTATCCGCACAACGTGTCTCACCGACCCGACATTCTGGACGTGGCACTCCTAAAGAACATAAACCTACGTTTGTGTTCAGTAGAGGTGCTACACGAGTTAACTTCAGATCACAGACCTGTGGTCGTGGAGTTCGCACCCAGACTGGGTCCCATCGACACAGGTCATCGTACCCCCACTAGACGAACCACGGACTGGAGGCGCCTCGGGACAAAACTCGAGGCAACCTCGTCCGTGCATCTAGATAGGATACCCGACCACATAATTAGCCAAGAGGACACTACGATGGCGATCGACAACCTCACAGCACACGTGCAATCGTTAATTAACGAATGCACTCGGGAGGCACCGGCGACGAACGATCGCCGCTGGGACCTACCCGATGACGTACGTGAGCTGCTGAGGCGGAAGAACGCCGCCGTACGAGCCTACGACAGATATCCATGCGACGCCAACAGGATCAGGTTACGACGCTTAGAAAGAGCGGTCAAGTCACGCATCGACCAAATGCGCCAAGACAGGTGGGATAGGACACTACAAGACCTTGAACCTACCCACCATGCCTTCTGGCAACTATCCCGCTCGCTTAAGAGAGACACCGTCACCGTTATGCCTCCTCTAAGCAGACCTAACCTTCCACCGGCATTCGACGATATCGAAAAGGCAGAGTGCCTGGCCGAGAGTCTAGAGAATCAGTGCACGCCCAGCGTAATACACTGCGACTCGGACCAAATAGCCGAAGTTGATTCGGAAGTAGAGCGCCTAATAACCTCACTTCCTACATCAACATCAACGCCGACGGGGACGACAGATACACAACAAGACCTTGACACGGTCACCCCCGAAGAAGTCGAAACGATCGTCAAGGGCCTACACGCTCGCAAGGCGCCCGGTTCGGACGGTATCACAAACAGGGTTATAAAACTCTTTCCGGAGAGGCTACTGGTCCTGCTGACGTTCATCTTCAACGCAGCACTCAAAAACAACATCTTTCCACAACAGTGGAAAGAAGCCGTTGTTATTGGGATACCCAAACCTGGCAAACCGAAGTCCGAACCGACCAGTTATAGACCGATCAGTCTGCTTAACGGATTAGGCAAGCTATACGAGCGTCTAATCTACAGTAGGCTGAAAGCGTATGCCGATGCTAATCTTCTCGTCCCCCACGAGCAATTCGGGTTCCGAACCGAACACTCGTGCGTCCACCAAGTTCACCGTATCGTTGAATACACCAGCGATCGGCTTCAACGCAACCTGTTCACAGGAATCCTCTTTTTCGACGTAGCGAAAGCTTTCGACAAAGTGTGGCACAACGGCTTACTATTTAAGCTGGCAACCATGGGAGTGCCACACGGACTCGTGCTCATCATACGAGACTACTTGTCGAATCGAAGCTTCCGCTACCGAGTAGAAGGGTCAATGTCCTCCACTCACCCCATTCGAGCCGGTGTCCCACAAGGGTCCGTGCTCTCCCCCCTACTCTTCACGCTGTATACTAGCGACATTCCGAAGCATCGGTATGTGCAGACGGCACTATTCGCAGACGACACGGCTATCTACTGCTCGGGGGTGAACCCCTCGACAGTAGCCAAGAAACTCCAGACCGCAGCCAACGCACTGGGCGTTTGGTTCCGGAAATGGAGGATCGAGGTCAACCCCGAGAAAAGCCAGGCGGTGCTGTTTCACAGAAGACAGCTAAGCTTGTATCCTTTGGAGAAGACCCCTCAGATTAGGATGTTTGGCAAGTCTATCCCTTGGACTAGGCAGGCCAAATACCTAGGCATAACCCTTGACGACCGTCTATCCTTCGGCCCCCACATCAAGGCAGTCCGCAACCGGGCTGCCTTCGTGCTAGGACGTTTACACAGTTTAATTAACGCGCGTTCGAAATTAAACTTAAAAAACAAAGTCCGATTATACACTGCATGCATACGTCCTATAATGACGTACGGCAGCGTGGTATTCGCACATGTAAGGCCACACAGGATCCATAGGCTTCAAACACTACAGAATAGGTTCATGCGCACAGCGACGGGAGCACCGTGGTATGTACGCAACGTCGATCTTCACATCGACCTCAGATTGCCGACCATCAAGCAATTCATTAAACAGTGCTCCCTTAGCTACTTTGACTCTGCTCCGACTCACCCCAACCCTCTAGTGGTTGCGGCGGTAAATTACACACCGAGCGAAATATCTAAGATACGTCGACCCAAACACGCGTTAGGGGAGCTAGACGACGAAATTACACGCGCTCAACGCAGAGCGAACACACTAGGTGCGAACCGTCCGCGTTTTCGTCCCCGCCGGCGGGGGCGGAACACGGGCCGCGTAAACCGACAACAAAACATGGGAGTAGGCCGCCCCAGTGTTTCAGCAACACCCCAAGCCGAGGTTCGTACCCCGCAGGGGGTGCCCTTGGGCAATGTTGTTTAATAAAGGCCGGTTGAGAGCCCTCAGCGCTCACCGTAACCAAACCGGGTAAAGTTGTAGAGGCCGTCTGAGGCCAACAGCTAAAAATCATCACAAAAAAAAAAAAAAAAAAAAAAAAAAAAAAAAAAAAAAAAAAAGCGTCTATATTTATATCTTATTGTTGAACATACATGCAATGGCAACTGGTTTAACCCGGGATTCATCGCTAGGCAGTTGTGAACACAAACGGTCGTTATGGGTATAAATTATCATATCTTAAGGGGTTCCCTATTTCAATACATAGTATATTATAGTTATATTAAAAGTAATACAAATTATTTTGTTTGTCAACAATTTGAAATATAAATAAAAGCATTATCGAAATTTAATATTATATAGGCAGGTACATGAAATATAATCAGAATTTCAAGCAAAATCTTAGATCTCAGAAATGGAATTTGTTAGAGCTAACGTACTTCACGTCTGTAAAGTTAGTATGACGTCAGCGCTACTTTACACAACCTAGTAGAATACCAACGAAGAACCATTTATTATAGAGTTGATGTTTACAAAATTAAATATAACAAAACAATTTATAAGCAAATTTAATAACAAAAAACTTATTCAATTTCTAGTGCCTTTGTGTCTAAGAGTTACTATTTTTTCTTCATATCTTAACACTATAGAATCTATTTATAGCTCAATTCCGAATTATTTGGAATTGAGCATTAAGTAGATTCTACAGTTTATTAGTTTATTAAAAGTAATAGGTTGAAAAGATTTTTAATAAACTAATTGCGTACTAGACTGTATGGATGACGTAGTAGTTTAAGCGTTCACCTCGTCTCTTTCTACTGTGCTGAGTGTTGTAGGTTCGAATGTCCACATGAAATCACACTTTGTGTAATCTTTAAATTGTTATTCTGGGTCTGGGTGTTCCTAGTGTGCGGGAATTTGAAGACAAAAAAATTACATAAAAAAGATAAAAATAAGGTAATAATTATTTTAAAAGATTGTTTTAGATTCTGTCTTTCTAAAGCTGACGTTACTGCACTTCACTTTGATTATGTAAAGAAGAAATTGGTATATTATCTCTACCAAAATTCTTGTAATGCAAAAATTTTGTAAACTATTATCGAAAATTTATAAAGACAGTAATCTAGGGAATGCCACTCGTTGTATTTAATTTAATGTAAACGAGTATGCTTTGACGTCAGAGACACATGATTATTTTTTAATTTATATAATTAACTAGGCTTAAATTAGCATATGTCATAGATATAAAACTGGAATAAAAAAAACAAGCATTCTGTTTCATTCATTGACGTCATAGAATGGTAATGTAATATTAGTTGACTGACTTTATGATAATAATTTAAATAAATGCGTATAGATAATAAATAATTTATGGTCATTCTGTCCAAACTGATATTTGAAACTGAAGCAACTTAATCCTCTGTGTGATTTAAACATAATAGCAACATTGCTGTCATTGGAAAGTCATGATTTGGCCCAAATTGACAGGCTCGACCTCAGTGATACCATGGCCTCTCAGAAAACCAATGTTAGACAATTCCTTCCTGGTTTGTAACGGTAAATTTATCGGAGTCCAAAACTCATCCTTCTCTGTGTAAGAGGAGAGGACTCAAAAGAAGGTAACACTTCATGACTCTCGAGTTACAAGCATACATGGGCGGCTTACCACTGAATCTCTCGTTCATTGTCTACTTGTTTTCACCCTTTATCATAAAATTAAATTTGAAAAATGGAAAAACAGTAAGTAGGACTAAAACAAAAACCATTTCAAATTTCTCAACTCAACTTTTTCACTCTTGTTTTACTACTATCCTTTATTACGTTTATTCAAACATGTTATTCTTTTTTTATATTAGCTATATAAGTAATGATGTGTCATTTAAATAATTATAAAAAAAATTAAAGAAAAAGAGATTTGAATAATGAAATCAGTTCCTGTAAAAGATTAATATCCTCATTAAAACTATACATGGAGTAACGAACATAAGGACGTGGTGTTGATTTGGGGAGAACCTTGAAATCACATGTTCCGGGTCCCCAAAGCATGATGTCCGAGCTTGGCCTTGTTGGTATGGTTTTTAGTAAATATTCGTAACTTCTTCATAGTCGCGATGCTTTTACCAAAACGTGAAATAGTACTACTGATCATTCTTTCACTTTTACTAAAATTGTATACGTCATCAACAGACCTTAATAGTATAATGTTTGACACATAGGCTTTTTCTAACACATTGTATTTTTGTGTTTTATAAACTTGTATATTACAACGATACGATTTGACGTATAATGTAAATAAAAATGTATGAATAACGGAGCTACATTTAGATTACTCTCCCCTGAACTTTTGTTGCCGAATTTTATTATTGTTGATGAAATTACAAATTGCACTAACTTTGGATAAATAGAAAGGCATAAAGAGATATAACGATTTTAAGTCTAATATCCTACAATAAAAAGATTCATGAGGAGAAAGTTCTCAAAGTGGTAAGCACTTAAAAACTTCAAAGAATTTTAAAATATTTAACGAGGCCTATGTCCAACCGTGGACTGTTAAAGGCTGTTGATATGATGTGATGTGATTCAAATTTAGTTAGATAAACTTTGCTTATAGTTTCAACACAGATTTATCCTCTTTCACTTCGTATAAACGCTGCCTGATTGTCTAACATAGTTTTATGTCCACAACGTGTCTATTTAATCGATTAACAATGTGAAGCTAATGTACTTCGACGTTTGACGCAATAAGAGCTGTGATAACATTCATTGTTTCAATTATATAAATATATATACCTAGCTTGACTAATTTTAGAAGAGTTACTTTATTTTATTTTGTATAATTTTCTTCTTGTTATGTATTTGTAACAAGAAGCCTATGCCTAAATGTCCTCTAGTACCGGCGCCAAAGGGTATTGAGTGTAGATCTAATTTTGGTTGTCTGATAATCTTACTCACTCGATCATAAGCAAACAAAAAATGACTTTTGGAAAAACGTGTAGTGCACGTCCCGCCAATACAAAGGGAAAAGCTTGACTGCTTTAATCGGGGAATCCTCTAGGAATGAGTGGAGAATAGATTTCGTTTAAATAAAATCCTTAAAATAAGGATCTAGTTTAATCTACGTGACAGATGACTACGAAACCGATGAAGTAATTTATATTTTCATTCTTTACATGCGAGTATTATCACACTCAAAATGTACCTCGTAAGTTCTAAAATGACATTAGTGACAACTGTCACAGAGATGAAGCTATATTCTAAGCTCAAAACTAATAATATTTAATAATATTTAAATTTTTTGAAATGAAATCCCTTGCAGCAATGAGCATCCGGTCTCATACTCACCAACAAAACACGACAGCATGGATACTATCCTTTAAAGTTGGTCTTTGCGGGACTGTTTATACATTCGCATACATCAGCTCAATTAATAAATCAATTTATTTCAATTTCAATAACTTAATATTAGTATAGTCTAAAAAGCTATAAATTAAACCAATATTTTAAAATAAACTTGTGTTATGCACTAAGTATTGTTTTACATTTATATTTTCAGCATACTATTATTATTTCAAAACTAATTATGTGAAGTCCGTTAAACAATAAAATTCATATTTCCACTTCATATTTTGCAGGCAACAACAATAATACAATGTATAGGTAGTAAGGTAACATTACATTGTTCGAGGTGGGTGAACGTAGTGCAGCGGTTCTCAATCTTTTTTGGTGACGGAACCCTTTTGGAAAGCGAAATACTTGACGGAACCCTATAATAAAACAATAGTTTTTAAAAGTGTATTCTTTATTAATAAGCATAATAAAAGTACAATGTAACAGTTAGTTATTACTTACTTACATAACAAGTATAATAATAGAAGTTATTAAAAAAGAAAAAAAATCTAATGGGAGGTATGAAACTGTTTTTTATTTTTCATCAATTGGTTGATATCAGGTTTGATAGAGGACAGTTGAAGTCTCATATCAGGTTCGGCGTCCAGTCTATTGCGGTATTTTGTTTTCGTAGCTGCATAGGTTGAGAATCCTGTTTCGCACAAATATGTTGTTGGGAACGGGAGAAGAATATTCAGAGCCATTTTGGCAAGCATTGGAGATTCATCACGAATTCTGCACCAAAAATCGTTGAGAGGCGTCGTTTTGAACAGTACCTCCATACTTGTGTCTGATGACATATCTAAAAGAGATTCATATATCTCGTTTGACATACTTTCGGGCTTTTGTAAGTTGGGTAAAAAAGGATTATGAATCCATGAATTCAGTTTCATTTTTGTATTTTGTTCTTCGGGAAAATACTTCTCAAAAGATGCGCGCATCGAAGTGAGATATTTGACCAATTCCTCAAATACATCATCTTGAAACATTTCTGAATCGTTATCGCTAACAAACTCATTGAGTGAGGTAAAGCTTTCTATTTCTCTCTTTCCAACGCAAATAATCCAAAAATCTAATTTTCTTTTGAAGGCAGTTATTTTATCACAGGCCTGGAACACTGTTGTCTGTTTACCTTGCAATGATACATTTAATTCGTTCAGTTTTTGAAAGATATCCGCCATAAAAGACAGTCGGAACAACCAAGTTTTATCATACAAACGGTCTTTCAAATTAAAAGCAGTATCTGAAAGAAACATTTGTAACTCGGCTCTAAGTTCAAATAGCCTTGTTAAAGTTTTACCCCTAGACAGCCATCGCACTTCTGTATGGAGCAGCAGTGTTTTATGTTTGCTGCCATAATCTTCACACAATAATGAGAACAATCGGGATTGTAGTGGTCGTGTTTTGATAAAATTAATTATTTTTACCGCTTCTTCCATAACTAATTTTAGATTTGACGGCATTTGCTTCATCGCAAGTGCTTGTCTATGCAGGATACAATGGCTGGAACTACAATTAGGCGCTTTATTTTTTATTCGTGACACTAGTCCTGCTGTAATACCCGTCATCGCCTTGGCCCCATCTGTACAAATGTCAATGCAATTGTTCCAACTGAGATTATTTTCCCCAAAAAATATATTTATTTTATTAAAAATTTCTTCTCCGGTAGTTTTTGTGGGCAGCGGTGAACACATAAGCATATCTTCTTCCAAAGAACTTTCATATGGATATCTCACGATAACCAGTAAGATAGCCAGACCAGCGACATCAGTAGACTCATCTATTTGCAAGACGAATCGTGTTTCTTGTAGACGTGTAACTAATTCTTGTTTGACGTAGCTTGCCAGATCATGAATTCGCCGTGAAACAGTATCGTTTGATAGCGGCACAGTAGAAACATGCTTTGCAGATTTTTCATCGAGCATACATTTTGTTATGTCTAACACACATGGTTTTATTAAATTCTCAGCGATAGTGTGCGCTTCACCTGCTTGTGCAATGCGATAGCTAACTAAATATGATGCCTCTGTGGCCTTTTCATTGATAGTTTGGGTTACATGCATCATAGTTTTTTGACTTTCCAATAACTGTTCTTTTTTACGTACAAAAAATTCTTTATTTTTGTCTTTAGACTCGGGGTGTACAGTTTCTAAATGCCGGCGCAACTTGGCAGGTGCCATGGAACTATTAGGAAGCAGTTTACTACATAACATGCAGAGAGGTGAGCCGTTGGAATCAACAAATCCGAAATTGATATATGATTCATCATACTTCCTTTTTTTCGCCTTTGAAACCGTGGAACTTGACGTCGTTGCATAATCGTCTGGATCGGTAATTGCTGTATACTCCGCGCGATCTGATTTTGAACATTCGGCTTCGTTAGAAGATGTTGTTGCAACACGTTTAACGCCTGTAAGCCAACGTTCCATTCTTCTTTATTAATAATGTTACATGTCAGGATGGTGGGGTCAAAATAACGCACGATCGTTACTGCGTAAAAGAGTTTAGTCCAAAGAAGAAATGTACAATCAGAATACAGCAGTAGAACACTAAACACTTTGTTTCTAGCAAGTAGGTACTAATCACTCCGAACACTAATCGTCGACTAACTAAGCGTCGAGGCGCGATCGCCGCTTTTATAGTCCTAGCCAGATCTCGAACATTCTCAAAAATACTCGAGTCGGCGCCTTTGATAAATAACAAGCCGAAATAAAAATAGAAATACAAAAAATGCTGTGTAAACAATTTCGACTTTACGTTTTAAAATTAGAGCCGAAAGTAGCTTGTTTACAATTATTGTTAATCTCAGGGGCGGCTTTTATCAAAGGGACTCGCGCGCTTTTATCAAAGGGACTCGCGCTCACAAGTAGATATCCGCGGTGGCGGCATAGTAAAATTGTACGAGGTGACTAAGGCGCTCGCCTGCGCCTCGTGAATCGTGATACGCCGCGTCAGAACGGTCGACCAGAGAGAGGTGTTTGGAATTTTTTCTAAATTCTTGCGGAACCCCTACAGGGATGTCGCGGAACCCTAGGGTTCCGCGGAACACACTTAGAGAATGGCGGACGTAGTGGATTACAGTTATCTCTTTAAAAATGAATTGACGTGTATAAGTAGCTGTGTACGTCAAGACCATACAGCACAAAGAGTAAGATGACAATCTTGTTCTCCTACTTATACAGATGCACCCTTGACAGTAACTTTCTTAACATACTTGAAGTATTTATTTTTCTTTACAATAGAAAATAGGTACTCTCTTGGTTATGGGTCTTGTAATCAAAATTTTCTTAAGCGGTTGCATGAATGTATATTTCGGGGTGCCACGGCCGGCTCCGTTCTGTAAGGTCACGTCACCTCTTGATAAACTTCCTAGAAAGTTATTTATTTGCAAAATAGAAATGAACGAAAAAGATCCACGAGTTTTTTCGTAACATAATGTAAAAATTAGGCTTTTAAAATAATTTTAACGGTGAACAAATGCCGCTATATTACAAGACATTCTCTTTGACCAATTTTTGACAGTACCACAAGCATAAAAATAAAAAATTAAATGACATTAATATGAAATACATATTAATTTTGACGGACCAATGAACAACCATTAGTAATCCCTACTAATACAATAAATGCGAATGTAAGTTTGTTTGTTACGGTTTAACACGAAAACTACTTAACCGATCATTATGAAATTTTGTACATATGTTCTTGGAAGTATTAGAAGTAACAAAGGATACTTTTTGTTAAAATAAAAGAATATATGTATATATTTTTTTAAAATGATCTGTTACGAAACTTAATGTGGCAAACCAAATTTTACGCAAGTGAACACACGGGAATAAAAGCAAGTAATGTATAAAATTGAATCGTGGTTAAAGTAAAAGAAGTACAAAAATTATTACACTTTACACAAATATCCCTTTAGGACTATGGCGTGAAGACCATTGACCTTTAGATCCATGCAATAAAACAGTTTTAAAGCCTCTCTTTAAACTTTTTGTTGAATTTAATACGTCTGTACATACACAAATATTCTATTCAAACGAAACTAAAGGGACCCTCCACATTTCTGAATACTTGCTTTGTTTTTCAACCGACCGACTCATCCCATAGCCTTGAATTTTACCCGTAGATACTTTTGACTGCCCTAACTTCATGTAGATGAATGTACTTGAGATGTGGTAGATGATTTTCAGGTTTGGGTGTGCGTTTCTATGAGAATATGTATGAAATTATCGATATTGAATATGCAGGATAAAAATTGCTTTAAATCTTGTGCAAAAGACGCAGACAACTGGGCCTCGGACTTTTTATAATTGATATCAAGAACTTATAGTTATTTGGAGAATAAAACGATGTATAAACAGAAGGTATGAATGTTAATCTATACTAATATTACAAAGCTGAAGAGTTTGTTTGATTGTTTGTTTGTTTGGTTGAACGCGCTAATCTCTGGAACCACTATTCCAATTTGAAAAATTCTTTCAGTGTTTGAAAGCCCCGCTATCGTGGAAGGTTATAGCTTATATATAATCACGGCGCGAGCAAAAAAAGAGCGAGCAGAATATTAAAGAAAAACTTGGCAAAAACGAGATAAAATCATTTTTTAAGAGTTTCCATTGCGTGTGCAGTGTTAATCGTTAAAGTCTTGCGAATTCAATGTATGAATTCAAAAGATCAAGAAAATCCACCTTGTCTCATACCTATCTTTTAAAGTTAATAACCTTTTTGATAGTAAATAAATTTGTTCAGGCTGTATAACATCACGCTACGGGTTATAGGAGACACAGACGAGTTTGCGCGGGTCAACTAGTTAAATTAATATGTTTAGTCTAACTACGATCGACCTCTGACATTAGCGTAGAAATCCCGCGTCATAACTTACCTTCACGGCAATCTGCCGACAAGCCGCCTGAATTCAGAAGTTTATTACTTTCTTGTATACACTACACGAACACCTATCGACTTAAACAATGAAGTAATGACGCTAATGGAACATTCTTCAATTATATTTATTTGTGAGTTTAAAACTAAAATAGAAAATATAAATAGAAGTACTGTTGTGAAAACATTGAAGTGTTTTGTTTCTTTCCCGCAAGTCGATCTGAAACGCGGATAATCACTTTGATGAATAATGCCGAGACTAAATAATGGTTTATTTAATGTACTAAAATAAACGTAAGTTTGTTTGTCTTTTATGTGCTGCTGTATCGTTCATCCAATCATCAATTTTATCCAGTAAAAGGTAGGTACTTATCTCGAATGATGAAAATAACACTGTTACAAAACACATGGACAAAATTTGGTACAAGTATTTAAAACATGTCATTAATTTAATTATGGCCGCAGTATTTCAATTACATTTTCAATTAATGAATGTACTGTTCGTTGATTACTAACCAGGCTTGTGTTGTATTATATATATGTTTAGAAAGAAATTGTATGAAATATAGACACTTTAACATACAATTTATATCACGTTTCAAAAGTCACGTAGACAAAATATTTATATTATTTTAGGTGGAATTCTTTTATAAATAAATTAAAATTATTTTCTTCGCGACGTTAAATCAAATTTAGAAAACAATTGTAGATATAAGTAAGTACAGCGCAGCAAAAATTTTGGAATATAGGATCATATTCTATTATGATATGTAAACTTTATTGTGCGCACAGATGACGTCAAAGAGAACTGTTTTGAACAGCAATAGCTGCTTATGTAGGTAAACGTAAACACTTATGTTTACTTTCTCTCAGGCAGCTTTGGTCGAGACTTTGGTACAGGGTAGAGATATAATGTAGGTAATATTATATCGCCACCCTGCTTTTTCACATCTTCAAACTGAATATAATCTGTGGGCATCAAAGTATTATTTTGCGCGTTACATAATGTTCTGAACGTTTAAATATCGGTAGCCGGACATTTAATATAAAAGTGATGACGCACAAACGCTCTCTTATCTTCGATTGACCTCGATGAAGGGTTCGGAACCGAGCTGCAATCATCTAATTAACACACCAAACGTCATAAATTAATAATACCTATTGATTATTTTTATTCACGATCGCTGTATTAAATTACAATGCACGCACAGGGTTGTCACAGATCCTTGAACAAAATAGGTACCGCTGTGGTTTATTTTATGATTTTATTGATTGCTACAGTAAATCGATTTATTTTCAATCTCATTAATTTATGATAATGTTAAATCACAGTTATGTCTGCGCAGCAGTGCGCGGGGATAATAGGGTAGGCATCAGTTATAAATAACAATCAACATTACAAACAGGTATTTGTCAGGCAGCTGAACTCAACAGCATGTCATGAATTCTATTAGAAATCTGTAGTAACGCACGACTTACAAGCTTTTAGTTCAGAATGGTTATCCAACGTCACTAGGTAGGTACATCGTAACTGGGTACCACCGTATATCATTTAGAAGTAGGTTCTAATATCACACCAATGACTTTGTCGTCAGATATACAAGGACATTGGTAGTAGAGAACAATGCAGCATGAACATTGACCGCTTATAGACCTGGGTAGATACGTATTGTAAATAGATATGGGTACCTAAGCACATTACAAGCGATAACAGTGATAGCCGACAGTTATTAGACAGGTAATCATCAATGGCATGTCGTCATAATATATATACACATTTTGACACATTATATAGACACATTTTGACTAATATATTTCAGCTGTTGTTATATTTCGATACTGCGACACAAAGTTTCAGAAAATGGCAACAATATGATGATTTTACTCGTTGCCATTGCCGTCACAACAAACCGTGTTAAAACTTTTAACGGCAGTTACACTTAGTCTTACTAGTTATTCCCACTGGTGGGGCTAATTTTAATTTTATATATACTTGTCCTTATCGTTTAGGCTACAGGCTACTGACTGAAAAACGTGGTCCAAGAAGCGATCCAATTTTCTTTAATAAGAGAAGGAGATAACCACTTTTAATATGTACTATCAAAATCCATTTTAGTTCAAACTACACTGTTTGAAAGATTAGATGGTGCTGTGTGTTAAATATCCGAAATATTTATTTATTTTTATTTATACACTATAAAAATTTCCTAGCGGTAGAGATAAGTATGAATAAAATTACATTTGACTCTACCGGTAGGGATAATTAGAAGGTCTAAGTGTAACTATCGATTAAATATGATGTATATATTTATATATATATATATATATATATATATATATATAATATATATATATATATTAATACGTGATGCAAAAACTTTGGACCCCTTTTTACGAAAATTGCGATGACGCAGGAGCATAAGATTTGACACACTTATAGTTTATGTGTAGGAGAAATGCAGAACGCTAATATTTTTCAATAATAATGCTTATAAAGTACATAAAATCAATAAATAAAACATTACACACACACATACATACGCAAGTATTTGTACACGCCATTTTGTCCATAGACATAAAGTGCTGACATAGACATATCAAAAAGAAAAGTCTTATTTGCCTCATTTAATATAAAAAAAGATTTTAATAATAATGCGTAAAAAGTACATTAAATGAATAAATAAAACATTACACAAACCAGCATGCATTTGACACACGCATACATAAGTATTGTATATATACTCTGTGGTCAAATTGTTTCTTTTGTTTTTTTAGTATAGTTGAATGTCAAACAGAAAAGTTTTATTTGACGAATACTACGTGAAATACTGAGCGCTTATACAAATTTATGTAATATATATAAGTTGTGTAGCAGTAACATACATTTAAATGTACACGGACTATTATTATATGCATAAAGAAAGTTCTGCAATAACAACATTCAGGTACAAAAAAATATAATTTGCTATTGCTGGTTCAAAGCAATTATAAATAAATGATTTTGAGAGATACGTACATTTAAATATGCACGAATTATCAGAATTAACAACATCATCATACAGGTAAAATCTTTTTCTCTTTTTGATTTCAGTAATTTAATGAAAGAACTTTAATTACGCCTCGACATAGAACATTAATGGGTCGGAGTGAGAGACAAAGAAGGAATATTTCTCTAAGAGGAAGGAATAATTCTCCATCAGTATTCGATAGTAATATGATTTTGAGAGATACATTTAAATGTGCTCTAAATGTCATTCCAAATGTGTTTTTAAGTTATGATTGTGGATTAATGGATTTAGAGTGCAGGTTTTGCAATGCGAAATATTTTGAATCTGAAGTGACTTTAGGCGACCGAACTACATTCTATTCATGTTGTCACAAGGGTAAAGCAATATTACCACCCTTAAGTCAAAATGAATATTTTAAATCATTGTATGATGGACTTACTTCAAATGAACCTTCAATAAAAGGTAAATCAAAAAAATATTTTGAAAATATTAGGAAATATAATTCATGTTTAGCTATGGTTAGCTCAGAAGCTAAAGTTGCTGAGGCAGTTACAAGTGGAGTGTATCATTTCAAAATACATGATGTTTTTTATCACAGATCAGGCCCAATGACTGCCGCATATAATCGCTCACCATATTATATTTTTATGATGTTGACACTGCTATTAATTACAGGTTACAAGAACGTATTAATCAAACATGTAACAACAACATAATGCGTGAAATTTGACTGGAATTGGACAAAACATTCCAAATAATTTGAGTTTTATTAAATTGGCCAGTTTTTACACATGGCCAATTGTATGTCGCAGCAAGTAGAGTTCGTTCATTCGATGGTTTAAGGTTTTATATATCCAAATATAACGACCAAGGACATTTAGCAAACGATGAAAGAGTTTTTACAAAAAACATTGTTTTCAGAGAAGTTTTAAATCATTAATTAAATTATTGCAATATGCGATAAAAAATGCTCTAAATGGATAATACTTTTAATGCAAGATTTTTTTGTTTTGCATCCTCTTATAGCATGTTTTGTTTTAATAAACATTTTTTTAAATAGGTATTCTTAATTTTACTTCTTTTTAATTTCATATAATTTGTTCAAAAAAGAAATTGGCAAATAACAGTCTTGGTCAAATCTGGGGTTATAGTAGTTTAGTTTTTGACAGTTGAACCTTAATAATGTTTGAATATTATATTTTAACTTCACTTACAATTTAAATTTATTATGGTCGAAGTTCGACCACTGGGCGACCACGAGTATATATAAAAAAAGTATAATATTAGTATTAACACCAGAGCTGTCTTCAGCGGAGGTAAAACGAACGCAATATTTGGAAAGCGCCTTCGTCCCATCGACGACGGCGATACTATTAACTATTGTTATATTATTACTTTATTTGAATATAATATTTTTAATTCTTTCTGTTTCCCTCTTTTATGCCATGTGTTATATGAGTTTTCTTCGATGTTGTGTAAAACGTTCTCAAAATAGAATTCATATAGTTATTTGTAATATTTGCTAATAACTGTACCCAAAACAGTTACCTAAAACATGTTGAGTGACGCAAATAGTAACATTGTTTTGACTACTGATAATTGTGGTTTTCCCCGGTTGTGTCCGTGAATCTCATTCACAGGAAATAGTAAATTTATAAATATATACCAACCACAGTATTTAGAACTGGTTGCTTGGTTACAAGGAAAGAGGTAAGTAGGTTCACATGTGGGGTGTAGGAATTTCCAAAGCGTGAAGCCAAGTCCCACAATTTAACATGATTAAATTGAATAAGATTTCGGTCGAAGTCATAATGACGTAGCGATAATATGGTCAATTGCTGCCATGAAAAGTTGAATGAAAACAAAACAAACACATGGCCCAAATACAAAAACACACATTTTGTGTTTATATTTTTTTGTAGTTTTTATATACTGAGAATAGAAAACCACTAAAGTAAGTCAACTCTGCCTGACGGAAAACATACACCAAACAAGTAATAATAATTTCGTGCCTCTTTTGAAAATGTATTGGGATCCTAAAAATGCATTTAATGCTCTCGTAGTTTCTAGGTATTATGTATTTTCTTCATCTAGGAACTTCTAAAGTTTTAATGTGTACAAAGTCCTTAGATACTTTTTTAAAAAGTTATATGTGAAAAGGAATGTTTCGTGCTCGTATATTTTGCGCCAACACTTTAACTAACTCAACAATTCAAAATTAAATTTCGAAGTATAGGAGTGAAAGGGTTCTAAATATAAACTAAAGGGTTTTTTTTATATGGCTTACGTAGGTTGTACTTTAAAAGTCACTTAATAATTATATATCCAGTTTTTTTTATGTTTAAGGGGAAAAGCCCACATTATTCAGTGCCCGAAGTTGTTAGAAAGTAAATTTATAGTAAAATGTTCAATGGACTCCTCGTTTAGCACAATCTTCCATATAAAATAATGGTAAAAATGAAGCTGATACGACAAATAATACATAATGTAAGCAGATAACATAAAGGTTATTTGGCCATCATGTACTGAACAACAACTACATAGGTTGAGTGCTTGGAAAATATTTATACAAGTCGTGACGTATTTCCTGATCCGGCATTGAACTCATTATACAGAGAAGATGCTAAATAAAACAAAATCTGTTAAACTAAATAGTCCTATGGCGTTTCAGGAATATTCATTAGTCTATTTAATAACATTTGTTTTAGAATGTTGTTTCGAAAATAAATCTGCTTTTTAGAATGTGTCTAACGTAATGTTGATGTTTTACATCCTTAACTAGGTAACCCGCGCAACTCCGCCTGCGTCTCTTAATATCCGCAGTATTATTTTCTAAAATGTGTTAAAATTTCTTTACCATAAAAAAAATATAGTAAGCTAAACTTAAAAGATATGCTATCACGACGTTTTATCTTAACTTATAGGGCAAAAAAGTCTTACATACATTATTTTTGCGAAACTTTCACAGTTTAGACAGTCCACGAAATTGAAGCTCTGAAAAAAAACTATTTGGCCCCATTTTTGCAACATTTTTCATTAATATTCCGCTTTTTTGATCGCAGCTAGATAATAGAGCGTTCCTCGAGAACAGGGCTATCTAAAACTAAAAGAATGTTTCATATAGAACCAGTAATTCCTGAGATAAGCACGTTCAACCAAACAAGCAAATAAAATCTTCAATTTTGTTATGGTATAGATTAATAATTTGCTGTTTTGATAAATTTTAAAGAAAATCATTTTAATTGCGGAGCGTAACGTGCACAGATGTCTCATAGGTGATACATCAAAATATTCGCTTATAGAGAGGCCTGCAGAAGGTAAAAAATTATTTAATGTTGGTAATTTTATCATTCATAAGCAATAAGCAATAAGATATTTTAAAAGTTGCTTTTAAATCTAAATTCCACGTTCTTCTATCTGATTTTTTTTTAAAATGCGTAGCTTCAAAGGATTCTCTTTATAAAATAATGACAATTGCTACAGTTGTAGTGTTATATGTTAAAAATATATTTAGGGATGTTATAAGAAGTAAACCACCACAACATTTCATTTTATTTATAATGAATTCTTCAAACGAAAACGGCAAGTATGAGACTGACTCGCTCACAAAGTTATATGCTATTAGGCTATCTTAAAATATGGGTTAAAATACTTGAACGTTTTTTTTTAAACAAATCCTACTTTTAACTTTCAAATATAACATTTGTTACAACAATTTTGAACAACACAGTAATATTCGTAAATGTGATGACAAATAAATTAATAATTTTTGCTTTGTAAGACCTTGTGTATCAAAGGAGAATGGTAGATCCTGTACCGCTAGTACTATAGAGTGGATGATTACGAGATTTATATAGTGAATCATGCTACCTATTTTTAAGAAGCTTCTTTAAAATAATTTAATTTTTCTTAAAAATTTGTTACAACTGCAATAACAAAATGCATTCTTATGTGTTCGAAACTTACAATACTTAAAATCTGTAAACATAAAAACTAGATGGAGTTGTGTGTCAGTTGAACAAAAATATTTTCATATAATTATCAAGTATAAATTACTTAAAAACCATTAAATATTTAAATTGATATTTATAAATGAGCTAACTAGTGTACTAAGAAGCAGAGTCACTCGTTAATACTTTTCTTAATACATCAAGTATTAAGAAAAGTATTAACGAGTGACTTTGATTTTAAAAACAAAGTACTATGCCATCTTGTTGACAACAATGACAACACATTTGTATGGGTTGTATGGGCTGTGATAGCCAGCTGTCATGTCTGTCAGCTTTAGCCTACAGCTGATGTGTTACATTGTAAATTATAAAGTGAATTATTTTTTATCGAAAAGTTTCAAAGTCTGGGCCTTTAAAATATTTAGTGTCCATGATATTACCAGCCAAATAAATACAAAAAAAACATCTTTACCGTAAGATACGTAAGGCGGTCTCATGCCAGCTATTGTCCTTTCATGATTTAATCACATTTCTTGACGAATTTCAGGTTAATCGGATACCCTAAAGAATTGTTCAAATTAGTTTAAACGTGGGGCTAAATGCCAATCATCTAATCATTTAACTTATTAACTTTTCGTGTTGCTAAAAAAAGAGTTGTGACAGACAAACAAAAAAACAGACTTGTAGTCTGTCTATCTATTTGTCTGTCTCCCTGTTTGGAACCCTTTAAATCCAGTAAACGATTCGTTTTTCCTTCAGAGGAACGTCACTGTAAAAATATTTTTAAATGTCGTGTAGAAATGTTTGTACATAATGCCGTAACACGTGTAGCCATTGTTTATCCAATAACTATCGTAACAATATTCGTTATTCACACGAGCAAATGACGTAAGTGAAAATCAACTAAATTTCTTAATTATTAAGCGTAAATACTATAGATGAGTAATCGTTGACGTACATAATGTCTCTATTTGTACAGGTGCATACAGATCGACGATTATGAGCTATTTAATGAAAACTCGGTCGAATCGAATCGCAAAAGGCTCTTGCTACTGTGGACTGGACTTCAAAATTTATACGCCCACACATTTTTATGTATAAAACTTTAAATTAAATATGAAGAATAAAGTATTAAAATAGACACACTATTACACATTAACTATATAATAGTATATGTAAATATAATTCCGAGAAGAATTTTGTTTTGTAGGTGTAGTTTTGCTACGTCAGTAATTTAAAACACAGTCGTTAGACAGTCGATCGTTATTCAATCGGCTAAAAATATTAAGATCTCAATGTTTTCTTAAAAATCTTATTCATGCCCTAAAGATAAGGCTTTTTTTCAGTGACATGCCATGCTATTTGTACACTTCATAATGATCAAATTGTTAAAACTGCGTAGTAGGCTCTAATAAAATAACAAGGCAAGGTATGATTATATATTAAAGTATACAGTGTAGGTAAATAAATTTAAATTTACAGTAAAATAGAAATTAGGTACACCCTTAAATATTGTTAGAATACTTTTGAGGCAATACTTGTAAGGACACTATTTGACCATTGGATACTGGAGAAACTGAGGAGCGACTACGAAGTATATAATTATTTTTTATTAACAAGTACATTTATATTCGAAAAGTGTTTTTAGCGACTGTATACCCACAATGACGATAAAGACTACACATGGCCACCAGAGTAACTCGATAATAATGTATTTCAGAGTTTGTTATTTAACTTTAATATATTTAATAAGCAATTAATATTATATTTTACACAATGTGTATTAATATGATGAAGTGTTAGCTGAGGGATTTATGAAGTTCAAATTAGTAGGTAATTTAAAGGATTCAGCATACAGTTTCTTAGAGTTTGAGATTACTTAGGCACACTTAATCGAATTGACGTTTTTAAAAACTATTTTAAATTAAAAAAAAGACGATTTTAAAAATGTAAAAGAAATTCTATTACTTAATAAATTTTAGAATAAGTAGGAATAGGAATCATCCCTGTCGAAAAGTCACTGAAAAATATAATGTAGGCTACCGTCACTGAGTCTGAGGGTGTGGCATTATAACAGTTTATCAATGATAACGAAATTGTGTTTGTTAGAAACAATTACGGTTCAGGTTCCGACTAAGTATTACAACAAAACTTATTATATAGTTTGGATATCAATTTAAATCGATTTCACCTTACATGAGCTTTTCAGAGACAGGTACTAAAAACATCAAAATTCAATTAATCAAAACTTATAAAAAATTAACGAACTAAATATATTATGTTTAAGACCCACTTTATTATTACAGTTTAATAAGTTATTTGACTATTAATAGAAATTATGTCAGAGTAAATTTCTTAATTATATAAGGTACATAGTACTACTTATATTTTTGAATTATGTTGACTTTTGAGTTCGTGAATGAGGAAGATCCAGAGCAACCTTTAAAAGTAAAGACGTTCCTCTCTGTATTTGTAAATTTATTCGATGAACCTTATTTTGTTGTGGTTTTCCTCAATTAGGTATTAATAAATGATTTTATAAGTTTTAATTCCGGAATATTAATTGGAAACGGGGTAGTGCCTACCATTGTGAGATACCACACTATGTGGACTCTGTCCTCGTTCCTACAATATACGAGTATAAATACTTTAAATAATAACTACTTATACTATAAAGATTTCTAATAATGGTTACACATTTGAACCAAATTCAGAATACTCAGTAAATTGGAAACTTTTTTCTAAGTAATCGTATCTTAATTGTAGATCATAATAAATTACCAAAACATATGTAATCGTGAGTATCATTCCAGTGACAGTCGCATATTTAGTATCAGTGTGACGCACTTGTTGCGTAATCAAATCTTTGGTTCTAACACATATGTAAGCAACACAAAAAAATACAGAATTATGAACATGCTTACCGTTTTAGAAATTATGTTGTGATCTTCTAAAACCAGAACGTGTGTTTCCCATCTCCTCAGGAACTTGGCGGCTAGGATCTTGTCTACTACAGTCCTAGTGTGCTGGAAGCAACACACTCTCAGGGAGCCCTCTATGGCTAGATTGTACCGTGGCCCCGGAGGAGGTGCTGGTGTACCAATGTTGTTTGGTGTTTCGAGACCTGCGCTGTCTGCACAACATTCAGGACTTGAACCCTGCAAAAGAATATAATAATTAAGGAATTAACTAAAAATACTTTACAACCTGTTTAAATACCTGCCAAATATAAAAAAAATACATTAAAATAGGTCGAACCATTTTGGTGCAATCGGACTACAAACACCGTGACAAGATATATTTATACGTATATTAGAAAGATTACTATGTTATCAATCAACGAGTTTCTTGTATTTGTATATATGAAAGGAATTTAACACACAAATGTGACAAATTAAATTCAATTGATATTGATATGATGATTCAATTTGAACAAAATTGATTTTTAAATTGGTTTACATAAGTTCATGTAATCAGTATGCCGAAGCAGGTAGGTACATTTACAAATTAACGGGTTTTAGCAATACACCTTACATGCATAACTTGTTACTTTCTAACGTCATACTCGAATTAATAAAATTTTACTGAATAATCAATAAAAGCAATACGACAGGTTGTAAAAACCACCTTCGTATAAAAACTGTTACGCAAAAATATGAGTCAAGCCAAAAATCTTTTTATAATTTTACTATTTACGGAACACCGTTAAATATAATCGGTAAAAATTTATAGAACCCATATTGGCCCGTATCTATCGAAAAACATTAATGTCGTTTTATATTTGTTTTTTTCTATTTTTGTTCCTTTAAACTTTCCACAGAATTTTTTTACTAGTTCCAATGGCACTGTATGGAATGGTGTAAATATTTTATTCTGTAATGAATGATAAGTGAAACAGATAAGCGAAAGAGTAAACGAGATTAACCAAAATAAAACCTTTTTATTAATTTCTAAATTTCGGTTATGTACCTTTGAATCCTGAGTACAATATAGGTATATAAACAAGTAGAAGGGTCAACTGATGGTAAGCGTCTATCTCCGCTCATGGACACTTACAATTCAAAAAGTTATAAGTGCAAACCTCCTCCCCATCTCCTCCCTAAAAACTCGTAAATACCTCCAATATTCTCACTCACCGGAGGCAAAGTGTGGAAAAAGTTATCTAACAGCACCAACCAGCCTAATTCCCATTTTTTAACACAAAATTCTTCTAGTTGTTAAATACACAACTGTATTAATGTTTGAGTAAACTGGATTTAAAACTTTAAGTACCCTTTAACTCAGTCAGAATGTGTGGTAAATAAGGTCACGTCAGGAGGGTTTTATGTTCACTTGATCGCAATACAGATATTTTAACATGAGTGTTAAAATAGATAGGTAGCTGTTATATCGACAGCTATCAGGGCATTAAAAGCTTCTTTATAAAGGATTATTTGATAGGTGATGTTACTGATAAGCATCTTTTTATATCGTAGTAGACAGTAACACTCAGTAATGGGCTTGTGGCTAGATTTTGTGAACAAAAAATATGATAGCAGACATAAGTGAATATTTGTGGCTCGTTTTCCTTTAGCATATTTGGGTTTTGTATCTTACACTTATAAGTATCTTCACCTTGTGACGAACATTTATTTCCGATGAAATGTTAGTCGACTTATAGTAGAATAATTTTATTATTCTTAGGATTGACAAATCTAGTAGGAGGATGACACACCCTCATTTTATAGCAAAAAGCATTTTAATTATATGTTCTATATATAATTGGCACTTTTGTAAGCGTTCATTAAATGCCCGTAAAATACAAATTTATTGTTCTTAGATTAGCAACGACGTCAGATACGACCTTGCACTTAAATTCAATGAATTTAATTATGCTAAGTCTTAACTATTCTTTGTTAATCAATAGAAAAACAACGAACTGCTAAATTGATAGCAATATTTAACACTTATTTATCCAATATGATAAATAATTTTAGTCTACACATGCGTTAATCTGAATTGTGGTCATTATTTAAATTACGTTTTTAGTCATTTAATTTATAGCATATTTCGGCACGTCTCTTAAATGAAACCTATTTAGTAAATTAGTTCACTCCGACGTGATACAGGATACTGGTACGCTATAAGATGATTCCATTTTCAAATGTTTTTTTCACTTATTTGAAACGGTCGAGGTTAAACGGGAATCTTATATCTGAGTGATGTCTGTAAATTTCCTACAATTGAAAAATGTGACTTAATGGTGTGAATCTACCAAACGCATGTCATTAGTTTTAAATCTTGCCGGAGTGCCATGTGTTCTGTAGAACATCTTACGTTTAGAAGTTTTGGTTGTTAAAAGTGCTTGTATTTTGCGAAATGTGTAATTGAGAGAATAAACTTAGACAATCGAGTTAATTTACCTTGCTCGCTCGAATACTCACGTGCAGAAGTAATCTAGATATCTCCTTCTTTTCTGCATATTTATGTTCATTTAAGATAACGGGTGATGTAATTTTGCCCACGACTCAATAAGATTTAACTGTTTTGTTTGGCATCGATGACCGGTATGTCTATATGGTGACGGATTAAGAATAGGAAATTTCATCACCTCTATTCATTCTGTAGATGGGGACTAAGAGAGCAAAATACGCAACACAAGAACGCTGTAAAGTGTAGCAAAATTTGACGTGAACCCTAGATCGACCCGTCTGGCCAGGATTTTTAAATCAATATTTTCTTTCTAAGACGAGGACACAAGTAGAATTAAAAGCATCATAAAGCTTGGATGATCAGTATCACTTGAAATATCATCTTATCAACTTCCAACGTCATGAATAGTCAATAATAAACTATGTTGTCCAGTATTGTACACTGTTAAAAATTTTTCTGTAGAAATTGCCAAAAAAACATGGAAGTTTTTACGCACAACAAGAAAGTAATACTATAATTTATTCCAACTCAATTTCGAAAAATTACAAAACATTTGTAGAAATTTACCAAACCATAACCGGAAATTGGTTTAACAAAATTATAATACAAAATCGTAATTTTACCAAACAAATTATGTTGAAAATGGTTTGTCATTTCAAAACGATGTATTGTAAATTTACTACACAATTAATTTCAACTTAGTTTATAAAAATTACAAAACATTTTTAAAAAAATATACCAAATGGCTATCGAAAATTTGCTGAGCAAGAAAGTGAAAATACAAAAATGGAACCAACAAAGGCAACCAGTACAAATTTGCCAAGAGTCGACTTGAATTAAAAAATGTGGTTTAATGCTAGGCAAAAACTACCCAATGCTAGCAGGTTCACCCGATAGGATCTGTGGAAACAGCATTATAGAAGCCCCATGAGGGCACTTTATTTAAAAACATTTCAAAATTATATATGTGATGGGAAACCAAGCCAGAGTTTTATGTGCAGATGCAATTACAAATGCTATTAACAGGGCTTAAAAAGGCTATTTTTGTGTAGCTGATTGCAAGTATAGTACTAATAAGAAAGTAGAAATATTGGACATTCAATATGATGAAAAATATGTATCAAATTTTATTAATTATTCCTAAATGTTCCTTTATGGAAAGATAATATTTATCCAATACTACATCAAAGTATTTTATAATTTTTGGATTGTTAATAAAAACAATATTATAAATTTGAATTTTATTTAACAGTCTTAAAGATATAGAAGATATCCCTATAAAAAGTACATAATTAAGATTTATTTAATCAGTGAATCTTGTAAGTTAACTAATCCGCAGGCAATAGTGATAATATTATCAAGTACTTTCACAAGATTGAAGTTTATACAAGCATGTGGCTTCAACAAACTAAATTCTGGTAATCGTCTAATCAATCTTTCCACATGTATTCTTAAACTAGCGATTTCTTTAGTTTCTCTCGCCTCCTGTTTTGATGATTTTACCCCAGTTTGAACACCTCATTTGCTGTCATAGGTGCATCTTGTGTAGTCATTGCATTGGATCCTGGGGTCCAGAGTGGGGCTGCTGTGGATGCAGCAGGAAAAACGCTAAGATGAGAGACTTCATGTTGTGGAACATTTTCTTGCAAAACTGAAAAAAAGAAATATTTTTAAAAAACTTACAGAATAACAACGATTCACTGACATTTTTTTTGATCAGGTATATGTGTGAAAAACCTTTTTGTATGTGCATGGATTTGACATTCATTAAGAACCAATAAGATATAGTAATTAATTAACCTCCATAATATAAGTCGTTTCCTGAAGAAATTTTCTACTTGACTCATTCTCGGTCTTTCATATTTGTATTTTTTATGAATGACTGTCTTGAGGAAAAGAACTAAGAATATGGGGGTAAGAGTTAAGACATGACATGGGTATAATATGCCATTTCTCTGTTAAATAATAATGAACACCGAGTCAATGTGTGATTCAAACAAAATTATTAAAATTAAGTTGACACCTGAATTTCCCGGTGAAGACTCTCTATCTGTCCTGTTTTTTATTTCTTTCTGTAATTCTTCAATCAACTCCTTCCTTTGTTTTTTCACAATATATTGCCGTTCTATTGTATCAGCTGTTCTTTTTCTTCTATCTGGTTGACAAGCAAATTTTAAAGGAATGTGCCTACTTTCATGCGTATCTGTGACACTGATCCCATCAAGTGATACTGCATATAGTTTGCCATATCATTCGGTAACTGAAATTTAAATAAAACTATTATGTATTCTGTGATAAAACATAGAAAAAAAATATGAATGGTGAAACGTAACCTCAAAGTTTATATATTGAACAGCGTTATAATTACAATGGTTTGGAAACAATGTGGAATCTACAAATATAAGTAAATACTTACGTCAAAGTGATCTTCACAGAAATAAAGTTGAGTATTAGTTAAGATAGTAGGAATATTCCTTTTATATCACGTCTTGCAAGTTTAAGCTACTTATTTCGTATTGTTTTATCATAATCAGGAACGAATATAAATAATTTGTCCGGGCTTTTTATAGTTGTAGTACACAGAGGCACTGCACAACACCTATACGGTCTCGAACTCATATTTTAGAACTTTAAAACACAAACAATGCAAAATTAATACTGTAGCCGTCAATGTTTACATCGAACGGGACGCCACAAGCGACACCATTGACAGATTGAAGCGTTTTGGCGGCAATGAAAAAAAGTTAAAGTAAAATATATTTTCTTTAATATTGATTCCTCATTTTAAGCAGAAATTTGATATACATTGTATATAATATTTATTTCTGAACCTGAAAAACCAGTTATTCAAAATTTGTCATCATGCCTATTACAATACGTGTAGGTTATTACATAAAGGTTCCAAAATTATGTTATGTCTTGTAATTTTACTCGAATTGTATTATGTTTTGTATTAATATACGTTGATTTGGAATTTTTCTCATATTTGTTTTGTAAAACAATTGTAATTTTACAAAAAAAATTAACAGTGTATATATGTTATTGTCTGGTAGTCTTGTAGTCTAGTTAGGTTTCTACTTTGTAAGTGACTGACGAATTTGTGAGGAAGTGACTGCTTGTTCTTTGTTCGATTCCCATCTTGGACAGATATGGTGCGATGAGTACTTATAAATTGTGTTTGGGTTTACCTATAATATGTACTTAGAAACATATAAGTATGTTTATTGAGCATACATATGTATCCAGTTGACGACAATAAGCTTACTAGCAGTGGCGTAGCTAGGTAACCTGGGGCCCTGGGGCAAATCGAAAAATAGGGCCCCATTGCTATCAAAACTGGTAAGGTTTTATGAAGTAAAATCATTAAATATACAAATACTATAAAATTGCTAAGCTACTTTATCATCAGCTCCTTTTCGTGCATTGCAGGGCAGGTAATAAAAATATTAAACTCTAACAACATAAATTACAATTATTTTAATAATTGGAGTAGGTATTTATTTATTTTATTTATTTATTTATTCATTTACTTTCAGGCTACAAGGCCCATAGATATAATAAGTACAAAATCATAGACAAAATTAAACTTATACCATATAAAAATAAAAACTATACATAACAATGATTAATAAAAACAATATAAACTAATATATATAAATCTATATACTAAACAATT
Organism: Hypercompe scribonia; assembly: GCA_949316085.1. Classification (NCBI taxonomy): domain Eukaryota; kingdom Metazoa; phylum Arthropoda; class Insecta; order Lepidoptera; family Erebidae; genus Hypercompe; species Hypercompe scribonia. The sequence goes on along the minus strand of OX438971.1, from coordinate 11,980,034 downwards.
ATTTAACTTTTAAACTACACCATTCACGTTTCACTTTAGAGTGTAGTATGTGTCTTCGGTAGTACAAGGGATCCGTGGTCGCTCACGAAATCGCCTAAACACTGCGCCTTTCGGCCAAAAGTCTTCATTTGTAAGGGTTTCCCAGTCTCTTGTCGGTACCAACGCCACGAACGAGTTGAATGTCCGTTCATGGCTCGATGGCAAGGGCTGGACCCTCACAATGTATTGGGCAATAAAACGAAATAGAAAAGATTCAAGGGTTTAGAGACATTATATAATAATAGAAATCGGACTATTAATCGAATAAAAAAGATCGGACTTACCAACTGATAAATAGCTATTATATTCACAATCTTTTCCTAGCTTTAGTTTTCGCAAAAGTATCAATAACTTCCATTAAATCCAGATTTGATGCGGTTTTGTTCTCAATTGCTATTAGCGATAAATGTCGGAGTCGAGTTTGGCCCATACTATTTCTTAAATAATTTTTTATTATCTTTAATTTGCTGAATGACCTTTCAGCTGCTGCAGAAGTGACAGGAATTGTAAAGAATAACAACATTGCTGTAAATACTTCCGTTAGATCACATTCTAGCACTCCATATTTACTCATTATTTCTTTACATAATTGGTGAACAGTCCATGCTTGAGTTAATTGAGGTATAAGTAGGTGGTAAATATTAACAAATTGAAGTGAAAAGCTAGGGCCTATTATATCTGAATATTTTCTTTGGAATTCGTCACACTTTTGTAATAAAGTTGCTTCATCAACTTGTAATAAAAATGTAGGTGTTAGAAAATCGAATGTTTGACAGACTGCACTCATACCAGTAAATCGAGTATTTAATTGAGCTATTAATGTATCAAGTACATTATTGAAAATCTCAATTTTAAATATTTCTTCTCGGTTTGAAAATCGGTGATCAGCAGTTAATTCATCAAATTGTTTTTTAACTTTCCTTTGCCTTTTTTCTTGAAAATGGGTATCTATACCATATTTCTTTGCAGTTTCACAGGCTTTGCACTTGAATGATTCGAAATCATTTCTATAAACTTGCAACTTTGCTTTGGTCTCTGCTAAAGCTTTACTTGCCTCGCCCAAATTGATGTCGCATTTTTGTAAAATTTTGGATGCATAATTGATGTCATTCAATACATTGTGCATGAATTCACAAAGCAACACGAACTCAAAATTTAGCATTTTTGTTTTGAGACTCTCTGCTTCATTACGCTCATCTTTATTAGGACTCTTTAGAACTATTTCTGATAATGCTTTGATAATATCAAAAAAACGAAGTTTTATTGCAGATATTGTATTGACTCTACTGGACCATCTAGTGGGATTTAGTTTTTTTAGGGTGATGTCCGATTCGCCTGTGAATTTTGACAGTAGATCCCAACGCTTGATGCTGTTTCCGAAAAAGTTAAACAAATCTTGCAACGTTGCGAAAAAATTCTGTATTTCCACACAACTGCTAATGGCATCATTTATCACCAAATTTAAATTATGAGTGGCACAATGTACGTACTCTGCGTTAGGCTGGATATCCTTTATATGTTTTTGTACACCATTATACACACCACTCATTACATTGGCTCCATCATAACCTTGCCCCACACATTTTTTTAAATCAATATTTTTCTCTTTAAATAATGTAGTTACTTGATTAACTAAATCCGCTGCGCCATGTTTGGTGGCTGCATAAAAGCCTAGAAACACTTCTTTTACTTCTATATCGATTGGCTGTCTATTTTCCGATCTAGTTATTACTGCATACCTCACAACAATGCTTAGCTGATCTACCTTCGATATGTCCTGTGTCGTATCCATTATGATGGCGAAAAATGGTGACGCCCTAATGTGTTCTAGTAGATGGGTTTCGAGATTGGTCCCCATGCTCTCAATCATTTCATTCTGAATCGTTGCACTCAGATATCTTGTAGATCCTAAAAACATTTAAAAAACACAATTTAAAAAATCCCTTACATTAAACAGTTAATAATTATGAATAATATTAAAACAAAATAAAATTATACCTTTGGGCATATCCAAAACTTGCCGCAAAATGTGATCATATCGGGCGACAAGCTGTACAAAGGACAAAAAAATTCCATGGTATCCTTCCTGACTTAAGTCTTCTCGATGTCCTCTCAAAGCCAAAGAACTCTTTGCTAGGGTAAGTATGATATCAAATAACCTTTGAAGAACCATTTTCCAAAAGGATGTTTCTTTGCGAATTTCATTTTCAAGTTCCTTGTCGATAGTAGTATCATTTTTTTTCCAAAATTCATACACAGCACATGCTTCCGTATGGCCACTCGAACAACTGTGTTGTTTAATTCTTTCGGATAAATGTTTCCAATCACGAATTCCCGTACACCAGACATTATTCCTCTGTGAAGCAAATAACCAGCAGGGTTGACAATAGGCAGCGTCTAGAATTTTGGAATAGCACAACCAAAAACGATTAACTGGTCCATATTTTGAACTTAAAACGTAGTATGATTTTGAAAAACACCTATTATTCTGGTTGATATCAGGTGGAAAAGGTCCTGAAGGCTGTAAAGGTCCCATATCAAGAATTTGACGTCTTTCATTATCATTTAATATTTTGTTCGTGAAGTTTCCCAAGTCATAAGACGATTTATCGTACACATTTTCGATAAATTTAGAGGTCTGTGGTCCCTCCTGTGGTGCCACACAAACATCATTCACGTTCACATGATCGGCGGCGGAGGTATCTTCAACTGCAATAATTGTTGCATTTTCTTCAGTAGGATTATCAACCAACACTGAAGTTACCACATTAATTGAGTCACTATACTCACTATCAATAGAAATATTTTGTCCAGAAGTACTTCCAGAAGCCTGACTAAAAAACTTGTCAATTTTGGGCAATTTTTGTTTACCTTCTTCTCTTTCTTGGCGTTGTTTGCGTTTAAATGCACCACTGGGTTTCTTCTTTTTGTCCATAATTTTAGTTTTCTAATTTATTTACGCAATATTTATATAAGATTGTGCTCAAGTAGGTACTCACTGCGCACTGACAACGTTTAAAGTAAAAGGAGGGAGAAACGTAATGATACGATACAAGACGTCGTAGGGGAATCCCCGGCAAACATTTTATCGCCGACAGTGTTACCACGGTGGAGACCAAAAACAAACTCCTCGCGCCTGAATTAATGTACCTTTTGCAGTTGACTTGTATTTTTCACAGTATTTTGCGCTATACAATGAGTAGCCGAAATCTATAGATTTATTTACGTAACGGTCATCAATATGAGTGGTACTAAGATCAAATAAAACTGAAACTTTGTTTAAACCAGTACCAAAAAAATTTACATATATGCTTTAAGTAAGCCTGATACAACATTAACTTTTTAACCATTCTCGAAAAAAATCTCACACTCGCGAATCACAAAAACGCACATCGCTACATAATAAAACGCACATATTGATATCCGTCAAATTGATAACACTGTCAACCCTCAGAAATAATTTAGGGGAATCCCCTTTTTATAACTTTCGAATTTATCTGAAACTGAGTTGCCATGATTAAAGTCGTGTTGCCACCTGTCATAATTATTTTGAAAATGGAAGAAATTTTCAAAAGTTGAGTTCGATTGAGATTTCTGGTAAGGATTCGAGGGCCCCCTGAGCTTGAGGGCCCCGGGGCACTGCCCCGCCTAGCCCCTTAGTAGCTACGCTACTGCTTACTAGCAACGTAACTTTGAACTAATAACTTTAGAAAGGGTATGAATAAATCTTTTCATGTAATTTGTGTATGTAAATATAATATTTTGTATCATACAATTATATTAACACAAAGGAACGAGAATCAAGATGTATTAAACCACAAAATAAATAAATATATCCTTTATTACGCATATGCATAAACAAGTGGTATTGGTACATACATGTTATGTCCTATTTGTTAATATACGTGCGGATATAAGTTTGTTTTGTTACGCTTCCACACACACACATACACGAAAATCACTAAACCGATTTTAAAAGTTCCTATTGCGATAACCGACCTACACGCGGGTGGTGCTGCATTCAAAAATGCTAGTAAATTATATTTGGCAACCGCACTACTTCCTCTTTCTAAGTTTATTGTTAGCTAATGTCTATGGATTTTGTGTGTCTTCTTTTTTTCTATAACTTCACCAGTAAAGTTTGTATTAGGTATATTATGATATTTGTAATTGTAACTTTGGAAAATAGTATTAATGAAAAAATTATTCCAAGAGTAATGTTTTGCTACGCAATTAACGTTGATTCCTATTTATCAAAAGGAATAAAACAGCATTGACGTCGCACTTAAACTTGAATAGTTAAAAATAGATAATATTAAAAATAAAACTTTCATAGATGTGAGAGGTGGTGGGTGTCAATCTCTGCTATTTTTATTGATTGAGAGTTGTCCTCGAAGCCATAAATAACTCAATAGCCGGGAGTGGAGTAATGCCTGTCTGTAATAACCTACTCATTTCAGCTGTGTCGACGAAGTTTTTAAATGATAACTAACTATGCATATTATGTTTGACACAAATTCTGTATTTGGATTTTATCCATGTTAGTCAATTGTCTCAAGGCGTGAGCTTTCTCTCAAATCTAGGTAAACCTTGCTAACAACGCTCTGTAATAGTTTACAAACTATTACTGAGCGTTGTTAGTTTTTATAGATCTTCGAGAACGTTTAGTCACTAGGCTAATGCTGACTGCTAAATCAGAGCTCCCTTCCCACCCAGGATATATTATTGTTACATGCACATGATAAAATTATTTTTACCATAGCATAAGCTCTAGTTAGTTTGGGATCAGACTGTCGTGTGGGAGAGGTGTGAAGTAGTATGCAGACACCAGGATATTTTGTACGCATTTGTAACTTAGAAGACCAGGATCCTATAGTAATTAGTCGTCAACCTGAAATAGCAATGGTTTGGCCCTATGTATTAATGAGTAATGGTTATCATACGTATAGCACGGCTATGAGACTGAATTGTTCCGAATTCCCATTGTTGAAAGTCTTGTGAAAATTTTCAAATGCTACATTAAATACGATTTCCTGTATAATTATCAAAGTTTATGTTGCTTTGTTATATGGTTACGAGGTTAAATACATAATGAGTTAGTCTATACAGTGTTAAAACACAACATTATTGTTTCTGTGAGCGGTGTTATGTTACAACACTCGTAGAAACAATAATGGGCGCTTTTATTACTTTAGGTCTTAACTAGTTGTCGTCAAACTCAAACGTCACGGTTACATACGTGACTGTCAATTGATTAAAATGTCTATTTGATTGGAAGAATGAGTCTACAGCATACAGCCAGTAAATTACAGAGAGGCATAGAAAGATATGTTGATTGTTTACGATCATATATAAGACTTGTAAGTTAGGTACAGCGTTTCGGTATTTTAAGTTTGTTTTTGCTACACTTTCACGCGCAAACCACTAAAGCGATTTTAAAAGTTATAACACCCATGAAATTACCACCATAAGCTACTTTTTAGAACGATAACCGACACAGTCAGTTAATAATATAACGAATATGAGAGCACTGGCACGAAAAAACTATTTTTTTTTAATTTTGTTTTTTATTCAAATACTAAAGATCTTAATAAAACGTTGGTAAGATTATTAGGATGGCTGTGTGAAAAAAAAACATTATATACGAAGAAATGGCCAAGAATATTTATAACATTTTATTTAGAAGTTGACCGCACAGTTAGCCTAGTGGTTTTAGCGATCGCCACGCTGCTCTCTACTACGCTTGTCGCTGGTCGCTTGAAGCTGGACCTGCCCAGGTGTCACCAGGGGACTCATCTGGGTCGGGCTGATCGTCGAGGCGGTGTGAAGAGCGAAACAGTCTCGCGTCACAACAAAAAGGCGACAAAGAAACACCCCAAGACCTGTCACTTTCCAGTGGCAGCGATATAGCCATGTCAACCTCCACACGCTCCTTGTAGGGTGATGTGAAGACTACGAGTTTCTCTACTACGCTGGGTGTTGTGGGTTCAAATCCTACATGAGACAAGACTTTGTCGAATCTACAAATTGTTGTTCTGAGTCTGGGTGTTCTTTGTGTCCGTTTCTTGTATGTTTGTAAAGCCCGCAGCGACACAGCATTTATACCTAGTATGGGTGTTGTCTTAAAAAAGAAGAAGTGGAAGACAAAGAAGCACTTTGTTACTTTTTTTAAAGTAACTAAACAATTTCTTAGGTTTCCAGAACGTTTCTAAAACCTGACTATACCATTACTTAACATCTGTATATATCTAGTTAATACATTTTTTATGAGTGTATATGAAGTTATTAAATTTTTGTACAAGTCGACCACCTAAAAGTCATTTTGGAAATTTACACAAAATACGCAGTCTTTGACTCTTGATATCTTCCATATGTCTATATATCATATCCAATATATCCATATACTCTTTTTTTGTTTTGTTTATATCTAGAAAGTCTAGAAATATAGTTAGAAATTTTCTCGTTCTAACATCAATGCAATCTATATCATTTCATATCATCACCTGTGTACATATGGTATTAATTTTAAACGTCATAAGTACATATATGTTCATCTACCTATATATATGTTAATACGGAAAATTATATTTATTAATTTATTTAAACAACAAGAAGAATTTTCCTCTGACGTAAATCTCATTTTAGTGCATATTTATAAAATTATATAGGCATATATTTACGTACAGATAATGATACCACTAGCCGATTTCGGCCATGGTGGCCAGTCTTAATGAAGATCAATCAACTACGCAATTGATATTGTAGTGCACAAGTACGTGTGCAAACACAGGTGCACTCTCTGTTACCGCACTCTCACTGCCCGATGGGACGGTTATCAGACACGGCCGGGGAGAGATCAGGTGCAAGACCGCCGGTTTTACGTGCTCTGCGAGGCACATTGATTAAGACCCCACTTTTAAAGTTCAGGCAGTTATTAAGTATTTCTGTAACCAGAAGAACTCAATAACACTTTTTGACCCGACCCGGGAATCCAATCCGAGACCTCTTGATCGGCAGTCACATATGTCAACCGCTAGACCAACGAGGCAGTTTTATAATATGACAAATAAATAGAATAAAAAAAAATATACAGATACACGTACCTAGTATTGATACGTTGGAATTCTAGTAATATAACATATATCTATTAAAAATAAATTGTTTATTATGAATAATATGTTATCAAATGATTATAAAAGGCAGCATTATCTTCTAGCACTCAACAAGATGCAGTTATGGCGACCTTCTTTCACTGAATTTCGCTCCAAGCATTCACTTCACGAGAATGTTATTAGGTAACTCAAATTTTATTGTAAACATTGACGTTTATTAAATTAAAACTATAATTATTATTATTATTATTACAATACAATCTTGTTTCTTTAACATTATAAATATGTCAGCAATACTATCAATTACTGAAATTAGTATTTGGTGTTATTATAATCTGTCACCAAGTAATAAAATCTGTAATTTATATACGAGTATAACAAGTACCACGTGTTAACAGGCAGTGAGGTATCTGACTGGGTTTAATTAATTAAGTTTTACAAAAAATGTATATTCCATAAGTCTCTTTAACGCTTAGAAAATTTTTAATTTACTATGTTAATTATCTCTAATGTGCTTCGTAGCTTACAACTAAAGAGACCGTCTCTTTCGATCTGCTCCAGAGCCGTCGCTCTGTATGTTGCATAAAGTTTGTTAGATAAATTCGATCACTATTGTGTACCATACCATAAAAACAAGCTGTGAATGAAGCTAAATCATAGAAATAACCTAAATCCACATTCTTAATGTCCATGAAAATTAAGAGAAGAATAATAGATACGTAATGTAATTAAATACATTAATTTTATTTAGTTGTTGCATTATTAAAAGTTCAACCGCTAGGCTGTGTGTATACTACAGTTTGGGTGTAAGATAATATTTTATCTTAATAATTTTAGAAATTTAAATGCACATGAACTCGAATATGAACACGCACACAAATAATAATAAGATGATCATTGACAAAGTCATGAACAAAGGTCTAAAATTTCCCCAATGATCATTTCATCAGTTTACAACGTCAATGCAGCTGTTTCTGAAATTATCCTTCAACATTTTTAAGAATAATTCAAATCTGTATGTATAAGTGAAATTTTTAACAGTTAAATTGAAGTAATAAGAAAAATAAGGAATAAAATAACGATTTTTTAATACTAAAAAGGTCAGTGGTAGGTTAAGTTTGTGGCATTCATTCTAGGAATTTACTTCTTGCACAAGATCATTTTAATCTGATTACTTTTAATCCGTAAGATAACTTTCGATTGGTCTTGTCAGTGATGGTTCGAGTTTAACATTATAGTTGTACTTCAGACTTAGGTTTTACTGTTTAACAAACGACGTATGTTGTACATGTGTATGTACGCGTTATTTTCTGATGTTAATTAATTTTGCACAAAAACCCACAACAAACCATATAGATTAATTATGGTATTTAAATTGATTATTTTAAAATGAATTTTCAGTTAAATTGACAGGAAAACATCCATGTTGACGTAATTCATAAAACCGTCACTCATTGGTTTCCTAAATTTGGGTTACAATTAGTTACATATCAAAGTTCTACTTTGAGTTTGATGATCACGTTAATTTGGTTTTATGAAGTTTTAACCTTAATTAAGTCTTTATCTTGAATATATTTTATTATTAAGTATTGTTATGACGTCAATTCAGCGTATGCAGCAGCTAAAACACCAGCGCCAGTCGAAAAATATATATTTATGCTCATCACCAGGTATTTATAATTAATTTTTGTGTTTGTTTGCACTTCAAGTAGGTAATTGAGATTGTAAAAATTATAGTAACAAAACTGTTTCAAAAGTTTATGAACCTGAACGTTACAATTGAATTGTAAACATGTGAATTTATGTCCAAGTGTATACTTAAACAACAGTTCAAAGGTAATTAAATAATTTACTACAGAATTTTATTTTTTTAATCAATAAACATTTTTGTGCACCTTGTGCGTCATAAGAGCAAACGCCGCGAAGGTCAGACACAGTTAAAGAGGCGGGTATTAAGTGTGTCTACTGCCGTTATGTCGTAGTAATTGTTCACCTTTACGCTGTACTCTGACAAATAAACTTCGTAATTGGAAAGCATTATATCAGCTATTTATGATTGTCCGTTAAAAACCCATAATCCATTTACCGCACTCATGCGATCTTCGATTTGAAATTATATTTCTCACATGAAAGAAAGAAAAGAAACACATTCATACACTGATTAGTTTAAACAAAACGTCCATACTGTTATCATTTATTTATTTACTTAGCTCAGACGTATTTCTATTTATTCATTGATATTAACTTTTACTCCCAATTGCTCAATACTAACATGAGTATATACGAGTACACGGATATTAGTACCGTAAACATTTAATCAGGACAAAGTGTTTATGTAGAGTGTGTGCGAAATAAATTTAGCCTACAATCTGGAACATATCGTTCTGTGTATTTATATGCTCTCAATAAGGTTTACATTACGTTTCCAAAATTAAAAAATACGGTTGCCTATCTGATTTACGATTAATTTTAATAACCGACTTAACACAGAACGTTAAGAGCGTCAAAAGACAAATAAGTGAGGAAATTCAAGTAAATCAAGTCATATTATGATATCAAAAGTCAACTAATATCTTATCTATGTAGGTATCTAAGAAAACAATTACTTGTATACGAGGGTAAGTTTTTAAGTTCGCGGAATGACAGTGAAAAAGGCGGGTAAACGCGCTCTTTTGATGCCTACCGTATTCAGTGACTCATAATTAGTCTGCATAGTAAAATTTGTTGTGATTGGATAATTAGTTATTAAACTATCGTTGACCAAGTATTTTAATCGGGAACGAAGTGAAAAAAATGGAGAAAATTGAATTCCGTGCGGTGATAAAGTTCCTTACTAAGCAAGGAAAGTCTGTTCAAACCATACTCAATGAGATGTCATCGGTTTACGGGGATTCTTGCCCAGGAAAAACAATGGTCTACAAGTGGCATAGTTTATTTAAACAAGGCAGGGAATCACTTGAAGACGACCCGAGGCCGGGGCGCTCCGTTGAGGTGACTACGCCAGAAGTTATTGCAAAAGTAGAAAAAATTGTATTGGAAGATGCTCGACTAAAAAAGAAACAACTCGCAGAAATGGTTGGAGTATCGGATACAACAATTTTTAAAATTTTACACGATCATCTTGGCATGACTAAGGTTAGCGCACGGTGGGTGCCGAGAATGCTCACGCCATTGCAAAAACAACAGCGCGTGGAATGTTCACGTGCGTTTTTGGACCTCTGCAATGAAGACAAGGATGGCGTATTGAATCAAATTGTTACTGGGGATGATACTTGGGTTCATCATTATGAACCCGAGTCCAAACAAGACTCCATGCAGTGGCACAAAAAGGGCACAGCACCACCCAAGAAATTTAAGGTTTCACAGTCGGCTGGGAAACTCATGGCAACGATTTTTTGGGACTCAGAAGGAATATTATTGATAGATTATAAAGATAAAGGCATTTCTATAACGGGGGAATACTACTCTTCAATCTTAGAACAGTTAAAAGAAGCCATCAAAGAAAAAAGACGGGGAAAATTAACGAAAGGTGTCCTGCTATTGCATGACAATGCTCCCGTTCACAAGAGCCGAGTCGCACTGGCTGCCCTGCATAAGGTGGGCTTCGATATTTTGAATCACCCACCCTACAGTCCAGATTTGGCTCCGAGTGATTATTATCTCTTTCCAAAAATGAAAAAAGAATTACGTGGTAAGAAATTTTCAACTGATGAGGAGGTTAAGGAGGCGGTTTCGGCGTATTTTTCAGACAAAGATAAAACTTTTTTTTACGAGGGAATAAAAAAACTAATTGAAAGATCTGAAAAATGTATTCGTGTTGCAGGGGAATATATAGAAAAAGAAAAATAATTTTGTGTTTTTATTATTACTCAATACCCTCCATTCCGCGAACTTAAAAACGCCCCCTCGTAAGTTACAAATATGGAAAAGTTGTTTTTAAAATAGAAAATGTAACTGGTATTACATTAAATCTATTAATTATACAATTATTGTTTTGATAGCTTTTACCGACTGGATTGGTTATAATTTCAATTTCTAGAGTAATCGTTTAAAATCGATTATTGGGTCTTAGCCACTTTAACTATACGTACCTGCAATAAAATCTCTATTAAGGTCTTTACGTCATTCCGGTAATGAGAATTATTTTGTTTATTAGTTTTATGATTATTGATGTATAAGCTACAAAAGTAGTATTAGAGGAGCACTTCATATCGCTCTGAATCTAGGTTGTTTAAGTTGAAATAGTTTGATAGCTGCAATCTACTATCTTATCGGATTAGTGCAGTATCCAAATGAAGAGTGGGTCGACTGGTGCTGCTGTGGCGCACGACGCGACCCACATAGAGTGGTCGGTGTTCAATGACGTCATTGCGAAAATTTGGGTCACGAGAGCGCTCTTTCCGAGGCACCGCAGTCGTCACGCTTCTCCGTTTGAGGAGATATCGACCCCAATACAGAATACATTGCATCAACGTTCTAACACGCAATTACATACATAATTTTTTTTATTCAAAGCACTTGACACGTGTAGTAAAAATACTAAGTGATCTCTCAACTCTTGGATCAACAACATGGCTTCGAGGGTCTGGTGACAATGATTTATTAATTGTATTTAAATAACATAAACCGTATAAATAAATGAATGAATGTATAAACCAGTTTTCGACAAAACCATAGAAGGTCAAAATGGATTACAGATATAAACTACGACGTTCAAGATAACCTGATGTAGTTGTACCGCCTTGAACACACGAATAATCAGACATATATTACCTTGTCACGCGAATATGGAACGGTATTATCGAATCGAAAGTAGAAGTTATCGAATTATGGGTAAACTATAATTAATTAGGAACTTCTATTTGTATTATGTGTTGTATATATAAAACTATGTAAGTGTGCACTACATTTGTTAACTTACAAGTGTTATTCGTGATCAAAACAACGTACATAATTATGAGTATTTTAACTTGCTGGATTCTGGAAGAATTTCAAATACTTACCGTAAAAACACCATATGTTTGTCTATATTCGTGCTTCGTAAACTGTTTTTATTCAAAGTTCATTAAGTAGGTGTCAAAAAAAAAGAAAACCCTGTTGAAAGTTTTTACACTTATCCAGAAAAAGTGTAGGTATACCGCTATTCACTAAGATGAAACCATAAAATAAAATAATATTTTCATACTGTCTGAAATCTTTATAAGGGCTAGTTGCCCTTAGACACGATGGTTGGGAAGTTCAAGGGTAACTTATTCAAGAGTAGGTACGTTTCAATATTGAAAAATAGCAGACGGCGATCCCTGCAAAAACAGCAAAATGATTCTTAATCTCTGTTTAATGCCATCTATAGGTATAGATGACGTGCGCAATCGTCAAATAATCACCGTCATTCAATACCAATTGTATCGTAATACCTTGAAAAGTTACCTGCTTTAGAGTGGAACAGACTGAGGGGCGCTGGGTTCAATAAACTTCTTCGTCTAATGAAACATAGGAACACACATTCCATATGAACAATGTAAATCCATACTAATAATATAAAACTCAGAAGTTAATTTGGTTGAACATGATAATCTCAGGAACTACGAGTTCGAATTGTAAAATTATTTTAATGTTGAATAGCCCATTTATCGAGGAAGGTTATGTAACATCAAGCTACGATCAATAGGAGCCAAGCATCAGTGATAATGTTGCGAAAACGGGCAATTTAATTCCTTTTGATAAAAGCAGAAGAGTTTCTAGCAAACAAAACATCCCGATTACCGGCAATAGGCTCGCAACTTATTACATGGGACCAAAATACTGTCGAAATGTGGGCGTTTAATATAATAATAAGGTGTGATTTTATGGTGTGATTTTATGTGTGTAACAAAAAGTCAGCTAGTATATAATAATAATAATATAATAATATAATAATATATTTAGCTTTATTCTTTAGCGTACAGTTATTGATTAATATACTACAACTTTTTATTTCTCCAATAATAATGCAAATCATTGCCGTTCTTAGACGTGAGGATGACCAGATCGAACCGAACCGGTACCGGAGCAGAGCGGAGTCCCACGTTTCTAGCCAGTTACTGTCAATTTTTTTGTAAGCTACAAAATTGATGTAAACATATTGTACTTTGGCAATGTTATTTTACAAAATAAACTTATTTTATGAATAGACCACAAAATTAAATATACAATTAGGTAAAACTTTAATTTTCTTCTACTTTTACTTAAAAATATAATAATTAGAAATATAAATACTTGGCAGTAAAGTGGTCATAAATTAATGTGGTATGATTAGGGTGGGCCACGAATTAGTTAACATTTGAAAAATCGTATAAAAAAATAATTTGATTGATTATAAAAAATGATTATTCACAAGGAAGCTAATTAGTTGGCATTTATTTTTTAAAAATTACATCGTCAAAATGATCACCGTTTTGACGTTTGCACTCTTCTAAGTGAGCATCGAAATTTTCGAATACTCGTCGGCAAAGAGACTGCGACATCTGTTCACTGATTTTTCTTTTATTTATTTGACGTAGTGTACTTGATTTATTGATAAAGCCATGATTCTTCAAATAATCCCATAAAAAGAATTCTGCTGGGGTCATGGAATGTAGCCTCGTCTGGAAATCGGCTTTTCCAGAAACATGTCTTTGACCACTGGCAGGGACTTATTGGATGTGTGACAAGTTGCTCCATCTTGTTGAAATCATGCGATAACTTCCAGTAGTATCAGTCCCAAGAACTCTCGTAACATCTTTGCGCGGGATGTTAGACTCGCCTTTATATAAATTTTTCATTCAGATTCTCCCGTCAATAAAGTAAGATTACGACACACCATACGCAATGTGCACTATACAATAACAACAATACAAAAATATTATTTTATTGCGTTTCGCATTAGGTACTTGTTTTTAATTGTAAACAGAAAATAAATACATATAACTTAACTGAATTTTTTGTATAAAATTTGCAGAACACAGGCATTTAATTTAAAAAGGAATGCAACTATTTAATTCCAATTTAAACTAACTTCCGCGAAACTTAAAAGACATACAAAAACACATTGAATTTTTTTAATATAATTTTTTTACATAATATTATAATAATAAATTTAAATAAAGAACACGGCTTATTTCATTTATCAGTTTACCAGCTTGTATTGTTAAGACATATACTCGTACATGAGTAAATATCGATCGAAGTATGAGTAAATATCGATTGAGTTAAAAGAGTGGTGGTGAGTTTCTTTCCTGGGTTCTTTTCTCACCACTCTACCATGAACAATCTGCGAACCCAGCTAGCTATAATTTTAATCGACAGATTGTTCATCTTTCATCTTTTATTGTTTTTTTTTTTTATGACGTTCATAAGTGTCTTTTGTGACCTAAATGAATAAATGAATTTGACTTTGACTTTGACTTTGAAGTTCTCGGGCTTTTTTATCAGTATCCGTTATTTCATTCTTTCATTATGAAACAGTGTAAATTACTAAAAAAATCGTATCTTGAATAAAAACCGGCTTCTTTGTTTAACAAATCTGGTGACGTAAAACGACCATTTAAGATTAAATTCTATCTTAGGTTGAACCAATCAATACAACACGCTACAATGATGGGCGGCGTCGCGTGAGGGTCATGTTGTGACCGCGTGGAATCAGACTATATTAACAATACATCTCAACAATACGAGTATAACTAAATATTGAATATAATATACGAGAGTACGACATCGATACGCTTGCTTTTAGTCAGTAGCAGATACTCCTGTATCTCTAATATAACATTTTCCTTTGATATATGACTATCGCAACACGTCATATGTTTTTACAATTACTCATTGGTGTATTATTGTGAAGTCACTACCGCAACCGGTCGGCGTCTGCACCAACGACATGATTATAGTGGCGAACGGCAATCTCTCCTCGAGTTCCGTCTTTTAAAGAAAACAGTGATTGTGTAGGTGAGTAATACGTTATTCATGCCGAGACATAACAAAGCAAAGAGAAACACTCAAAAACCGTATGTAGGGTTTTTACTGAAATAAGCGTTGGTTTCAATCATCGTTGTTGACATACGTTTCAGTGAGCCACAACGACAGTAGTAATACAAAAATAACAATAGCTCACGTAATACCTACATTTATTTTATCTCTTTAAATGCAACATAAAACACTGGTGTTACTTATGTCGTCACATTGCTGCATATTAACTTGTTTACGTATTTATTACAATTTAACATCCTGCAGATAAGCCTCTTCCAAAATCGCACACCGTCCGTGATGTCATATTTATGATGTACTATTTATTCCATTCGTTCGCATTTGTCAAATATCTTAACAAATTTCAAAACAGATGAGTATAAAATTTTCGACGTTCACTCCAATATAAACACCGACAATTAACGTCTCATTGACGTCAGAAACTTGAATTGCTCACAAATTGTACAAATTTTTACGGTGAACAATTTTATAACCGAAAGGCTACAATAAGTTTTATTAATCGTAATATTTCTGTACCTTTAGTGGGTATATGGTTTTTATCACAAATGTCCATGCGCTCCATACATTATATTACATGCCCGCCCTAATTTGCTTCGCTAACCATACACATAAAGTCATTCCAGGGGTCATATCAATCAATTTATCTATGTAATTATTTATAATGAAACCTTACTGATTTTTTATCAAATTGATAAGGATATGGAAATTCCAAACAATGGCAATCGCAAAAACTTGTTTATACAGCGGATAGATGTATATTTTGATAGCGAATTCGTTAGGTACAATACAGATTTTTTTTGCAATGAGTGAAAGATCTGCGTAACGGGGAAATAGGTCACGTATTATGGGACGCCCCTAATTCCCATGTCAAAGTCAATAAGAACTAATCCTTTTATTTGCATAAAATTCTTTAACATCCAGTTGTAGATAGCAGGAACATTATGACAACTTACTTTTAATCGTCGTAAGCTGGTAGACAAAGGGTGTGTCATCGTCACGTTTCGAATCCAATGTTTATATATGTAACTTAATTACGAAATAATTATAAAACTGCTAAAATATCGATAGCACCCGGCGTCACGACGACCTTAGTGCTCATGACAGTGCCCGATTCATCTTCTTAATCTTAAGTTTAAGAATGATATTGCAGTTCTAATAACATGTAAATATTATTTTACGGTTTTTAATTACCGCTTTGTAGAGGGCAAATAAAATTACTATTAAGATAAAAATAATACTTTTTATGCCAAAGCCTAATTAGACATATGTTCAACTCCTTTTTGATTATTTTAATTTTCCTGTTAGTAAGGTGCAAGTTCGAGTTGTAACTTGTTGATAGCGCCGAATGATTGCGAAAACCTGCCTACACTGAGCAATTGACTACAAAATTATATTAATGTTTGTAAAAATTAACGGTTTTTAATATAATAATAAACGTACACACAATGTTGTTTCGTGTATGTAACCGTGTAAAATAAACTTATAACATATATCTCTTACAGAAGTACAAAAACCTTTATACAAGTTTCTTGACTTGGTAAGCATGGGTATTATCAGGAGGTACTCGCAATGAGAGTTTTCACACTTATTTCCGAGAGCTTGCCTCGTGCAGAAATGTTTACGCAAATAGGTAAAGGTTGTTTCTCTTTTAAACGTACTTTCTTATCTTTTATGTTAAGTTATAACAAAATGCTCTGAACCAATTGCTTACACGAGTTTTGTCTTATTCTAAGCAGTTGGTCCGCACCTATTCATTTTTCAGGTTGTACCATCTCAGCAGAGCTCTCAATACAGAACAACAAGCCTATTCTTAGGTTTATTGAGATTTTATAATCTTTCGTAGGTAGTTGATAACACTTTATCTAAACATATTATTTTTTAGTATTTCATAAATATTAACATTCCACAAACGAAGGAAGAAACAAATTTTATCATGGTAAACTTAGCTCACAGTAGACGTTGGAAATTCGACTTTTAATAAGAAGTTAAAATGACTGTTGAAAATGGATTAGTTCTATTGATAACATTAAATACCCAAAACAATAATGTACATGCTTTTAAGATATATAGTTTGTGTGTAACATGAAATAAATTGTTTGACCTAAGTGTCTTTTAACTGATTTGCCACACCTTTTTTACTTATTTCAGTGAGAAAATATCCGCTTAACGTAAGGGGCGTGACGAAGTATTTGTATCTGAGTCGAACTGCATTGAATACACGGTGTCTAGATTATCCGGCTCAATATTCATATAATCGAGAGTGGCTATTCAACTACCTATTCCGATTACCGATTCCTCAAGTCCAGATACTATCAACTTCATCAGGTGTTCTCTTTCTAAACATAGATCGACAGTAGACATAAGCCAAAGGGAAAAGAAGAGAGCATTGTCAAGATACATCCGCTTATGATTTCTGAAGTCGGTAATATGGCTTGAAAATATAATTTTTGATGTTGATTATCTGTATGAATGGTTTATTATCGACAGACATCCTCGAGTGCCTACGGGTCTATACAAATACACTGTACTGACTTGTGTACCTTACGGTCTTAAGTAAATAAATCATGTACGGTAAAGCATCGCCGGTGTATGTACATATGTTACTTTGATAACACTGCCCCGAGCGAGTGTGTAGTATTTTTGAGTCGTTTGTAAATATTACATTGATAAAATACATTCTATACACTTACGAAATATTCAGAAGAACTTTGATCAGCAAGCGAGGGTGAGAGTAGACAGCTTGGAGACGGTGGCGCAGTGGCGGCTGCGGGCGGTGGCGCTAGGGACAGTAATTCTCCTGCAGATGCGGACATACTGCCTGCGGCTGCCAAGCTTCTGAGCCGGTCAGCCAAGTCCGTGTGGCCACCATTATACATTTTACTAACATTGCCTTCCTTGTCATTACTTGTATTTAGATTGTTTATGATGCGGGGTCTCCGTAATTTTCGTGAGACTGCTCGCCATCGCCTAAGACGGCAAGCAGCGTTATTTAAAACGTCCTCAGTTTCACGACAATGCGGTAGCTCCCCGTCAGACTGCGTGGTGTTTTCGTCGTCAATATGCTCATCTATGAAAGGCAACGTTTGTCCTAGTGCGGAGGGTGATGGCTCTCCATCACTAAGATTTGCACACGATGGACTTAAAAAATCCCGTAAAGCAAAGGCAAGCCTCTTGTCGGCATCAAGTCCTACTGGTACATTTTTAGAGAATTTTTGACCTGACAAGTACCGATTTTCGTCTGTTTTACCATCCTTGCCGCCGGTTTTCAAGGGATCGGTTTCATTAGAACTCAGATCCATACTAACATCTTGATTAAATGAAGGCATATTAAAAAATCGACAGTTAATAAATTTTTGTTTTTAGTCTAAATGCTGCATGGAGGCATTTATACACTTAATTAAGATTTTATGCTATTTGTCAGATGCCTTTAAATATTTTATTTTTGTTTTGTTATTTATTTATTACATCACCATTACTATCATTACTGTAAAGCATACGAGAATCAGAAAATAGCGTTGTGAACAATTCAAACATTTTTATCATTAACAGACAGAACACTAATTTAAACTTTGTATATATATATGTATGTATTTATTCACGTAGGCACAGGCACAGTTATTTGATAGAACTTTCAGAGTTAAAGCACTGTACTAATTGTATACACACATTTTGTGGGGAAATCACATGAATCCGGCATTATTAAAACTCGCGGCAATATTAAAACTGTAGTAAGAATTGCATTAACACGATTGGCCTCGAATTACACAAGCAGTGTAGGCTGAGCGGAGCACTACTGGTCGCCGCTATCATCCTATGCTATACATATACGTGACGTTCCTAAAGTTCTTGTTTGTATTGACGTACGGCTGGCTTGCGCAAAGCAAAAGTGGCGGTGGCGCCCCCATCACAATGCGGCAATTACAAATAACACATCTAACGCCATCTGTATTGGCCTTGGTGTCAGCACGTAAACACATCAGAGCCATTTTTTTTGAAGTACAAAACAATTTCAAAAGGTGGCAGTTTAAGAAATTTTATTCGTTTCACACTTCGGTTACAATGTATGTTTTTCTGTAGAATTATGCATCTGTATGCATATCACGATAATGGAATAGATTTCTAGGTTTTTTGGTCAATTGTATGTTTTATTGGTTAGATATGTTCAAACCAAAATTAAGTTTAAATGAATTGGCAATTGGTCAGGTTGTAGGTATGACACCATGCCTTAGTACTTCATACAAAAGTGTATTGAGTCTATCGTTTTTATGTTTAATAAATAGATACTTATTAAACTTGACAGTCAGCTCTTATAAATGCATAGACGAACTAAAAGCAGCTCGAC
The DNA here is from genome assembly GCA_949316085.1 of Hypercompe scribonia. Taxonomy (NCBI): domain Eukaryota; kingdom Metazoa; phylum Arthropoda; class Insecta; order Lepidoptera; family Erebidae; genus Hypercompe; species Hypercompe scribonia. The sequence goes on along the minus strand of OX438971.1, from coordinate 11,960,540 downwards.
TGAAACAAATACAATTAAGTACAGAAGGGGAACGTTTCGTAGGAACAAAGCATTTGTTTAAAGTACTAAAGGAATATTAGAATACCCATTAAACTCTCGGTCAAATTTTATGTAATCACGTTACAGCCAATGTTGGGAATTTAATTCTTTTTGTTAGATTTTTAACACATTTTTCCGTTTAAGTGCTTTCCGTTGCTTTTTTTTCTTTAAACGCTTGTTTACTGTTTCAGTGTAAATTAGTTTATACTAAAGTAGAAAAAAAAATGTTAAAATAAGTTTAAACTACGATAAAATAAGAACTTAAGACTTAAAAGTAATTAATTTTATTCTTCTATACGTACGAATATACGTTACTCAAAGATTAGATCTCGCCTGCACTAGTGTTTTTGTAGATTCTAATAATCTATTTATATCATTAATCAAAACGTAAATGTTTATGTCAAAACCCGTTTAAAGCACTCTCTTCTGGATAAACGATGCCACCGACCGATAATATTGTTTACATCGGGCGATGAATTTGTTAAAGTAATAAATAGTAGAGATTTAGCTACTTCTTTTTTCCATAATCTATACATATTATATTACCAGCCAGAATGACTTGATCACCAGCGCAGAACCTAAACAGCTGGAGTTACAAACTTGAAATTTTGCGAGCTGATACGTTTTATGTTGTAAGCATCCACTAAGAAAGAGTTTTTGTAAATACCATCCCTAAAAGTGTAAGAAACAAACGGACGGAATGGAAGTTGTTCTTTTCAAAGTTAGAAACACGAAATAAGAATTTCAGGTAATTTAATTCTGTAAGAGTGACACTTACCGCTGTTTTTAAGTCCTTCATATCTTCTGTAGATCGTAACACACTGATAAATATGCTTCACTGAACAACTTTACAATACAAACACACTCATGAAGATGTCTTCTACTACTGGCGGCTATCCAGTCAGTCGTCATTATTTATATGACCGATATGATGTACTTACCTAATTATTTGCCTATTTGTATAGTTTCCTTAGTTGCTTGATCAATAAGTAGGTATTACAATTTCTGTAAATAAATCATTAGAAGTGTTTATTAACATAATGTATATATAATATACGCTTTTTCTTTTCCTTTTCATTGCGTGATTTAATAACAAGGACCAAGTTGTTGCCGTCTAAATAATATAATAAAACCTAATCCTCTGTCAATTACTTCTTATCCTAAGTGCACCTACCTCATATTTTCTCTGCATCGCCCAATCGGTTGACTGGCAGAAAATGCCTTAGGCGTTAAGTTCGCCGATGCATGTATTTGTGCATAAAGTTGTAAATAAATAAAATAAATAAATAAAACTGTTCTAGGTGTATATAAATTTTCGATTTATTTGAAACAGCAATTTAATTAGACTACCCTGTTATTTCGGTCTAATTTAGTAATTGAAAATGGTATCCCGTTCCTGTTGATAGATGGATCTGATATTTGATATCAACCATTAGTTCTGATGAAAATATAATTGAATAAAGGTACTCAGTATCATTGTAAATCCAAGATGGCTACCGGTACAAAATGAGTTTTCCACTTTTTTCTAACAAAGAATCACAAAAGAAAGAGTTTAAAAAAAGTATTACAGACGATAAAAGTATAGTATATGTATTGTTTTAGAAACAGCTACCTATTTTTGTCATTTTGTCCTTCAGATAATTTTTCACCGGATTGCTAATACACTTTAATCACTTTGATTATATTTATATCTAGATATAACGTCACGTTGCGAAAAGATACGGCTACCATGTCACCATATGAAACAAAAACAACAAGAACTCTCAATTGGCCGAAGATAATGCCCTTTTGCGTTATAACTTTGGAATACTTCGAGGGTTGTGATGAACATTATGGTGCAGGTGTAGACGTGGTCACTTAATAAAGTCCGAAAAGTGGTGGCTGACCTGCCTCGTCAGCCGTCTGACATAACCTTATAGGTAATGAGTAATGAGTTTTGGAGTGTTTACTCGATCACTTTTTTAATTTATCGTTGAAAATATAGCATCCCGCTTCCACAGGTATGAGCCCTAAAGTAAAATTCTCATTGCTAAAGAAATTTTAAATTTTACTAATTTTACGTGATTTCCTTCGCATTATTTTATGACAATAAGTCTAATAAATTAACATTACATATTAATATAGATTGCTAACTACATGTCGCTATAGGACTTACGTAAAAATATACGTAACATTTAATAACATAGAACCCATTTCAGATTATAGACTTCAAATGTAGGTACCTGAATGAAATATCTTTTATTTCGTGGTTATTGTATCTAAATGAATGGTAACTCAAAGTTTTAACTAATTTTAAAAAGATGATGTAAGTATGTATAAAAATAACAAACATAAAAATACGTGTAAATAATAATATAAGGCGAAATACACTATCTTTGAAAATTGAAGCAATAAAATTCCTAAAAATGAAACACTGAATACATTTAGTATAGACTGAAGAAGGTGGTAATCATTAAGTTGAGTATGAAAATATCATCGTCAGTCTAAAAGATATCATATACACACGTATTCAGTCACACACAGCATCAATGTACACGTGAGGAAACTTTATTCCATTTTTTATAAAATTACAAAGAAAGACATGTTTAATTTATAAAAGAATAAAATCTAAATTTACTTGCGTTATGTAGTTGCCACCTATTTATCAAGTAATTTTGAACAAATCTTTGGCATGATTACGAGAATGTACATTGAAAATATGTGACAAAAAATATTGTCCTCACAAGTATGACACCGTATAGTACGTTAATTAAATAAAAATACGTTTATAATGTATACGAGTATATACAATTTATACATTCCACCTGGAGCAGCATCCAATTTAGTATACGGCTATGTATACATGACTTTTCTGCATTTAGTAAAAATACTTGAAAAAGTACCCAGTCAAAATTTGAGTAAATAGAAAATTTTTCGAGCCACTGCAGACCGAGTGGAGCAATGCGAAAAGGATTTTTAGGATACTCGACAATAAACTCTAAAATTTGTGACTATAAAGTGTAAAACGCTATTTTCAATGTCGTTGAAAGATATCTCCTGAGATAGTCCACATATTATAAAAAAAAAAACCTTTAAAGTCCCGTTCGTCACTGTGCTCAGATCTTTATTTGTTAATATATTTCGCCACAAGTTCTTTAGATAAATGTTTGTCTTGTTCTATTCTACTGTATTATGACCAGGGATTCTATTATAGAAGAAACGTGTGGTGCAGCAAAGGGCAGTTCGGACTTCAGGAAATTAATATTACGAGTATGACGATGTACTCATAATACACATTAACGAAATTACTATACACTCATAATAATCCACATAAATTTAGTAAGAATAGTGATTCATAAGGATAAGCGTGGTGCGCCCAAACACAGGATTCGTAAAATAAATAACTCATTTGCAGGTTACGAGTATTATTCATCATCAACACCAACAACTTGTAATAGGTGTTTCCTTAAGGCACACACTATGTCGGCGGAGTGGCTTGCAGGTTTTTGCCGGTCAGGCCGCAAGTTAAGAATGTCGTTTTACACTGACAAAGGGTGTAAACCTAAGCTGAATATATTTCGCTTTTTGATAGTCAGCACGTATAGGTATCCATACCAGAAGCTGCTTTACTTTCACTTATCATCAATGCAGTCCTACATTTGAAATAAGATAACAATGACCATTATTACTTTGACAGTCATTACGAAATTTAAAAACCACCAATAGATGACACCGATTATTTGCTATATGGATAATCACATGGCGATAAATTGTTGCAATCAATGAACGCACAAAAGTTCATTGCACCATGAAGGCTGAAATTATTAGGGCAATACCACATTGATTAAACATCGTTTTAACAGTATATTAATGATTAGCTTTATTCCAATAACGACGAAACATCGGCCGACTGCGGTGCAGTGTACATTATTCTATTCACACATTTTTCCTTTTTTAATGTGTTTGTGGATTTTAACAGCATGTTTGGGGTTACTGCCGGGAAATCCCTCACCTGCTGTGATAGTGCCCGTCGTTCCTTCGCCTATAATTGTACCGACGGCAGCACCAACGACGACTACTACAACTACAACTACTACCACCACTACTACTACTACCACGACGACAACACCTGCTCCCACTACGATTCCTACCACAGCACCAACGCAACCACCGACAACTGTAACGACGACGCCAGCTCCACCAACGACTTTACCTCCTACTGCGACGACGACGACGACGACGACAACTCCAGCTCCTACCACGACTACACCTCCTCCGGTGATAACGACAATAAATCCAAGCATAGGTGGATTCCTAGTACCTCTTGTCATTTGTGCTAATCCTACCGTTGTATGTTTATATAATCCTAATGAATCAACTACAGGACCACTGCCGATCGACCCCCGGCTGGGGACTACACCACCATCAGCAGCCATTAAACTGCCACCCATTAGTGGTTACAGTGCACCCCTGCCGCCGTCAGACTCTGCCGTAAAGTTTCCTCGATCACGCAGGAATGTAATAAATAAATATGTGAAGATTATACCAGATGCGTTTAATTTTATTAAAAAAACAGACGGCGTACACAATATTACGAAAAGACAAAGCTGCGCGTGTGTACTAGCCGGAACTTGTATTCGTAATTTAATAGACATAAGAATTGTTACTCCACCGGTAAGTCAGATTATTATAACATTTGTAAAAAAAATAATTAAGATCTCATACACGGGTTAAGTCTCTTGTTTATATTCAGGGACAGTGTGCTAATGGACAAGAATATTGCTGTGGTAACGCAACTGACGTTGAACCGTCGATCATAAGTTGCGGTATAAGGCAAGAGGTTCCACCCTCACCTGTTACCCCAGCACCTGGACAGGCTGGTTTTGGAGAATTTCCTTGGCAGGTACATTTCAGAAAAAAATACGTTATTTTTTTTAATAAGAAAAAAGAACTTTTTATATTTTCTTCTAAATTGCAGGGAGCTCTTATTACGGTGGATAAATATTACGGTGGAACTGTACTTATAGACGGATTAAATGTATTAACCGTGGCTCATAAAACCGAGTAAGTATAATTTTTAATTTAAAATAATATATGATTTACATACGACATGAACTTTTTTTAAACGATGATGGTTTTAGATTTTCAGAAACACCTGTTAATTTAACAGTACGTTTGGGAGAATATGATGGTAACGAGCCAGATCCAGTACCTTATCAAGAGTATTTAGTATCGAAAGTGACCCGACATCCTTCATATAATCCTAATACGCTCCAGAATGATATTGCGGTGCTAAGATTGGCTTCGGCAGTACCTTTCACTCCTACTGCAGGGTCCGCAGTAACTATTAATAGAGCATGTTTACCACCATTGGCAACCAGTGACTATACAGGACAAAGGTATGCTTATAAAAGATATACAAAGTATTCTTATTTTCAAGCTCATTTCATTGTTTTTGTGTACTCTTGAAGTGCTTGCTTATCGTGCCAAATGCCGTTGTGATATATATAAAATTTCAAATGTACATTAAGCAATAAGTTTCAGTCATAACCTAAACAATTATTCTTTCTTGTATGTATCTATCCACACACGCACAAACAGGTCATATATCTCATAGATGCGTCGTGTATAATAACCTAATGAAAGAATTGTCATAAAAGGTTAATTTCGAACACATCTTTGCTCTATGTTTATTATCTTATTCAAGCAAGTTATGTAGTTAAAATTTTACATTCCTCTACGGGCAATATTTTGTCAATAATATGTCTGATAGAACAAAAACTAACAAAATTTTGTTTCTGTTTACACGATAATATAATAAATTTCAACTGTTCGCTGATGGACTTTTTCCAGTCCAGTTTGTTACAAGGATTTCGTGTTCGTGATCGTCAGTCAACAACCTGGAAATGAAACTTACGTCTATACCACACTTGCCCGATGCGTTGGTATAGGGTTTGTTTGTGTGTGTTTGTGTTGCTTGCTCCCTTACTCGCTTTTTACGATGATCGGCTCAATTGAGGTGGTGACACCATGTAATGTTAATCCACGTAGAAAATTATGGATAACTACTGGGATAACTGAAAAAAGTGACTTATTATGGTTCGTTTCAGATGTTCAGTAGCAGGATGGGGCCATCAAGTATTCGGTCCAAACGGTTTTATTCAGACAACAATTAAAAAGGTGGATGTGCCTATTATCGACCCGGAAACATGCCAGTCACTGCTACGAACCACTCGCCTTGGTCCCAGCTTTGTACTAGATTCTGCTTCATTTATATGTGCAGGTGGAGAAGAGAATAAAGATGCATGTACTGTAAGTTTCATTCTTACTCTGTGTTATAACAGTGTACAACAGTTAGAAAAAATCTAACACATTACTTAGCTGTTAATTTAAATACTAGTTATGAAAGCTCTGAGAAACTTAGTAGTGCGAATCAGATGATTTTTTATTTCCTTAACCTCCTTTGTGAGATATATGGCACCCGTCTGTCGTAACGTTTTGTTGTGTGACGGTCAGCTAACCAGACATCGGAAGCGGGCTTACCAACCTCTCATACCGCTCTGACTGTGATTCAGGCTGGATGGGACATGTTTTCCTCTCTATCCGCTATAGTGGCCAATCGCGAGACGGTTTGTGAGGTGGGTCATACACTTCTGTTGGGTGACCAGAGGTACCACTCATAACTAACAAAGGCCTCTCCTTAGAAAGAAGGATTATAAGCTATAAGTGATATAAAAAAGGGATTTGATGAAAAATTAAATAATAGAAAGAATCTACATACTTGGTTCCTGGACCTTAATTTTAATTAATTTGCTTAGGCAGAGTTTCTTGTTTGCAGATTGCCTATAGGCATCAAAACTTTCCTTGTGCATTCTTAGATACTTTCACAATGTGTCTAAAATGTTAATTCTCAATCTAGTTAAACTTTTAGGGTGATGGCGGTTCTGGTCTTGTCTGTGAAGTGGACGGAAAGTGGGTTTTAGTGGGTCTAGTCGCGTGGGGCCTCGGTTGTGGAGACGCAAATGTTCCCGGAGTGTACGTCAACGTGGCTACTTTTCTGCCTTGGATAAATGAACAAATCGCCGCGCCATGAAATTTTGTTTTCTTCACTTTACATATCTGTAGGTATCATATATTAAACTTTATGCCACAACACATCTACATCCTTTAACAGTCCTCTGCTTAGCATAGGCTTCTCCTTAGACAGAATGATACGGATTGGTATAGGATTTGTTTCAAGTTTTTCTTCTCATTGCAGTGGTGTTGTCCTGCGTAGTTTCTTCATTTATTCATATCTTACAACACCCGTGGGATGAACAGGGGTTAATGACACAACATATTCTTCTTCCGACACCACAGGAAGATTTTACGTACACATTAATATTGTAAACATAGTGATGAATTAAAACGATCGAGCATAAGTAGTTGTATATGATGTATATTAAATTAGGCTTTTACTTATGAGACACAAACATAAAAATATACATTTTAAATCTTCATAGGAGTTCAATGACCTCCTTAAAAATCTAAATTTAGAACTCTAATAAGATTTTTATTTGTTCCCCTAATTTTAAGTAGATATTTTGATAACATATATAAAATAGGAACTCAATTTAATATAATTTTTATTTCTCTTATTGTGTTATTGTTTTATTTTGTTACACCTACCTAGAAAAGTTTTATATAAATGAGCCATTTAACTTTTTTTTGTTTTAATTTGCGTTAGGTTGTATATAAATATATTCTACTTTCATCATCAGATTCAAATTTAGTAATGAAGTCAGTTGACCCAGAACGAAGGTAACTGATTCAGTTGTTAGAATTAGCAAGTTGAAAGACAATGGACTGACCTCATTGTTCGCAGAATGAATAAGCACTTGAGGTTATAGAGCTCCGGAGATGAGATAGTCCCTTGGAAAATGTAGTGTTGGATATCCTGCAGTCTATCAGAGTGACGATCTACGTAAAATGACAGGAAAAACGCCTGTCTAGGGTTCAGCACAGGTTCAGTAATCGACGACAGAAGGCTGATGATGATGATGATGATAATAATATTGAATTTGGCATGAATTAAGTTTTGATATAGAAGGATTTCTCACCATTTTTAATATGAAGACTGTTTAATCACAACCTATCAAGCTAGCACCAACCATCAAGATAGTTGTAGAAACCATTACGGGCTATTACGCTAGAAATCTGCACTTATTAAGTACTGGTTTTTCCCCCCAGCTCCACCCACATATATGTCGGATACCGCGGTAAAAGTCTTTCTGTTATTTCGATTTATTTCTTATATCACTGTAAAGTTTCATCCAAATCCGTCAGATATTATTTTCGGGAAAAAGTAACAAACATCGATACAAGCTTTCTCATTTATAATAACAGTAGGATTATGCAGCAGAATTAACGGCATTGACGAATATGAAAACTGTGGAACCGATAGTAACGAAATTTCGTCACATTCATAAACCTGAAGTGGATATAATATCATACAACAATCTTTGTTCATTCTTTTGTTAGACCTTTCGCTAGGTCAACTGGTTGTTTGAATGTATAATGATTTGACTATGAGTCACAATGCGGCAACAGAGCTTTATGTGAGAGTACACTTCATTCAAAATTACACGAGATTGTTATGTGCAAAAGTTAAAATACCTAAACATATTTTTAAAAGAACAATAAATACAACAAAAAAATTGTCACCCAAGACGCCAATGACCGCTCACTGCCCATGTAAGGGTAGGTATCAAAAACATGTGATACATTGGACGTAGGACATAAGACTACACACTGAATGGGGAAGTTTACAGCTACGTATGTGTATGCAGACGCCGATTTTTTGAAAAATACCTACGGCAACAAATATTGATAGATATTTACGATTTGAAACAAACTATTTTTAGGTTTCGTCTTAAGTAAGATTACGTTTGTATAAGTACCTACTTAACTACTGCCACAACGACTGCCATGTCCTTTATCTTCCTAAGCGGGGCGTGAAAAATCATCTTACTAGTCCGCCATCGTGTGAGTCACCACACTGCACTGTCTGCATTCACAATGAGTATGGTGATCACAACTCTTAGATTTTATTTATGTTTTTAACAAGCAGAGTAGAGTCACTTTGGCAGGCAATTAAAATAAATTAAAAATAATATTACATGTTAATGTAAAGAAAATGAATATCTCGTTTTTCTTCTTCTCAGTCGAAAAGCCTTTAAGACATAGGTCAAGTTTTGCCACAATAATCGGTCCTGCACCGCCTGCATCTAACACATTCCCGCAACCAATATCAAGTAAAAAGGGGCTATGGCTAAGGGACACTAATATTATAAAGCGAAAGTTTGTGAGTGTGTGTACGTGTATTTGTGTGTTTGTTACTTCTTCACATTGAAAGACTTGACTAATTTTGGTAAAATTTTGTATTTACACATATGTAACGGTAACACTGCGGGCCGCAGATAGCTAGATAGATACCTTTAAGTAAACTCCTAATACCTCTTAAATTTTTCAGTTAACCAGGATCGTTGTACTAAGAGCATACAGGATGGATTTATCCAGAACCTGTGATGTATGAAGTCCTATTACATAAGACAGATTATTACATATATTACTACTATTATTATAGCTGTTACAATGTATATACAATTTATTATTACAAAATTTAACCCAACAAAAGATTACAAAATGTTTGTCGCTTTACAAATACCTACATAGCGAACGAATTGAGGCAAACAAATGTTCTTTACATCACGATAGCTGAAATAATTAGGGAAAATGTTAGTATCAAATATATTTATTAGATAGTTTTAACCACACTACAACATCAAATACGGTTCGACTGCAGTAGAGTACAGTTCAATAATATAAACCTTTAATATTTTTAAAGAGCTTGTGGGTTATAACAACATGTCTGGGCCTGTTGCCAGGAAATCAGACAAGTGCTATGCTCATCACTGCACCTTTGACGACTCCAACTACTACAGTAACAACAGAACAATCAACAGCTACTGGTAAAGTGACTTTGTTCCTATTTTGAGGTGCTTATTAAGATGAATTTAATGATATTTCTTCCGACGACCTGCCTCTAATAATTTGCCCATACTAGAACTATGTACTTATACATGACATGTAGTAGTGAAAAGAAATACTATTGTCCGCAAGTCTCTCCAAAAAATTTCGATTAATCCTAAGAAATTGATTGATCTAAGAGATTGCACTCAGAAATAAGGTTTACTTTTGTACATTATATATGGTACGGCTTTTGTAAAAATTGTGGAAAATAAATATTTTCAGATATTATAACATCTTCACACTTTAGATAGAAGAAAAATTATATCATAGTACCTTTTATTTTGAATTTATTCTAATTATTTCAAATCATTCACAGGATCACTTCGGATAGTTTCTCGGCTCGGCACTACACTGGCACCTTACGCAGCGAGGAATATGACATTTTTTATGGGTGACAATGCACAAGTTTCATCGTATAACACTGTAGTAAAAGTTCCCAGGCCGCACAGAATTCCATACCGTAAAAATGTAACAAAAACAGATATCTTTGCTAATGTACGAAAAACAAACGATACACAAAATATAATAAAGGCACAAGGTGGTGCATGTGTACCTACTGGCACTTGTATTCGAAATCGAATAGATTTAAGAATCGTTACTCCTAAAGTAAGTAATACAATAAAACATGCCAACATGCAACAATAACAAAACTGCATAATATAAATCCTATTTTGATAATTAGGCCCAGTGTCCTTCAGGTCAAGAATATTGTACTGGTACAACTACAAGGGGTGACTTATTGAACATTAGTTGCGGAGTGATACAATCAGTTCCTCCTTCGCCGGTTATACTAGAACCTGGTCAAGCTGGCTTTGGGGAAATTCCATGGCAGGTATTTAAAATTTATGTGATAATTTTTTTTATTTGTAAATGTTGACAGTGTGGCTAATAATACCTTGCTTTTTAGGGAGCACTATTGGCAGCTACAGAATACGTTACAGGCATTATTCTTATAGACGGATTAAATGTGTTAACTGTAGCACATAAGGTATCACCGTATCTGTACGTATCACTAGTCATTTAAAAGTTTTTTTATTGTTATTGATCAATATTTTACATGAAATTCTGCTAAACTGTAAAACTGTTAACAAACAAGTTTTATACTTCTATGCTTCACCAGAGAATCACTCTCAGGACCTTACTTGAAGACTATTTTTATTTTTTAGTATTTCAGATTTACCCAGTAACCTAATAGTCCGATTGGGCGATTGGGGGAAAGTTCTCAGTGATTCATTTTCTTACCAAGAATATACCGTACTCAAAGTATTCAGTCACCCAATGTACAATCCCAGTACTATGGAGAATGATATTGCGATATTGAGATTAGCATCAACAGTGCCATTTACTCCAAATGCAGGGGCAGCAGTCTCTATTAATAGAGCATGTTTACCACTAACATCATCTACTGCTTATACAGAACGAAGGTATACACCTATTTTTCATTATTATTTTTTTATTAAATCAGCAATGCAAAAAATAAAACTGAAAAATCAAAGTCATAAATATAGTATGGTTTTCAAGTGTTCAATACTTTATAGGCTTTACTGGAACTATCAACTATTTTTCAGATGTATCGTGTCAGACAGGGCTTATCAAATGCTAGGTCCAAAAGCTTTTATCAAGGAGATTCGCAAGAAGATAGATGTGTCTATAATAGACTCGGAAACATGTCAGTCTTTGCTGCGTGCAACTCGTCTTGGTTCTGAGTTCAATGTAAAATCATCATCATTTATATGCGCACGTGGAGAAGACAATGAAGGCACGTGTACGGTAAGTTTATCTCAAATACACTAATGGAAAAAATTAAGGGATCAAAAAAAAATTCCAAATTTTTAGGCATTTTTCTACAGGCCGTAACTTCGAGAGAAATGGTCGTACAGGAAATAAAAAAAAAGCAAATTATAGCTCCAAGTATCTAGTTTCTGGATTCGAACTTCAAAATTTTATAGTCTCCGCGGTTTTTGAGTAATCGTAGAAAAACCAGCAACAAAAAAATTTTCAACTTTTTTTTAGTTTTTTTTTTTGGTCTACGGACGTGGAGAAAATTTTTTTAGCTTAACCACTATAAAGATCGGATGCCTTGTTTATTTAGCTTTAATTGGCTTTTCTGTACACTCTGATACGCCCGCTTCTGGCTGAGATATCGGTTTTCAAATGGAAAAGGATCCTTTTGTCTTTGATTATCGATATCTCAGCAACCAATGATCACACAGAAATTTGAAGGTGGGTTTCAAGAACCTGAATAAATTTTCCTTAACGACTAGCTATTGTTTTCCGAAAAATAAACTTTTCTTTCTGTCACATGAATTTGAAAATGCAGCAAAAAAAGGGTTTTTAGTGGTTTTTTGGAAAATCAAGCGCTGGATCGAAAATATTGAGGAAACCACTAATGTTAAGTGTGCCTTTTACAGTTCAATATGTCGACAAAAATCCTACAAAAAACCAAGTTAATCCAGCCAGCCGTTATTTTGTTTCACTCGATCGAATTTTTAAAAAAATTAAAGGGTTACGTTTTTGCTCTGATGTGCTCATAATTTTTAAAAATAAGAAAAAAAAATGTTTTTGCGAGCTTTTCTCACATTTTTGTTCCAGAAAGTGCTTAAATTCAAAAAAAAAAAATTTTCCTCAACAAGTTCAGGAAATTCAAAAAACCATCGCTTAATAATTTTTATCGCGCTTCCGCCGCTGCATTCCTTGATTCTTCTGATCTCCTTTAATTAAATTCAAAAAAAAATTTAATACCCCCAATCGAATTTCGATCTTTTTCATACGCTTTTTTTAATTTTTTTTTGAATTTAATCACTTTCTGGAACAAAAATGTGGGGAATGCTCGGAAATTTTTTTTTTCTCATTTTTAAAAATTATGAGCATTTCATAGCAAAAAACGTGACCCTTTAAAATTTTTGAAAATTCGATCGAGTGAAACAAAAAAACGGCTGGCTGGATTAACTTGGTTTTTCGTAGGATTTTTGTAGATATATTGAACTGTAAAAGGCACACTTAACATTAGTGGTTTCCTCAATATTTTCGATCCAGCGCTTGATTTGCCAAAAAACCACCAAAAACTCTTTTTTTGCTGCATTTTCAAATTCATGTGACAGAAAGAAAAATTTATTTTTCGGAAAAACAATAGCTAGTCGTTAAGGAAAATTTATTCAGGTTCTTGAAACCTACCTTTAAATTTCTGTGCGATCATTGGTTGCTGAGATATCGATAATCAAAGACAAAAGGATCCTTTTTCATTTGAAAACCGATATCTCAGCGAAAAGCGGGCGTATCATAGTGTATAGAAGAGCCAATTAAAGCTAAAGAAACAAAGCATCCGATCCTTATAGTGGTTAAGCTAAAAAAATTTTCTCCACGTCCGTAGACCAAAAAAAAAAAACAAAAAAAATTTGAAAATTTTTTTGTTGCTGGTTTTTCTACGATTACTCAAAAACCACGAAGACTGTAAAATTTTGAACTTTGAATCCAAAAACTAGACACTTGGAGCTATAATTTCCTTTTTTTTGATTTTCTGTACAACCATTTCTCTCGAAGTTACGACCTGTTGAAAAATGCCCAAAAATTTGGAATTTTTTTTTGATCCCTTAATTTTTTCCATTAGTGTATTTGTTCAATATTAGGAGGTTATATATACATTTATTTATTGCGATTAACACAAATTTTCATTATGAGCTACTTAACATTGAGAACTGTACTTCTAGGTAGACTTTTTAGAAAGTTAAAAGGATATGCTGCAAAGAAGTTATATTCTTGTCCCTCTCTTATCACAATCTCTGTTAAATATGCCTTGCAAAGACCATATGTAAATAAGAAATATTTCTTTCCTTGTTTTGTCAACGATAAGTACAACTTTTTGTCCAGGTAGATACTTATAAGCATATTGGAAAACTAAATTATTTTGTCCTAAAGGAGGATGGCGGGTTGGGTCTACTTTGTGAAGTTGACGGAAAATGGCAAATAGTAGGCCTCTACACAGGGGGGTTTGGTTGCGGCGTTGCCAAGATGCCCGGAGTATACGTCAACGTGGCCACTTTCTTACCTTGGATACAAGAAAAAATCGCGTCATTGTGAACTCTTTTCGTGGATACGAGAGATAAGAGTTACACAAAAAGGAAGACCAAAAGAGATATTTTTTTATTTTTTTACTTAAATATTTTAGTTAATGTAAGTTTCGTTAAAAACTATGTCATTATGAATACTTTATTTGATTTTTTTACCCTAAATCATATTTTTTTGTGATAAACAAAGTGTATAAACTTTTTCTTGTAATTATTGTGTTCTCCTCAAGCAACTTTAAATATATACTTACTAATCTACTACTACTTACTTATCTTACTTTCGTAAATCTTAATTAATCAATTAGCAACTTTGTAAACAACTATTCTATGTTAAAAACCATACTGAGCATAAAATTAAACATGAAGACGTATAAATCCGTTATAGCATCCATGCTATGCCGTGGTACATTGTGATTGCATTGATTCTCATTTATTTGCGTCGCGAAAATAGACAAAACAATCTTCTAAGTGGTTTGCACCGTTTGTAAGAACGAATTACAAGTACAGGCACCAAAAACAGTATGGATATACAGATACTTAGATAGATTGAACATGAAGTCACTCAGCCTTAGACCACGTAAAGAGCAGTCTGGCAGGCAATTAAAGGGTATCCTCTTAATTAACGTCCCAACAAAACTCATCATCAATTCATCGTTGGGCATACAGTTAACGTGGACGTGTTTATCGGTTCAGTTGCATTTAATTAAACAACTTACTAAACTTTAAAACTTGACGTATTAGTATTAAAGTCTAAAGTGCAATCTTGTAAATTATTGTGTGACAAACGAAGAGTGAAAAGGACAAGATATAGTGCGTTGTATCTTCCTCACGTCATAATAATAGTCATCAACAACTTACGAACTCAGGCGTAGTATATGCAAAAAAGAGATATGCCACTCCAACGCTCACCATCAACAGGTATTTGTTCATCACAACCTAACCTAAATAAGCAAGATGATGGGGAAGCTAATGTAAGGATAAATACAAGAAAAAGAAAAAACACAGATAATGAGAAATTTGAAGAATTTTGTTCTGATATAAAAGTAATTCTTCAAGAATTTCAATCAAAACAAGATACGAAATATGATAACCTGGTTAAATCTATAGATACGCTCACCATACAAAATGCAAAATTGATTGAAAGCAATGGAGAGATAGAAAAAATCTTGCAACAACACATAGAGCAACAGAATGAGTTGAAGAAGAAAGTATACAGTCTGGAAGTGGAATGCGCTAACGCTAAAGCCCCCAGTACACAATGGCCCATGCGTGCCCACTACAGGCCATCGCCATTGTGTACAGGGGGTAATGGTATATGATGGCGGACAGTTGTCCATCGTGGCGCACAATCGGAGAGTTGTCGGTTTTTTGGGCACACTTCAAAGGAATCGTGGCGTAACGTGGCCTGTGGTGTTTACACAATCGGCCATTGTTTAGTTCGTCACCGGCCGCTGACCGGGATAGTTGTGTTGCGTGATATTGCCGTGGCGTGCGATCGCCAATATGTATCCTTTTTTGCAATAATTGGTGATATTTTTTGCAATATATACTCGAAATCACTAAATGATATACGAACAAGGTTATCGAATTCCCCTGATGGTTCTGCAACAAGGTCGCTTAACAGATTGTCCATGAATTGCCTGAAAACGGTAAAAACAATCTTAAGTAGTCATGTTGTTTACGTTAACATTCTAAATATTAATATTATATCCTAAGTACCACATTAAAAAATCTACGTACCTTGTCCTGTTTCGATGAATGGTCAGCATCCACCATCGCCTTTTTCGCCATTTCCTTTTAACAACTTTGTGACGGTACACACTTCTGTAATACTTGTAAACAGTATACAAATAAATAGCCGCAGCCGTAATTACTTCGACGTCCATCGCAAGTGGTTTGCCAGGCAGCAATGAGCCATACGCCATTGTGTGAACACCAAGTGATCGTGGCCTACAATTGTGCATTGCAAAGCGTGGCCCATCACAGGCCATTGTGTACTGGGGGCTTAACAACAAGATTGACCAACTGGAGGAGCAATTAGATCAATGTCAAAGAAACCAGCTGAAGACTGTTCTGGAAGTGAGAAATGTTCCAAGAAGAGAAAGAGAAGATTTGAATAAGATTGTTACTAAACTGATAGGGGTTGTGGATGGTGACGTGAACTTAGAAAATATCAGACAAGTATATCGTGGCGGAAAAGGAAATGCTCTGATTATTATTGAATTTATAAACTTCAATCATAAAATAAAGCTATTAAAGTCGGTGACAACATATAATAAAATTAATAAAAACAATAAATTGAACAGCGAGAATTTAGATATTGAGGGTTCTAAAACTTCTATTTATATTTCTGACAAACTGACTCTTAAAACAAAAACGCTACTCGCTGCAGCCAAACAACTTGTCAAGAATGGGTTATTTAAGTACTGTTGGGTTTCAAGGGGAATCGTGCTGGTAAAAAAAAGTAAAGACGAAACTCCGATACGTATCGAAACGCCTAAGGACTTAGAAAAGATCCAATGTGACGAGATGTCAAAGTGACTATTTAAAACTAATAGCTTAATACTTACACTATTTTGTTGGTTTACTGTATACTCTCTTACTTATTATTATTTGCACATTTTGCTTCAAAGTTATATTACAACTGTGTCAACAAATATTATATGTTTCATATCTATTAATAAGGTATTAAGAATTAATATTTATCTATATAATTCATTAAACTACATTTATTTACTAAAAATTTGCACAATTTGCACAGATAAGGTCATCATCTGGAATATTCTAGCAGCATTGTCCCCTCATAGCACTACTTTGATCTTATTCAGTAAAGTTTACGTGATTGGAGCCAAATGGTCAGGAGCGTCAAACCATTATGTGTTATCCTATATAAATAACAAATAAAAAAATGTGATAAGCGACATACAACAGGTTAGCACTGACATTGACGTCAATGTTAGTGTTGGTGAAGCGTTCCTGATCGACGATGCTGCTGATTGCCGGGGTCTGTTGGGCCAATCTCATAGTAATCTTAATATAATTGTTCAGAATATTCGAAGCATAAATTGTAACTTCAATGATTTTACAGTTCATCTTGCAAGATTAAGAGTTAGATTTGATCTCATTATCCTGGCAGAATGTTGGCTTCCTCATTTAAATAGCGTGCCGGGTTTACCTAACTATATTTGCCATCCCTCTAAGCAATACATTAATCAAAATAGTGGTGTCGTAATACATGCTAGAGACAATCTAAATATTAGAGTTTATGAACCCAAAATGAATGATGCCGACTGTTTGGTTGCCGAAATTAACAACCAATACGCCGTTGTAGCTATATATAGGTCACCTTCGGTGTACACTATCGACCACTTTAAAGAATCCCTTGATCATATTTTGTATAGTCTCAGACATTTCAAAAATCTTATAGTAACGGGAGACTTAAATATTGACATAAAAAAGTCTAATCAAGACTCAAGATCTTCAGATTACCTAAACCAGCTCTCCATGAATGGACTCTTGCCCAGTCATACTTTTCCTACCAGACAATCAAAGTGTTATGACCATTCATTTATTAAAGTAGGCTGCACAGCAACTACAATTGTATGTAACTCAACCATTACCGATCATTCATCTATTGTTATCGCGATAAAAGACAAACAGTTAAAAAGATCACGTAAAACTGCTACTAAAATAGATTATGCGAAAGCTGTCAATGACCTAAGATGTGTTGACTGGACAGAGTTTTATGGTTGTACATGCCCTGAGGATGCAACTGATGTACTTCTCGGCATGTTATCGACTATAATAGACAATTGCACTTTGAAACTGAAAGTTAGTACCGGGAATGTAAGCATTAAGCCATGGATGACCCCAGGCTTGATTAGGTGCATTAGGTGGAGAGATAAATTACATTCAAAGCTTAGAAAGGATCCAAACAATGTTGTTTTACAAGTAACATATAAAAGATATAGAAATTTCTGCAATCAACTTCTTCATAAAATGAAGACAGACTTTGAGAAATCTGAAATATGTAAACATCAATATGATATAAAAAATACATGGAAAACAATAAGTCAAATATGTAATCTGAATATGAAATCAAAGACTGCCGTTGAATTATTGTGCATTGAAGACACTCCCGAGGCTTCAGTAAATGCTGTAAATAAATATTTTACCGATGTGGGAAAGTCACTTGCTACTGAAATTTTATCGAGGTTAAATAGAAGCGTAGGGGGCTTAGCTAGTGATTTCAGATGTAAGGATAGCCCGAAAAATTCAATTGTAATGTTACCTACAGACGTATATGAAATAAAAAAAATCGTAAAATCTCTAAAAAACACCTCGGCTTCTGGGTGGGATGGAGTGTCTTCAATCTTTACAAAACATGGTATCGATTATCTTGCGGAACCAATCTCCTACTTATGCAATTTGTGCTTATCGACTGGTGTCTTTCCAAAAGTATTAAAAAGATCAATCGTCGTACCCATTCACAAGTCTGGAAATAGAGACAGTGTCTCTAACTATAGACCGATCTCTCTTCTTCCCACACTCGGCAAGATAATTGAAAAAGCTATCAATACAAGATTAACAAAGTATCTTGAGGCTATTTCTTTTTTTTCCTCAAACCAGTATGGTTTCAGACAAAAGTTATCAACTTCTGATGCTATTGATGACCTTGTTCAACATGTCACACAAAATTTAGATGTTCGAAATAAATGTTTAGCAGTTTTTTTGGATCTAGCAAAGGCGTTTGACACAGTATCTATTCCTAGATTGACTCGTAAGCTGGAGGGTGCAGGTATACGTGGTGTTTCTCTAAAACTTTTTGAATCTTATCTCAGTGATCGTACTCAGTCCGTGGCAATAGATGGTGTGGTTAGTGAGCCTCTAAATATAGATTTCGGTGTACCGCAGGGCTCAGACGGCCGACCCTCTTTCTAATATATCTTAATGATCTTAGTGAAACTATCGTGAATAACGGCAAAATATTGTCTTTTGCTGATGACACGGTACTTCTTTTTAACGCGCATTCGTGGGATGAGGTCCATAAGGTCACTGAAGACGGACTGAAGACTGTTCTTGAATGGCTAAATAATAACTTACTAACAATTAATTTCAAAAAAACTAAATACATTACTTTTAGTATTTATGATAATAAACAACCTTTAAATTTCAGCATAAAAGCCCACGTAAATACATGTGGCCGTTGTATAAACTCGTCCTGTGATTGTTTCCCACTTACTGTTGTTTCCTCCATCAAATACTTTGGTGTAATTATTATCGACCGGAATTTGAATTGGAAATGTCATATTGAGATGCTCAGTAATCGATTGCGAAAACTAATGTGTGTTTTCAAAAAAGTAAGGCACATTCGGGATCCTAAGATAAATAAGATAGTATACTACTCTTTTTGTCAGTCCTTATTAATATATGGCATCTCAGCTTGGGGTAGTGCTAAAAAAAGTAACATTATTAGAGTGGAACGGGCACAAAGAGCGGTAATAAAAGTTCTAAATTTTAAAAACATCTTATACCCCACCACAAACCTATACAAGGAATTTCCAGTACTGACTGTACGTCAGCTATTCATTCTACGAATAGTTTTGATACAACATCGAATCACACCTCCTTTAGTCATCTCAAGAAGGCGACTTGCTACTGTCTATGCAGTGCCTCGCTTTAAAACTATGTTTGCTCGTAATTGTTTATCATATCTGGGTCCTTGGATATACAACAAACTTGGTCAGGTAACAGCTCAGTCCCTTAGAGATTTGACTCTTAAAGCTTGCAAAAAAATAATTACCGATTATCTATTAACATTAGACTATCAATCTACTGAAACTATTTTACAGACATTAGTTTGAAATGTATATACGAGTATATAGGTGTTCACCTTTTCATATAAATTATATGAGACTAGACTATATACTTGTTTATCTTTTCCTCTAATAATATTCTATTATATCTTTATTCTAATTATATATAAACAAAAAGAACATAATTACATAATTCCGTTTGTGTATCTGTGAATATTTGGGTATGCAAACATATGTATTAGGGTGTCCATTATATGACAAAAAAAATTTTTTTTTCGAATTTCGAAATGCATACCCTCTATAATTTTTACTAATGCTATAACATACTTAAATATAAAATTTTATCAATCTAGCATAATTGCAACCAGTGCCGACCGAGCTTCAAAGTTTAGTAAAAAACGTGTTTTGTCCTAAAATTTCAGTCTGCTATAATTTCACTATAAATGCAATGAATTAAGTGAATAAAATTAAATAATAAATTAGATGAACATTAATCTTTAATTAAAGACATAAAGAAATAAGAATCATTCAGGGTAACTTCTTTTTAGAGTAGTTTTTTTACAGTCTGGATACAATTTTAGATGTTCCTGGACACAGCGCAGCAAGAACTGTTTTTGTTCTTCTTCAGCCGTGATAAGTCCGTTAAAATCTTGCATTAATTTAACAGCCCTTTCAGCAGTATCATTTACAACTCTCAAATAACTTATTCTTCTTTTAGCCTCCAGAAAAGCAGCATTGTTATTCCAAGAAGATACATCTTCCTTTAGAAAACTGTCGTCGATCTGCAGTCGTGATAAAAATTGTTTGCTCGTTTCCGATACGAAATCATCCAGTGCTTTGTCTAAAAAAAAAGAAAAATAAGTTAAATAACAAATAAAAATCAACAACAATTTTGAAAATAAATAAATAAGTATTGGACATTGAAATTGAAATCCAACAAAAAGTCAATTTAACTTACCAAACAACTTTTGAGTCAGTTCTTCCTTCGACGGGTCATAGCGTTTGCTAAAATCCGAGATTTTGTCCCTGTTGAAGTTGGCAATCATCTTCTTCTTAGTTTGGTTGTCAACTTCATCATCAAATAGTGATAGAATGACTGTCTCTTCACATAAATACCACAAGTGATGGCTGAACTTGCTTATAGAAGCTTTAGAAATTGTTGCGTCAACTTTTTCATACTCTTTTAACATCTTCAAGAAGCGCAAATCTTGATTAGGTGCTTTGGTCGCCACTGTACATTCGAGCCAAGGTTTAACATACAATATTACGAGAAATAAGCAAACATCTTGTAGAGCCTTTTTGTCCTTCGCAGTTACTCTGCATTGTGACTGAAGTAAACATATTTTTAAAGAATAGATCGCTCTCGCCATCCAGCGTGCCTGATGTATAGCTCCGGGGGGCCTTAGTTTTAATTTTTCCTCTGTGTCTCCTCCTAAAAATATTACGCACAGTTCGACCAATTCGCGGTAATCATCTCTTACAAAACCTTTATCTAATTCTGCCTTATAAAATAGTAACAACGCTTGAATGTCTGTCTCGGCAACCCGTGCTTTTACGAAATTAAGAGATGGTTCAATTTTAGTACAATCAATGTTTTTCCAATTTTCTTGGAACTTTTTGAACATCGGAATATCTGGGCTACTAGTAATTTGCTTAATCTTGGTTTCAAAGACAGCTTTTAGGACCAATTCATAAACATGATGACGACAGGCGAAAAGCAACAATTCTCTTCCTAAAGTTTGCTCCAAAATAGCATAAGCTCCATTGAAACGGCCCATATTGGAAGCTGTTGTGTCGCAGCACATTATTTGCACTTTATCATAAAGGTTCCAGTCAAAGAGAGCTGCTGATACAGCCTTCGCTTGATGTTTTCCAGAAGAACTTTCTAGTTTCGGCACTGCAAGAAGCTGCTCTCTATCGTCAAATGAAGCTATAACTGGCAAGCGTTCTTCTTTTGAACTCCGTACATCCAACCTCGGTAATAGTTTTCCATCCCAATGGACTGTGACTATGTCGGGTACATTGTTTTGGAAGTTAGATTTTATTGCTTCTGCCCTTGATTTTCTAGTTTCAGTACGAATTCGCTGAATCGAGGATTTGTTAATACAGAAATCATCGCTGCTCAGACTAAGCGCTTCTACCACCGCATTAAGAATATAAACGGTATCTCTAATGCTTAACTGGCATCAATCTAAAGCTGCAACTAGTTTAGGTGTTATAAGATTCTTTCTACCTCTTTTTGAACTTTGTTCATGGCAGGGAACGTCCGGCAAGCTGAGTTCAGAATTCAAGATCTGTTCTTCGTCTGAATCTTCTACACTCTCTAAGTTATTTGTGGTGGAAGTAGATGCAACAGCTAGTGATTCTCTTTGTCTTACAATCCTTTCCTCTTCTTCCAATCGTCGTTGTGTAGATCTTTGTTCTTTTTCCGCCAATTTTTTATCTACACCACCTAAGCATCCCGGTCGACCTGGCTCTCTCTGTTTCATTAAAAATAATTTATCTTCCTCTATTTTCATTCTCTCAAAAGCATCAGCATGTGCAATATCAAACAAATTATCAAGATTAATTATAAAATTGTTCTCACGACTCTTAAACGTAATCTGAGTTTGCTTACAATTTTTTTGCAACTCTCTCCAAACATGATATAAATCAATAAGTTTCTTCACGCAGTTAGGAAATGCCCTTGTTGGAATTCTTGCTTTTTCCCAATATATGATGCACTCCCTAATCACAAGATTTGCACTTTCACTAACAGTCAATTTAACCTCATGAATATTGTAAAATAGGACTGAGAGAACTCGTCGATTAGATGGTAATTTTGCACCATTTATTTGGTAGCTAGTCAATCCGATAAGAAAAATATTTTGTTTATCACTCCGTAATTCCACCGACATGTTTACGCACTAAACAATGAAGCACTAATAGTCTCAAAAATCACGAACGAAATGGCAAATAAAACATGTCGTAACAGGTCACTGGGCAGTACTTAAGCAACTTGTATCGACAAGTTTAAATAGCAAGTCAGCACGGGTTATCGTTTATATATCGAACTAATATTTTTTTCTAGACAATATAGGGTTATTACGAAACTTTTAAGAAGGTATGCGTAAAAAAATATCGAACTTGAAATTTAAGGGACACCCTAATATGTATATATATATGCATATGTGTGTGTGTGTGTATACTTAGTCTGGCCATAAATACTGTTACACTTAATTATAAAAAAATATTACATTTGAATTTCGAATCTGTCATTTTTATACGATTGTTCATTGTGTTTTCTCATTTTGGCGCCAATACATTGTAAAATATTTTGCGATATTAAAATGGTGTGGGGTGATAAAGAGAACCGAATCGCTGTGATAGCATTACACAAAGTAGGTATGGAGCCAAATGCAATTTTTAAAACTCTCCATACACTTGGTATTAGTAAAATGTTTGTGTACCGGGCTATTAATAGGTACAATGAGACCTCCTCTGTTTGTGACAGAAAAAGATCTGGCCGTCCACGTAGTGTTCGTACGAAAAAGGTGGTCAAAGCAGTAAGGGAAAGAATTCGAAGAAATCCTGTCCGAAAGCAAAAGATTTTATCTCGGGAAATGAAGATAGCACCTAGAACCATGTCGCGTATTTTAAAAGATGACTTAGGACTTGCAGCCTATAAGAGACGCACTGGCCATTTCTTAACTGATAATTTAAAGAAGAATAGGGTGGTAAAATCGAAACAACTACTGAAGCGGTACGCAAAGGGAGGTCACAGAAAAATTTTGTTTACGGATGAGAAAATTTTTACAATTGAGCAACATTTTAACAAACAAAATGACCGTATTTATGCTCAAAGCTCTAAGGAAGCTTCCCAATTAGTCGACAGAGTGCAACGTGGACATTATCCGACTTCAGTGATGGTTTGGTGGGGTGTTAGCTATGAAGGAGTGACTGAGCCATATTTTTGTGAAAAAGGTATCAAAACATCGGCACAAGTGTATCAAGATACCATTCTTGAGAAGGTAGTTAAGCCCCTTAACATCACCATGTTCAATAACCAAGTATGGTCCTTCCAGCAAGACTCGGCGCCGGGTCATAAAGCTCGGTCCACGCAGTCTTGGTTGGAATCGAACGTTTCGGACTTCATCAGAGCTGAAGACTGGCCGTCGTCTAGTCCCGATCTTAATCCGCTGGATTATGATTTGTGGTCAGTTTTAGAGAGTACAGCTTGCTCTAAACGCCATGATAATTTGGAGTCCCTAAAACAATCTATACGATTGGCAGTGAAGAATTTTCCCATGGAAAGAGTGCGTGCTTCTATTGATAACTGGCCTCATCGTTTAAAGGACTGTATTGCAGCCAATGGAGACCACTTCGAATAAGCTTTTTATATTTTTAATTGTTTTATATTTATGTATTAAACTGACACACTGTAAAAGTAATAAATGTTATTTGCAGTTAACAATTTTCTTTTTTCTTTATTACAATATTTATGGCAAGACTAGGTATATATGCATTGATTGGACCAATATATATATGTGGTATATAATGTGTACATGATATATATGTTAGTATAATTAATTTAAGTTGACACAGTTCCTTAGTTCCTTAATTAAAATACTACACTTTGTTTCATTTTATTTTATATTGATTTAGTTTTATTTGTAAATTTTGCGTTTACTATGCCTGCCATTGTGTGCAAGCAATTATCGATGAATTGTTTTCACAAACACCTTACTTTTAAAATTTGTCACTAAGTCGATGATACCTACGCTGCCGCAACACAGTTGTTACTAGTGCGGAGGGTAGTTGTCGCTACTTACTTTTACCACTTATTAGGATTAAGTTATTTTATCTCTATTATTGTACATTTATGTTATTGAATTAGTTATGCCATTACCTGGGCCATGTCTGGGCCATTTGCAGAGACCTTCATTGAACAGTGGACGGCGATGGGTTGATTTTGATTGAAGTATATATCACACATATCTCCCTCACGATGTCACTTAGTAAACATTAAATAATCAATCATTGTTGATGAATTATTGTAGGTAACGCACAGATATTATAGGTAGAAACTACCTGTTATTTGTGATATAAGGTTTATGCACCTACGGATGGTGGATTATGAATTTATATTCATTGCATACATTCATACATTGCATTGTTTTTTTTTTTTAATTTTATATAATAGTAATTTAACTTCAAATAATGTTTCTATTCTTGATGATGATGGTTGATTAAACGTTGTATGGTGTGTGAAGTTAGTTTTTGGTGACTAATTTTTATCAAATATTATTTCCAATATTTTGAGTACACAGCAAAGAAAAGTCACCAAATGTATTTCTCCTCCAAAATGTGTTATATTTATATTGTAAACATATATTTTATTGTAATCGATACCATTTCCTGTTCAAATTTTGTAAACTAGTTTAACGTTGTAATAAATGTAATGTAATGTTCACTAGTTTTGCAACCGAAATCTGACGTTGGGCCTTGCTCTTAGTTTCGGCGAAGCTGAAACCTACTCAAACTTATTTAAAGAAATTGTTGTTGAAGAAATATAGTGTTTTTTTGATACATTTATTTGCATGTTTATAGAGAGAGTTAAATAGTCATAAATGAAATAAAAGATAATTATTAAAGTAGAAGTATAAAAATAATAATTATATCATGAACATAGCATAGACAATATAAGTATGTTATATAATGATCAAAGTGTTGCCAAAGTTATAAAAATAAATAAAAAAATAGTGAATGCGGTTTAATATAAGTTGTTTAAAAATATTAAAGAAAATTAGGACAAAAACACAAAAACACTTATTTGAAACAAAATGAAGACAATAACTCAATCTTAGAACATCCTTATTCACATGAATCACTCAAGTGTAGATGGTAGCGTCGTAATGTTGGTGCATCAGAGCGATGCCACTGCGACGAGCCTGTGAACTTTACATTCTTATTGCCAATTAGAATCATTTGCTTCTTAAAATCAATTTATTAGATAGGGTTTTATTGAAGTGTTTATTTCGACAATAATATTTTTTGAAAAAGTAAGTACCTTGATTGTCTCATAATTTTTGTACTATCCTTATTAAAATTCAGCAGTCTGTAGCATGTACACACAAGATTTATGCTATAATTAGCTATGTCTGTAAAGTAAATGATGGGTTTTGATAGCGTTACAATTATCACGTCAGGTTATTTCGGCACTCTGAAAGTCATTCGTGGCATTATCAATATTGATGCTGATGACCAAATAAAGAAAAAAAACTGCAAATATACTCAGCTTTAGACATACACAACACAAGTTAATATTGACAGTTTTCAAAATAAAATTAACGGGACTCGTTACAACATAAAGTCTTGCACCCACATTCGTTCACATCATTCCTGTCTATTATGACAAAATCGATGAGACTAAACAACTAACATATCAATAAAAAAATTATAGATAAATATCTCACGACGAACAATAATATTACCCTTACCCTATAAAACCTTACCTTATAAAATAGTCACCTCTTCCACTTCTCATCTCACCACCACTGCGGAATATAATATAATATTTTCCTCCAGGTTTGTGTCAAGGGAGTTAATGTCATTCTTGGTGTAGTTTATTGCCCTCCAACTGTTCACTACTTCTCCAGTCTGGAAACAGTTCTGGAATCTTTAGGGTCGGAATATTCTCATCACATCATCATGGGAGATTTTAACACTGACATCTTAGCCTCAAACTGAAGTCACACACGCAGCCTCCTTCACATCACACAAGTAACCAGCCTCCACGTCCTATCCCTTCAAGCTACTCATCACAACATTGACTATCACGACACCTGGCTTGATCTAATCCTCACTTCTTCCCCACACCTTGTCTCTTCCCACGGTCAAATGGTAGCCCCTGGTTTTTTCCATCACGGCTTGATTTTCCTCTCCTATATTCTGAAACCATCCAAATCACTACCTAAAACTGTGCAGACTCGCAGTTTCCGATGCGTGGATGTTGAAAAATTACATGCAGATGCTGTTGGGATAAACTGGACGAACATGGCAGCTGGTACCGACGTAGACAACAAAGTCTCTATTTTAATGACACCATCACCAAACTAGTAAAGGTAAAGGTAAAACGCGCACCGGTGCCTTGGATGACGGAGGAGGTCCGAGCAGCTATGAGGCGACAGATCTGTCATTTCATCGGTTAAAACAAAATTATTGCGAAGACAAATGGAACCAATATAAGGCTGCTAGGAATCGGTGCAATCAGGTGATACGCAACGCTAAACGCCGACATATTCTTCAAAACATAGAATCCTCTTCTTCTTTCAGTATTTAGAAATTTCTTAATACCTTAGGTATTGGTAAAAAACAACAGCTCACATTCAATAATACAATTAGTTTGAATGATATAAATCTTCATTTCTCATCTACAACTACGATAGATCTTCAAACTAAGTGTCAAACACTGAACTACATATCTGGTCTTAACAGTCCTACCACTGACTCATTCGAATTTTCTCCAGTACCTCCTGAGGATGTCAAAAAAAATATATTATATTTATCTATTCTAATGCTGTAGATGATGCGATGGCATAAGCCGTCGCATGATTGTTACCGTCTTGGACTGTATCCTCTTAGCTATCACTCACATCATCAATTTCTCTCTCGACTCCGGCACCTTTCCCTCTCTATGGCGAAAGGCTTACATCATTCCTCTTCCAAAAACCAATAATACTTCTCTCCCTGAACACTTTCGTCCTATTTCAATTCTTCCCTTTCTATCTAAAGTACTCGAGGCCTGTGTTCATAAGCAACTTTCCCAATTTGTTCACAGAAACCAGCTATTAAGCCCTCTACAATCTGGCTTTAGGGCCGGTCGCAGCACAGTTACTGCTCTCCTTAAAGTGACTGGCGATGTTAGTGAGGGCATGGAGGACACCAAAGTCACGGTACTTGTACTAGTTGACTTTTCTAATGCCTTTAATACCGTCAGTCATGAAATCCTTTTATGTATCCTTAAATATCTCATGGTTACCTCTGAGGCGCTGGAATGTTTCTCCACTTATCTTCAGGGGCGACAACAGAGTGTTCACGTTGCTGACTCGATATCGAGCTGGTGCGATCTCTCCACTGGCGTCCCTCAAGCCGGCATTCTATCTCCTCTCTTATTCTCAATTTTTATTAATCTCATAACTCAACAACTTCAGAGTGCGTATCACCTATATGCCGACGATCTGCAAGTGTATTCACAGGCAAGGGTGGAAGACATAACACAAGCTGTTAACGTAGTCAACAGAGACTTGGAGATCATAAACTCGTGGGCGATGAAATTCGGCGATTGACAGTTAACCCTATCAAGTGTCAGACGATCATAGTGGGCAGCAAACGCATTATGAGCGGCCTCGATACTGCCTCAGTCTCACCAATCATCTTTAACGGATCAGTCGTACCGTTCAGCCCCGTAGTCAAAGATCTGGGCTTACTCATTGACTTCACCCTTGATTGGCGAGCTCAAGTTACTCATGTCAGCCAGAAAGTAACGAGAAACCTGCGAACATTATATCGTTATACTTAATAATATATATATAATAATTAATTACTCTCATGCAGTCCTTAATAATCCCAATAATCGACTATGATGATGTGTGTTATTACGACCTGAATGCACACCTCCTTAACAAACTAGACCGACTTCTCAATAACTGCATTCGATACATTTTTAATCTTCGAAAGTATGACCATGTGTCTGCTTTACGTTTCCAATTAAAATGGTTACCTATTCGCCAGTGCCGCAATCTGCGAGCACTAACTGCCCTATTTTCATTTCTCAACTCACCGTTTCGACCTACATATCTTACTCCGTACCTCCGTTATCTATCCTCTAATCACGACAGAAACCTTCGCTCAGAAAATAATCTGCTTCTCTTATGTACCTCTCATAGCTCTGATTTCGTGAACTCTTTGTTCTTTGATCAGGTAGTACTACTCTGGAATGCGCTCCCGCTCGAAGTCAGGATGTCCCCAAAACCGTTCTACATTCAAAAAGAATGTACATAGTCTCCTTCTTAACGAGATTGAAGAATCGTCTCATCGATAGTTGGTTCAGCTTACAGTCAAGTTGTCATAGTGTACGAATATAAGTGCATAAAGTGTAAATAAATAAATAAATATTATTATTACAAAATTCCCTGATTGACTGGATGAAATAATTAAAAATGCCTGTCTTTTATCATCATTATCATCAGCTTATCACAATCCACTGCTGGTTAACTAAAGCACCTAAGCTCAGTGTAATTAATAAAAGACAGCGATAGGGGCGCGTGAGTATAAATTAGTCGTGAAGTTCACCGAATGACGCAACGTAATTTACGATTACTTGAGTTTCGGTCATTTTTAGTCGAAACTGACCCAGACCGAAACCGAACTCACAATCAGATACTATGCTTAATAATTATGGTGAGCGCGTTAGTATGCGTAAATATTAACATGTATATTATTTGTTATAAACAAGTACCGCTTACAGGAAATTAATCTTAAATCAGTTCAATAATTTGCTTGTATATCAACATGTTTTGCCATTGACGATGTACAAATGTTAAGTTTTATAAGTTAGACATATCTTGACAATAGTAATCAAATGAGTTTACCTGAATCAAATAATAATATAATAAGTCTATTATATAAATATCGTTATACTGATACATAAGCTATATGATTATAAAGTCTCATCATAATCCGTAGTTTTTGCGTGAAAGAGTAAGAAACATCCATACATCCGTATATCCTTGCAAACTTGTAAGGCTATAATTTTATGTTTGAGATGTATTATGCTCCTAATTACGTATTAGGCACGAGGAGATGTTGCAACAGCATTTTCATTGAGAAATTATAACAACTGTTTCAACATATGTCAACTAACAATAGATCACAACAATTTATGCGCTGTTATGCGCATTACACCATGAAGGCTGCGGCAATAGCATCTATCGTAATTTTAAAAAAGTATCTAATAATTAGCAGTGCACCCCTTCAACCATATCAAATACAGATCGACCGTAGTGCAGTGCACTTCTAATAATGTGTCTGTGGGTTTTAACTGCATGTCTGGGTCTGCTCCCCTCATCACCTGTGGTAGTGCCGGTTCGACCCTCGCCCATTGTTGTACCCAGTTCACAATTAATAACAATTGTAACGACAGCACCTCTAACTATTCGTCCAACTACTCTACCCACATTGCCACCTACAATTATAACACTCCCACCTACAACTATACCTACGGCTCCTACTACAACTGCTGTTCCGTATACAACCCTAAATTCAGCTTTAAGTGACACTTTTGTACCTCTAATAATTTGTTCCAACCCTGAAATTGTATGTGTCTATAATCCCAATGATCTAAGTCAGAGGACGGGCCTCCACCGTAACCAAGTCGGGACTACATCGACACCAGCAGTGATAAAGCCGCCACCAATCACTGGTTATAGTGCACAGGTGCCATCCTTTGATACTGCCGTGAAGTTTCCTAGATTTCGAAGGACAGCAGATCGTAATTTTTTAAAAGAGTAAAATATTCCTGGAATAACGTTCAGAAAGTAGACAGGAAACACAGGATTAAAAAACGACAGATTTATGGTTGTGTACCCATTGGCACATGTTCTACAAACCAAAATGATGTCATAATTGGCACTCCTGAGGTAACAAATGAAGTAATTTTTATTTAAGGTCTTGCTTTTATAATGCTTACATAATGTATATTCCATATTCAGGTATAGTGCTTAGCTGATCAAGGCCATTGTTGTAGTAACACCATTGAAATAACAACAAAAGTTTCTTGCGGTGTGACTCAAACTTTGCGATATTCATCCAGATCAGCAAGAACTGGACAAGACAGTTTTGGAGAAAATCCTTGGCAGGTATGTATGTTATGTTCAATATGACTGAATAGTTCCTTAATGATCTTAAAAATAGTTTAAATATCCTATTGTAAATCCTAATTCCCATATTTCAGGGAGCACTACTGACCCTGACTGATTATGCCATTAAGTGGTTCGTAGCCTTACTCTAAGACACATTTTTTTAATTATATATGCTGAATATTACTTATTATATGTACTATTTAGCAGTTTGTATTCGCAAAGACCAGATCAGAATACTTTAAATTTCTATCTTTTTTATTGTTTCTTATCATATTATCATATCATATATATTTTAAAATTCTAAATGGTGGTACACGTTCTATTCCAGGTGTGTTGTGGCTGGGTGGGGACACCTAGTGTTCAGTCCAAAGAGTTCAGTCCAGACCATGATTAAAAAGGTTGAAGTACCAATAGTAGATCCGGCGAAATATCAGACCCTGCTTCAGGGCACGTGTCTTGGACCTAGCTTCGCACTGGATACTTCTTCATTTATTTGTGCTGGAGGAGAGACGTATGAAGACGCATGCATGGTGGGTTTTATTTTTAAAAACGACACATTTGTTATACTAAATTAAATTTTTACTTCAAATTATTTAAACATAATTTTTAAAGCTTAAATATAAAAGAATTATTAATATTATTGCAAAATTAGATGCAATTGCATTAATAAGGCTGAAGAGCTTTTAACTTAAATAGACTATTTTAAATTTAATTTTATTTGTTTATCTTCATATTGCATGGAGTCCCATTAATCACATTAACAGTCGTTATAAAAGTGAATCAAAGCTGCATGTAACAGCCATTTTGTTTGATTGTAAGTAGTTTACTAGTATGTTTTTTGTTTCTGATTTTAGAAACTATTTAATTACTGCCATATTCAGCAAACTATTCAAAAACTAATGTTTTAACAAAGTAGGGTTCTTAAGAATGACAAAAATCAGAATATACACAAATTTTGCTATTTACAAAACTTAACACAGGATTAAAATATATTCATGTTCGAGGCTGAAACGATTTCATGACAATAAATTTTGCCAGGGTCGCGTTTCAATCATTACTGCAGTAAAATTTGTTTTTCCCGAATAACCTTAAACCAAAAATTGTCACAAATTTTACTATTAGTTAACAAATTACTCCTCACTATACACTAATGGTCTTTTATATTCTTATCTCTTTAAAGCACAAGCTTTTTTTACACTTGGCTGCGGTAACAGACGCGTTTTTGTCTTCACGTTTGTTTTAAGTTTTTTTTTCTTTAGGGTGCCCTTGTCACTTAGCTTACTCATAAGAAACCCACGAAATGAATAGGGCCGGTGACACTCCGTATTCTTAATCTGAGTTTCAGATTAAGAATACGGAGTATTCTTAAAATAAAGTATTCTTAAAATAAAGCTAAAAAACTCAGATTAAGAATACTCCGTATTCTTAATCTGAGTTTTTTAGCTTTATTTTATTATGACAGCGGTTAAAAAAGTAAAACTGTTACATCTTCCAATGACTATTCTAGAAATCACATCACATCATCATATCAACAGCCTTTAACAGCTCCCTGCAGGACGTAAACCTAAGGACTTGGAAGGTAGATTTTTGCCTACTATACCACATCGACCAGACGGTTTGGTATAGGATTTGATTCAAGCTTTCTTTGTCTGTGCAGTGATAGTTTTTTGTAGTGGAATCTTGGAAAACATGGTGCAATAATAGGTATTAATATATTAGGTATTAATAAAGTAAGTTAGACAGTTAGTAGTATGTATACACACGCAATACCATGGGCGGTGGTATGCATGCAACTAGATAATTGATTGGAATTTGATGTGAGGCAAGCGGCCACCTTGCCTCAATGTTGATACAACATGTGCCACACGTCCATGTTTAAATGGTTTTGTTCTTAAAAATACTTTTACGTTCTTTGTTTAATTACTATTTTTCTTTTCTAACTATAGGGTGACAGTGATTCAGGGCTGGTTTGTCAAGTGGACGAAAAATGGATATTGGTGGGTTTAGTCTCATGGGGTATTGGATGTGGTAAACCTAATGTGCCTGGAGTATACGTCATTGTGGCGTCGGTCCTACCTTGGATTTATCAGCAAATTGCAGCACCTTAAAGTATTGTATTGTTTAATTTATTTAAATTGTATAATATATTTGTATACACGTTTATTAAAATTGTTAAAACTAACAATGCAACCCTGTTACATACATAAGATATTTATATTTCGTTTGTTGCATTTTCTACAGACAACACCATCTATATCGTTTGGTAGGAACTAAATAGTAGCAAGAAACGATGGTTAACCAAACAAAGCCGGTCCACTAGTAACCTTTTTTTTGCGTGGACGGGTTGGAAAAGACCTTTGAATCTCCTGCTCCTTGGGGATATAGGAGCCAGGAATATGTGGTGATTCCACTAAAAACCACCCCGTCAGCCAACCTCAGGGGCTTCTATCATGGAAGGACCCAAACATATATCCAGGTAAAATTCTCCCATTTCAATTCGCAGTTACTTGCTAGTTTTTACGTTAGTTTAGTTAATTGCCGTTACTTAAGTTTTTTAGAAAGCTGGAATATCTTGGTTGGAGGTCGTGGATTTCGTTCCTAACTACAAATAATTTTGTGATGAGTACGACTTTTTGTCCCGTATCTCAGTGTATTTTATTAATTATACGAGTAGACATGTATTTAAACACATTTCAGTATGTTTATCAGTAGCCTGGTGCTCATAGGCTCTCTCATGAAATATCTACCTACTAAAAAACCAGTGTTTGGCAATCAATGACGGACAGGTGTTAATAGCTGGCTTACAAGCCAGAATAATGTATCACCTTACCAAAAGTAATATCGTTATAATATTAATGTATCTGTTATAATATTTAAAGCTAATCTTGATTATATATTATTTATAAACGATATTTTGCCAAATTTTATCGATATTAAACACTTAAGTGTTTTTATTTGATAGTTTGAATAAATTTATTACGACCATTTACTTGTGTATATTTACTTGCAACAACTGTTCAATGTCGTTATATTTTCGTCTGTTTCGTCTGTAAAGTATTGATTTTTGTTAATATTCTTGCAATATTTGGAACAAAATATTTACTTTAGAGATTGCTACGATTACACAATTATTATAATTTTGCATAAGTTTAACTCTATTATATTGATGGAACAGTGTAACAAGTACAACGGGCATGAGAACATCTAGTTTTGTTAATAAACAACGTTTTACTTTGACAATCCATTAAATAACTAACCAAATTATTGTTAATGGTCGGCACTTAAGTATCAGAAACATTATAGAATTGTTATGAATCCATTCTTCCATATCAATCATCAATATGGTGATATACGAGTACGCTACTTTGACCTGAATGTAGATCTACTCAACAAACTTAGTCAACTTCTCACAATTGCATTCGGTTCATTTTCAATATCTGCAAGTACGACAATGTCTCCACTTGTCCGCCACTATGTCCCACTAATACGAAGGGAGCATCCTCCGACCAAGTGAGGTGATCACGCCTGTCGGGCCGCTCTTTAACGGGTGATGTTGGGAAGTTTTTTAAATAATAATCGACGCGAGAAGTTCTATATCACGATACGGGATTAGTAGATTAGTCGTGAGACAGTTACTCTGTAGTTCAATCTGCCGTCGATAGATGGCACTGTAGTATGTTTTTGTTACTTTATGTGAAAGTCTCTACAGTAATCTATGCGTGTCTATGCGTCAGCGCCGTAGCTTGCTCGCATTGACTACTCTTTGTTTTCTTCTTAATAAATCAACAACTGCCCACATTTTTCGCTACACATCTTAAATCACTATTTCCAACCATGACAGAGATCTTCGCTCCAATAATAATATTGTTCTCCTACACACGCTCCAACACACGCTTTTTTTCTTGTTTACTCTATTATCGCTGTCCAATCTATCTGTCAATCTGTTCCCCTAGTCAAGTTAATATTCTACTCACATAAATGTTATTAGAAATTAACAAATGTATGACGATCACATCTCTTAATGCTAAGTCATGTGGTGAAAACAAAATATTAACCAATAATACTAGAGGCTAAGTCCAAGAATTTTAAAAGACGCCACTAATCCTCATAACCTCATTACCACAGATGCTATTGTATTTATTTTATTATTGTACATTAATTATATACATATTAATCCATGTACATTATTCAAATATTATATTAATTTACGTACCCGTTTATGTATTTTAAATAGTACTATTTTTTTTTTTATTATAAGAGCTTGCCAAAGTGACTCTACTCTGCCTGATGGAAAGTATGAATAGAATCCAAAACTTGTAGTCACCACACTCATTGCGAATGCTGACAACGCAATATGGCGACCCACACTATGGCAGCCTATTAAAAGGTTTTTTACGCCTCATTTGTGAACGTAAAAGGTATGACAGTCATCGTAGCATTGTATTGCACACACTTACCACGACAACTGTCACCCCAGCATCAATGGGCCTCCAGTCTCGCACTCACCAACGAAATACGACAGCACGGATGCTGTCAATTTAGGTTGATCTTCTGTGGTAGGGTAGTACTGCCCAAGTCGAGCCGACCCGTTCATGCTGAAATCAACGTGGCTCTACTACCTAAATCTCTAAATCTTTAGGTTAAATTTTTTGTCTCTCTCCGTCGTTGTCGTCGTCCCTTACTGAACCAACTAAAGGTTGACTGATAAATAATGCTAGGAGATATTAAGGCCACCTCATCTAACTGAAATAATAATAATAATATATAATAATATAATAAATTTTTGATCCATAATTACTATGTTAATTTAAATTTAACAATAAATTGAATGCTTGGATTATGCTAGAATGTTAACAAATCAAACAAGGTGTTGCAACCAGAAGAATAAACAAAAAAAAGAAGAATAAAAAATAAAAAAGTATTTATATTGAGACTTTCCAACAAACACAATGATTAGTTAAAATATCAATGAACTTGAGAAATGTGCACATAATTCAGAATTTTAACCCTGAGGACTTACATGTTGACATTATGGTTTATC
Organism: Hypercompe scribonia; assembly: GCA_949316085.1. Classification (NCBI taxonomy): domain Eukaryota; kingdom Metazoa; phylum Arthropoda; class Insecta; order Lepidoptera; family Erebidae; genus Hypercompe; species Hypercompe scribonia. The sequence goes on along the minus strand of OX438971.1, from coordinate 11,924,629 downwards.
TCATATCTTTAAACGAGTAATTCTTGTATGTACGAGTATATTTTCTAATGATATTCTGGCAGTTTTTTCTTGCTTGAAAACACGGATAAAACAACATTTAATAATCAAACAATATTTAAATCGATTTATTGCCCCCGAAACCCCGCGTATTCTAAATTTCATGAAAATCGTTGGAGCCGAGATTTAGATTATATTTATACAATTTTTTCAAATATTAACTAATTAAAGCAGTGCTTAATTTTATTGTTTTATTAATTAATTTTATCTTATTAATATTTCAGTACAATATTTTTCATTAATTGCTCCATTAAAGTAAATGAGTTTTTGTTATCAAGATATACAGAATCAATTCGCATGTTCCTTTTCAAGTAATTTATAATGACGAATTATAAATAGGCACATAAGGTTGGAAACAAAAATTACCCTTAGAATAAAGAAAAAAACACCATAAAAATATCTTCAGAGATGTATATACCTAGTCTTGCCATAAATATTGTAATAAAGAAAAAAGAAAATTGTTAACTGCAAATAACATTTATTACTTTTACAGTGTGTCAGTTTAATACATAAATATAAAACAATTAAAAATATAAAAAGCTTATTCGAAGTGGTCTCCATTGGCTGCAATACAGTCCTTTAAACGATGAGGCCAGTTATCAATAGAAGCACGCACTCTTTCCATGGGAAAATTCTTCACTGCCAATCGTATAGATTGTTTTAGGGACTCCAAATTATCATGGCGTTTAGAGCAAGCTGTACTCTCTAAAACTGACCACAAATCATAATCCAGCGGATTAAGATCGGGACTAGACGACGGCCAGTCTTCAGCTCTGATGAAGTCCGAAACGTTCGATTCCAACCAAGACTGCGTGGACCGAGCTTTATGACCCGGCGCCGAGTCTTGCTGGAAGGACCATACTTGGTTATTGAACATGGTGATGTTAAGGGGCTTAACTACCTTCTCAAGAATGGTATCTTGATACACTTGTGCCGATGTTTTGATACCTTTTTCACAAAAATATGGCTCAGTCACTCCTTCATAGCTAACACCCCACCAAACCATCACTGAAGTCGGATAATGTCCACGTTGCACTCTGTCGACTAATTGGGAAGCTTCCTTAGAGCTTTGAGCATAAATACGGTCATTTTGTTTGTTAAAATGTTGCTCAATTGTAAAAATTTTCTCATCCGTAAACAAAATTTTTCTGTGACCTCCCTTTGCGTACCGCTTCAGTAGTTGTTTCGATTTTACCACCCTATTCTTCTTTAAATTATCAGTTAAGAAATGGCCAGTGCGTCTCTTATAGGCTGCAAGTCCTAAGTCATCTTTTAAAATACGCGACATGGTTCTAGGTGCTATCTTCATTTCCCGAGATAAAATCTTTTGCTTTCGGACAGGATTTCTTCGAATTCTTTCCCTTACTGCTTTGACCACCTTTTTCGTACGAACACTACGTGGACGGCCAGATCTTTTTCTGTCACAAACAGAGGAGGTCTCATTGTACCTATTAATAGCCCGGTACACAAACATTTTACTAATACCAAGTGTATGGAGAGTTTTAAAAATTGCATTTGGCTCCATACCTACTTTGTGTAATGCTATCACAGCGATTCGGTTCTCTTTATCACCCCACACCATTTTAATATCGCAAAATATTTTACAATGTATTGGCGCCAAAATGAGAAAACACAATGAACAATCGTATAAAAATGACAGATTCGAAATTCAAATGTAATATTTTTTTATAATTAAGTGTAACAGTATTTATGGCCAGACTAAGTATATATAAAATATTTTCAGAGATGTATGATTATAAATTTTAAATCTCAAATAATTTTAATTTTGGAGTACAGTCTTATTCCTCAAATGTTGTAGTTCATACATTATATTTTATTCTTTTGCGAAGTATAACGCTTTCTAAATAATGTACACACAACACAATGTTTCTAGATACTGTTAGTGTCCACAATTATTACGTATGAGATGTATTTAACTTTATTGATACTTTTTAATAAATAATACTTAAATAATTTTATCTTTTTATTGTCAAGGCAAAAACGTGTTATTACTTCCCACGTTCAGAAGAAGCGGCTCTCATCGTTGGGCCTGGCATTCGGTTGGCGAATATCTGTTTATACGACTCCAAGGCAGGATAGATATCTGAAATGCTAACCTTAAAGTAACTTTTAAGCAATCAAATCGTGTATAAGTTCACTAGTGATAGAATTGTATCTTTTTCAATGATCATGAAAATAACTGAGTATTGACAAAAAAAATGTAAATTCCACCCTTGTTATTTTAAATTTGTGTTCATCATTGTGATATAATTTTGTGTGTAACCGGTATAAAATAACCAAACGCTTACATGTTTCAGTTTGCAACAATAGATATATTTTTGGGCCTTCCATTTAATACATTGTACGAAGCTAACATTCTATAGTAAATTATTCTTTTCAAAAAACTTCCCGCATTTGGCAATTTTAACAAATCACATTACTGGCATACACCGTGAATGATTGTTATTAGGTGAATTTCGATAACGGTATAGAGGGCAAACAAGTACACAGCAGACTATTGTTCTTCTATTCATGCTTTCCATCGGAAAGGGTAGAGTCTCTTTTGTAATATAATATAAGTTACTTTTCACTTGACATGCTTAATGTTAATGTCAGCCGCAAGTGGACACTTGCAACTTAAGGGATACAAGGGGTTGTCCAGCTTTGAGTAGTCCACCCCATCCTATAGCAGAAGAGAGCCTCTTATTCGGAGTAATATAAGAAAAGAATTGCTTATTACTAGTTTATTTAAGCCGTCGTGTCTCTCCGGGCCATCCATGGCTCTGCCACGCTTACGTTAGCTGCTCCATTGTAATATTTATTTTAATGGATTATTTTGCTTTTGATACATATTTTGTACTAAATAATTTTATCGAGCAGCAACAAACTCTTTTTCGACTTGTCAAGACATTGCTTATAATTGAAAATTACATTTAAGAAAATGTAATAATATGGTGCAAAATCCATGAATTTTCTTGCCACACCTCCAGTCTTTTTTTCTTGTTCATTCACGCAAACTTCGCATAACATGCAGGTAATTGTCCTTGTTTATCGTACGAGCTACTGATTGAAATCCGTAATGCACGTGCATTGGCAATCATACAAAGCTGTAAGACAGAACTAAAAGCACAACTTGGCTTGCCTTTTCCGGTCTTGACTCTTCTGATTTCTTTAATTGGAATGATTGAGTTTCAGTTTCGACGTAATAATCACAAAACCATGATTCATCACCAGTTCTAACCCTTTTACGCAGATCAGGATCATCATTGATGTTGTTTTCAACATATCATTGATCACTTACTTGTTACTTTAAAATTTTTCTATTCTCTATTTCCCTAACCAGGATTCGACGATTTCATTATAATTTCCTTTACTTTCTGAATATTATCATGGGTTTTTGACATACCGGGGCGTGGGGAGTAAGATTAGTAGTTAACATTTTCTCGATCCTTTTAGAATATCACTGGTAAACATTTTTACACTCAGAGTTGGCTCACTTTATTTCACTGTCAACATTTCAAGAGTTTTGCCACGTGAATTTGAGCACTTGATGCCATTTTTATACAAAAATTGTTACAAACCCTCTGCTCCCATGTTTGCAACACCAAAAAATCGCCGAGCAATAAACACATGTCTAACCTTTGTCTCTCACAGAAAAATAATATGTTATATACTCAAAACTGTGAACATATAATCGTTACGATTGTACCAAGGCGAAAAAAAATTTAAAATATTCACATCATAGTAACAACCTTTAACAGAGAATGTACAAAACCCGCGAAAATTAATAAATCTTTTGATCACACTATGTAAACATGTCATCAATTCAGAAATTAAGTACCAACCGATTAAATTTTGGGTATTAGATTAATCCTCAGGGTTTTATGGTATATCACAATTGACCTGTGTCGTTTATCTGTTTCTCTACAGCATTATTGCAGTTCCGTATTATAAACTGAAGTGAGATTACAACAATTTACTTCTTTTATAATGATGACAAACATTACGACATTTGCCTACTAACAAAAGATGAGTAATCGACATTTTGTTGATTGCTACAATTTATCGCTATATGACCATGCGCATTATAGCGTGAAGGTTGCAGTGGTTAGGGGAATACCATCAACTGTAATTTTAAGGACGTATTTAATGTTTAGCACACCATCACCTTCAATCATATCAGACACTGGACGTTCGTGGTGAAGTGTACTCTATTATACTACGTTTTTCTTTTTGATGTGTCTGTGGATTTTAACAGCATGCCTGGGACTGCTACCAGGAAATCAATACCCAGTTGTGGTAGTGCCTGGTGTACCGGCACCTATTATTGTACCTACAGCTGCACCGACAGCAGCACCGACAGCAGCACCGACAGCAGCGCCAACAGCAGCGCCAACTATTGGTAATATGACCACTGTTCCCGTGATGATACCTGTGACAATTGTAACGACGGCTGCGCAAATGACATTACCGACGACTATGCCTGCCATGACGACTGTACCTGCCATGTCCATTATGCCTGCAATGACAACGATTGCTGCCATGTCGACTATTCCTGCCATGTCGACTATACCTGCCATGTCGACTATACCTGCCATGTCGACTATACCTACCATGTCGACTATGCCACTCATGCCGACTATGCCACCCATGTTGACTATACCTGCCATGTCTACTATACCTGCCATGACGACTATACCACCCATGTCAACTATACCTGCCATGACGACTATACCACCCATGTCAACTATACCTGCCATGACAACTATGCCACCCATGTCGACTATACCTGCTATGTCGACTATGCCTGCATTGACCACTGTGACAAACCTACCCCAAACGACTACATTGCCTCCATCAACGATGACGTCGGCTCCGTCTTCCATCCTACCGCCAACTGCAGTGACGACAGCACAGACTACAGCACAAACGACTATAGGTGGAATACTCATACAATCTATTACTTGTTACAATCCTGCAAAGTTATATATTTTAATCTTGACAAATCTACTGCAGGACCAATCCCAATCGATCCCCGTCTTGGTTCTACTATGGCACCATCACCACCACAAAGTTTGCCACTAATTACTGCTTATAATGCACCCGTGGCCTCGTACAACTCTCCTGTAAACTTTCCTCGATCACGAAGGAGCGTAAACAGTAAATTAAGAATTAATTTAAAAGGCTATATCGATGTTGAAGAACAGAAAAATAAACACAAAATTAAAAAAAGACAAAGCTGTATGTGTGTAGCTTCTGGAACTTGTAATCCTAATTCAGGAGCTGGCTTAATAGATATCAGAATCGTTACACCGGTAAGTTTTGTGCCCATTTTTATTTTGTTCTTAGAATTGGAATCATTACTGTCCATAAAAATAATTATTTAGTTGTTAGAGAAGTAAGACATACAGTTGAAAATATTTTCACAATGAAATCGAACAATTAAATTACCTTTTTGTCTAGTTTGATGAATTTTTTGTAATATTTCAATGAGATTATCTATCTAATCTATTTAAAATTCAGCAATGTCCAGCTGGTCAAGAATACTGTTGTACCGGCACTATTCCTCCTGCCACAGTAATTAATTGCGGCTTAAGACAAGCCGTCCCGGCAACAGCTGTTGCGCCGGCATTTGGTCAGGCTACTTTTGGAGAATATCCTTGGCAGGTACATATATTTTCATACAATTCGTCTGAAGTGATTTACTTAGTAAGATCATGTCTTATGTTAATATCTATTATTATATTGCAGGCAATGATACTGACAAAACAGAATGATTACATTGCTGGAGGTGTACTTATCGATGGATTAAATGTATTGACTGTTACCCACCGACTGTTGCCATATGTGTACGTATAATCAAAAGTTTATTTAATTAGATTTTGTAGATATTTTATAATGCCTATTGTGGAAGGTTTTTGATACTAGTGTTTCAGGAACTGCTCCTAATGTAAAAGTGAGAATGGGTGAATGGGATGCCGGTGGCACATACGAACCGGTGCCTTTTCAAGAATATACAATAAGCAAAGTATTCAGCCACCCAAATTATAACGCTAATACATTGCAATATGGCATCATGATGTTGAGATTGGCTTCAGCAGTACCATTTACACCAACTGCGGGGGCTGCAGTAACTATTAACAGAGCATGTCTTCCGCCGGCTGCAAACACGGTTTATACAGGACAAAGGTCTGATTTATCATTCTCACTGTTACCATTAAATTCAATGGAGGATCTAGTATCGTGTAACCAATAATGAACTTAATACGTTATTTTTGCTCACAACATTAAGCTACTTCTGTATCACTGTAAAATGAACTTAGCACCTTCCGTTTATTTGCTTTTTGTGGTTAAAGTAGTCTTTTCTGGATCATTTTTAAATGATCTCGTTCGTTTCCTCTTTTTTTACATTCGTTATTGAATGTGATTCTCAATATAACTATTGGAAGAGAAAATAATCTTCGCACACATAATTTACAATTATGTAAAAGATGACCAATATTGCACAATAAATGTCCAACGGTTACCAATAGTTGGTAATATAACGATACTGTGTTTATCATGATACAGACTTAATTGTAATTTAAAAAAATAAGAATCGTTACCAGTCTAAAGACAAGAACATTATATTTTTCAACCTTTTGGCTAAGATTTCTTAGAATGTAGTATACCAAAAAAACAGAATAATTTAAAAAACTTATGTTTGGCAGTCAATTAAAAAACTGAAGTTCTTGAAGACTAACCACGACACCTATTTCTAGATGTATGGTATCAGGTTGGGGTAAAAACATGTTTGGCACGCAAGGCCAATTTCAACAAATATTGAAGAAAGTGGATGTACCGATAGTGGCACCAGCGACATGTCAGACGCAGTTGCAGACAGCGCGTTTAGGTCCCACTTACGTGTTAGACACTACTTCCTTTATTTGCGCTGGTGGTGAACCGAATAAGGATTCGTGTACAGTAAGTAGCGTTAATACTAAACTTACTTAAATTTATTACAATTTTTGTCTCATATTTAAACTTAATACCCTTGTACTCACCACCTCGGTTTATCCCGTGGGTATTGTAAGATCCATATAATTACAAGTACAAACTAAATCGGAAAACAGCACTACAAAGAGAAGTAAAATTTGAAGCAAATCCTATATCAATCCGTCTAGGTATCGCTAAAATTTCCTTTCCAAGGGGAGACTTATATATAGCAGTGCAATTTTAGCTACTGTTGAAGTGAAGTACATAAATTTAATGGCAAGCATTTTAGAGTAGTTTCAGAGTATAACTTACGTTTACTTCATTTATTTATTTTCATGTATATTGTACGACTGCCACTGAAACTGAAAACAACTGAAAATTAATAAGAATATTAAACAAATAATGGTTGAAAATAAGACTCCAGATTTTGGCGGTTCTTATTTCGCTAGGCAGAATTGTAAGCACTGAGACCATGGATGTTAAACACTATTTTCTGTTTTAGGGTGACGGTGGTTCAGGCCTGGTATGTGAAGTGAATGGACAATGGGTAGTAGTTGGCCTTGTTTCATGGGGCCTCGGGTGTGCTAGCGCTAATGTGCCTGGAGTATACGTTAACGTAGCCGGATTTCTTCCCTGGATACAGCAGCAAATAGCGACACCTTAAATGTATTTTGTCTTGACTAACATTTCTGAGTAACTTGGAGCATCTGAAACTCAAATTTTCATAAATATATCAAATTTTTAGAAAGATTTTTTAAATATTAAATTATTATTAGCTTAAGATCTTTATCAAATAAAAATTTATTTACTTTTATGATGATACAGTAAAAGTACTCCGAGTAACATTTTTCACAAGCGCAAAACACGATCAGCTAGCCTGGCTAATATTTTCTTTTTATCAGAGACCCTTAAAAACAGTAATTTAAGAGGCAAATCTGCGATTTGTGAGTTCTGCAATGTGAGGCAAGACTGTCAAGTGACATGTATATAATTTTAGCAGACATTTATGTCTGTTCGTAAAATTTAATCGTAAATTTACGTATAACAAGGTGTTAACGACACAATTTATTGTGTTCTAAAGTGAGATATCCCTTTTTGCTACACTGCATGTTAAAACTGTAAATTTTTATTTTTAAACTTTCACGAAGTTTCTGACATATGACATTATATTATTCTTATCCTTGTGGACATTTGACGAACAAAACATTCTCACAGTTTGACAATACTTGTTATTTTTTATACTGAAAATGAATGCAAAATTTACCCGAATTTCTAGTTATTCTTAATAAAATATTTTTGATATTAAAATATTTATAATTTACATACATCGAAAACGTAGCAACAAAAATGAATAATGATTTGCAGGTGATTCGTATCGCCGTGATCTATCGACATTATAGAACCTCTATTCTCACCGCTTTTTCTTATTCAGGATCGTTTGAGTCTTGTTAAGGTGTTTTCTAGGTATAATATGTATGTGTTTACAAATAAAAAGTATTTAAATATTAATATCAGTTGTCTAGTACCCATAGTACAAGCTCTGCTTATTTGGGACTAGATGGCGTTGTGTGCCAGATGTCCGAAATATTTATTCATTTTATTTATTTATTTTGTAAACAGCCTATTAAAACAACCTATCACTATCACTATCAAAAATTTTAAGCACCTGCTCTACCTAGAGTTATAATATTATGCAATAACACGTAGAATAATGTGTCCTACGCGCAACCTTGTACTCAAAATATGATAAAAAAAATTAACATCGATAACCACCAAGTTAATAAAAACGAAGGCACTATTCTTTCATGAAGTTAATCAGGACATTTTGTTTTGAGGTGAATAAAGTTAAAAGCTAAAATTTTCAATGATCCAGATGTAATTGTAACAGTACCTGGAAACTGAGCTTTGCTCGGTATTTGTTTTTGAAAACACAGATAAAACAACGTTTTCTGAAAATGAAACCTAGCTTAATCGATTTATCGCCCCCAAAACCCCCGCGAACTAAATTTCATGAAAACCGTTGAAGCCGTTGCCGAGATTCCAATATTATACGAGTATAAACAAGAATTGCTCGTTTAAAGATATTAGATGTACTGGAAAATAACACTACATTTAAAAATTACAAGTCTCGCTACGAAGCTTTTCTACTATAAAGAAAAGTGAGATGTAATTGCTACTGAATTTGCTAACAGCATATATCACGTGGACGCCTCAATATAAGACTTCATATTTATGGATGGCTCTTTTGTTCGTAAGAATGTATTAGATTAGATAAACCAAACTTAATATTCTCAGATGCTACGTACAGCTATCTATGGGAGGATAATAAAAAAATCTTTGTTATTGAAGCTTAACATAATATATTAATTAAGTTAACAATTTATACAAATAGCCATGTAAACATTATAAAACATACGTTTCCTAATCAACATAAACAATAGATACGAACTACTTACAAAACATACGGCGTTCTGAACGCAAAACTTCAACGACTAACCTTCAACAAAACTAATCACTTAAAATAGCTCGTACGGACGTAATCTAGTATTGCAGCGGTAAGGGACCCGCGTCGCGGACGATACGTTGCTCACAGAGCCAGCCGGGTCTTACCTTCGATCTTATATACCACAGATCTTGATCACCGATCAAACCAAACATCGTTCAGTTATACAATTAGATTTTTAAAACCCGCGGCAATAGTTTGGCATATCGGCTCATACTGAAGTGTGATAAGACTGTTTTAAAAATTTGAGAAATATAAATAAACAATATTTATAATACATAACTGTATCGTATTCTTACAATCAATATTACACACTCTGTTGTGGTGAGTCATAAAGTGCAGACGATTTGCATTGATGTTTTGGTATCAAACAATTCCAACATATGTATGTATGTTTATTATTATTAGGATGGTTTATTATATTCAAACTCGTAAAGTTTGTAAAATTGTTTGACACAATTCGTCTGAAGGAAAATTTATCCATGGCATATGTGATCGAAGACAAAAACTCTAACACTTACTCCTCGTCAGGTTTCTCTTGCTTAATAACTGGTGAGGGCGAGGGTAGTGCAAGAGGTGCAGTGGGGACTTGAACAGGTGGCGGTGACGACACCTCAATGTATTCGTCGTTTCCTCTTTCTTCCTTGATCTCCGTTTCTAGTTTCATTTCAGGAGAAGAACGTGGTGGTTCTGGAGGTGCTAAAGCAGCCCAAGCTGACGCGGCTCCACGAGCATAGGCTTCATAGAAAGCACGTTGAGCTATCTCAGCCTCTTCGAGATGAACAAAGGCATGATTGTCAAGCTCCGCGCGGAAGAAAAACTTTAGCCCGCATCGCGCACAGTCGTAAGGTCGTGGTGCTGACGCATGCTCTGGAAGATGACGTTGAAGGCCTGCTGCACTCGTGAATACAGCTGAGCAGAGGTAGCAGGTGAATGCTCCGATACCCGCAAAGGTGTGCTCGATAAGGTGCGCTTGTAACCGCGTGGGTGATCCTAGAGCACGTCGACAAAGACGGCAGTCATGATCTGCCGGCGGCGGGAGTCTAGGAGCGGCGTGACGAGCGTAACACGCTGAACACGCCCTTGCACCCTCACCTGCCTCTCCTTCAGGTAGTGCGCGAAGACATATTGCACATCTCTGCTCATCATCTCCTGGTCGTAAGTGGAAACGTGCATGAAGTCGCGCTTCAGCTTCCGAAGCTAATGTTTGTCGACACACGACGCACGGAGCTGGAAGAGCAGGATGATGACGGGCCATATGATTTAGAAAAGATTCTTCTGACAACAATCTTGCGCGACAACGAGCACACGTATCGCCTGCAACGACCTAGAAATTTACAATATTACAATTAAATGCAAATAGTCGTTATCTTATGGATTATTTCTAACATTACTGAAAATGTTTGTAAACATACTTCACCACATATGGGCAGTCTTGATCGTTCCAAAATATATTACACTAATTAGTCATACCTTCCACGAGTAATTAATGACTCCTTAACGACCCTATATAGTATTTTGTGTATAATTTTTTAAACACCTTTCCTTTATACATATTTACTTGACGGGTTTAATATAAGTCAGATCTTACCTTGCAATGAGTGAGTTTATGCTCGGCAAGTACTGCAGCTGAAGGTAGAACTTCGTCACAAATCAAGCACTTGTGTCGAGCGGCGGCAGCTCCTGAATGTGCTCGCGTGTGCGCTTCTAATTCTGCGCGACTGCGGGTTCGTTCCCCACAATACGCACATTGAAGTGCAACAGCTCCGTTCTTACGGCGACGCTCTTCACCAGCTGGCGTCCCTACTGGGCCTCCATTTTCGGCTCCAGGAGTGCAAGGAGATCGCTCTCCATCACCTGGATCTCCACTATTACTAGTGTCTACTCTTTTTGGTCTTGTTACTTCACCATTCATAACCTAAAAACACGAGAAGTAGTCCAGTGAGTCAAGTAATAAGGGTAACGGCGCCCGTAATAGTTTGTTATAATTTTTAAAATGTTTAAAACTGAGACGTTTAAAAGTGAAAACTACTTTACTTAAGCCTGCTAAAATGCGCAGCCACTAAAAGAGACTATTTTTTTTATAACCCTACCTGAATCTTAAATTAGAATCTCGGCATAAAAAGTAAGACACATATGTAATAAAATTGTGTTTGTTTAAACTTTATAATTGCTTGTCTCGAAGTGAAGTGTCACACGGGAAAAAGATAGCTACATTGTAAACATCATCATCAGCCTATTGCAGTCCAGTGCTGGATATAAGACACTCCCATTACATGCCGTTGATTGATTTTGGCCTCCTTTGATATCGCATCAAAATCTGGGCAGCCATCTTGCGCAAATTGTCACTCCACTTGGCCTGTGGGCGTCCTACACTACATTTGCCGTGACGCGGTCTCAACTCTATTATTTCAAACTAAACGATTTTCAGTTCTGCGGGTAATATATGGCAAGCCCACTGTAATTTCAACTTGCTAATCCGGTAGGCTACGTAGATGACATTGGTTCTCTGCCGGGTCATGTTATTGCTGATGCGATTCCGCAAAGAAACCTAGCCGAGCATTGCTCTTTCCATAGCATTATTGACGGTGATGCCACGTCCTTTCCAGTTCAACGCCTTAAAAATATCGTCCATTGCATTTGTGGGCCATTTCGGAAAAATAACGTCCCCTTGTCTCACTCGTCGATGCAATGACAAGACCATTTGCTGGTTTTGTACTTAGACGGAAACAGTTGCGGCTCCGTAGAGATATCCCATCACTTGTACGTATCGCCAATCTACCTGGCACCGCTGCAAGGATGCCAGAACAGATTAGATCGCGATCGAGTCAAAGGCCTTCTCATAGTCCACGAACGTTAGACAGAGGGGTTGATTATACTTTTCGGTCTTCTGTATAATCTGCCACAAATTGTGGTGACTGCCTGACCCTACGTTCCAGTTCACAAAATTTCGTACCTTCTTCCCTGAGGATCTGAACAACATTTTCGTGGTTTTGGTTTACGTCTGTTCTGGTTCAATTTACATTATGGAAATAATAAAGTATTGGTATCAAACAGTGCCTTAACAGCTCACCTGATGAGGCATGGCGTGGTGCGCCTGCATATGTCGCTCCAATAGGTATTGCACCGCGAAGGCATCGTTGCAGGCGGGCACCGGGCAGCGGTAGGCACGGTGCGGGCGGGGGACGCGCGCAGCCGCTCCGCCGGCGAGCAGCGCGCCGCACGCGCAGCGCGGAGCGGCCGCCGCGTGGCGTGCTCGCACGTGCGCCGCTCCCTCAGCCTCCGACCGCAGAGCACCAGCGCCGGCCCCACACGACCGACAAACCCACACTTTGTTTTCCCCGCTGTGTGCCACTGCGAAGTGTACCTAAAATAAAACGCGAAGATTGAGGTTAATATGACAAAAGAAGTGTGAATCGTTTTTGGTATACGAATATTTTATAACATGATATTTATAAGCTTAAATTTTCAAAACTCACATTATATCACATTAACAGCCTTCGATAGAACATTGTTGGGCATTTTGTAAAAATAATAATAATAACTACTGATTCAAAATTCTGTACATTAGTCGATTAGTCATAAATATCAGAATATTTTTTATTAACAGCTTCGGTGGCGCAGTGGTAACGTATGTGACTGCTGTGCTGAAATCTCAGGTTCAATTCCGGGATAGCCAAATGATTATATGATCTGCAAATACTTATTTCGGCGTTTGGGTGTTTTCTAAGTATAATATGTCTGTATATATTTACAAAAAAAAAGTATAAAAGTATTCTATTAGTCCATGTAACTTTCATAGCACAAGCTCTGCTTAGTTTCAAGCTAGATGAAGTTATGTGTCGGATGTCCGAACAAAAATGTCAGCCTTTTACACCATATAGTCATTCAATGTTACTTGAAATTAAACATTTTTTTTGAACAAGTCTTACCTGAATCGCGACTTTAGAATCAAATATTTCTTTACATAAAGCGCAACGGTACAGATGATGGGCATGTAATTCTAGAAGATGCTTCTGCAAGTCATCAGGCGCAGAGAAGCTTCGAGCGCAACTGTGGCAAGTATATTCACATGAAACTGCCAAGTAATGTGCTGTGAGGTGACGTTCTGAGGCTGCTGCGTCTGCAAATGTAGCACCACAATGGACACAAGGAACGGGGCTCGATCGATTTAATTCTCCCCCTTCTTCGAGATGCCCTTTCAGATGAGCACGGAATGCTTCGAAATCGGGCAGAGCAGCGTCACATTGGTTGCATAATAAGGTGTTGGGTGACAATGTTGTTTGAGGTGTTCCAGAGCCTGAACGAGGGCGTTTTACTTGTGGACCATCATCGGTCGCACGTCGACTGAGATCAGTCGGTGCGGGTTGTTCCACAGATTGTAAGGGTGGGTCACCGTTGAGTAATGCAGAATGCGCAGCTCGGACGTGAAGCTGTAGTTGCTCCATACTAGTAAATGTGTCACGTGTGCAGTAAATGCAGGCAAGGAGAGTGGGTGTTGGCTGAGAGGCGACTCGTCGAGGTGGTGTCATCGCAGCACCATCTACACCGTGTGCGTTCACCATATGTGCCTGAAAATATTTACATTTAATAATTTGATGTTGATGTTGCTTATATTGTTTTATTATATTGTAGTTACAATATTATATATGAAATGAATAAATGCAGTCATCATCATATCAGCGAAAAGACGGTCACCGCTGCACATAGGCCGAAAAATTGTAAACAGACTATTTTACCGCAAATAAGTACACAAAAAAATTACCTGCAACAAGTCAGGCCTTCGGAAGGCATCGCCGCATCTCAAACACCTCAGAGCTCGTCGTCTGTCCGGCTCTCGTCCTTCTCTATCCCTTTTGTGCCCCTGCATGTGTGACGTGAGAGCTGCTGCAGTGTTATACCCACGGTTGCACACGGTACATTGAAATGGTTTTTGGTTATCATGGGTCTTCATATGAATCTTTAAGTGATCACTGTAATAAAAATAGTTTTAAGTTTATGCTTTTGTGTATTAAAAATAATTTTATAATACTAAGATGGCGGTAAGAAAGTATAAGTTACGTCTACTAAGTCAAGAAAGACTATTTTTATATCACGTGTATTGCGCAAATAACAAATTGTGCCCATAAACATTAATCTAATACGTTGATAACAATTTTAATTTTAGGCACTCTGAGCAGTGTACAGACTATAATATACAACGATCCAAAAGATATAAACGAGTTGTGCTTGTTTTGTTAAACTTTAATGTAAAGTAGAAGTGTACGTCCTCAAAACATCCGAATAAGGATTTTAAAATTTAGATAAGTCGTCTTTGTGTAGCCAAGCAGAAACGATAATTTGTCATATGAGACATAAGTACCGACATAAAGCACGGACCAAACAGAACTAACAAAGAGGCTTTTCACGGCAAACTACAGAATAGAGGCGTTCGCCCAAACACCTCCGCTAATGGCCACGCTCGCCGTACCCGTTTAGGTATGGGCCATTATTTCATTTTTGTGAGACCCTCGACATCATTTGTCAGCCCATCATCTCTTTTCACTCGTCGGCGGTTCGTTGGGCCGACAAATTGCCTGGAATTAGTCACGTGGTCGCGGTAAGGTGACGAAAAGGTGACATGTCGCCTTGTGGCTGCTCTGAAGCCCGTGACATGCAGTGATCAATCTTACATGAGGCTTTTGTCATGCACGTATTTTCTAAGCATCCTTTTAATCTTCAACAATTTTGTATTAGACAAATTAGCATACTCTTTATAAAAACAGGTTCATTTATAGAGGTAGACGTTACATTGATGAGCTATGTAAGATGTTTGGTGGGTAACATTAAGTACTTACAGTCGTAGGAGCGTTTTAAAATACTACGAAAATTATTTCAACTACAGATATCCATCTTACCTTCTGGAGAACGCTGATTCGCAATGTGCGCATCGGTATTTGCGATCTCCGGTGTGTAATTTTACGTGGCGATCCCGGGAACGCTTGTGCTTGAAAAGTCGAGAGCAAAACTCGCAACGAAATGGCATCTGGTCAGAATGTGTCTGAAACAAGTTAAAACTCACATTAACATGACCTGACAGATTCATTTAAAACCACTGACTACCATGTTGATCTTAATATTAAGTGACATAGTTGCTAGTAGGATATTAATATCTGCAGTTTAAAACAAACTTGTATGTTGTGCCAAGCCCAACAAATCACTTATTGAAGTAGCTATTAAAATATGTCTATATTTAAGACGGACAATGAGTGAATCGAAATAACTCCGGGTGCGTTGATCACAAAAACCATCGTGAGAACTGTCTGCGAACAATGGAGTGACTACCGCTGTGTCTGCGTGAGCTGGCCGACTTACAATCTGCCGGTATTCTGTGTCAATAGAGAGTAAAAAACACGAAGGACCCTGGCCATAAGCTCGTCGTGACGTCGAAGTGAGATATTAACCATTGGAAATTGCTGCTTCATCACGCAGATAGATTTATATCTAATAACTGTTCAATTAATTATCTACGTATCATTTATTTTGATCTAAGTATATCGAGGCGCAACCGTTTTTTAAAATCAATGTTGAAACTGCTGGATATTTATTTAATCCAAACTTTTAGTCCAAACTGTCTGTTATTTGCCTTTAAAATTTTTCGATTACACAATAATCCAACGCAATATTATAAGGAATAGTTGCGATCAATCGATAACATTCCTACGCAGCTGCATCGAGCTTATCACAATAAGATGGATTTGATCGGCAATGTTCACCGGAACACGCTAACTCTAAACAACAAGTTCTGAGTTACTTCTTGTAACGGCGGATGAAAGAAAACTAATGGCAAGACTACTAGACAGGTTATGAAATATTGTAATGTAAACCCTTGTAAGACGTTTGCAAATTACACGATTGTTTTATGTCATACAAGTTCTTGCAAGGGATTAATCACATTATAGTTATCATAGAGTAATTAATTGTGAGAGTAGTCTGTCTCAATTAAGTGAAAAAAGGTTAATTACGTATTTTGAACAAGATATAAAAAGTTTAAAGAAAATGGAAGTTAAATTGAGTAATATATTTAATATTTTTATTACTCAAACAAAATAATATTTTAAATTAAGAATTGTTATGCTTAGGTTTTTTTGATATGTTTATTACTTCAAAATCTAGTCAACGATAATATAATTAATTATTGCCCTAAATCCTAAATAATTAATTTGTATAGATAAGTTGCAGATCTCAAACTGATATACCTACCAATAATTGCATTTGTGTACTTCCGGTTATGTTCGTATACAATCTCTATCTTTTTTTTTAAAGTGAGGCAATCCCTTTAGGCCTAACGGCTCGAATGTGTGTGGAAATCGGACCGACTAAAGCCACACGGCGTGCCACTTTGTGCCTGAGGTTCGAGGGATGCGGGAACAGCTGTGATTACGACATTCAGATCCATAAGGTAGCTTTAAAATACTCAGCACAATCCGAAAACAATAAGTAATCTCCTAGGTTTAGCTATGAATTATTGGTGAGAAAAACATTCACTAGAATATTTAAAATTCGTCTTGAAATTAAATGAATATTTGAAACTAGTAACAACATATTCTTTTTGTAAATTCAAAGTAAGTAGCCTATTTATACCGTACATTTTAGACATAACGTGACTATCTACACACTAGGCAGTTCAAAGATATCTCGTCTTAACGTGACGAAATATGTTAGTTGTAAAAAGGAACTATTATTGGGTTCGCTCAATAGATTATTCATGAGCTAAAACATAATGAGGATGCTAATGTGGCGCAGATGAATAGCCTCAAGTAGGGAGATAATAAGAACTGTCCGCGTAGTCGGCCTTCGCACCACCGTGAACTGGAGCTGGGCCATCGCATAAAAGACTCCCAAACTGACAGCCTGTTCACGCTTTTACTAATTGACCACCTCCGCGACGATCATTCACTACGACTAAACAAATGTTACGAGTGATTGACTCGCTTCTATTCGAGCACAGGCAACATGTTAAGCGTTGCGCTAAATAAACACAACAATAAAATAGAATTTTAAAAGTTAATGCTATTTTACATATTTAAAATTTAGTTACAGATAAACTGAATCAGTACAATTAAAACAAATGACCGTAGTCGTACTCATAAACTGTCTTGTCTTCTAGAAGGCAAAACCGAAAAAGGAAAGAAAGACACGTTATTGAAAAACTTCAGAAATAACTACGTATTTATTACTCATTTGTAATATCACTTCAGTCAATACTAATATTATCAAACTCAATATGTTTATTTGTTTGAACGTGTTAATCTCAGAAACCTCCTAAGTTAGTACTAGGGTACGAAATGAAAAATTGTTATAGTGTTCGATAGCCCATTTATCATTTGAGACTCTAGAATAAAACTGTCGCTAAAACGGGGATTTATTACTTTTAAGAGACATACTCGTAGATGAAGTCGCACGGGTTAGTTACTAACAAAATAAAGTCAGAAAACAATAATAACAACACACAGTTCACAATGGGTAAGTGCGTAATTGAATTATGTTATATTAATTAAGTTTCTTAAGCGAAATGAAAACTCATCGAGAATAGAAATGACTAAAACTACATGATGTGCCACTCTGTGCTGTGCTATTCTCTGAGAAATCCGAGGATGCCTGGCCGAGTAGCGATGACACTACCAGTACCAGTACCTTTGGGTGATCTCCCTATCATTTTATATGGTATCAGGATTATCTTATGCCAAAATATTGTGATATTCTACTAATAAAAAGTATGTTATCTTACAAATTATGTGCTGCAGAACATTTTGTCGTGACAAATTGTTTACGAGTATATGTATCTCATATATAAGAAACAAATGCCGAGGAATAGAAAACCGCAATTAATTTACAGTAGGACTTGATGCACACTAAGTATTGAAACTTATCAATATGAATACTAGTTATGTATTCTGGTAACATTGCGTTATTTTTATCTGTCTTCCATACTGTACCAGAAGGACGGTTATATTTTTCGATTGTATTTATGTATGTAAATTTATTTGGCACAAGCTGCACCCTGTAAACTGCTTGATGGAGTTGGGTGTTAGAGGTTTCGTTGGCTATACGAAAAGGTCACCAGTTGGTAAATACTCGAGTTTTTTGTTAATATTACCTTGTTATGCAATTAATTAATTTCGAATATAATAAAAGTTATTTCGTAACATTGGTTGACTTGTACCAGGTGTAAATTTTATTGTTAAACCAATACATACAAGAAAAATTGGTCAACTCTTGCTTTGGAATTTGACTTTTTATCAATGATATGAAACCAATGATACAAATACACACTTTAGATATGATATTTTTTGTGTACATTCTGTATAATTGGAGCCACTTTGTAATCGGACTTACAATAGGACACATCAATAAAGTGAGTGTTTTACATACATTTAAGTTGATGTTTATTTATTTATTGAGTAGTTTTATTTTAACATACATTTATAATTATTAACAGGTATGTGGATGTACTAGAAAGAAACCAAATTAACGTACGCAACTACTTCAATAAGGCTTCAAACTATCATAAAAAATATCAGGAAATATTATTGCTCTTGTTATTGTTAAGAGTATAATGTAAACATAAATGATTTTATCAGAAATATCCGGTTTTAATAATTTGAATTTAGTTATTAGCAGTTCCGTTATAGAATTACTTCCGTATCCTAAAAACTTGGGCGACGACTTGCGCGTCGGAATATTGATGAACTATATTCTTAGTTACATTATTATAATTTATTTATATACTTGGTTATTTATTATGTATACACCTGCAACTGTTTATCGATTCATATCTAATGTTGTTTTTTTAACATTTATTTACTCAGTCTATTCTAATTACCTATATATTATTTGTGTGTTCTTTTGTATATAAACGCATAGGATTGTTATTTATATTTAGATAGTTTAGTGATCACCTGTTTGTTATAAAAGGATAGCAGATTGGTAAGTACCTGGTATCCCAATGTAAGAACCAATTATATGCTGCAGGCCGTCGTAATTGGGCTAAGTGGTCGAGTTTCCGCCGACACACCGCTTTCTTGTCTCACAAGTAAATGTCATCTTACTACTTATTATTTTATGACCACTGTTTATCTTAATTTAGTAGAAATAAGAGTTTACACGATTGAATATTTTAAATAGGTACTCATTATACTAGCGCAATCAAAATATTACAAAACAATGGTGAAAGAATAGTTGATGAAAATATTAAGTGTTTATTGTCTTTTGACATTTATAGACATTTAATATTTTAAAATAAAGATTTTAAACTAGCTGACTCATGCAACTTCGTCTGCGTCTTATATTGTAACATTTTTTCTTGGATGTTCAGTTCCTTTTGGTCCTAGCGTGATGACATATAACCTTCCCCGATAATTGGGCTATCTAACACTGAAAAAAAATTATTTTATTATTAGCGCCTTCAATCAAATTAACAAATAAACTCTTTAGTCAGTATATATAAATGTTACATAATTTATAAGTTTTTTTCTAATCATGTCTAAGATCTGAGCGAGTCTCAAAACTCCTACTAAATATATAATAATATGGTACTTCTAATTTTCAATCCAAATAGAGTTGCAACTTAACTTGAAACTGAAAAAACTAGGTATCTTTTTATATTTGTTTACTTTATAACGTTGCAAATTGCAAAAAACAGTTATATAAGTACAGTCTGGTAATAACGAAAATGGAATCGTCTGTTGACAATTAACCATGACATAGACATGACATGATATTTTGCTGTTCGTTCCACAGATTAAGAATACTAATAATAGTATTTCTTTATCTTTGCTTCGTTCTAATTTGCAGTTATTCCAGACTTTTATTTAATAGTAAAGTCTGAGGCAACATTGTATTGGTATTTAATTTATACACTTTTTACTTTGACTTCCACTTTATTTTACTACAAGAATGCGTTTATTCTTGTCTGATATTCATTGGTATGTTTCGACATATACATACATAACCTCTTCAACTTTAACTTACAAGTGTTTAAGAATTTAATCCTTATCTTTTTGTATATTTTTCATTAGTAGCTGCTAAAAAAGTATGCCAACAAATTTTTTCTGGGAGTTCGCCATTGTTCTTCACAAATGAAAAAGAAGCCTCTTTATTATCATATCGTGATATTTTCATTCATTTGAATTACCTTCTTACTTTTTGTTACTAGTTTTCGACAGCAAGGCAAGTAAAAATATGTAAGAATCTATTATATACTATTAGTCCTCTATATGTTTAATCAGAAAATATCTTAATATTTCTATAAATTTACTTGGGATAAACAAGGTGTTACCAAAATCGTAAATTAAGTACATATTACTCATAATAATTAACCTAACATGTTGTGATTAGCGGTCGGCGAGTGACGTGCGAATTTTACCACGAAGCGCTCACTGCCGAGCACAAGCATATCTACTCGATACGGCAACACATAAACACAACAGCGGCATGTTTACTCCACTCGCTTAATTGGAGCAATCGGCCTCTGACAGAATTAATAAATTTGATCTCCCGTGCGCGATAAATCCACCCTGCTTCAACCAGCGCCCATGCCCACGCACTCACTTAAGCTGAAGCTACCCCCTGCTTTGGCCAATTAGACGATAGCGAGATTGACAATCTATTAATCCTTTACTGTTTATCTTTTTGCATTAACTTTATAAACGGTGTTGTTAATTTATGTACGTACTTGTACCAGAGTTTATATGTAAATATTATTCTGAACAACTTAGTGTTATACTTCATATGAATATTAGTATCAGCGATGTGTCGTGTAAGAACTCAATAAGCAAATCACTAACCTTTCCCTCCGGGAGCCCGGCCGCTGGGTGCTCGGGTGAGCCCCGCTGATGTGCCACATGCTGCTCCCACCACGATACTACCGAGTTGTTATGGTAAAAAGACACGCAAATGGTATGTATTTCGTTATACAGTATGTTATTAAATACCGTGAGACCGACCGGCCGACATAATGTTCCTAATGGTAGTAGGCTTTCTGAGTAAAGCGCACCACGAATAATTTAAACTAGTTTGAGGTGGACGTGATAGCCAATAAAAGCCCGAGAATGGGCAGCGGGCGACTACTGACTCTACTGAGCGACTTTCTCGGGTGAAATAACAGTGAGATATTGCCTGTTCTCATGCCCTAGCACCGAGAACCCTCGAGGTCAATTGCCAGGCGGTTTTACTCTGAGTATTTTGACACGTCAAACACAACGTAAGTATTACTTTAATTCATTAAGCACCTACGTGATGAACCTTATGTGTACTACTTTATTTATGTGTTATTTAGAAAAAGCGCTGAGTCGGCGCTAAAGCAACATGAATACAATAAATGCGAATTTGCTTCTTTACTATGCACTGCAAATGCAGAAATATGTGTTACTTTGTGATAAAAAATCTTAATATTCTCGTGATTCACAAGTTCTCCGAAACAGTAGCTCTACATCGTTGGTGCTCATACCTACTGTTAATAAAGATGTGAATCTGTTTGACTGTTATATTTTTTTTCTCCATTAAAGTGACTTACGCACAAGGTGTTTTAAAAGGGAAATATATTAGTGAGATAATGGTAGCGCATCTAAGACGTCTGTTACATTAAAATGTACGTGAAATCAAGTACTTTAATCAAAATATCTACTTAGAATATCTATTAAGTGTTAAACATATCTATTTGAAGAAAATTAAATTAAATTTAAATATAGACCTTTACAAAAAACATTATCAACAACCTTGAATAGCTCACTGCTGGATATTGGTCTCTCCTTAGAAAAAAGGTTTTAAGTTTTGGTCTAATATAGCACGCTGGCCAGACAGGCCGCTATAGCATTTGTGTCAAGTTTGCCATCTTTTTGCAGTGATGTTATCCTGCGTAGTGTGCCGTTAGTTAGCTCTTACGGCTCTTACGGGGTTGTGACAGTCTGTATTCTTAATCCGTCACCACACGGATGAAAACATTGCAAATTTGAGCGACATCACTTACAGAGACACAGTACCGTGCCAAGATGTCAGAAACTATGGCTTATTGATACAGAGAGCATGCCGGTGCAATTCGCATAAGCTGAAGAAAATTTCTTTCCTTGTGTAATAAATTAAGCGGTTGCCACGGCGACTTCAAATCTTACATGAGATAACACTTTGTGTCATCCACAAATAGTGGTTCTGAGTCTGGGTGTTCTTTGTGTCCGTTTCATGTGTAAAGTCCCCTGCGACACAGGATATTTTTGGAAGTTTTTTTGCATATAAAAAAACTAAATTAATAGTATTTACTATAAGTTATTTAGAAAAAGTTAGTGTTTAATAGTAAAGTACATGTGTAAGTAAATAGGCATTTGCAACTCAGTTTGCACTATCTAATCATTTCTAGTACCTTGACAAGGGTTTCTGAATATATATTTAATACATTAGTTGATCCACGCAACCTCGTCTGCATCTCATGTTGCCCGCAGAGTGATGTTATACAGCGTGAACTAATTTGAAAACCGTAAAAAAATAAAAAATCTTAATAGTGAATCTTTAAAGATAGATGATATAGATATATGCTGTCGTGGTCTTTTTATAAAACTTTTGAAGAAAAACAAATCTTTCATACACCATCTTTGTGAAATTGTAACCGTTTAACCGCAACACACGCAATGGAAGCTCTTAAAAAGAGTATTCTCTCCCATTTTTGCAATACTTCTCACTTATACCCAGTTCCTGTTGGTTGTAGGGTGATGACATTTAGTCTATAAGCCTTACTCGATAAATGGGCTATTTAACACTGAAATAACTTTTCAAATCAGGCTAGTGATTGCTAAGACTAGCGCATTCAACCAAACAAATAAATAAACAAATAAACCCTTCAGCTTTATAACATCAGTATAAATATTTTAGAATTTTACAATCACTATCACAATCACTATATAAAGCAATTGTCTTTCTGATTTTAGAGAGAAGTTTCGGAATATCCTTTAGTCCCATGTTTAAACCAACTCAGGATATTTTACGATTTGATTGACTTAGATAACCTCTATCAACCACAGTAAAAATCAATCTGGTTAATTAAGTAAGTCGAACAAGAGTTATTACATATATACTACCATTATATTTCTGCTTTAAAGTAATATTTTCAACAAGACGTTTTACTGCTTTACGATTCTCCGGAGGTGCAACGAGAACGAAATGAATAGCGGGTATACGTGGACTAAGTAATTGATTTATTCTTATAATGATCGCCTTTCCCAAGCAGCGGTTCGATGATAAAGGTGTGGCGAGCTAGACTAGGGAGTTGTTATCGTGAGCCTATTTCCGGCCGTCACCGCGCTGCTGTCGCGGCTCCACGACGCGATCATCGCCCGATACATTTGTCGGCACTCGCATACTCCGCGCACCCGCCAACAGCCGCCAGCAAGCCGGTACGATGTGATGATCAATATCGGTCCAACGGCAACACCGACGCCAATTGTAATCCGATAATCTAATGAAATCCTTTCCAGATATCTGTTCACATATCTAAAATATACGTGGGCTGGACCTCCCTAATTTTAATTTCGACTGAGGTGACGCTTTTGCCACTTGATGCGTACGTGCTGATCTATATCCGTACGTAGGCGAGCAGCTCGCGGCGGCATGCAAAGTGACGTTTCTATTTGTACTATCTCAGCTAGATCTGTCTCAGCGTGTGTCGTAATCGTAACGCGGCGAGATCGGCGCAACACAAAGGAGCCGAGATGTACGACCGGCATAATGGTCGAGCACGTCACTGCTCTCAGTGCGAGGCTCCGTGCTCGGTGCAAGGCGAACGCGATGCATATCTACGCACCGGCTCTGTAAATGGGCTGTTTTGGGTATCTACTTGCTAATGAAGCGAGGGCATGCATGGCGAAACTAGGTTGTGGATTCACAGATATGAGCCACAATAGTAGCCGTATTGTCTGCGAAGTAGTTAACTGCGTTGTTTTATGGCAATATTAAGAATGTCGTCCGCGTGTGATACTAGCCTTTTGGCATAACTTGTTGTTGACTAGTTTCACATAATTTCTGTAGGTACATGATGTCACAGTTTTAAATTTAATATCTTGGTATGAAGTTAATGAAACAATGAAATACCTGTTCATGTTTCTTGAGATAAGAGAGCCTAGGGAACGCTTTGTCACAAAATTGGCATTGATACGGCGTATGCTCGGTCGCACCAAGCGTAAATGGCGGTTCAGCTTCACCATCGGCTGCATCGGCGGATGTCGGCGTAGAAGCTGGCGACGGTGATGGCTCCGGCGTCGATGACGGCCAAGAGCTACCCGCCGTACTGCCCACGCTGCCCAGGGCCTCTGCATAGATAATTAACAGAAATTAGTTATGTGTATGTAGATATATTCAACAACCATTGCCCTCTGTGAAATAAATTGTCACCTGCAATATTTTCGGATCGACCTTCTAGAAAAGGGAGTATCTCAAATATAGGAAATGCGCTTGTGACTCCTATAAATTGGCGTTTATGGGCAGCGGTAGTCACTTTCTACCAGGCATAGACATAGGCCTAACGGCCTATTCAGCGAGGGGCAATCGCAACGTCCAACATACTCATAGTGACGATTAAATAAACGTAAAAGTAACCGCACTAGAGCCGTAGGGCTTTTATTTTTTTAGGATTAAATTAGACTAGATCTAGTCTCTCTAATCTAAAACTTCCATTAAGGAAACATCGATTTCAGTCACAGGTTTGTTTCAGCTTTCAATATATTACATAGTACAAAAAACTCTCCTGTTTGCCTTCACCTCTATCAGTTAAAATGTGAGTTTAAGTTAATAAAAATAATATTCAATCTTGTATCTTAAATCACAAAAATTAAAAAAATTAAAACCTTTAGGTATATGTACAATTGTACATATATTTCTATCTAAGTGAAAATCTAATTACACAATATATTGTACGAATAACAAGAACACAAAGTCACCCTACAGTCCTTCCAATAAACAGTCTACATCATATAATAAGAATAATAATGACATTTAAAGGGAATATAAAGCACATTACAGAAGACAGTCGCATCTCTCAGCCCTCAGATAAAGCTATCATAAATATCGGTAGGGCTCCATATTTCGGTGTTAGCTCTAAAGGTAATATATCTGTGAGAGCACCTCGGAGTGGTGTGAAATATAAACAAATTGAATGAGCCGCAATGACGAGCGGCATCAGCGCAAATGATGAGTAATGTCGAAAGGCATGGCTGGGGTCCAACCTCCTCGAATAAGTTGAATGATATTCATTGTAAAACTTGGGATACAAACGTACCTACTTCTTACTTTAAATGAAACAAATACCTACTTTATAGAATCTGTACATAAGTAGATAAAAAATAATACTAAAGTAGTGCAGTGACTTTTTCATTTTGGCTATTAATTTTATTTTTGTTTAGTAGCTTAATAAGCTATATAAAGATATATTTCAAAGTTAAGAGCTCCTTTTACTATTAATGTTGTCAATAAAAATTCATAGTTCTTAATTTACAGAACATATACCTTAATTCGTAGAAGTAAGGTTACAAGGCCGAGATGAGCTGCAGAATGCAGCCGCAGGTGAAATTGCAACATTCATTGCAGGCTGCGATCGTGGCTGTTTCTATTCTACAGATAGCGTTTATGATCCTGTATGATTACTACAACATGTTGTGAAAGTTAATGTCATACACCACCAATAAATTATTAACGTCTTTTCTTAGAAAATAACGATAACATCTTGTTATTATATTTGTCTTAATTTTTTATAAAGGAACTGAATCTTTTATGGCCAGATTAAAATTATATTGAATTGGTAAATGCGACATATACTTATAAATACACTCTCAAATATAATTGACTCTTACTAACACCGGTTATAAAACTTCAACAAATACTCGATTTCGAACATAAGTGACGTATTTATTTTATTTTCTTGTACAAAACTAAGTCTATACAATTACATACATGGTGTTGAATCACAAAAAGTCAAAATGATAGGTAAACCTATTTCCCTAGACGATCATTAAAGATGTACATTTAAATTGTTTAAACAGATAGTTACTTCATGTAATGGAAACTACTTCATCACTCGACGAGCCATTTATTACATTTTTTGCAATATTAAATTTCTTTTACGACGTGTTTCCCTTCCGTCTCGGCGCATTTAATAGGAGGAACTATTTATTTCAATCTGTCTCCCTCCACGCCCCGGACGTGTGTAACGACTTCAACTAATGGTCAAAGTAATGATACCTTAGAATCAAGAAATTTTTTAAAAAAAAAAATTATATGAAACAGCAAGGAAAACATAGGAACATGTTTTGTGATAAGACAAGACATAAAAAAGGAACGTGAAAAAAGTTTGAGTACGACAAGGAGTTTTGGTGAGAATGGCATTGACCTTTTGATAAAACCTGCCTTTTCCGGAGAATATTTATAATTATAGTATACCTCGTACTGAATTATGATTCGGGCAATTTAATTGATATTAACCTAAGATTAATAAAATACTACATTAGTTAGGTTGTGAGCGAGGGCGAGAGGGTTTTTAATAAGACAAGTGTTCGGCTTGAAGAGTGGATTGAGACTAACTTTATTTATGAAACCATTTCTTAAAGTTAAAACAGTATTGTTATTGATATGTGTTGAAGACAAAGAGCTATTTGTTCTAATGTTTAGTCTGCGGCTTATCATCTAAGTGGTGGTTCATGACGGATACCAAGATTAACTTAATTTATAAAATAATACACAGTATTCTGATTATGCGTTGGAGACAAGGGGCTAGTTGTTCTATTGTTTCCAGGGCGTCTGTGGCTTATCAGCTAAGTGGTCGTTCATGACTGATGCTATTGTAGGGCGTCACGTCTATGACGACATAACTCCTCCCCCCTTAAGACGGAGGCGGCACGAAGGCTGCGAAGGCTGAAGTTCAACGGCTTCCGGTTGTGCAGCCGAGATTTTCGTTGATCTAGTTTTCCACCAGAATTTGTAGACTGCAATTCTATTCCTGTTGCTGTTATTATGAAGTAAAGTGCAATTGATGACCAGCTGGGGGTGCTTGGAATCATGGTTAAGTTTTCGCTTGTATTCTTTAATTCTTCTGTTTGTTGCAGCGTACTTTTCAGGTTATCTAGTTCTATGTTTTCTAGTTTTGTCTTTGATTTGTTGTATCATATTGTTGTTGTAGCTTGCAGTGGCGTAGGTGCAGTTAGGCGGATCTTCGTGTTGTATTAGTTGAGCTATGCTGTCCGTAGAGTACAGTAAGGGTTGCCATTCTAAATGTTTGCAGATGACGTTGTCTCCGGTGATGTATGTGTATGGCTCGTGAGGGTAGGCAAACTCATTATTTCCCAAGATTAGGATGGGGTTGTTAGGTATAAGTACTGTGTTGTTATTATTAGGGATAGAATACAGGTGTAATAGGTTGTAAGGTTGTTCGGTAACAATTGGTATGTCCAGTATAAAGTTAAGGGTTTGATTAGTGTTATAAGCTTTTACGATGATTGCTTTTTCCCATAGATGAATACTATCCATGTTAGGGTTAAAGGCTAGGTATATATCTATTTTCTTTGAATTATGTTAAGTTCTTCGATTAAATATGAAGGGTCTATTATACTAGGGTGCATCTTTTTGAGGTGAGCAAATGTTAACGCGTTTCCTAGGGTTTCTATTCTATCATACAGTTGTTGAGGCGAGTTCTCGATATTATTAAAAATGTTCGTTGTTATTAACCTAGTTACAAACTTGTTACTTTGTGTTGAATAACGATCAATGGCTCTGTAAATTTCTTCTTGGTTATGTTTAATGTTTTTGAGGCTTTTTTCAAATCGTTTTATGAAGTCGTGCATAATATTAATTGTTTTCTTTTGATTTGATCTGTTGTCGTTTATTGTTATATACTCTACTGAGGTATTTACTTTTAACTTAATTGTATAATAATTGCAACTTATGTCTAGGTATATCTCTCTTATTTTCGTAGTGTTATATATTACGGCTAAATGGTATGTATCTGATTGATATTGTGTTTTGGCTTCTGTTAGTATCAGTATTTCGTTGTGATTATCTATTGACTGTATTATTGCAGCTGTTGCGGCGAGCCAGAACACTACGATAAGGGCGATGGCGTTCCTGAAATATTTTCAGGTCGCCTTAGTAAACGGAAGTGAACTCTTATAGTTTTTGCGTTTACGTGTTTTCCGACAATTTCCGCAATCTGCTCCGGGTGTATACGTATTATAGTGTATGGACCTAAGTATTTGGGTTCTAATTTATTGTTTCGCGCTGTTTTGGCAACTTGTTTGTAGACAATATCGCCTACTTTGAATTGAGGTTTTTCAGTATTTCTGTTAGCTTTTTCGATTATTGTTTGTTTTTCATTTAAAATTTTGTTATTAATTAATTTGTGTGTATTTTCCATAATTTGTTTGTGTTTTAATACATACTCTTGATAAAATTCTTTGGGGCAATGGAGTTCCAATGGGTTTCTGGTGTCTGTGTGTCCGTATAATAGTTCGAAAGGTGTGAATCCGGTTGCTGAGTGTATAGTGTTGTTATATGCTATGATTGCGTATTTCATGAGGTTTGAGGGTTCATCTTTGTCAGTTATTCTTTGGATTCTAATCATTTCTGCCAGGGTTGAGTGAAGTCTTTCGATTGGTGAGTTGGAGTTAGGGTTATAGGGTGTGGTGAAATGGATGTTTATGTTATGCAATGCATATATTTCCGTTATTACTTCGTTATCGAATTTTGAATCGGAGTCTGTTGTGATTTTCTTAGGTGCTCCTATGACTGAAAATATTGATAGCAATGCTTCAGCTATGTGTATGCTAGTTGAAGCAGTAAGAGGTATTGCTTGGGCATACTTAGTGAAGTTATCTATGATTGTTAGGAAGGTTGTACCTCCGCTGCTATATAGATCCATGAACATGTGTTCCATTGGTTTGTGTGGTGTGTTTGTTAGAGAAAGGGGTAGTTTTAACGGATTACGTTCGTATTTGCTCTTTAAACATGCATCGCATTTATTTATAAATTTCTGTATTGATGGGAGCATGTTGGGCCAGTGATAGTTTCTGTGGATGTGTTTATATGTCTCCTGAATTCCTCTGTGAATGGTTTTTCCTTCATGGTATTTTCTTATCAGATCTATTTGTTCAGGAATGTTTTCTATTAGTGTAACTCTATTCAAGCATCTTATTAGTTTGGGTCCCCGGTTGTTGAATGTTGTTTTGTAAATTTCGCAAAACAACGAGTAAAACTCCTCATGATGGAAATAGCAATGAAAAATTCTATCTGGTACAGTGTGCTCTTTTAAAAATTGTGTAATTTGCTGTTTAGTGTCGTTAATAGGTATCCATACATCTTTAATTACATATTTTCCTTTTGTCCTATCGTCTACCTTGTATACGTTTCCGGGTGTTTTTCTGATGTGAAATTGTTTTAATTGTCTATCGATCGCGTCGTCTATTTCCGGTATTTTATGTGTTTGTGTCTTTTGTATAGTTGTTGATTGATTAGGTTGTGTTGGGTGATTTCGTTCGCATGTGTTAGGTGTCTTTGGTAAGTGTAATAGGTCTGGGTCTAATAATGGGGTGTGGACTAATCGATCTGTATTTTGTGTTCTAGTTTGTTGGTTGGTGATTGACGTGCTGGGTGGTTGGTCTGTGTTTGTTTTTAATTTATTGTGATGAATGCTTTGTATTCTAGACAGTGCATCAGCATTAGTGTTAGATTTGCCTTTTTTGTATTGTACGTCAAAATTATATTCGGCCAACCTTAGACGCCAGCGTGTGAGTTTTGAATTTGGGTCTTTTATTGACATTATCCAGGTAAGTGGGCGATGATCTGTGTAAATTGTGAATCTTTTGCCGTATAAGTAGGGTCTGAAATATTTTATGGCCCACACAATACATAATAATTCTTTTTCGATTGTTGAGTATCTTTGTTCTGTATCGGATAGTGTACGTGACGCATATGCTACTGGTCTGTCTGTGCCTATTTGTCCTTGAGATAGTACTGCGCCAATTGCTACCTCTGAGGCGTCTGTGGTTAGAACAAACGGTTTCTCGAAATCTGGATATTGTAGAATAGGTGCGTTAATTAATACTTCCTTACACTTTTCAAACGCTTGTAGGTACTCGGGGGTTAAATTTATTTTATTGCCTTTTTTTAAACATTTTGTTAGGGGTTTGGTTAATTTTGCGAAATCCTGAATGAATTTTCTGTAGTAGCCTACTAATCCTAGGAACGACTTTATTTCCTTCTGTGATTTTGGGACCGGAAATTTTTTTACGGCTTTTATTTTGTCTTCGTTTGGCTGAAGGCCTTTATCTGTTAATGTGTGGCCTAAGAACTTGACTTGTTTCTGTAAGAATTCTGATTTATTTAGTTGAATTTTTAAGTTGTGAATTCGGAATCTCTCAAATACCTGTTTGCATTTTTCTATGTGCTCCTGTAAAGATGTTGAATATATTATCACGTCATCGAGATATGTTAGAACATTATCTAGACCACGTAATACTACATCCATTAATCTCTGAAAGGTGCTGGGTGCATTTTTTAACCCAAATGGCATTCTGAGGAACTCGTAATGTCCGCGATCTATTGTAAATGCTGTTTTTTCTACGTCGTCAGGGTGCATTTCCACTTGATGGTAACCTGACGCTAGATCTAGTGTT
The DNA here is from genome assembly GCA_949316085.1 of Hypercompe scribonia. Taxonomy (NCBI): domain Eukaryota; kingdom Metazoa; phylum Arthropoda; class Insecta; order Lepidoptera; family Erebidae; genus Hypercompe; species Hypercompe scribonia. Next base: position 11,893,414 of record OX438971.1, on the reverse strand, counting down.
GTGAAGTATTGGGCACGTCCCAATTTATCCAAAATATCATCTATATTAGGTAGGGGGTATTTATCTTCTATTGTTTTTTCATTCAGTTTTCTGTAGTCGATTACTAACCTATATTTTTGTTCTCCTGTACTATCTATTTTTTTTGGAACTATGTGTACTGGGCATGACCAAGGAGAACTGCTTTCTTGAATTATTTTTTGTTCTAAAAGTTTGTTTATTTGCTTTTTTATTTCTATTTTTTGTTTAGGTGCCTGTCTATATGAGCGTACATAAATTGGTCTATCTTCTGTTATCCTTAGTTTGTGTTTAATTTTGTGCGTGAAGCTTAAGGGGATTTCCTCGCTATAGAAAATGTCCCGGTAGTTGTAGCATAATTTTCTTATTTCGCGGTTTTCCTCGGGGTTCATATGATCTGTTCTTAATCTTTCTAAATTTTGTTTAAGTAAGTTGTTTATTCTTTTGTCTTGTTCTATGGGGGTTTCTCGGGGTGGCTTTTTTATTAAGTTTAATTTTTGTAGATTCAGCTGCCGGTTGTTTCTCAATATTATTTCTTTTTCAGAAGTGTTTACTACTGTTGTTAGAGAATTTCCGTTTTTTACTGAAACTACTGCTGAAGGAAAGAAAAGTCCACTTTTCATTTTTCTTTGCTCTGAAAAGTACTCTCCTTCTGGATAGTTACACAAAAGGTTTATTACTTGTTCACATTTAGGTTTAATTTTAGTATATGATTTTATATCATCTCTAATTGGAATGTCGGCTTTTTCAGTGTGTAGCATCATGTTTTTCATATCTATTTTACAGTTAAGAGGGGCTAGCAGATCTAAGCCTAGTAATCCTACAAAGTCTTTATCAAAGTTAAAGATTAGGAATTTATGTGTTATTTTCTGTCTGAATAATTTTACTGGTAATTCTATGTATGCTACCTGTTTATGTTTAGAGGTGCCGTGTGCTGTTTTAATGTGATGAGTTTCTTTTTTGATTTTTATTTTTTTATTTGTTTTATTTTTCAGGACTTGTGGGCTAATTAGAGATTGTGTGGCTCCTGTATCTAGTAGAAATCTACCGCCTAGTTCACTTATGTAAATATAAGGTAGCTTATTGTAGTTTTGAATATTATTTAGTAATACTATGTTATTAGTTTGTCTTCTATGTCCTGAAGAAAATTTTCGTTGTTTATTTCTTCGGACAGATTATCTTCAAGTTCGTCTTCCGAGGACCATTCGTTTTCGTCATCATTTTCCTCGTTTTGATAATATAACTTTTTTCTGTTTAAATCTAGGTTTTCAGGAATTTTATTTTTATTGAAGTTAGAATCTTTTTTTGAAAAATTACCTGTTTTGTGTGGATTTTTATTATTGTTAGAAATATTCGGTTTGGTTTTAGTTTGTTGAGCGCGCCTAGCTCTAAGTTTGATCTCTTCTTGTTTTGCCACATTAATGGCTTGTTCTAGGTTTTCCACATGCTTTAATCGAATTAAAACGTTTGTAATTGGGTTTAATTTATCAAGAAATGTTTCCAAAGCCATATGTTCGTAAAATAATTTTTTGGTTGGTTGTGATGAAATGAGCGTACTCATCAGATCTCTGATTTTATCACCAAAACTTCTAGAGAACTACCGTTCCTATTAATTTGTATTAATTCTTGAACCAGTTGTATTTCGGTGCGGAATTCCCCAAATTTTCTTTGTAGGGCTTCCTTAATATCCTCCCAAGTTTTGGAGCCTGGGCTTTGAGACATCGCTTCCGCAGCTTTACCGGTTAGTTTGTTTCTGATTAAACATATGATAGAGGGGTCGTCCCTATTGTGAATTAAGTTAAGTGCAATTTCTACACCTTCAATATAAAAAGATAAGGTCCTTCTATTCCCATCATAACTGGGTAACAGTTTGGAAAACGTGGAGAAATCGGTGGTTACCGATTTTTCGTCTATGAAAGATTTTTCAGTTAGTACCTTCTTTTCACTTGTCATTTTTAACTACAGTGATTTAGATGGTAACAACGTAAGAAAATTCTTTAATAAGTACGCGTATTGCAATAAAAAAAAAATGCTATAACGGTTTTTTACGATACTGGATACACCAAATGTTATGGGGATGTCCAGGAAATCGTTTAAGGAGTCTCGGGAGTAGTAGAGTCTATACTTACCCCACGAGCATTGCCGATTTGTAGGCTGAGTCTTCGTTTCTTCAGCTGGTCAGCTCGTCTGCCTCTGCTTTGCACTACGCTCACTGTAGATTCTTTTATTCGCGAACGCGGACGCTTAGCAAAGGTATTCTCTGCAGCAGGAACCGACAGTATCGCGACGTACCGACTGCGCCAGTTAGGTTGTGAGCGAGGGCGAGAGGGTTTTTAATAAGACAAGTGTTCGGCTTGAAGAGTGGATTGAGACTAACTTTATTTATGAAACCATTTCTTAAAGTTAAAACAGTATTGTTATTGATATGTGTTGAAGACAAAGAGCTATTTGTTCTAATGTTTAGTCTGCGGCTTATCATCTAAGTGGTGGTTCATGACGGATACCAAGATTAACTTTATTTATAAAATAATACACAGTATTCTGATTATGCGTTGGAGACAAGGGGCTAGTTGTTCTATTGTTTCCAGGGCGTCTGTGGCTTATCAGCTAAGTGGTCGTTCATGACTGATGCTATTGTAGGGCGTCACGTCTATGACGACATAACTCATTGCAAAAATTTTTATAGTCGTTTTCCAAGGGGAAGAAAGTCTAGTTGGAAACCAGTTCCTATTGTATGTGGCAAATAATGAATGAATATAGAACAGAATATACTATATATTTTCTGTTTTGAAATATATGTGCATTGGGCGAATTTAGCAATAAGCTAAAAGCAATCTCTCCCAGGTAACCTTTGCATAGACAAATGGACAGGAGATAAAATAGACGATTAGATATTAAAATAAATATATAAATTCACATACATAAAAATTTATGTATACAATAAGAATATTTGTAAGTAACCACAGCCTGGTTGGTCCAGCGACTAGTTTAATCGTCTAATTCAGTTCGCCCTCACAGTTGCGGAGGTAAAGTAAAACCAATTGAACTAGTAGCGAATTGAAGTACGATCTTGAGAATAATAAAGACTAGGAATAGGAGATATTAGTGAGCATGAAGTTATTTAGTCTTTTACAAAGAATATTTGTGTACCTAGTAATCTTTGACCTTGCTATTAGTGTTTGGGTATCTCCAATGGGTATCGGCAAGGTGTTTCATGATCTGACAGCCTGCACCGTAAAATATTTGTCATAGAATATAGTAGTATGGCTAGGTACCATTAGCAACAAAGATTCTAAATGTGTATAAATGTAAGTAACACATAACGTGTTTTAAAAAATAAGGTGCGATAATGGGTTAAATAAAATGCTATAAAGTAGAAATAGAATGAATACGTGCATTCCGTCGCAGTCAAGTTAGGAGCCACTTGGGTAATATCCGAAATTCTGTTACATGACCATATTTGCTTAAACCTAATATAAACCTAACGCAGCAGTTTTGAAGGCGTTCAAGTTTATTACGTTGCTCCTTAGTTATATCAAAATAATTGACATTAACGTAACCGAGTGTAGGAAAGAGCAGGAACTTAGCTGGTTAGAAATATGATTTTTGAAAGAATTGTTAAGTATTTATGTTGAAAATTATAGGTATGTTTATTGAATGTTGTCCAAGAAATATTTTTCGATTTCTTACTTTCATAAATGTACGCGCAAAGATAAGAGTAAATACGGCCCCTATTCACTTATTGATTGTCGGTGATATAAAATTCTGGGTAAATTAGAAGATACCTAGGTCCTACATCCCACTTTAAATATTTTTCTAGACACGAGCAACACATTAAAAAGTTTGATGCGGCTCCGAGCAACACTTCAAAAAGTTTGCTGTGGTGCTAAAAGATTAAATTGTAAAGAGCCACACTTGTGTGGTTATGGGAAGAAATAAATATTTATAATCTGTTTTCTCTCCTATGTGAGAAATGTTGTTAGAACAACAAAGTAAAAAACCGAAAAAGAAAAGCCACTACTTTTAAAGGGCTGATGACTAATACAGAAATCAAAACTGTAACTTTTCTAAACAAGTTGTTAGTTTAGTGTTCTGTTTTAGCTGAGAGAAATACCTTTTAACTTCATCACTACGCTATTTCAATAAAATAGAGTTATAATTTAGCTTACCATGTAGATTGGTTTTCATATTATTGATATTTGAGAGTAAAAACTCAATATGTAAAGAAAATATTTTTTTTCTTAAGGCTTATGCCCGAACATTAAATTTTACTTTCATCAACATATCTATTACCAAAAAATTCATATCCTAGTGAAACAAGTTATAGTAATAGCTAAAGTCAATCGCTCTTATTTCCAAATAAGTTATACAATGTTTCAATAAAAGCATATTATTTGCATTAACCGATAAGTCATGATTTCCGAATTAAATTAAGCCCATTAAAGTGTTAGTAGGTTAAATTAGTTTACAAAACATACTAAAATTTTGATCATTAAACATTTATAACTAGTCGTCTTGTAATTGTAACGTACACGATTTATGTTTTTATTTAGTTATTTAGTAATCGTGTTCTAATGTTACAGCAAGTACTGTTCTCTATGATTGGATAAAACTACAGACAACACTGATGATGGTGCAACGAGGGTAATAAAATGTCAGAGCCGATTACAACAAGCAGGGAGCACTCATAACGGGACTCGTGCAATTTTAGCAGCAACCGGTGGATGTGGCGGTCACTGAGGATAGCCGTAATTAGCACCGATTGCAAGCAATTCCTCGGCGGGTGACGGTGGCGCCGCCGACTGTGGCCGCCGGTGGGCGGCGGAAGCACACTTCCTAATTGCGACGTCTACGAGACACCTCAACCGGCGCCTCGGTAATCAACGCCAATCACTAGCTCACTATAAAAACCGTCAAACCTCTTTATAACGCTCTCGGACCTAGATTTCATAAATATAAAGATAATCAGGTTAAGAATTGTATATTTATAGCTAGTTTTGGCCTTGAGTGGGCCTAAGTAGCATTAATTAAAGTATAATCGTAACGTAATTATGGTTTTTAATAAAACCCTTGCTTAGGTAGCTACTCACCTAACTATTGTGATCAACTAAACTGTTCAATTAGAAGGCCGCTTCATCTACTTTTTTTTCTTTATATGTAGATTCAAATTATTAATATACGCGGCTATCTATACGGCAGAAACTATAAGGATCGAGTGTTGTTCTATGGGTATAAGGACGTAGTAACATCTTGCTTCTCCTAAGGCTTTTTGTGTTTTATAAGGTAGAGTGATGCATTTTTTATGTAACTTATGTGTTTTTATGTAAATAAGGGCAAACGAAACGATTAGTCACCTGATTGACACAAGTGTTCTGCTTTTTTTATCGCTAACCCAGAGAATAAGGATGGAGCACAGTTGATCTTTTTTTTTTTTTTTTTTTTAACGTGTGGAAACCCCCTCGGGCCGTCACCCCACTGGAGTTTATGGCGGGGTGGTGTGTTGGAATCGGGCCGCGAAATTACGTCTTCGCAGAAGGTTGCGACCGCGGTAAAACAACTGTCACTACCGACCATGGAGCGTATTACGGCCGGTAGCGAGAGATCTCCTCTAATAACTGCAGTGAGGACCCCACGCTGCGCCGCCCAGGCGGAACAAACCGCCAGCGTGTGCTGAGCCGAGTCCTCACTGCAGTCGCAGTGGTGACAGGCGGGACTCCATTCCCTCCTGGCGACCGAGTGCAGATACTTCCCGAAGCAACCGTGCCCGGAAAGAATCTGCGTCAGTCGGAAGGAAAGGGTCCCGTGCTGCCGCCCTGCCCACTCGGCGATGATCGGCTGGAGAGCCTCCACGGCGGCAAAGCCAGTACGTGGAGCGTCCAGCCTGGACGACCAACGAGCCATCGTGGCTCGACGAGCAGCCTCTCGCCACTCGCGTATCTCTTCGGGCTGGGGCCGAATGCGGCTACCCACCCGAAAGTCTGCCATTCGCCGATAAACTTCAGCGAGCACTTCCGCCTCCAAATCCCACGGCGGAGTTCCGGCTAACGCGCACGCCGCCTCCGTCGATACGGTGCGGTAACCGCGTATGCCTCTAACCGCCAATATCCTCTGAGGGCGCCAGAGACGAGCCCTATTCTGGGCGGTCAGAGCCGCCGCCCACACCGGTGCACCATACAGTGGGGCACAGTTGATCTTAAGGTAACCTCGCTCAGTCAGTATAAGGTCGTGATAATGGTTCAGCCGAGTAGTCCTATTTATGTTGAAGCATGACTCATACTGTATTAGAACTCAGCCTTTTTGATAGAAACGAAAAATAACAGTGAAGTATTATTTAAATGTTTATCACATGAATCTAAACTTCTATTACGAAACCCTTGATAGTGGCTCGTGCTTGGATCAAGTATTATACTACAGCACAATTAAGCCAGTTCGACCTAGGGAAGCAACGACTTCTGACTCTTGAGTTGTAAGGGCCATGGGTGATGATAATTACCTACCATCGAATGAACGGTATTCTTGTTTGAACTCCTAAACTAAAAAGATGATGTAACATAATAATTATTTTTGTTAACTTATTGTATTTATTTTGTTATGGGAGAGGCCTGATCATAACAATGATTTATTTATTTGAATACTTGTTGACTCAGAAGACAGATTTATTCTACCACTCTTTAATATTACATTTTTTTTTTAATCTTTATTGATTACATATATAATGTAGAGGTTTTTAATCAAACATGATTATGCCAGCCTCATTATATCCCACAATAACAAACCACATCATACAGGAAATTTCTAAAATTATGTTTACATAATAACACGAATATAACAATAACAGCAAAGATTCAAACCAAAATTCAAAATTTGGCAGACAATCACATCTTCTTTAAATTGTAAATAAACTCGTAAATTCTGATTGCATCCTGACTGCACGGCTTGGACAAGATGGACTGGAAAGTACCTACATTTAAGACATTAATTTTTAAGCTGGACAATAATGTTTCCCTTTCTTTTCTGTATCGAACACATTCCAACAAGTGATGGACATCTTCAACAATTCCACATTGTTCACAGTTAGGACTACTGACTTTCTTCATAAGGAAATCAAACTTGTTGAACGGAATATGTCCAGATCTCAACCTATGTGCAGTAACAACATGTCTTTTACTGATAATGGTATTTGAAAACCATGGGATACAAGGAGGTTCACACTGCATCGTTTTGTACCATATTCCGTTTTCTCGTGATAATTTATCAAAATATTCCTTCCAAATTCCGTAACAATTAGCATTGAATTTAGGAAGGGCTTCAAAATAACAAGATTTTATATCAATAATGGTACCATTAACAGCTGCATTTTTGGCTAAAGTGTCAACCAGCTCATTTCCCTATAACCCGATATGCGATGACACCCACTGCAACTTCAGAGATACGTTATTACTTGCAAACCAATATAACAGATTCAAAGTATCATAGGCTATCGATGCACCTCTGGGGCTAGAAGCGCATCGAGCCAAATGCTGCAGGGCACTTTTACTGTCAGTAAATATGGCCACCTTTTCATAACAAGTACTTTTAACATATCGTAACGCCTCTAAAATCGCAGCTAGCTCCACCGTCATAATACATAAATTTTTATTGCACTTTTTAAAACTACCACTGAATACATTAGAAGTATCAAGAAACGCAGCTCCTAAACCACTTGTACTTTTTGAACCATCCATATATATAATGTGCCAGCTATTATACCTATTGTTAAGTTCACCGAGAATGTTATTTTTAAGTATGTCAGGATTATAAGTTTTTTTATTTAAAGTAATGCAGTCTAAATTGCAATGTATCACTTGAAGAGTGTTAATGTTTAAAACCCATCTATTGTAAACATTTCTAAAGGGTAGGTACTATTTATATCTTCCTGTTTGACCTTATTATAATAATAACCAATTGCAAGCAGTGGTTACTTTTTTTTTGACCAATATCTGCTGCTACAAAGACCGCTTAATTCTTCTAACAGTTTGAAAGTTAAATTGTTAGTGCATGATTTGGCCTTTAGTAAATACTTTAAAGATAAATATTCCCTACGTACAAACAATGGTGAAATACTCAACTCGCTCTCCATAACGTGAATCGGTGTACTCCTAATAAAACCGCCGACAATTCTCAGGGCCAAGTTTTGAACTATATCTAGTTTATGTAAATGTACTTTTGCACTGTTATCGTAAATAAAGCTACCATAATCTATCCTACTTCTAATCATTGTTATTTATATATATATACAACCTACGCAAATACCCCACGAATGCCCAGACAAAAGTTTAAGAAGATTTAGAAACTTATATGTTTTATAACATATCTCATTAACATGTTTTCCCCAGCGCAATGACCTATCGAGCCACACACCCAAGTATTTAACATTTTCAGAGGATTGCAAAACTAAATTATCAATTTGCAACTGTACTTCAAGTTTTTTGTGTCCTCTGTTAAAAATAGAATATTTAGACTTATTGCCTGATAATTGAAGACCAATATCTTGTAATATTTTATACATTGTGTCTAAAGATTTTTGCATTTTAATTACACTATCCCCAAGAATATAAATACTACTTGTGTACAAAACAAAATCATCAGCATATTGACATATTTCGACATCTGATATGTTTAGACTTAGTTTATATGTGACGATATTAAATATTAAAGGTGAAAGAGGATTCCCTTGCGCAATTCCCCTATTAGTCCAACGACAAATCATATTATCGGGGCAATTACCATCATTTACTTCTATTAACAATCGTATTTTGATATTTTGGCATCTATATTTAATTCTTCTAAAATTTTTACAACTTCATGTATCAAAATATTATTATATGCATTATCAATGTCTAGAAAACATGGAAGAGTTCATAACTAGTTTGTGAAACCTATTTGTATATTACATATTAACCTCACTAAAGAATCCAATGTTCATTGTGAACGTCTAAAACCTGTTGTTTTGGGAGACAAATAATTATTTTTTTCGAAAAACCATTGTATGCGTTTTGATAGCACCGTATTAAAAATTTTACAAACACACGACAATAACGCGATTGGTCTATATAAAAAATCACTGGTATTTGACATTGATATAATCTAGCCTATGTGACAAGTAGGAACCCTAATGGCACCGAGAGAAATTTAACCATATTCAATACTACAGGCGGGTCCTAGTCATTGTACTACGGTAGCGATGATTCTAAAAAAAGGTATACAAAAAAAATCCAGGAAACCTTTCGTTAATTTTTGAAAACCCCATTAAACCAATTTACACATAAAGTCACAACCGACATAAACACTTATAAATCAAGATATAAATTAACCCCATTTTCACTTACTTACGTATTTTATTACAAAAAAGAACTAGTTTCATACTTTACTGGCTTTTAATAAGCTGGTTTAAGTAAAGACAAATTTAAGATAAATATGTTACATGTATACAAATACGTGTGTAATATCTGTTTCTTAGTGGAAAAGTTTCTTTTTTTTTGTCCTTTTATAATCGAAAATAGTCAATATCATTTTTGACTAACAAACATTAAAATTTGCTTTTAGTTACGACTTTGTTTGTATAGAATTTAAAGACTGTAGTTTTTAATTGGTTTTGCTCGATTTTCATCGAGAATAATGAATGAACGAAATGTGGTCGACTCTTTTTGAAAAAATTTCAGAATTATTGCGATCAAATAAATAGGCACATGCACTTGCTTGTGTTATTTTAAAATCTTAATATATATAATAAAAGATTTCAAACGGCGGAAAAACAAAAGAACTACTATTTTTTTTTAAATAAAATATGTACCACCGCTCTATGTTCTGAAAATAATTTGAATTTGGAAAAATTAAAAATACATAAGATTACCAAACATATTCCTCTACGTTGTTTCAAATTTTCATCTATAATAAATATATATTTTTACTCATAGACTTTTATATGGATATGCTGCAGCAGCATACTTAAGTACAAAGTAGGGTGAATATAAATATCAGTATAAAGACAGCTGGCACAGTGATTGATTCAGATTTGTTTGCACGCAATTTTCAGGCTGATTACTCGCCGCGACACGGACCATAGATAAACGAGTAGATTAAACTTTAATTGCTGCGGCAACATGAATGAACGGAACCATGAAGTTTCTACTAAGATTTTTATTGCGAGTAGCGCGTGACGTAATGATGCCGCAGATCTAGCGACCATTGCCGTTAATAAATAAATGTACGAATCTGTCTACGGATGGGTCTTTAATTTTAATATCTTACACCTCTCCGTGTTTCAAAGAATTTATTAGTTGGAGATATACATAGATTTAAAATGTCTTATCTTCCTAAGTCCCATTATATGTGTACCATGGAATGTATCTATTTTTTTTTGAAGCATAGTTATTCCATGGTAAATATAAAGAATTAAAAAAATCGGTATTTTTGTTCCTTAATTTTCAAACCAACTATTTCGAGATGATAGTTATTCCCTCCCCAAGATGATTCCTTGTGATTGATTAAATGGGAAGTATAGACTGAAATAAAATATCATTTTTCAAAGATGTTTATGAATAACGGATATCGGAGGTTACAAACATAAAACCTTGTTTTTTTCTTGAAATCAAGCAAAAAAACAATGATTATTACACTGAGAAACTGAACTAAGTAAAGATGCTTTTGTTCCTAATAAGAAATTTATAGTTTCAGTTCTATCATAATTAACATGATGTTTTTCAAATTTATACTAAAATTCGAATAATTTATTGCTTATCCAATAATTGTGGCTTCTTTTATGGCTCGACCGGAGTAATACCACGACCTAACAGAAAACTGGTGTTGAGTAATTTTTCGTTGCTTTTCACTGGAGTCGAGTTGCCGCTCTCGAACTAAACAGTTCTTTCTTCCTGTGCCAATTAGTCACAATCAGGAACTCAATACCAAACCATGTGTTTCCCTCGCACTACCCTGGACCCTTTAAGCGTGGCGCGAAAAGCATCTTACTAGGCTACCATAGTGTGGGTGTCCATGCTGCAGTATTTGCATTCACAATGAGTGTGGTGACCACCCCACTTGGATTCTAATCATGCTTTTCATTAGGCAGAGCAGAATCACTTTGGCGGGCTCTATGGTAAAAACAAAAAAAAGTCAGTGGTGTTAGGAGCCTAAATCTGCCTTCCAGCTGATTCTGGTGAGAGAGACACAAAAGGGCTTGTGACTCTTTGAGTTTCAGATGTTTTTCAGCGGTGGTGGTTACTTACCATCAGGTGATCCGTATGCTCGTTTATACCATATGCCGAAATGTCGATTATCAGACGAGTCGTAAAATATCTTGGCAGTAGTCATTGAAAAGTGGTTTTCTTATTAAAATATAATTATAACACATAATATGCGTCATTGTTATCGTTATGAAATTTCCCATCTCGTAAATTAAGTTATTTATCAAGTAATACTCACATATCCGAGAAATTATGGGATACATATCAATGTTATGACTTTTTCACACGTTAATGTCAATATTTCTTCTCATATTATAAAATATACAACCTCTGTACCTACACTAACTCATAATCTATCACACATGTATTTATGTACTTTTAACTTAGCTCATTGGCTTATGATGCATATTAATGTCAGCACTAAACAATTATTTGCATAACATTATCAAAGGCGCGCGAAAAGCCCACCCGTCGGCTTTGGCCCCCGTGACTTAACTAGCTTGCAAAATCAGATTAAAGTTAATAATTTTGATTTATAATAGAACAAAAAATTCAAAGATCTTTTAATTTTAATATTAAAGTAAGTTTAAAATTATATAGTTTTAAGTTTTCGCTTTTGTAGGGAGTCCTCATGATTCCTTCTGTTTTTTTTTGGCTTCCTCTGTGTAACAGTGAAATTAGAAATATAAATCATAACATCGATATCGGCAGATTAAAATTTAAACATACTATACTATAAATTTATACTTACATAAAGGCTTGTTTACGTGTTCGTAAATTTATAAAGTATACCTATCAATCAACACACATGGCCATGATACGATAATATGTAAATTAATTAACAATTAACGTATATAAAAGTTTCACCCGTTGAAGCAAACGCGATGAAGCAGGCAAAAACCTTTTTAGATTTTTTAATATTAATATAGATAGATGAACATATTTTAACTATACATTGAGACAGCAAAAGAGAAGAATTTAAAATTCGATAATGACATTATGCTATATGACCAGCTATAATTTAGAACAAGGTACTCTTATATAATATGATATTGAATTACATTAGCACCATTTATTATACCGATTTTCATCGCAAATAAACAAAAATAATATTCTTTTGCACTTCAATATTTGTTTTAAAAGGTCTGTCCCTACTTTTACAAAAAAATTCATTTACGTTCATTGTGTGAATTCTAAAGGCCCCATCAAGCTTTTATCAATTCGTCCTCTGTATTGTTTTCATATTGGAGGGAAAACTCACATGAACCAATGATACCTTCGAAACTAATAATGTAGCGTTATGAAGTATCTTAATCTGTGTAGAAAAAGTCTCTCATTAATGATAACTGGAAAAACAATTATAATAATATGAAAAGTAGGCGCATGGTATAAAATTATGGTCTCCTACCTCTATCTAATTTAAGTGCAACATGTAAGTGTTTTTTAATCCGTGTTTATACATATCGTGGTAATACTATTATAACTAATTAATTATTAATTATAATTAGCTTTATTCAGCGTTATTGTACACGATAATATGCACTGGACGTGCATTATATTAAGAGACATCCTTATCTCACATCTGAATTCCTGTGATTAGTTAAAGTAAACGGCCTAAGTATTGAGTTCTTAGTTGGATATGACTGGACACAGTGGACACAGGTTTTTAAATAATAAACGACCGAACGCAGCTCCAGTCCTAGTCAAAGTTGTCAGGGTACAGCGAGATTGTCTTTTAGTGCCTTCTTCTTGACAATTTCATTCGCTCAGAAAAGTATTTTACTCTGTTGATAAAAAAAAAGTGGAAAGGTGTCAAGGGACACCCGGATGGAACGAAGTTCCTTTCCATTTATTAGTGAAAGAATTGTAATATTTTTATTTATTTCTTTTAAGTTACAAAAAAACAAAAATAATCGTCGCGACTGTTCAATGCAAAATAGAAAGATGAAACGAAAATAATTGGCTTCTTTTCTATGGGAGAGAGAGAGAGAGAGAGAGAGAGAGAGAGAGAGAGAGAGAGAGAGAGAGAGAGACAGACAGAGAAATATGCGCACGTCGCACGGCTTACTACACTATAGCAAAAAGTGTCGTGACAACTTTCGTCGGAATTTTTTCCGTCTAGCCTCCTTCGCAACGCGCGATAAGGAACTTCGTTCCAAAAATCAGTAACTACTCTCAACAATGTACGCTTTAAACCTTATAAGCTACTTCGGTTTGTTTGAAAAACATCTATTTAAAACAGTACTGTACTGTTCTTCTGAGCAGATAATTATCCATCACACTCAGCTTTTGAGCTTTTGGGGCTTTATGGGCCCCCTGTCACGACCACTCAAATAGCTGTATCTCAGGACCGACTAATATAGGGTGGGCCACGAATTATTTAATATTTAAAAATCGTATAAAAAAAACCATTAGATATATTTTGAAAGTTGTTTATTTACAAGAAAGCTGTTTAGTTGAAATTTATCTTTTAAAAATTACATCGCCTAATTGATCACCGTTTTGACGTTTGCACTCTTCTAAGTGAGCACCGAAATTTTCGAATACTCGTCGGTAAAGGGCAGTGGCGCAGTGTGCATTGGCGGGGCCCCGTATAAAAAATTTGTTTGGGGGCCCTTATATGGGGGTAAAGATTTTTCACAAAAGAAAAAAAATATTTCTACACACATATTTTACACACTTTGGAGGCCCCCGTGGCCCGGGGGCCCCGTATAATTGATACGGCAGATACGGTGGTAGCTACGCCCCTGGTAAAGGGACCGCGAGATCGCTTACATCTCTTTGCTGATTTTTTCTTTTAGTTGACGAAGTGTACTTGGTTTATTAATGTAGACAATTCTTCAAATAACTCCATAAAAATAAGTCTGCTGGGAATAGATCTGGACTTCTGGGTGGCCATGGAATGTCACCTTGTCTGGAAATCAGCTTTTCCGGAAATATGGATTTGACCACCGACAGGGACTGTTGACACTGGATGTGTGACAAATGGCTCCATCTTATTGAAACCATGTGTTACGATTGTAGCCAGCAAATTCCATTAGCATCGGTCCCAAGAACTCGCATAATATGTTTGTGCGGGATGTTAGATTCAAATGTTAACGACTTCTTGGCCCACCCTATATAACTGTAGGACCAGCCAACAAACAGGGTTTAAAAGCAATTGAGTTGGTGTGCCATTAAAAAATCTTTTTTTTTCAAGTACAGAGGTATTATTCTGTGTCGCGGGGGACTTTACATAAAACGAAGACAAAGAACACCCAGACTCAGAACAACAATTTGTGGATGACACAAAGTGTCCCATATAGAGTTTGGACCCACAACACTCAGCGCAGGGGAAAGTGACGTGGCGGCCCCTTAAACAACTAACAAACTACCATTCGTGCAGTTATCCTAAAATATCAAACATAAATTGACTTTTTAGGAAGAAACACAAAACTCATAAAAATAAATAGCATTGAATTCCAAAATTTGTTGACTTAGTAGAAGAGATTCAACGAGTATCGTGTTTAAATCTAGAAGGTGAAAGATGAAAAATTAAGTTTTGGTAGGTCGATCATTTTATTTCTAATAGTCTAAGGTTACTTTTTCATCCGAAGTAACTAGAATGCGATTCGATCTAGAGTAAGATCGTATTGCCAAAAATCGATTTAAAACGAAGATCATAATCGTATTTTAAAAGATCGATTGAGATCGAGCATCCGGCTTTCTACTCTGTCTTATTTGAATTCCCGGTAGCATCTTAAAAACCAAAGAGAGTACTGTGTTGCTTTATCTTGCTGATTACTCGGTAGTTAAGACAATGCATAAAATTACCAAAAGCACTGTAGAAGACCATATGATTTATGTGTTTTTATCTCTCTCGTAAAAAAAACTATACGCACAATATTCATCATTAACCAAGAAACTAATCACTGTAGTAATTAGTTAAAGCGATTCCTTTTGTTTATATTTAAATATGTTTTCTTAAACAGTCACGCCGTCACTAGTTATGTATCCAGAAAATATTGAAAATGAACGTATATTCACACCGTATGTATAGTTAATACACATTTTGCCTCCTTCTTGACCTTAGATGTAATTAAAATTCGACCATAATTCTTATGAATTCATTTTCTTTCAGCACAACTTGAATTGTTTTATTACAGTTTCTACTTTATAGATAGTTTCTTTACATAAATTTAAACTTTGTGTGCTAAATATTATGATGTTGTGCAACTTGGTTACAATTGAGCACAAAGAAAATAACTTTTGTATGTAATATATTGAATAGTCTACCTTCCTAGTAATAGATTTGCACGTATGTGTCATATGGACGTGTTTAAATCTTCAAGCAATTTGTATTACTTTAATCTCAATTTTGCCATTTTACTTATGGAAAAAGAGGATATAAATATGGTTGGTCTGTTATGAACGTGAATATCACGTCTTTTGAAGGATGTTTAAGTAATAATTACTTAAAGCTACATATATCATTACATAATGCAAATTAATAATGTAATGTTGTTCTGTAAAAATTTGTATTAACTAATATATTATATTGTAACACTTAGCTATTACCTGATACATACATATGTATACTTATGCTCCTATCCTCGAAGGGGTAACCAGAAGCATTTTAAGTCCACATTTTGCCACCTTTAACTACAATTCCACTAACCAGAGGCTTTCTGTCACCAAAGACTCTGGAACTTTTGGAATTGGATTAGATCTGAATTTCGAGTGTTCAATATAAAAGGAATGAAATTAATGAAAAGAAAGAAAAGAGGAAGTCAAATGAAGATAGAATGCCTATACTGATGGCTTCGAGAGTAATGGCAATAGCGCGAGTAGATCAGGTGATATGTAAATGAAGCTGATAGGTGCTTGGAAGTCTTAGCCCTCTAACACAATATACTTTCATTGTTATGTCATATTTTATTTCCCAAACCAACTGACCCCGTTTTAAGTCTATTAAGATATGGTGGCACTTTAATATTTTTCATGAAGCAACAATCATCAGATCTGTGCAACCCATGTAGGCGATATCGAAGTTCTGTAGAAATAAGTGCATGCTTGATGTGCTCTTGAAGGTACGGAGGGGTCTCAAAGTGTTAAGAAATGGCCATCCATTCATTGACTAACCTGGCTAGGGTTGCTTAACTTTGCAATGTATTAACCTACTTTGTTGCCACTTAACTACGAGCCTCTCTCTCCATGATGACTATTAAGTAATTTGTTTTATTTAAAAGTTGAATCTCCTATTATGTGTACTAGATTCCTTAATATATTTATACAAAACGGTTTTATTGTTGCACACTAGCAACTCTACCACATCAGTTTTTATAGACCAAATAGTTAAGAATAATGTTTATACATTACGCTACTCTTTGCGCTATTCATATTCGTTTATAATGAGCACAACCCATTAAAGAACACAATTTATGGATAGATACTTGAAAATTCTACGTTTTCAGTTACGCTCTTCTCATACGATGTGTACAATGTACATACATGAGACCATGTCTTGTGAACATTGCCTCTATAACCCGGTTGAAAAGCCAGACAATCTAAAAGTATCTAACTATCCATTAACAGCGATAATTCTCTAATAATATTTATCCATCCCATTAAGTGCAATAACACTTTCACTATTTGAAAATCACTGGGAAAAGTCTAATATATATCTATTTCAATTTATGTTATCTATACATATAAATAAGTTATACTGTCATTAATAGTTACTAATTTTATGATATAATACATAACCCCTTTATGAAATCTCTTTTTTTCGCAACAAAATAGTCTTCTACTGTTTTAAATTATTTTATATTCTGTATTGTGTGCCGTCAAAGAGTAATCAAATATTGTTTTATCAAGTAAAAAATAATTTTCTATGACATGCCATAAACAATGTATGGTTTTAATAACTACTTTATGTCATTTTATTTATTTTCGAGAATTTTAAGGCAGCCAAGTTATGGATACATTAAAAAATAAAGTGACGAGGACGTGTACAAATGTCGCCAACGATCATTGTCATTAAATATTTAGTATGTCAATTTGTTCTTACAGATCCTATTTCATAATTTTAATCACAATATTTTACCAATATCTATACTAAACTGCAAACTATTTTTAGACATCGCTTATAGGATACAATTATTTTTGATTGATTAAAAATATATATTCCAAATAATTTCAACTACTTCTTCAAATAATAACTGCATGACTGGTTTAGGACTGAATTATGTATTTTTTTCAAAAAGCTTATACGTCTTACGTCGTCTCGATTTACATTATAAAGTGAAAAGCTTCAACCGCATTTTAGGCCTAAAAGTACTATGTGGACTATTACGAACATACAAAGTAAGAATGAATTAAAACGGCCTAGAAAACGAACTAGTACTGACACGGAAAGTTAGATGTAGTACTTAATGGTTAGTGTTACCGTCACTGATACGTAGACTTACTAGAGCAATTATTCTGTTATAGTGATTTGGTTGAACTAATTAGCATTGTATGAGTATACGCAATCTATCCTACATGTTGCTAAACCGAAATGGTACTCATTTCTTCAACGGCCGCATGTACAATTTTACATTTTGTTTCCAATTTTACACGATTTCCTACTTTCTTGTTTTCATTTTTACATAATAAAGTTTATAGAGAAGTCATACATTTATTTCCAGTTTATTTTACAAATAATTAAGTAGTAACAAATGAATTTATGTGGATAAAAATGTATAGAACTCTAACAGAGTATGAATAGTAGGAATCTTAATCCATTTAGTTTAATTAAATATATTTTGGTAGTTATGTAGTATTTTGAATCTTCCATATATACTACCAAACATAATGTAAAAATGAGAGAAATTTGGTAAAAAAATTTTGTAAAGAAATTATCGAATATGTTCCAAAAAAATCTACTAAGAAAAATAGCTATAAGTGAAATAGATAACAAAGTAAAATATTTGTACATAGTTTGATGGGTGGATGTCGAAATGTATTTATATTAAAAATTGTGCTGACCTTTTATATCCTCGGAAGTAACTTCGTGATTTTCCTTATTTGCCTGAATCTTCTCTATAAGATGCTCCAACCTACTACTGTTGCCTTTGAATAGCATGATCATATCTCCAGGTCGGCTACGAGCCGCCTTCTGATGCCTATGCTGATCACCTAACTCGCACACTTTGCTTCGTCCGCGTCGATCGCCGATTACCGCAGGTGCATCAGTTCCAGTTTTATTTTGGCATTTTTTGCGAATGCGTTTACGTGAATGCGAATTAATGCACGGCGCGTGGTCGACAGGTGCCGCTAATTGAAGGGGCGCCTGTCGCGGGCTGCGCTTCGTGCGCTTGCTCCACGCCAATTATTTGGGTGCCTGCAGGCTGCCGGCTTAATTAGCGACAATCATATGTGGCACGCACCTTTACTTCCCGAATACAGTTGATTGTTAGCACCGAGGCGAATCTTGTCGTCGGGTAGTATAATGACGCAGTTTGCGTGGTAAATATCTCGAAGTGCAATAGTGCAATGAAGCGCGCGCCAAGAGCGGCGTGTGCGGCGCGACTGCCAAGAGCGGAGCTCCGGTGGGCGAGTCGCGCCTGGCCGCAGCACCTCGGCGTGGCACCCTGCGCCCCGCCTGCCCGCCCCGCCCACACAACCTCCCCCCCTACTTGCACCCACTCCCCCTTTATACTTCTTCAAGCAAAGTTTCAGTATGTCACGATCACGATACTTTCTAAAGTCTTAACAAATATAAGAACTATAGAAAACGTCATGCCACTATTGGGACACGAAAAACTACTAAAAAAATAGCTGAAAATGAAAACTCAATAAACTTTCAAACGATTCTTGCCCGACAAAGCCTTGGTAAAAAACCATAGAAAGAAACTTTGAATATGCTAGTTATAGAAAAAATTAAGGGAGTCTAAGTACTTGAGTAAATATTAAGATTGTCCCTTATCCATATATAATAATAAGATCCCTAAAAAGGGAATACAATACCCAACAGTTCAAGATACCCCTTGAGGCCGAGTGTCAAATATTTGACGCATCGCACATTTGTGTGACATTCGCAAAAATACATTGTTAAAATTGGCATTCGTCTCGAGTAATGAATCGTGTGACAGTAAGATGACGCTAAAAGCTTTTCAAATATAGAATGTGGAAATCTGGTTTTAGATTTTCCTCGATCCACCCACGGGTGTGGGCGCGGCCAATGGGCGCCGGCGCCCCGCGCTCCCTCTTCCCATAACGCTTCACTAAACTTTACTAAACATGGTGCACTGAAACACTTAGCCTTATATACTCGTATACACACTTAGGTAAAAGAATAGGCTTTGTCTAATGCACATTTTTACTTGACAGTTCGACTTAACAAACCATTACTTTAAATATAGCAAAAGTAGTCATAATAAGACTTAAAATTTATAGGCAATATCTATATAGGCAATATATATCTAGGCTATTTAAAACTATTAGACTAAAATCTTATTTTAGAAGTACATGTTTTCGGTTAAGTAATCAAAATCTACATTTTTGTCGGTTCATCAACCAGCTCAATCCGATGAATCCCAACCATTAGGTTGGGATTGGATACAACTGTAGATAAGTCGGATTAAGTTATTAGACTACCAATGAACTTAATTCTGATGTCGCTTAAAACATAATATAATTTAAAACAAATGCTCGCATTTTGGTCACCCGACGCGCTCGGCGCATTGCTCCTAAGGGGACGATAGCGCGGGGCCTCCGCGTTGCCTTTTAGTTGTGCATATATTAGTGAGATTACAGGCCTGCGACACAGCTGCTGTAATTTCAAGGATAAACTTTAAAAGTACCCATATTCAGAATTTTGTTGTGTTGATGTGTTTTAGATGACAATTTGCGGTCTGTTATTATGTTAAGCTTATGCCATAAAAATGCCAATATACAGAATTTTGTCGTCTATAATACAAAGTAAGTTATTGTACTTACATATTGCGTGCATACACACTTAGTCAAGTTACCTATACCTAGGTATTTTACTTTCATATAATTTAGATAAGTATAGGTACATTTCCTCAAATGATAATAAGAAACGCTACAACCTTGATTTTGTTCAGTGACTTCACACATTCAAAATCACTTTCAAAAGCTTCTATACATGAATAATTCAGAATTATCTTTTGACACGTTATGGTAGTAAACTTCAGGATAAAGACTACATACTCATTAATGGCTTGTATGAGTAATTTACTATGTACAGTTTTTATGTCCATCTTAGCAAATCGATGGAGGTACACAGGTAAGCGTATCGTCTGCTCTAATAGCAAATAAACAATAAACTCAGACATTTCATGTAAATAACGGGAACTTGACAAATTAATGAACATCAAATATTTAGGAGACATTCGCCAAATGGGATTGACATCAAGTTGTCGGGCGCTCGCGTCGCTTGATGCAAAAGGGTTACATAAATACTTAACGCGCGCACCTCACTCCTGACGCGGACGATTACACTGTCACTGAGCTAAATCTCCAGCTCTGAATAAAGTATTATGAAAAAGTGTTTCTTATCTGCAGCCGACATTGCTAACGGACAACGGTTCATCTTGATGAGGGTTCAAACATTTTTACTTCATATTATTCCTACCCGTTTGTGTTCCGTATTAAAAGTTATTGCACATAAAACCACAAACAGAATCACAATTGATACAATACCTAGATACATAAATTGTTCTTATAGCCATCGTGAAGTCTATAAGAGCAGTATCACTAAAGATATTAATAATATAAAATAAAAAAATAAATGCCTGAGTAAAATTGATTTCAAAAAATAGCCGACCCTAAGTAATACTGAGAATAATAAAGGTGTTAGGTTTAATTGGATGTTAGGTTTAATTTTAATATTATAAATTAAGTATTGAACAAAAAAAGAGCCAACTATTTGTTAGAAGCAAGACTTCAGCATAAAAAGTATTACTGGAGAAATCAAAAGATCCCACGCAAAAGTGAAAACAGCTCATTAAAAGTAAGCAATGAATAAATATGTATAAATTTAAACCGTGAATGTAAAGTTTTATTAAATTATTTATTAAATTGCTTATATATCTTTACTTGACATGTACTGTACATGATGTATGAACATAATATTAAAAGTTTCTTCAAATGTTTCCTGTGCTCTGTTCAAGCTGTAAAAACAGAATAAGTAGATTTAGGTAAGTACATGCCTACGTAATAGCACACATAAAAGCAAAAATATTTCGAAAAGTTTATTCAAAAGTTTACTAATTAAAGTCAACTACGATGATTGTCTTTGGGATTCCGGGTTAAACACATGGAATATAATGTGAGCCAACTTCTAAAATCAATCATACGACTTTTCTGTGTCCTTGGGAAAGTGGTCTACGAACTTATGTACAAAATTTGTACAAAGTTCGATTTGATGATATATACATATAAATATATGTAAGAAAATTGATAATGTTGTTTTACTTCAAAACCCTGAGCTCTCTTAGTGATGTAACGTATCATAAACCAAAAGAAACATAGGGTAAAACCGAGATAGACGCCCCAGCGGGAGAGATGCCCCATATTCAAAATACCTAACTTCCCGAACTCGCAATAAAAAAATAATTGTACAAGTAAGAGCCACAGTCTCCCCGCACCTCAATTATCCACGGATATTCATGCAGTGAGGACGCGTTTCACACCTGTGAGTAAATATCTCCGCGGCGAAATTCGTAAATGCGTCAAAGTTTTACAGGTTAGTATTTTGCGATGTGTAACTTTATAATTACTAAACAATTCCTTTATATTTTTTATTACAACGATATACTAGCTCATTAAGTCTGCATCTAGGTGTAGATAGATTCTATTTTGTTTATCATTTACTTATAAAATACTATGGCATCTATCCCTATCACAAAGGATAGTTGCCCTGATTTTTCGAGGTATAGGTGCCCTTAGAGGCATCTATCCCTTCAAATTTATGAAGTCAATGAGGTAAGTATATGGAGTTAAGTATATATTTTAAAATGTTTTTTTCCTGTATTTATTAAATTAGCATTTTATGTTTTAAGTATATTTATCTTAGAACTTTTTACTGACTTTAGCTCCACTATGCCACGAAAATATAAAAGAAAGGAAGGAGTGCGAGCTCGAGTATGTTCTTGGACTGCAGAGAAGCTACAGTCAGCTTTTGATGAAATGAATAAAAAAACAATGGGGATAAACGAAATATCCCGACAATTTGGAATTCCATCGAGGACATTGCGAAGATGTTATGCTGCTAAAAATTCAACAAAGTTGACACTGGGTATGTATTAAAGATCATTAGTACAATATATAACAAATTTTTATAAATAACTTCTGTCCATTATCAACAAATTTATTTAAGTATTTTTTTTAGGAAAACATCCTATTTTGGATTTTGACAACGAGAAAAGGCTAGTCAAGCATATTCTCAAACTTGGTGATGCAGGATTTCCCCCAAATAGACAAGCCATACGCATGTTGGCTTATCAATTTGCTGAAAAGCTAGAGCTAAAACATAATTTTGACCACGAAAACGAAATGGCTGGAGGTGCGTGGTTCAAAAGTTTTATTGAACGAAATCCGGAGCTATCTATCAGACAAGCTGAAGGCTTCTCCATGGCTAGAGCTAAAGGTCTTAGTAGAGAAGAAATAAAAAACTTCTATGATCTTCTGATCAAAGTTCTGACTGAAAATGATCTGTTGGATAAACCAGAAAAGATCTACAACATGGATGAATCCGGCATTCAATTAAATAATAAACCCGGAAAAGTTATAGCAAAAAAAGGAGCAAAAGTTGTCAATTCAGTCACATCTGCCGAGAAAGGTGAAACCATGACAATCGTTGGCTGTTGCAATGCAATTGGTAATTTCCTTCTACCAGCTTTAATAATAAAAGGTGTTAATAAAAAACCTGAATTTGAAGATGGACTTCCAATGGGCTCAAAAGTCTTCATGAACAAAAAGTCAGCTTATATGAACGCTGAGCTTTTCTATAAATGGTTAACAGAACATTTTATAACTATGAAGCCTCATGGTAAGGTTCTGCTGATTTTAGACGGTCACTCATCACACTCAACTGCACCGGATATGTTGCAAGCTGCTGCTGATAATGATATAATTTTACTGTGTTTACCTAGTCACACAACTTCAGCATTACAGCCTTTGGACAGAGCAGTATTTGGGCCCTTTAAAACCTATTTCAACCATGAAACCAATCAATTTATGCGCTTGAATCCAAATAAAGAGATCAGCCGTTACAATGCTGGAAGACTTATACATAATGCTTGGATTCGCGCTGCTACCTCTGCAAATGCTCTTGGTGGCTTTAGAGGTAGTGGTATTTACCCCGTTGACCCGAATGCTTTGCCAGATACTACATTTCTGATATCAGATATGACACTGAGTAGTGAAAATCCTGGCACTTCTCGTGCACTTGATCAAGTTGTATCTCTGCCTCAGATTTCCAATTCTGCAGTTTGCCAACTGGAGTTGAACAATCCGAGAAAAAACATATCAGAACACGAACAAAATAAGACACCGCCAAATTCAATACGTACTCCAATTGACAGAGAATCTCCTAGTCTCTTGCTCGATTCTAAAATTTTGGAAGATATTAGTCTTGTTGACATTGGTGATTTTACAATTGCAGAGATTTTAGGGAATGATGAAGAACTAGAAACACCTTCGAAAATTCTGATAGATGCATCACCTATTCCAAAAATTCCTTTGACCATTGCTAGTGAAACAATCGGCAGATATTTTGAATTCTAAAGAAAATATAAAACCCAAGAAGGATATGGCTGAGAGAAAGCAAAAACAATTCAAAACTAAGTTAGACAAGAAAAAGACGACTGAAATTATCACAAAACTTAAGAAAGCTAAAAAAAAAACTACCAATACAGACTCCAAAAATATAAATAAAAGACAAAATGAAACAAATTCTTCTAGCAAAAATAACGATGACAATCTAGCTGACTCGTGTGATAAAGAAAACGATAATTATTTAAAGATAAATCAAGATCAAATATCACTAAAAAGACAAATTATTTACAGTTCAAGCAGTGAAGATGAAAATAATCTATCTAACTATAAAATTAAAGGAAAGAAAACTAAAGGTTTGCCTGTAAAAAGAACTAAAAGAGATAGACAGGATAACGCCAAAGATACAAACAAAGATAACTGCATTGAATGTTTTGAAAACTATAAAAATACGAAGTCGCAATCCGACTGGATTCAATGTGTAATATGTCAGAACTGGCTACATGAAACCTGTACACTTTTCAAAAATTATTGCGCAAGATGTGGAAAAATAAAAATACAATCTGACTAAATTACAATTAAATTGGAATAACGAATAATTATTGATAATTAGAGAATTAGAATAGATGATTAGAATAGATAGTTAAAAACAGAATAAGGGAGAGAATAAATAAGACATTGAAAATTAGAAGTGAATTATTGCGTTCTTTTCAATATTAAAATGTATAATTGTGCAATATGGATGTTGGCGTTTATAATATTAATGTTTTACAATAACAATTTATTAAGAATTGTAATTTTGTTGTAAAATTTAACTTAAAAATATGAATATGGATGGTGAGACTTAAGAATTGATATTATATATATATGATATAGTTAAACAAACGTTTTAAAATTTTAATTATGATTACCTATTTGTGTGATATTAGAATTATTTTTCAATAAAAGCAATTAAAAGATTTAAAAAAACACTATATATTTTTTGTTATTATAACTCATGTTTGTTGGAAACAATTATTGTTTTAAAATTTGAATGTTTTCTATGTTTCGGTTAAAATTGGTTTCGGTTTTTCGTTTACTCGGTATAAAGGGCACCTATCCTGCTCTGCAGGCATCTATCCTCCTCAGTATTTTCATAGTGGGGCAACTATCCATATAGGTAGGCCTCCTCAATATCCTCTCCAATAGTCCAATAATCCAATAGGTATCCTCAAAATTAATGTTTCACTAAAAGCTATTTTTTGCAAAATCTGTATTTAATTTGTTCAAAAAAAATAAAAGTTATTCATCACAAAGGATTGAACTATCTAAATAAGTACAAACTATTCCTATAAAATGTATTTTCATTTAATTAGGAGGCTATTTAAAAAAATGGGGCATCTATCCCGGTTGTACCCTAGACAAATTACAAAGATTTCTTTATTTGAGTAGTTAAACTTCACGCGTTATTCAGCAAACTCCCAAACACAGACGCTAAACAAGGCAAAATAAGTCTTGAATATTTTATGTGTTTGCCTGACTCGTGCCCCTGCTTCTTGTGAACTAACTAATATTCAACCCCTTGATTTGGACGTTACGAGGTGTCACGGAACCTATCTGCTATCGTCTCATTAATGTTTCATTCTTTGTTTGTTTGGCTAAAAGTTTTAAACTTACACGCGTTTTATCAGTACTAGTTTTTTAAACAAGAGAAACATAAAAAAATACTAATAGAATCATGTCACTATCGTCACATCCAAAAAATTGGGTATTATAGAGGCCGTTTCTTCGGCAACGGGGCCTGAGATACCTACTCGTAAGATAAGTTGCAGATGGAATCCCGTGAATCTAATAGTTTCAAAAACATTACTCTTTCTTGATTTTAGGATGAATAACAAGACGAGCAGTACCACAAAACTTGTGATTGAACTTCATCTAAGGTACACACTACATATACCAACAAAACTGTTAAGGACTTACTAAATAGTAAGAGTCAAAACTTATCATTTTAAGTATTTATTTAATGAGGCATATTTACAGAATAAACACAAACATTCACATACATTAATTACTACTTTGTACTTGTGCTACTATTTTTAAAAATATGCACGACATTCACATAGGACAACGTAAAAATCTTATACACTTGATTACGAGATCAAAAGACTATAATAAATTATATTATATTAAATTAATATTTTATTCTTAGATATACAACAAAATTAAACAGCAAAAGATCTGTAACATCTGATCATTTCATATTACACCAAATACACTGAACATCATAGATAATCCTAATAGAGACTACCATAATTTGGTTAGTCATGAGTGAGAAGCGTCGGGACAGGGTTCACTTGAGTCACAATATGCAAAAAAGTAACTTTACAAAAAAAAACATAATTACGAAATAACATCAACAAAACTCAGAACACCCTAAAATATTTCTATCTGTATTTAAATATTTATTTCCGACCATGACATTGCGTTGTCAACAAACACCCAAATATTTTTTGTCACTACCTGAGTCCCGAGTCTCGAGGGGCGCGCCGGAGTGGGACACGGGCACACGTCTGTTCACGTCCTAATAAATCAACGGGACAGCCGTCATTCCAGTGGATTAGGCACGTCTCTATTCTTCCCTTTGCGTCACTTTTTACGTCATACGCCTTTCCTATAACTCTATCACGGGCTTATAACAATATTCTTTATTATTATTGGGTGTTAAAAATTATGACAAAACGATTCCATTGTGGTTTGACTATTACGAGTATAGCGTTTTTAAGACACTGATTAATGCCAATAAAAGTAAAAAGACGAATAAAGTATTCGTTCTACTTGCTTTTTAAATTTATCGTAGTTTCATGTATAAATATAAATATAATTTCGGTTAACAAATACTATATACACTACTAAATGTGCAAATGAAGGTAAGTAGTGCCGTTAAGGTAACTATAATCACACAACTTTTAAAGAAATAATTTTGTTGAAAAGTTCCACTTCTCTCAGCCATTAGAAAATATATTAGTATTCACTATAATTAATGTTGTAAAATTGTGATTCTGGTAATCACAATGTAATGTTTGAATAGGTTTAATGTTTTGATAGGTTTTACTTTTACTCATTTACCTTTTTAACACCGGAACAAAAAAAAAGTCCTTTAATGAAGTTCTTGGAGAAAGTTTCAAAAAAAGATTTCTTGTACAGTTATATAGTTTCGTAATTCGGATAGAAAAGTAAGTTCATGGTTTATTTTACACATAATTTGGGATGTTGCACAGTATCAGGGGAGCGTAAAATGAAGGCCACACAGGACAAACAAATCGATGGGGGTGACGTTTTTTGTGAAGATTGCGGCGCGAGATAGTGATGGCAGGGTGGTCTGACACGCATTGTACCACTTCACCCAAAACACTCACTTTTTATATGCAAGAACTCAAAATTAATCTACTCGTCTGTTTTTAGCGATTGAGCAAATATTTGAGTTCAACATAAAACTGCAACAAAAAATGAACACCTGCGATAGAGAATCCTTAAGCCACATGACATTTTACATAAGTATGCATGTTGTCAAGCTTTTATTATGGGTTTTATTCTAAGGAACTCTTTGACCTGATGCTTGCTGCATGTATTCTCCTATACTATGTACAAATAAGTGCATATCTCGCAAAAACACATTGGCCACCCCTCGTCAGGCTACTCAGCCTCACATGCTTCGGCACAAAAGGGCCGGCTTGACCGCAGAGATACCTCGGTGTTACAGAAAACTAGTGTTTATTTAAAACCTTGTATATGGCGTTACTTTTCACCGAGTGAGGTTACCTTAGACCAAACCACACTGATCTGATTGCTCGTTTGTGCCCTCATACCGTAAAAAAATGTCAAACCTCCTGTGAGCTTCCCAATTAGCGTATTTGCACTATACGTAAGAATTGTGTAAATTTTTAAAGGATCGTCAAAATCGTTTAAGTTCTCAGAAATTACAAATTTCTCAGGGCAATGATGACCGCTTACCATCAGCCGATTCGTATTTTGCCACCAACATGGTGTAAAAAAAATTTCTCATAGCAGCCAAGTCGTTTTTTTAAATGAAAATCACAAACGCGTTAGTTGCTTGACCAAAATTATCCGGTGCTTAAGCATACACTTCAGGATTCTTACACGAGCTTGTAACTCATATAATAAAGACTTTCGTCCACGTAATGTCCCTGATATCATCAGCCATACTGCATGGTACTCGGCCATGCTTCATGTTTTTTATTCCCATAAATTCATGCTTTTTCGTAAACATTTCGATGTACCGCTTTAAATAATAAGTACTACAGTGTTTTAAATTTCGTACTAATGCAAGTTGTGTAAGAGTAATTTGTGGGCTTGGCCGATTGCTATCAATATAAGGCTTGTGTAATTGTGTCACTAATACGAGCATAATAATTGTAAACATGGTACGATATACAGGTTGGATGACACATTATGCGTAACAAGACTAGGAACAAGTGACAAGTGAATAGTGTATGATAGGCGGTGTCACGTCCTGCGGCGATTGTATCCCTGACGCGGTCTCTCTGAGCGCAACATCTTACACGAAATGGGTCAATTAAGACGTGGGAGTGGAGCCATACGTGACCGTAACGCCTGATCGCCGTCCATGATATGACGCTGTGCTACGTTTCACGCCTTTAGTATCGTAAACTGCTGCTTGACACGATCTCGTATCTGTTTCACTTGTATGTGAGTGAGATAAAAACTACAACTTGCGCATGTATACTTCGACTACATTTAAGCGATTTCTTTGGGGTGGTTAAATACTACACTCAATCACTTGTCGTCCATTAATTTCCCTATTCGAATAAAGGCCCTCTACGGTTAATAAGACTGGGCGTGAACCCCATTCCTCTGCCTACCGGAAATCATAAAGACAATGTGAGTTACCACCCTTTTCAAAGTGATCTGTACTTTCATAAGCAAAGTTTAGAAACTGCTAATTTTACATTGCCAAATGCTTAACTTTTTTGTGGTGCAGTTTAGTTTTTTAACCACAGCGTTTCCTTAGTAGCAACAATTAAGGTAGTATTCCGTGGGAAACTGTTCCGCGGTAACAGTGCAACAAAACATTTAGTCGGTCGGCATGAGCGTGAGCGCGGTGGAACGAACCGAGACGCATGCCCAGCTTGGTGACAGTTCCGCGCGACCTCAGCGCCTACTACACCGAGGTCACCTCTTCGTTTCAAACTATTGTAACCAACAATACTTTTTAAAAAAAAACAATTTTAATTTAGACTCCAGTAAACATAGTAAGCCTGACTGATGAATCTGATTAAGTTTTTTTTTTTTTAAATAAACATCTCCCGCACTAGTAATATGTTCTGTGTCACCCCGGGACTTTATAAACATTACGTGTATCAGTCTCGAAGAACACCTAGACACAGAATAACAATTTGTGGATCACACAAAGTGTTATGCCGTATAGGGTTTGAACCTACAACACTGAGCGTAGTAGGAAACGATGAGGTGACCGCTTTAACCACTACGCTTAACCAATGCAGTTATCATTTGACCTAAGTATATATCGGGCTGTACATACGCCAAACTTAATAGTTCTAACAGTAAGTTACTAAAATAGGTAGTATACATTCACTCTCCAATCATACTAAGCTCATAGTACATAAATACTCATTATACGTACTTATGTATTTATGTGGTAGTACTCTTTTCGTAATCGTTGCGTGTTAAACTCTTCATGTTTAGGTACACACATAAAATTTTGTTAAAACATTTGTTACATATAATTTCAGGTCATATTGAACACAAAACCTGATTTTATAATAGAAAAAAATATAGTGCAGATATAACATGTAATATTCATTAATCCTATCCAACTAACATAAATGTGAAAAATTTTTAAGAACGATGTATGAATGTTTGTTACCCTTTTATGCAAAAACTACTGAACGGATTTAGATGAAACTTTACAATAGAATAAACTGTAATATTAATAGACTGTAACACAATTTCTTAAGATTTTGTATAATTTAGACATAATATAATTAGTCCATCGGCAAAATATGTACCGTTGAGAACCATCTAGACATGCGCTGCCCAAATCGTTGGAGTTACAGGACAATAATATACCGTGGGATTGTTTGTGTAGAAGAAGAAGTATATTCTAATAAGTAACTTGTAAACGTAAAAATAAACACAATCGTTTTCTTATGAAAATTGATACATCTATTGCTTTCAGTACATTATGTAGATAAACTTTGTTATTTGCTGCAGTAATCTCCATGTCAAATTTTATTACAATCTACTGATTGTAATAAATTTGACATGGAGACACTGTGATTTTTGAGGGAAGACATAGACACGCGGGCAGAGCCTCTGGCAAAAGCTAGTATAATATAAATGCATTAAAAAATACAACATCTGTCAATAGGTTTAAGGGATTTGGCATATCTGACTTGCCCTAAATGCAACCAAATAAAAATTCACGACTTTTTGTTGAAATTCCATAAAACAGGTAGGTACACGTTCTGGTTATATATTATATTCTAAGATTGTATGTATATTTTATAGTTAATTTGGGATTGAGAAGTGACATCGTCGTCGAGACCAAGACATAAAAAAGCGATCCTTGTTACGTTATACTTATCCAACAACAGATTATTGAGTGCTAAAATAGCTATTGTAAAGTAACAATATCTGTCAAATGCTTATTGCTTAGTCACAGTAGTGACAATAACGAATCTGCGACAAATACAGTTGTTCCCGTCGGCCATGGTGCGTTCGTGAGCCGCGATTGTCACGCCACCACGCCGCTTAGCAAGACTTTTTATCACCTCTTGGTGAGTTATGCCGTGTTACACTCAACGACCCTTTATATCATGCTCTCGATTATTGTAGTTTTACTTTATTTTTACAGGAATATAAACCCACAATATAATATTGAAAGACTGTTTAGGCATGACGAGAAACGCAATCTTAAATTTCTAATACTTTATAGAAGTTCTGAGGTCGAATTCTTGTGTTTAGCTGACATAAACACACGTGTATACATCCCAGAAAGTCAATTCTGATAGTAAAAATTCGTGAGAAATGCAATTTCGAACTAACCTCAATCTCATTAAGCTAAGTGTTAACTTTATGGGACAGTAGTTAAGTACCTAGTAGTTAATTCACTTAGTCTATTTTCTATGCAGTTAAATTTTTTCACGTTTGATACCTGAGATCTCTGTCATTTATAAACAGATTTAGGACTTTGTTTTTCAATTTGGTTGGACATACTTCTTTATTAATACAAATTTAAAATTTAATTTGGTTTAAAAAAGTACCACTGAAGTAAAAGTGAAGGATACAGTTTATTACAATTCATGTTGATGTGGGTACACTTAAAACGGTGACATCATTAATTCTAAAGGATAATAAAGCTGGAAATGAAATTAAATATAAATCTTGGAGCACATTTATAATAGAAAGCTACTGATAATATTTTTATGTTTTATACTATCAGCAACAGCTTTCGTGAATTCAGATCATACAGACACATACAGAATTCAGATCGGTGCATACTTTAATTGCAAGTACCATGAAAGAATCGTGTCAAACACGGGTATTTAATAAAACACAGTTTGTCAAATCAGAGCTGTATACGATTTGTAAAATATTTACGTGGATATAATGATATCCGATGAGCGAGACGGCACGTAGTTCCGGCAGCTAGTGGCGGGCGCAGGTGATGCTGCGGTCGCGCTTCGGTGGTATGCTCCAACACCTGCGCTCTACGCATCGATAACATTGATCGCAAGTAATCATCACAAACTCGATAATTTGATAGCGTTTGTCAAAATGTACTGTCAAATATGTAAGTAGTTGATATTAGAATGTGAAGTAATAGGTTAAATCATACATTCACTTTATAGAAACAACATTTCATACGTTACATATCAGGTTTAAATTATTTATTGCCGTAGTAAATTTATGTTTTCAACACTGAGTTTCGAATTTGAACTCAAATGACTCTAGATAATTATATAAAGGAACACGTCGCAGGTTTATTGACAAGATTTGTGGTATATACACAGTGTTTATATTTTTTTTATAATATCAGTTTCAATAACGTACCTTATGAATTTACTCTTAGATGTAAATCTGTAATTTTTTATTCATACTTAACTTTTAAGTGAAATTTGGTCTGCCACATTAAGTTTCATAACAGACCATTTTAAATAAATATTTTTTTTTAATATACATAAGATCCTGCACTACGTCATCTTTGTGTAACTTCAAGGGTTTACCATAGGCAGCGGACGCCAAAATAACTCTCAGAGGCCAAATTTTTTTGCAACTTCATTGACATGTATCGTTATATTACGACCAAAATCACATAAAATCATTACAAGTTGTAGCCTTTATACTATTCTGATGTATAACGTATATTACTGTAAAGTTTTATCCAAATCCGTCCACTACTTTTTTCGTGAAAGAGTAACAAACATCCATACTCATAAACTTCCGCATTTATAACATTACTAAGATGAGTAAGTAAAGTTTCATACACTAAAGTGTAACAAAAACCTTTAACATCCTTTCAGTTACTAATATTGAAAGGAACAACGCAGACAATTTTCTTTAAACAAAATTATTTGCATAACAGAAGTTTGAGTTGCCCTACGGTCGGTTCGTACAGGAAGCTTGGCCCTCGTAACTGGGCGGCAGTGGGCCGTGCGTCCGGTCGACTCGTCGAGTCGCTTCACTCGAGTCCGCGACTAGATGGACTTCCGCCTTTTAACTGTTCTTAGCAAAGTCAGGACCATTTCATTTATTTATTTAATGTACAGAACAATCTCGTAAATTACTCTGATTTATTATATTTTTGGCCATTGTAGAACGGCTCATAATTTCCCGAAACCTGTTGAAATACGCCTCCATAATAATTTACATTTTCTGCTTTTATTTTGTAGGGCATATAACGCTGCGTAAACTAAAGTATTTTAGTTCACAATGAATAAAAAATCTATTTCCTTTAACATGTGCCAGACTTAAAACTTTAAGTACTTTATTATGTTTAATTTAATAAGTTTTCAACACCCAGTCGCTACTTTTTGTAATTATAGGTATGAATTAAATATGGACAGTTTTTCCTAACTAATTTTAGGAACAAATCTTAAAAAAATAGAAAATATGCTTAGACATTAGTCCTAATCGTAGGTATAGACGGCATTTTGTGTAATTAGTACGTTTAATAATTTATTAAATTACTCTAATCTATGATATTAATATTGAACAGAACATCAAACTACAAACTAATTCAAAACTTGTACCAGTGAGCGACTGCACATTTAAACAACTACAATAGACGTACGACCGGCAGGAAATGCCAAGGAAGCCAAGATGAGGATCGAAACTATCACGCACAATAGCAATAACAAACAAAGGAATCGCTAAGACAAGCCAAAACAAAACATAACACCATTCTAAACATCTTCAGAATTTGCTAATTACATGTTTACGTTAAAACATGATCAATTGTTAATTATCTAATACCAAATTAAGTAATCGGTTACAGCTACACTCCTCTGTTATTCAATGACACACTACCTTCACTATTAAAATTGTGATGATAAAAAGCACCGACACAAAATACTCAATTTAACACCATCCATTTAAATCTTGGTAAAATAGGCATGAAAAAAATTGAGGAAGTAGCTCTGATTGCCACACAGACTATATAATAGCTTGCTAATCGAAACCTGACAACATTTAAATTGATCCACATTGGGGGTGAAAGGTGATTAGCTGCGCACGCGCCGATGAAGTCGTCACTAGTCGATCACCTGCCCGATGATTGTTTATACCACATACACCTGGCTGAGAGATTTGCGGTTACCGAACCAA
This sequence comes from Hypercompe scribonia, assembly GCA_949316085.1. Taxonomy (NCBI): domain Eukaryota; kingdom Metazoa; phylum Arthropoda; class Insecta; order Lepidoptera; family Erebidae; genus Hypercompe; species Hypercompe scribonia. The sequence goes on along the minus strand of OX438971.1, from coordinate 11,859,545 downwards.
GATACTCTTTGATTACTTGTTACTAACAACCAATTTGAATTCCGTAACTATGAAATTGTATGAAATCCAATTCAATGGACAAATTTTGTGGTATTGTATTCGTCATGTACCCAAGGTGGGTCTATGAGATGTTGTAATTTTCGTTTACGTAAAGGCTTAAGGTAAACTTAACTGTATTAAGGTCATTCAAATTCATTCAATAACTCAATATTTAGTTATCTAGTATATTGTACTGTATGGTACAACACGTAACTCCGAACGAAATTTCTTGACCTTTGAAACAAAAACTATTGTTGAAGCGTCTACTGATCAGATTTTCGCTAATTGTTTGTATCAGACGTATTACTAACTCTAAGTATCATTCACGGTGCGATTCATGCCATTTCTTACATTGACTATCGATCAAAACTACTCCATTTTACTATTGAGACATTTAGGACTGGTAAAATTTAAAAGTTCTCACGAACTATGACTCACATCTCTAATGTAATCAAAAGCAACATCATTTTAAACCAGTCTCCCATTCTACGAACTAACGGGTCCAAACGTACCTAATTATTATTTCATACTTCTTATTAATTGTAAGTAATACAATAACTTAGTTTCAAAATAAATAAAAAATGCAATCAACATAGGAAATATTTGATGAGTTATAAATATGAATACGTGAATGCAAAGGAAACGTGACCTGTTCGTTTGGTGACACCACAGCACCACGAATCACGGTAATTACGCGTCAAATCTGTTCATCTGTCCTCATAAAGTCCGCTCTGAATGTCTTTGTGATGATGTCTGTCGTAACGAGGCATGGGCACATACACATACACATCCAAATATATTATTACATATTACACACCTCCCATTAAAACCGCAACATTATGGAGCTCTCCAAATCGTACTTTGCCCCTGGCTACATTTACTTGAATATTCGTAACATTGAACGGCTGCTGGATTTCTAAAGATCTTGTAATTCACTTTTTAATTTAACACTGGATAATTTAACCTTCCCTCCTTCTAATTTAATATAGCCTCCTTAGCTAAGATGCAAGTGTTGCGAGTCGATTCTCTTACTACAATCGCTGGCACATCTATTCTCTTTTATTATTGCTTAATATTTTGTTTTAACTACGTGACTTAGCGTTTAGAGGCGTCATTCTTATACATTTGTTAGTTGTCTAATAACGTTTACATTTCTAACGTCAAATTTTGATCATATTTTTTACAATCTCAACGTTCTGTTCTTGTTCAACCATATTCCCGTATTCGTGCCCGTTACACAAATGTGTGTAAAGTCCTTTGTTGTAGGTAAGGGAATTATAAGTATTCCTAGTGCGGAAATTTCTTTTTAAAAGCAATGAATTGTATATGTTTAAAATATATACTTAATTGCAATATGATTGCATTTACTATTAAGTTGAAATAGAATCTTCTCAAACAAACACTCATCTATTTTAAATTTCGATATTTGCTACAAAAAGTGAAGCGATTGAATTAAAACGGATGAGCATCCTTCTCTTGGGTGGTCAGACCGTTGCAGTTCATTTCACGCATTTTAGTTCATTTTACCATTACGGACCTCTTTTATAAACTATTCATTACAAGCTTTATCACTTAATAATTATTAATATTTTTAACATTGAATAGATTCTGCAAACCTATTGGTTAATTTGAGTATTACCAATTTTTTGTTCTACTTTCTTCAATATAGGCTTTATTCAAGAATGCCGTCTATTCTAATATGAGTAGGTGTATAGAGTCATCTTCCTAGCCTTTATTATTGCCAAGATTATTTTGGGTCGACTCCTATTTCAACTAGATTTACCTGATTAACGATTTCTGCACGGAGCGACTGGTATCGGACCTTCGCAACCCTGAGAGCGTACTGAATTCGAAGATTAAACTAGTTGTCACTACATTTGAGGGCATTTGATTGCCGAACAACTATGGCATTGATGCTGATGATCGGGAACTGGGACCCACGGACTGTCCAATATCCTATTATCAAGAATTTTTGTAAGAAAAATCTAACAACACTTTTGGCCTGATTTGGGAATTGAACCCGTAATCTCTGGATTGGCAATTGCATACGTTAACTACTAGACCAACGAGGTAGTCAAATACCTAATTAGTCCTTGATCAAGTAGTCACCTTAAATTTCTATGATATATTGTTTAATCTAGCCCATGTTGTACTATCGCTTCTTGTTAGGTTATTCATCAGTACGTTTCCCTCTGTAGATATCATAAACATAGTAAAGTTTGTATAATATACTATGTTACATATAACGCCCCTCTGTTCTGCGCCACTTACAGGTTGACAAGAAGAGAATGACACATGAATTAAATCCGCAATGTACAAAATAACAGAAGTGGATACTATAAAGGTAGTAGCTAGGCCAGTGTTCACTAAGATCCGTTTGTGATAAGTTGTTTCAACATTTGAAGAGGTCTTGGATGTCGACTGGGTGCTCACGTGGGTGCAACGGGCGGATCGCGAGACCGCCCAACGCTACGCCCATCGCGCCACGCCCTGTTGCATCTCTACAAACCCATTTATAATCATTTATACGAAATAGTCTAGGTATATAAGTATAATAGTACTATTATTTTATAGTGAATTTTAGGATGGTGATCACATAAGTATGGGGTATAGACAATCATTGTACGACTTGTAGCATATACTGTTGTAAAACAACGACTACAGGTTTGTAAACTTTTGCGTTTTAAGAATGCTACGTACGCAAATTAGATTTTTAATAAATTAAAAACCCTTAGTGTTTCCTTACTCAAAAATCCTTACATTATTTTGACGGGAGATGGTTAGTGTTTAACGAACCTAACTGCTGATATAGAGGTCCTTGGTTTAATTCCTACCCAAGATAAATATTATGTGATGAGCAGTCATTTGTCCTGTGTTTGGGTAAACATTTTTTATGGGTAATATGTAAAAACATTTGTATTTAGAAACATACGAATATGTTGACACAGGTTAACGATATACATGTTGTGTAACAAAGTTTCCCGGAACATTGATAAGTATAACACTTGAGATAGATTTTTATTTATACTTTCACATAAAAATCAATGTGTAAATAGACATATTATCTAATAGATACAAACATTTGCAAGTAGCAAGAGACAAAACCAGGTTTGCAAAAGCTAAACTATACATTTTTATAACATAATTGAAATTTTATAGAAAATATAATGTAAATATTAATCCATCAATATGCATATAATATGATAGATGATACTTATTTCTGGAAGTCAATCTTTGACAGATATTTTTAAACGTCGGACTTTATAGCTAAAAGCTAAAAGACTCTGGGAAGCAATGCCGAAACAAACCATAGTGATGTCTTCTTTTTTAAATCCATGAACATTGATTAAATAAAAACTAAGCGAGTGAAGTATTGGGTCTAGCTTGGCCTTTTGCAAAAAAAAAACATAGTTTTAAGTCGGTCTGTCCATACAGACAGCATATGAACCCCAGCCATCATGTCATTTAACCAGCATTAGTCACGATTAACGACCTGAAGCTCGACACTATCGCCAGCAGGTCATTTGGATAGGCCGTGGAAACACTCAAACCACCAGAACGATACTAAATATGAACTCATATTACAAGCCTAGTCTATACTCATCTTTACATATATAAAAAAAATACTATTACAATTCTTAAATTTATTAACACTTAGTTCTTGAAATTCACTTGGAATTTTGTTGTATAATCGCAAACTCAGACATCAAAAATTTGTATTTCGTATCGTTGCTAACATAAGTTTATCTTTGTTTCTAGTGTTGATATTACGAATTTCGCTGAACTTTGTGAATAAATGAATATTCTTCGTTACATACTTGTACACATAAATTTTCATAGATATATTGACAGGCCACGGAGATTATAAATTGCGCGAATGACCTCTTTTGCAACACTGCAACATTCAAAGTATCTTACTTTATATGAAATATTTTTATATATTTATATTATATACAATATCTCTTTTTAAATTCTGTAATACAGGCTACCGTTTTCACGATAACCTGTTCATTTAATGTGAACCTTTTTCCTCCTAGCTAGGTTTTTGTATTGGAGAATAAAAAAGGTACATATAGTGTTTCAATTGGGATGGGTAAGTTGAGTGCGGAAGTAATTCATAGCGTAAGCCCTGTAATGTTGTCGCTACAATCAGAGATGAATGCACTGATACATTATCATTGTGAAAGATTGCCTTTTTCTTTGATGAATGGGTCCGTATCTTCTTCAACTTCTTATCAAATTCATCTAATAATTCATTGTAGTATGTCCCGTAATCGTTTTTCCTTTCTGTAATAATCAATCAGACTTATTTCTTTAGAATGGCAAAATATCGTGGCCATAACTTTTCCGGTCGAGGGTACTGTTTTTGCCTTCTTCGGAGCAAATTTACCCGGTAAAATCCATTGCTTTGATTGCCTAGTCATCTCTGGTCTGTAGTAATGTATTCAGGTGTCATCAACGATGACCACTCAACGTGAAAATTCCGGTGTACTTTATTTAAAACATTTTAAATATTGCTTCGACAATGGTATTAGTAACTGCTTGTTATCTAGTGCTAACAATTACAGTAACCACTGTGCCAATACCTTTCTCACATCTATTTTATCATCTAAACTTTTAAATGTCTTTCCTTACATGACGCCTACGGTCTCAGCTACTTCGCCCATTTTCGTTAGGCGGGAATGATATCATGGATCATTTCGACAATATCTTCGCTAATTTTGTCTGGCGAGCATCCTTGCCGCTCTACTTTGAATACATTTTTATAATGATGCTTAAACTCGTTGAACCAATACTTAAAAATAGTCATAGACGGTGAGGGGCAACAGCATCCAACTTACTTTTTGTTTCATCGCATTTTTCCATCCAAAAACAAAAAATATATTAAGGATTGAAATTACTCTTTACCCATTTTATCAAGAAACACCAGATATGAAAGATACAAACAGCTCTTAAAAAACAAATCAAAAAAATTACCTCAAATTAAGCACAATGGCATTGAATAGACTAACGCCAACTGTCATCAAAAAAAGGGGGCTTATTGTAATATTCTATGCTCACTACCTTGTATCATTAAAGAACATGTTAACTTCCTACATACCACTATTTGATGTTCTTGAGATCACACGAAAACTAACAGCTGCACAAATTTCAATGCCTACTACGAGGTTCCCTGATATATCCTTTAATACAGAAGCATTGCTCCTTCGGAATGCACTACCACTCACTTTCAGATTAGCTGAGAAACTAACATTATTTGAAAAATGCATAAGGAATATAACCTGCTACATTAAATTTGAATTACGTTCATGATTATACTATGTGTATGTCATTAAATTTAATCTGCTTGCTTTATAACTACATATAATGTATGTATTTATTTATAAATGTAACAAATATCGTATTTATTTATACAAAAAAATTTTTTTTTTTATGCAATCCACTCATAGAGTCCTAAGAGATGTCACGAATATTTACTATTCAGTAATCGACTATTTGGCAATACTTTTCATTATTTGGTGTTCGAATTATATTTTCGGTCTATTTGGATAGTGAAAAAAATGGATGCTCAATGTTCTTCACAAAGATTTTTATTTTACCAAAAATTTACCATGTACATACTTAAATCTATTAGTGATAAGTTACATACACAGAGTTTCTAGTAATGGTTTTGTAGTACTCAATTTTACGAATAGATTTTACTATAAAATACGAAATCCCACACTTAACTATTTTTAAGATATTTGACGTGTATAATTTTTTATAAAAGTTGTAAAAATATTGACTTTTTTTAAAAATCATCATTTTTTTATCTGATTTTGTAACGTTGAATATGCCTTTGTTATTCCTATGACATAAATTGTACTTAATCTAATAATGACAGCAATGACCACATAGAAAAAAGATTGTAAAAAAATGTAAAAAAAAATATACTTGAGAAATATATAGTTAAAAAATTTATATGAAAACTTAGCCATAGACCTATAGAAAAGCATGTGTCGTCAGTTATCTGACAAGGTAATTATATATTGTAAGATAGCCAATACATCGAAAAAAAAAAATAAATAACCGAGAGTATGTAGAATTGGTATATAACCTATAATTTGTGCTTTTAATACTGTCGAAGACCGCTCATACTAATGAAGAATATGCCAATAATTCTGATTTGCTACTGATGTTTCCAATGTGTATTTGTACAAGTTCCTGGATGAATTAGTGTAGTAGCTACGTAGGTTGAAGGTTAAACACATTGCAAAGATAAACAATCCTTGTCAGGTCAGTCTATGGATGAATGACCATTCTTAACGTATTGAAATCCGTCTGTGATTCGGAGAGCACGTTAAGCCGTCGGTCCTGGTTGCCATACGAATATCTTTGGCAATCTTGGAAAGATCATCTTTTTCCTCTAATGTTTGACAAGCTTTTTTTATCCGGGACCGTCCGATAATAAAGCCTTTCTACATAACTTTGATTTCGCCTAGTTCTTGGGTTGCGGAATTCTGTTGACAGTTGCTCACCGTTAAAAATTAAATTCAACCGTCTCATGTTTAACTTAAAGCCAAAGTCGCTTCAGCCAAAAGACTCACCGAATATTCGTTATTTGGCTAAGACAGCATTCGTGGCATCTTTCTATATTTAAAATCTACTTCTTTTAGTCTTCATCCCATTAATTCTCATCCTATTACAGCATTTCTTTAACTTATATTAGATTTTGTCCAAATTCATACTATACTTCTGTTATTAATTGATTCCATTTTATTTACATCAATAGACTGATTTAATGGCTAATGAGTTTCGAGTTGCAAGTGCTAACACACAAACACGTGATCAGTAGCACTCAATCCCCATTAGGTAACTCGTCAACTCGCTTGCCTCCTCGTTGTCCAATCATAGTGGAAATATTATAAACTATCTAACCAGCACAACATCGTCTGCATCTCCCATTGACCGTAGTGAGATATTATACAGCGTTACCAAATTTATTTATTATAAAAAACGGTTTTAGCGATAGGTCGTTACAACCTTTAAAGATAGAAATTTGCTCCCGCAGACTCTTGTTTAATACTTTAAAGAAGAAAAATTCTGCTATTTTTGCGAAACTTAAATCGTTTAAGCAACGCACGCAATAAAAGCTATCAAAAGGATAATCCCCTGTTCCCATGTTTGCGATATTTTTAGTGGTACTGCGCTCCTATTAGTCGTAGTGTAACTATGTATAGCTTATATCCGTCCTCGGTAAATGGGCTGTCTAACACTGAAAGAATTTTTGAAATCAGACCAGTTATTTCTGGGACGTTCAACAAAATATTTGAACAAACAAATTCTTCAGTTTTATAAAATTACTATAGATTTATTTATTTATTTAAACCAGATGCACATGTTATACAATGGCGAACTTAATCCTAAAAGGTGTTCTTTCCTAGTCAACCTTTAGGTGATGTAGAAATATGATGTGGTAGGTGCAAAAGTAAAATATAGAAGTTGACATGGTGGACAAAAACAAGTCTTTTAGATAAAAGATGATAATTTATCTAACTAATATACAGAAACTCATTAGCAATGGTGAATAATAGGATGATGATGAACAATTAACGTAATAGTTATATTTATAATTTACATTATAATTTCCATTTCCATTATAATTTACATTTTACTTTTCCTTTTCTTTTTTACTTTCTAATAGACCAGACACTATTCTATACTTTTGTGAATTGTGTTTTCTTTCCATCCAAAAGTTACCTGCAAGAGATTGCCTCTGAGTGATAACATTTGTACTTGTCTTATATTAATTTATATGTTTTAATTAACTGGTGTACAATGAAGCGATATTTCAAGTTGATAAACGATAGAAATTGTCAAATACCTACAAAACATCATAGCGCTGTTGACTGTGAAATGCGTTAGTGAAATTGAGTGAGGGAAATTTTCTCTCAAACACCGTCTGATATGTAAAGTTGATTCCCACTACACTTTTTCTCACTAGAAGTTACTTTGTTACTAAGTTAATTCTATACTTTTCCGTTAGATGTCAGTATTCAATGTTTGGGTTGCCGAAAGCTCCACCCTCATTCAGGAACCTCCCCTAAACTTTGACTTTTCTCCCTTGTCGATAGAGTACGCTACTTTATCGTTCTTCAACCTCTAATCTTTGACAAGTTTTTTTATTCATCATTGGTGTACGTAAACCTAACTCTTTCAAATATAGTTTATAATAATTAATTCCACGTAACTATACATAACAATAAAGATAAAGCAATACAATTTAAATAAAATGATAATAATCAAGTAAATTCAGTTAGTGAAGTGGTGAGATCCACGAGCGGTAAGCAGCAGCGGCGGTAGGCCGCGGCGAGATGAAGGAGCAACTGATATCATCACAAAGTCTTTGCAACACTTTGCCGCCACTGCGCGCCACGCGCCTTACATCAAATAACTGATAAAATAAGTATGCCCATCTTTAATTTCATCTTCTGAGTGCAAAACATTTAATTCTGATTAGTTCTTTTAAATTAATTAATTGCCGATGTAAAGGAATCTAATCCAAATATTACGTTTCCCACGCCACCACCACGGCCGACTTTCTTCGGGTGACAAACTACCCGCTGCGATCTCTTTGTCAAACCACAGCAATTTACTAAGTTTTCCGTACAGGTACTGCTGTGATCATTCAAGCAATATTTTATAGCATAGTCGGCAAGTACTACGTTCCGCTCTTGATCAAACAATATACTTGCAAACGAATGATTGCTCAAGGTGAAAATCGATGTCTGCTTTGATTTCATGGCTTTGCTATCGTAAAGATTGTAAAAATAGTTGTATTGTTAAAATTATTGTGATTTTAGAGAGTAAAATGTGTACTTCTCAATAGCATGATAATGCCGTAGTTATTATTAAAAAATTAAATAATAATTGGAGACGGTGATTATATTGTACAGTTGTTACGCCTTCTTTTATTTAAATTATTAAGCACAAAATTGGTTTAGAATTTCTTCGTGGAAACTCCGCATTCGGGTGTCCAGTATCTCTGTCCATGCATAGTTAAGTGCATCTGTGTCAAGTGTCGACGCAATATCGAAACGTCCCGAGAGGACGAAGGTTGTCGATTTAACTTCTTGGCTGGGCGACGACCGTTCGCATAGCAAACAATCATGAGTCGGTTATGTTCACACCACACCGCAGAGTTGTTCATGCATATATAAAAAGGCTGTTGCGTCGTGTGGACTTGCTCTCTGGAGAACACCGCGTGTCTTGAGATATTACTTCTTTCGCCGCCATGACAACTTTTAGGTAAATATCTGTTATTTTATTTAAAAGTTTCATCAGAAATTGCGATGGAAAAGGTTCTTCTGTTTTAGTAAAGGTAAATTAATTTCTAATTTGTAGAACAAATTATAGGCACTTCCTTTCTACAACTATAAAATTCAAGTGATGAAGCTAAAAGCTATATAATATATATTTATAAGTATTTTGTGCTAAAAAACTGAGGGCTTTTACTTTAGTTTTTAAGCATAAAATACAATATAGTCAGTATTGTCACATGGAGTGATATGCACTTTATGTGATGTGTGTTATGCATTTGAATAAGCGGTAGGTAATATAGGTTTATTTTACACGGGATCTTTTCTTTTCTATTTGTGAAATGCACGGAGACTCTACATAGATACCGTTGAAACCATGTCAAATACCGTATTTATTTCCAACGAGGTAATCATCCCCGCATGAAGAACCTTGGTCTAGCCACCGATCTAGTCTAGATTTTATCAATGTATTTAGGTATCCCTAGGTAATCATATTTTATTTCTAGATAAAGTTACCCTACGTCTTTTTATTCACATTTATTGATTAGTTAAAGCATGAAAGCCCAAGAAACATGTATAATGTTACTTAGGATTCAGACAAAAGTTAGGTAAGATTATGGGGTCACCGAGCGGTAAGGAGGCTAGTGCGTGAGTGCCTACACAACGCTGTGTTGAAGTTTAATTGAACTGAGGTGCCGTCAACAGCGGGGACCCCCTCTAGTATTATCTAATACTCGCGAAATACGCGTAGTATTTTTTAACAACTGACTTTAAATATTAAACAATATCGGAGATGAATCTAAATTATAACTGACATTATTTTTTTTGTAGTGTAGGGGGTAAACAAGTCACTTGCTGGTAAGTGGCTACCTTCGCCCATGCATAACGTCGTGCAACTCAAGAGTCACAGAGTGAGAGTGAGTCGGTGGGAGAAAAGTACTTTTCACTTTTACTGGGTGAAAAGTAACGAAAAGCACCGTGTTCAATGTACGACGTCGTGATGGATAAGACTTGTTTGACCGAGGTAAAATTTCCGTTACTATTAGTGTGTTATTTAACGAATTTCATCGTTGACCTATATCAAAAGTAGTGTACTGACGAATCTCAACACTTATTAGTATGTTTTTTGGTAATCTGCAACAAAAAACAGGTAAAATCTTGTTTTATAAAAACAGATTAAATTTGGATAACATATTTTTTTTCTTCACTTCGCTTCAGCTTCACATAGCTTAATTAAAATAACTTATACGATTAAAGAATGGGTCTTATACTGTATCTAATGAGCAACGTGTATGCAAAATTCCGTACTAATAATTACATTACGATGCATGGAGTACGAACAAAGTAACATAAAAGAATAAATAGTTAGCTCAAAGCTACGAGTTAGCGCGTAGCTCAAATTATCAGCGTTCAATCAAAAGTTATTTCATTGACTCAAGAGTTTTTTATCATTTTCATAATCTTATACATTGATGTCCATATATTTTGTCACCCAGCAAATCGCGGACACCTGAACGATCTATTGAAGCGAGTTGTCTGCTGATCCCGTTACACCTTTTTACGCCTCTTTAATTCAACAATGACAGTTTGAAACCTACATCAATTGGCAAACGTAAAACTAAGTGTTCAAGTAAGTATATACTTAATTTGTCAATGCCTCGGTGCACATAAGTTTTATTCGTATGATGTTTTCCTTTTAATTATAATACGTCATTCACTGTCAGTAGGAGGTTTGTTTAACCAACTCAGACGACCCTGGACCGCCCGACCCTTCTGCTCCGCATTATCTTCCTATGATCTCCAAGCACTAAACGTATGAATACACGGGACCCATTCATCTGCGCAATTCACCACAGAAACAATAAGCGTACCCTTCGCCGCGCCCTGTTGAAAGAATACAAAATGCGAAAAAAAAATTGTACGTACTTCTTGGGAACCCTTTATTACTGGCGAAGGCAATCGAATGCTTAAAACATTGCAATTGAATACGGGCCGGCAGCGGAGAGAATGGTGCCTGGTGGTACAATGAGGCGCGCAACCCGGTGCCGCGACTAGGTGTCGAATGTCGGACGCACGTCGCCCACGCCGCACCGTCGCACCACCGCGCCTACCGCACCTCTTACCAGCGACATACGATATCGCCTTTTTATTTCATAATTTCTACACAATGGAATCGCTGTAAAGGCGTAGGGTGAAGACAATGATCCCGGAGGTAGAAACCGCTCGGAAACCCTTTATATCCAATTTATTGTCTCAAAATAAAATCGGGTGCAAATTAAAATATGTATTGAGCTCTACGACTGGTATTGCCAAGGTTTTATAAATGCCTTTTTATATTTAAAACATGAATAAGAGACAATAACTACGTATGTATATGCTAAACTGCCCAAGTTTTACGGAACACAGATGTGGTTGGACAGTTCAATCTTTGAGATCAAGATGTTTTTTTCTAGTCTACTAGATGTAACATTTAGTTTCATACAATTAATGCGATAAGAGTCGAAAACAACTCGTCAGCGGCCACTAATAAATTGTAGGGGGGCTTATCGAGATTGGCGATCCGATGTAATGTGTGTGTTTGGGTAATCGCCATCCAACTTTTAATTCCCCGAGATCCATGCTGGTACGGGGTGGAGGGGTCCGGCGCCAACGCCGATATCGCATATAAAAAGGTTGCGGATCGCTCGCTCCTCCATCCAGCGATTGGCTAGGCGGCGCCTGCTGGTCCCCAGGGCCCTATACGAGAAGCGAAATGGGCCCCAGAACACCCATAAGAGAGCGACCCCGCCCGCCACGGCCGAATAATTAGGGCTCTTTGTTTAGATAGCGGCAATTTTATTTGGGAGAGAGCGGGCGCTAGGGACGTCTTCGGCCATTCCAACCGCCTGATATTAATAAGAAACGTGTGTGCCGCTGCAGACTAAAACCATCGTGAAATGAAAATGTTCATCTGATTTTATTTTCTCACGTCTAACAACGTTTGTTCCTTAAGTGCCTCATTAAATATTATTCACAAATTAAAATTAACTTTATTAATATAAACTACACTGTTAAATAACTAATAATAACTAACTAATAAACTTAAATAAGACGTAAGTCTACACTGCTAAGTAGCTAATAATAACTAACTAATAATTTTAAATAAAATCTGAAAAAATAACAAGTTTAGTCTAGAAGTAGAGAAAACAATTTAATTACTACAACATTACTTAAAATATTTTATTAAAATTATGATACGAGACATATTGTCTTTCCGCACTTCTGGACTGAACTTGCTCTTTTCTTTTAATTTTTTATTTAAAGTTATTAGTAACCTAGTTATTACTAATAATTTAAAAAAGAATAAAAAGTGTAATAAAACAATTTTAGTTACGGTTATAATATAAGTAGGAGAATTTTATACTTTTTATAACGTTTGTAATAAATTTCGCAAACGATCTAATTCTTTACAAGAGTTTTTATAGTTTAAATATCGAATATAAATATTTAAAAGGTATAAGGTAATAAAGAATATTAACATGCATACATACATACAAGATACACGCGAAAAACATAACTCGTTTTTTGCAGTGGGGTAAAAACAGACGTAAAAAAAATTGGGACAGTAACTGAAATTTTGCAAATATTTTGATGCAATCTGTTATCAATATGATATAACAGGTGTAGCTTAACTACGAGTATAACATCTTCAAACTAATTAATCCCTTTTTTTACGCATTAACATTTGTAAAAGTTAAAATATAATTAAATTTGTTAGAACTAAGGGACTTTCTGAGACTTTGGTGAATAAAAACAAGTATTATTTTAGTATTGATAACAAAAGTTGTGAAAGTGTGAATTACAACCACAAGTTCATAGCAAAGAAAAGGGGAGCGTTGACAGCGGCAGGCAATATCGCATAAATAATGCACAAACCAAAATTGGGATTTTGATTTGTTTCCTTCCTAACTTTTATTTGTCTTTAGCTGGAATGGTAAACACAAAGGTAAGGGTGTTCCTGTGATTTTCTGAAATGTTCAACCCTAATTTCTATTCAGCATTAAGTTTTTAATGAAGTGGAAAATCAAACGACTCTGTTTGCATCACAGGTAAAAGTTTGCACATTGTTATTTTGTAATTAATTTAATAAAAAATAAAAATAAAAAATAAAAATAAGAAATAAAAATAAAAATAGGTAATTAATTTAATATAGACATATATCGTACATGAAAATACCGTGTATTGTTTGTATGATGTATAAGTTTCAGAACAAAAGTTAGAACTTCAAAAATTAAGTGTGTGCTCAGAACGAATTGATGCTTTGTTCTGTTTATTGGGAAAGAAAGACAAACCTCTCATATATTACAAAATACTTATATAAATATATTGTGTATTCTGTGTATTGTGTATAATAAATATAATATATATTCTAATATACAATGTATTATAAATGTGTGCGACAAAATATTACTACAAAAATATTTGAATTGTGCCTTTACTGTTTGGTGCAGTAATATGTATGTATAGAATTATTTTGAGGCATAATAGATTAAATTAATTTAATTTCACAATGCATACATACCAGTGAACGCATACTCTTGTAAATTAAAATTTAAAACGACCATTATTATTTAGCTTGCTCCTGAAATTGAGGAAAAAGTTGTCCTACACATACAAAGGTCACTGCATATTGTAGGGATATGCATATCGGTGTAAGACAGTGGTGCGCGGCTCCGTAGGGGCCTCCACTCCCGGCTTTGTCTCGTCCTCGCAAACTTGCCATAAATGTTAATATGGGATCTTCACACATTTGAATATCTATTTCTTCGCGAGACCGGTTCGTTAACGCGGCCTTGAATTTTAAATTTTATCGCCGCACCGGGAGCTCCGCAGATGAGGTGCGCGCCTACGTGATCTCCCCGAGAAATAACTGAGAGAAACTTCTTTTTGTTTGTCTCCTTTGCTTTTTGTAAAGTCTAGAAGATGATGTGGGTAATACGACAGTATTACCTACTGTATAATATTGCAAGTATTCTTCAAAATGTCTTTTAATCCTTCTAATTTTGTGCTTGAAAGTAAATTGGTAACGATTTATTATCTATTTGGGTATATGTTGCTCCAATTTCGTTGATACAGTAAGTACTCATGCCAATATTATATTCTTCAGGAGTCTTCTAAAGTTATCACTCGTAATTTGCCAACATGATAACCCGCGGCGAGAAGTTCTTTACTTTGGCGAAACTACTCAGGTGTATCACTTGAATATATCCAGAAGACAGGTTTTGCCAAATTTGGAATCAGACAGTCGTGTGTGAAATGTATGAAGTCAAATAAAGCATTCCTAATATTTGTTTAATGTAACTCTCCTATACAATTTTTAAAACTATTACTTTAGGTAAAATTTAAACACTGAAGTTACTTTCATTTTATAAGTTCCAATATCATTAATTAGTCTAATTGCTAACTTTTATAGACAGAACTCTTGTATATAAAATTAAATCGATCAAATTGTCTACACGTGGAGTGGAATCACTAGGTAACCAACATCTAAAACCAAATATGTACATTCTTTGGTACACAGCAACGTCGCGCGATTTCCCAAACACGGTTGCACTTACAGTAATGAAGTTGTTCATTAGATGTCTTACGACTGAACATTTGCGAGCAGAAACTGCGGCTCAGTTTGCTTAATTACTAATTTTCTTGTACCCGCTTACCGTCTGTCACATGTCACGTATATCTCTGAGCACCTCTCCAGCTCTGGTACAAATTCAGGCAAGTTACCGTGACAACAAACCAAAATAATAAATATAAAGGTTGAAGTTCTTAATATTTCGAATGTCATTATGAATTTTATCAATTTAATAAATAACGTTCGTTGACAGAATAAAATAGTTGTAATTAGCATTAATTTTCAAAAGAGATTTCATAAATTCGAAAATCACGTGAAATGTACTAGGTTTTTTACAATTAATAGCTTTAAGGTTTTGAGCTCATATACGGAAAAGCCAGACCATCTTTCAAGGGATTTAAATCTTTTTCAAATAATTATTCGAATAATGATAATATTAATCCCATATAACGGGTTCGTTACTGTAAAGATTTATTGTAATGACTTTTTTATTTAACAGAATAGATAGTCAGACGTGCGTTCCTAAACTCATAAAAATATCTGTCTGTTATTATTTTCCCATTTAATGTATTACGGAACTGATTTCAAGTCGATATTTAGAATTACTTAAATTTTGAATTGTTTTAAACCAAATAAGCTTAAAAGTTATTGACGAATTACATGTATTCTGTAGACACATACACATAAAATAATTAATATAAAGATAACGACCTCAGAATTTTTATTTCTAAACTCAATCGTCGCTGTCGTCTGTGCACTAAAATAAGGCTTGTGTTCTTAAAATGGTTGACAAACTTTTAGTAGATGTTTCACAAAAAAAAAATCTCATCTATAAATGAAACTTTTATGTTATGTTAACTGAAAAATAAGGGCCACTTAAACGAACTAAAAACGTATCGCATACCTGAGTCGAGTACTTACTGAACATATTAAATGTGTTCATGGGTCCATTAGTTGTGAAATCCAACGCGGTGTTGGATGTCGCGGCCGGTGACGATTGGAAAGTTTAGCTGCGAGCATTTTAATGCACCCCTACCACCATTACCACCCTGTCTGACCCTCAATTATTGAAAATGCATTTCTGTCCGCGCCCTGCGCCCGGTGCACCACGCCACATCGCAAATGCACATTTTAAACTCCACCTGATTGCAGAGTCGTGTTACTATCCACGGCTAAAAGTCGCCTGTCGCTTTATTTAAACTGAAAATAGGCTTTATCATTGTACCCGTTATAAACTACAGATTTAGCCTTCATTAATGCAATGATTATTTAATCGAAAACTATTTTAAAACATACATAATTTAAACATTCAAGCTTACGAGTCGAATATTTGCAAGAAATGAGTTTCAGTGTATCATACTGCATAATATTTACAAAATAATTAATGAATATTTAAAGTGTTTGTTTTTTTAGTTGTTGTACCCTCGTGTTGGTACGTCACGACTGGCTAAGTTAATAGTTTGGTAAAAAAACCGAATGAATAAGTATGATTGTTTATAAACTCATATTTTTAACTATCAGTTGAAGATCTGATTAATTTGGAATAAAATGTGATAATTAACGAACAATGTTTTGAATCGTTGAAATACAAAGAAAAATAAACAGCATTTAAACTTACCGATCATACATTCAAAGCTGTGACTTTTAAAATAAATTAAATATTAAGTATCCTAAAATTAATATGTACAACTTTACTTTTAAATATTTTCATCTTTATTTCTACGACACGTATTTAGTTTTATACCAATGACACCAGAATGTCAGCTGTCATTAATTAGTATTTTTTACGTTTTATGTTTCAACCATAGGCTTTGTGCTGCTGTAGTTTTCTTTTATTTCGTTACGCACCTATTCACCGCAGCTGTTTTCGTGTGCCTTAAGTTTGCCTACGCAATAAGATTACCATTAAGTAATAAAAAAAAACATTAAATACATGTTTTTTAAATAAAAATTCTAATGTCAAACTTGAACGTACAAGTGTTCAAGTATTAAACAACGTTATTCGAATAAAAACTGTTTAAACAATAGTCCAATCAAAATAAAATGATATTAAGGGCAATAACTAATTTATGTGTGTTAAACATTAAGCCTAGTAATATAATAACAAAATTAATATTGTGTCAACATTTTAACTAACATACTACTACTGACTAACATACCTAGCAAATAATTTAAGCTTGCTTGTTGTAACACCACAACTGTACCATTTCTGAAGCATCCTAGTTAATTTTGATATGTGTTACATAATAATATACTTGTATGGCGTTAGTATGGTATTTACAAACGCACAACCCCACTTTGTTTCCTTATGTCTTACCTACACGTTGTACTGTGCTATTAATGTACTTTAAACTTTTCTGTAACCTTAAAGACAATATTGTGCTTGATGAACCTTAAAATGCAGCTTTTCTCTTTTGCATGTCGCTCGCACTTTGCGCTCTCACTATAACTGAGTTATTTTGTAAAACATAAAATGTATAGTGCAGATACTTGCGTGTACTTTACTAATAAACATGAAAACAATAGATACTTTTAGTGGAAGAGCTATCTTCTCAGTACACACAGATGCACAGGCAGACACAGACGCACAGGCATCATAAATTTGCATCGGAATCTTGTGTGCAAAATTTTCATTCAAGTCGTTTGAATCGTTAAGATGTACACCACTACAAAAAGACAAGTACACTATCGCATTTATAATAAATATTATAACGTACATAGTTATATTAGTTTAGTAATTAATACAATGATTATGATGACATTTTTCTAGGGACTCCTAGCCAAATTCGGCTACGTCGGCCAGTCTTAACGGGGATCAATCAACTACGCAAGGGAAATTATAGTGCACAAGTGTGCGCGCAAACACAGGTGCACTCTCTGTTCCCCCACTCTCATAATCCGATGGAACGGATATCCAACTGGGGCGAGATAAAGCGCAGGACCGACGGCGTTACGTGCTCACTGAAGCACGGAGGTTGGAATCCCAACTGCAAAATTCCGGACGGTTGTTAATAATTGCTATAATCAGAAAAACTCAATAACACTTTTTTGGTCCGATCCGGGAATCGAACCCAAAACTTATTGATCGACAGTCGCACACGCTAACCTCTAGAACAACGAGGCAGTCGATGATAATTCTGATGACAATGTTATAATTAAAAAGTAGTACCCACATCCCTCTAACTAAAAGGCAAGGTATCTAATCCTACTAGTATTGTACCGATAGTTTAATCGAAAATATACCTATTATTTCAATAGATATGTAACAAAAACATATACTTCGAGATTGAGATCAGTTGGCCTCCCCATTCATCGTGTACTAAGTGACGAACGGTGTATACAATTTCGGGCGTCGGTTTTAATTGTAAGTTCGGAAAGGCCACCGTCCACAATGCAATTTTAGCCTCAACGTTTTCCGTTAGAAATGTATTACTCTTAGAGCAAACCGACCTTTTAGAGCCACAGTTTTAAAATACTTCAAATTGATTCAGAAGTTTTCAGTTCCAATAAAGTTGGATGGTGTTTTGGTTTCATATTATGGTCTATTTCGGATCTGGACACACTCTCAAACTAAATTTAGATGAAGATTACATAACGTTCGGTATTAAACGTTAAAAACGTTTTACAGATTTTAATGCGCTGCGTGAAGCCCCTCGCAGCCTCGTGGCACTTTGTACTTAGCCTATCAAGTATCTATTGGGTTCCTGGCTAGTAAACCTCCACGTGGTGCAGCCTGGTAACATTGGCGGCAGCTTTGTTTATTCCTTTGCTTTTTTCTCATATACCTTCTACTAGTATTTTCAATATTAATTTGAGCCATTTCCTACTATATCTTTTCGTTATTTTTTTTATTTTCATCATTAAGTTCTTTGCTTCTTCACGTACTTCATTCCTCTTAATTCTGCATTTAGGTGGGATTCCTGATATTATGCTTATTTATTTATATTTTTGGGTAATAAGTTTAATACAATATTTATTTAAAATTATCGTCTATCCTTATTTGCTATACCAAATCTATCTGTGCCTTATAACTACATTACAACTGATACATTAACTCTAGGTATGTTACATTGCCGTATTGTACAACTTACTGTCTAATTTAATACTAATTAACCTTATAATATTATTGAATCAAAAATCCTGATAAATAATACATAAATATATGATTGAAGTCGGTTAAACTTCTTTTTTAAAAAAAAAATATTTTACCTTTTTAGTGTAGACACGTTAATATTGAGTAGATACGATATTCAAAATACTACGTACCGAAATATATATTTTAAAACCGTAGTATGATAGATGATATTGTATTTAAATAATTTAAAGATGAACCCGAAAATAAATTGTTTTCTCGTTACATAATTACTCATAATAAGGCATTGTATCTTTTTTTATGTTTGAAAGGAACTAAAAGGTAAACTCTGTTCCTCCGAGCCTTCTTTCCGTAACTTATGTAGTTTGAGTTGGCTTTAAGTCTATTGCGATAAGATTGAATTTCGATTTATGGTGTAGAGCTACTGCCATCAGACTTCCACAACCCAAGCACTAAGTGATGTCGAAGTTCTGTAGAAAGATTTTTTAGTGGGACGGCTGCTTGACATCCAGAAGGATGAGAACATGATTAGTTATTTATCCATAAAGTGACCTGGCTAGAACTACTCCTACCCGGATCACGGACTCCTCTTAATATACTCTTCCAAGAAAAAGAATTTTCCAAATCGCTTTGGAAATGAAACAATTGCATAACAAACATTTTTGTCAAAATGGTTTGGAATCTCATCTATTACTTTGTCGTTCACATTCCTCTGTAACACTAACAGCTAACAAATATCTTGATAGAATAAAGCAGGACAAATACCAAAGAGTTACCTTTTAACTTCTAAATACCTCATTTCGGGTCATTCAACTGATATGCTCTTATATATAATTTGTATAAATTTTATGTAGAAGAAAGTTTATTCTATTCTATTTCCCCCTCCCTTCCTTCAATTGTGTTTTCGTCATCTCTACCTTTCTATGCTAATTTTCCTATTAATTTCGCAAAGCGCACGGTTACCACATGCTTGAAAACTTAGACAGTATGAAAAACTTAATTATAACCGTTAAAGTGTAGGTAGACGTTTAAAATATGGGTGTGTGTATGCACCATTGCTTACTAAAAATTTAGACTCCTAGCTTTATACACAGTGGAGTTACAAATGTGTTGGAAATGTCCTCGATGGCTTTAACAAAGGGTGGTACGACATTATTGTTCAACTTCTTCGACTACTTTGAAGTCAACGCTTGCCTTATAGCTCAGTGCTCAAACATGTATTGTGGCTTCGAGACATCTCCAGATCTTATGTACAACGAATGTTGTACGCATTGCTTGCGTTGCGTAATGAAATTTCCTATTCAAACAGGTAAGACAATAGTGCTCACAACTTGAAGCATACAAAACTGGCAATTAAACTTTGCAAAGATTACACGAGTACATTAGTTGAAAAAATACCCAGAACTAAAAAAGAAACTGTGTGTGCTTATGTATGCACGTAAAAAGCTATATTTCTTTAGCGTAACAAAATAAAAATCGTTAAAAAAATGTTATCTTTCGCGTTATCCTATGTTTGTAGAGAAAACGACACTAATAATAGTAAAAAGGTATTTAATATATTAAAGAAAGTTATCAAAACATATAATACATTATCAAATCTAAATTTCATGAAATAATTATCTGTATATAACTATTATAATAATAAAAAAAACTATTGGTTAACTAATTTTATAGTGTCGGTTTTTCCTAACGGTGTGCTCGCTCATCGTAAAAATTCACTCTTATCATTTTTCCCTAATGCGTCTAAAGAAGTGTAACTTAAAAATCCAGCAATATAACTAAGAAAACCGCAATAAAATTCATGAAGTAAATTTTGCATAGATTTTGCAAAAACTATCTATTGGTCATAGATAGTTTTTTATAAACAAAAAAAATATATATCACATTAATTTTTTAAATATCTCCAATGTGCGCACATCGGGAAGTTTCAATAATTTTTACATTTATAGATAAAGCTTTACTCATAAAATCTATAATAACTAATTAATTTGAGTATATAAATGAAGAAAGCAGCACAAAAGTGATGTAAACATTTATATACATATATATATGTGGTCAGGTCCACTTCCACAAAATGCGTGTTGCGAGTACCTCGGCACTCGGCAGTCGTAGCCGTTTTAGTGTCGCCAGGAGGAAAACTACGATTCCTCAGAGCGTGAGTATCTGCTCCTTAACTTTATGTTCATTTTATCTTTTCAGCTGTATTGCGAAACGGGGACTTCGACAAAGGCCCTCTAGGGCTCCGTTAACGCCGCGGCTGGCCCTATCACCTCCGACTTCAACACTTTTTTTAGATGCCTCTATTCAAATATTAATATGAGAGTTTCATCTTGTAGTTGTTCTTTAAGCTTAATTTACTTTTACGGTAAATTTATTACAATCGTATTTCAGGATACCGTTCTTAGAAAACAAAAAATGCCCTTTTGGAATTATGGTCTGTTTTTTAGTAATCTGTCAGGATCTCTTTTTTAATAAAAATAATATGTTATGATTCTGCGGCTTCAAAAGCAGAAACTGTAAAAAATCAAACTTCTAATTCTTCTAATCTCAAGATTTAAGACTTACGCTTTAACAAATTTTAATTCTTCTCAAATCAAAACCTATGAAATATTAATTTTGTTATTATTAATTCTCAATTTTGTTAATGTATGTTAGTTAATGTATGGATAGGTATTTTTAAAACGAAAAGCTAACTTTTTGTTACTAAATATGTACGAGAATTTATTTCTGAAATAGGCTAACTATTTTTTTACAGGCTTACATAAAACCTTCGATGGGTCCGATTCGCTCTTATCTGCATTTGTTAATTGCATCACTACCATAATTATAAACATTTATACTTAAATTTGTACCTGATTCGAAGCTGTCCATGCTTTCCGATTTGATATCTGCGACATCTGAAACAAATTTACGTTGTTAAACTTATATACCACATTAAAACTATATCATATAAAATATGCAGGTAACATTTATCTCTTGAGTTCGTACAAGCAATGTGAAACAGACGGATATCTTAAAGTTCAATAATAATAACCTCACACATCGTAGGCAACGCCGTCTGATCCCAAACTAAGCAAAGCCTGTGCTATCGTAACCTGCAGGCCTAGCTAACTTGACATTCTACAAATATAAACGTTATTAGAAAACTAAAGAAATGTGTGGGAATGACATCATCTCAACGTTAAGTTACGTGGTCAAAACAAAATAGCTGAAAAGAACAATGGCGTTAACGATTATAGCAAGAGATTCGACGCTTAACACTTGGCGAGTACTGATAAACATACTTATAAATTGTATATAAATCATCAAGAAACAGAATAAATGATCGTGCCCATCATACATTTTTACGTATTTCTTGAGCTTAAACCAAGCTCCGGACAACACTAGACTAGATCAACAGACCAATCGAGGTATAAATGTTCCTATTACCTTTTAAATACTTAGTGCAAGTATATGAACTCCTCAAATTCTGTAACTCACAAAGATACGTATACAGTGGTATAAGCTAGTGGTATAACCTCTAGTTAAGTGCAAAACTAATAATAATAACAAGTGAAGGAGACAAAGCCTATTCTGTGGTAACCATATTGTTATTACACCTAGTTATTCATTTCTAAATATATATAGTACGTCATAAATATATTACACCCAGACACAGAACAAATGATAGTCTTGATGACACATTTCTGGATACAATAAACAGAGATCGTCTGCTGTGGTATTGATTTAATGTTGCACGCGAATATGTTCTTCAAAGACTTTTTAATGTATTTTTCATGTATATAACAAACCCAATCAATTAATGGTTTGGGAATACTTTTGACTACGGACAGCCGATTTCATCACTGATCGAACCTGTCACTTGTGCCAAAGCATAGCTCTTCCACGGATCTATGAAAAAAATAGAGGTAAAACTCAATAAGGGTAGAAAAGTATAAATAATATCCTTAGTATGAGACTGTACGGGTAGTGACCGCAGTAAAGTTATCGCAGTAGAGTTTCCACTGCCCGAGGCGCGGTCGACCCACGGTCGAGCTCTCTTAATCCATTTTGGCACCGTATCGAGCACCACTACGGAACCCTACCCGACACTTTTCCTCTGTTTTAAATTCAGATAGGTGATCCTATTTAAACTTTCAGTATCATTTTGTAGTTTAGGCTGAGTGAAAGTACTGCAATTCAAATATCATTTGGTAGTAAAATTTATTTTTTCCCTCATAGATATCACTCATTGGGAAGTATATAAATTTATTGTTTTTTTTTCTGGCAAACGAAACTTGAAGCCTTATGGATTTATAGATAAAGCACTTAAGCCGTCTGTGGATGGATTGGAGTCTTGACTCATTAAAACTCCTTCGTGTTTCTGACAACACGTTAAGCCATCGGTCCTGTTTACTATCAAACAACTGTGTTTGGCTAGTTAGAGCTCTGAAAATCTCTGTGTGGTGACGGATTAATAATATAGAGTATCACCACCCCTATTCTTTCCATGAGAGTCATAAGAGGCGACTGGGGAACAAAATATACAAGACAAAGTCACTTAAATCACATACCAACCCATCTGGACAACGGGGCATAGTAGGCCAGTCTCTCCTTACCAAAGAGAGACCTATGTAGAGCAGTGGACTGTTAAAGACTGTTGATGATGATCATGAGAGTTCAAGAAATTCGACTAGTAGATGTTTAGGTTGTGGAGGTCTGACGGCAGTCGTTCGAAGTAGACTAAAAGCCGATTTAAATCTAGTTAAGGAAAGTTTAAAAAAGAAGATGATCCTAAAACGATAATCCTTATCGTAAAATCTATTCGTGGATTTAATTTTCGATTTTAAATAATCTTTAAACGACGGTATAAAAAAAAGTAAGTAAAATATTTACACACCAAGTTAAGGTATATCATAAAAGGTGGAACATGTCCTCGCACGTTATCAACTGTATAAATAAATATGTTAAAAACGGCGTTCACAAATATTGCTAATTTAAGTATATGGTATTACGTTTTATCAAGCAGGTGTTAAGCTGCAGTTCTCAATCGTAATAATCGATAAGGTAATGGAGAAGTTATATACACCAGTTTAATCTTTAAAGAGAAAGTGTGTCATCTTAATTCTTCCTTGTCTTCTTATTTGTATGTATTTCTATTTTTTCCTTTTTAGCAAGACCTCAAGACGCGTAACAATCTATAAAACCGCTTTGTCGTTAATCCCTTGCTATGTTTTGGCCCGAGGGACTTTGTTCTAATGTGCAATGGCTTCCTTCTATGCCACCTTCCGTCAATTTACTCCAGGTTCGCTTCAAGAAGAATGCATGCTATATACACGCGAGCTAAAACGATTTTACTCCATGTTTTTACATTTCAATGGGTGTTTCAAGATTATCTTGTTTATATATTTAAATTTTTCTAACACATTTATTGAATATATGTATATAAAACACGTGAAAATAGAAGTAAATAAAATAAATAAATAACCTCACAAATCTCACACACGGCCGGCTGTCTGGTTCCAAATTAGGCAAAGCATGTGCTATGGTAACCAGACTGCTGATAAATATACTTAAATATTTCTAAAACACACATATTATAGATTAATGACACTACTCACACAAATATTTGTCCTAGATGGGAATCGAACCCCGACTTCCGGCTTATCAGTTATGGCCAGTAACTAACTTAAATAAAAATCATGATTAAAGCATATGTGCTTATATATTGCTGTTTGTATTAATCGATCATTATAAAATACTGCAACTGCTTACAAATACACCTTGCCGATCCAATATCTATAATTTGCTTAGAGTCCTTCACCTTTGCTTTTCTAAGTATTCATTAAGCACATTTATTTTATTTTTGAGTTATTTTCTTATAACTGAAATATGTAGTTATTTTTTTTTGCGTTTCGATAAAAACTCAACAAATGAACAACCACTGCGTTAAGAATGTAAAAGATATCAACCATTGTATCTCCTCCTTTCCTATACTTTTTGGATTCGAACGTAAAAGCTTAAAGTTTTATTCAAAAGTACACAAAATATTGCGTTACAAAGCAATTGCATAAATCTTAATAGTCAAAAATTAAGACTTACTAGAAAAAAAAAAAGGAAAGAAAAGAAATTCTCCATGATAAAAGAAAGCAATTAAATCTCCTTAACTAAAGAGATCAAATTTTTGTTGATGTGTTTTTTACTAAAATTAATGCTGCGATTTTTTCTTTCTTTACAAACATACAAGAAACGGACACAAGGAACACCCAGACTTGCAACAACAATTTCTAGATTACACAAAGTGTTATCCCATGTGCAGTTTGAACCCACAACGCTCAGTGCAATCGAGAGCGGCGTGGCGACCGCTTAAAACACTAGGCCAGTGGTGCAGTCGAAATTTCTGCTTTCAATATTTTCAAGTCTCTGAAATAATTCCATACCCTAAAATATATCATTATTTTCCTGCCATTCTTCTAATGTAATACACCGTACAATGTGGGGTACACATTGAGTAACGTGTAACATTGTAAAAGGCCTGTACTCTTTATAAGTATGTAATTTAGAATCTTATAAAACGTACAAGATTTGCTTAGTGTGAGACTTGACACCGATACGTAGCCTCAAATTATAAAATCAAAATGAATTCCTAATTTACATACCTATTTCTAACAGTATCAATGAAACATATGTCAAACGATATTGTTTGAAAATGGAAGTGATTATAATATTTGCTGTAATGTGTACAGATAGAATTATATTCAGCGCTTCGTCTTTCTTTCCTAATTCAAAAAACAAACAATTTATGATACAAAAACATAAATATTGTTGCTGTTGCGTTCAGGTGTCTTCGAACACAATACATCCTCACGAATCAGTCGGGCGTCAATGAACTCGAACTCATTCGTGCGTTCAACGAAAAGGGCCCTTAAGGTACCCTAGAAACCTGTAAATTTTAACTTAATAATAAATGACAATAATGTTTAAAATTAATTATCAACATATTTCAGAAGGCTTTAAATAAGGATAAGTAAAACACTAAAATAAGGTGTAACAATAAGTACGACCGTTATGACAAATTTTGTTTTATTAAAAAAAAATTAGTCTGACTTACCTTTTTTGTAAAAAAGGATTATACATATTTCAGCAAATGATTGCGTAATGACAGTACAGTGCAGAATTAACTAAGGAGATAATAGAAGCTTGGCGCTTAGTCGTTGCAACATTAATGTCTGCAGGCACCTCGCCGCGTTCCGCGATTGGATCTTATGAATTCGTAACCTCGCTCGGGATCGCTCCTTGCCGATGCTAAATTAATCTGGTGAGTGTGTAACTAGCGTTAAATGTCCCTGTGCATCCTACTTTAATTGATTAATTATAGTATCAATGTTATACGCATTTAATTAGCAAAAGTGCTACTTAGAAGTTGTTTAGACTTCAGGAAACCATCCATTGCATTTTTATGATTGACGTACATATCATTGGTATTATCAATACTAGGCACATAAAAAATTGAACTGCATAACATTGTCTTGAAGCCTATCTGAGGTAAAAGTCCATTCTGCTGTAAAAAGGAAAAATAAAGAGCTAAAATTTACTAAGTACCTGTTTTACTCCGCCCATAACACCTATTAAAACGTTACAGGTTTTTAATTTTTATTCCTTGAAGAAGATTTCATTACAACTCCACAAAATCATAAAAATTTACCAAGTACCTAAGTAAGAAAGTAATGAGAGCTTAGTCCAGCAGGATGTGTTTACCCAAATTTGACGATATTAAAAAAAGTAAGTAGACTCGGTTATTGTAAAAGTATAATTATCGAGTCTACAAAAAGATACGAGTAGAATAGCAAAAATTTTACATTCCATTTAATAGGGCCACTTCGCAATCACGTCTTGAGTAGGTATTCAACTTTTCATCACGAATGTCAACCAGAAAAAAGAAAAATACTGATTTTGTTAGTTGAGGTCGTAATAATCAAAACTCGTGCTATACCTTGATTTATAGGAAAAACAGCTCCTGTTTTGTAATCTCCAACAAATAAAGTTTATTTACATAATTCATGACTACTAGTAGCGCGTAGAACATGACTATTTCTCTTTATTGAAACTAACGCGGATACTTAATTTTTACATATCATAAATACTATATATATATAGAACAAAATTTTCAAATATACATACATAAGTTACATTGCAACGTGCAATAGGCCAACCTACAAATTCCCCGATATATCATGAGTCGTTGTTATTTAGGGTTCTAATGGTTTTAATAGAATATTAAACATTAGTATCATTTATGGCCTAGGTATCTGTTAAAAAAACTAAATAATTCTTGCCAGTCATTATATACATATATTTACTTTATCACCCCTAACCACCCAATTTACTATGGTATACTTGTCAATGAAATTCTCTCTAACGTTATACGTAGCTTCAAAACTTTTTGTTCTTTAAAAACTTAATCGTATAATGTAAAATTGACCTTCGAATAATCTCAAATAGAGAACAGTTCACAATCACACAAAGGTGTTTGTCGTAGTCGTACCGTTAGTCGTCGCCGTGAGCACAAGATATTAAATACATCCCGGTGGAGTGGGCGCGGCGCGTCAGGCTGGCCGGTCGGCTCTAAGGCTGGCGCTAGATTTCCCGCGGGGGCACGTTAATTTTCTGCCGCCTTGAGCATACTGCCCCCCGGGGACACGCTACCTTTCGCGTAGTCATTCAGACTGAAGGTGTTATTCCGGTAACGCCGCGGACTGATGTCGATATACCTCTCATGAGAAAACTTTTTCACGTCGTGCTGAATAAAAATGCCAAAAAGCAACCTACAGTTTTTAAGTGGTTTCACTTTTAAATCTCTGTTGTGTGACATTATGGTTTACCGTACATACAAAAACTTAGCGTACCTGATCTATTTTTAATTATCTTCTAGTATGACATGGGTAAAGAAATAATTTCTTTTTAAAAACTACTTCACTATTTAATTTAGAAATTATTTAAAAATAAACTTTAGATTGTCTATTAACATAGCAGATAATCAATGAATACGTATCAATAGAAAATAAGTTGAGACGAGACAGTCAAAATAAAACACTTGAACAATCGATATTAATATGAATAAGGATTATAAATTAGACAAGAAACACTAGACAAATGTAATGAAGATTTAGAAATATTAGATTAACACTGAGGAGATGGTTTAACATATCTTGCGAATGGTTCTTTGTTCAAGAAACATTCGATCCATATCACAACCAACATTGTTTATTAAATTGATGGCACGTGTAAAAGAGAAAACTCTTTTGCTAGCAGTAGGTATATTATATGTATAGTATACATACGTATAGTACATGTTAATTTAAACTTGTTCGTACGCGTTATGTAGGCAATATTCAAACTTTTAATTTTACTGACATTGGATGCAACTTATGCATATTTTGAAATTATGAACTCTTTTCATTTGATTGTTTTTTTTTGTAATTCATCTGTCTGTTTACATGATCTGATTTACTATAGAAGTCCGTTAACCGTCTTCACGCTAGGTTCTCACTGGCCTGTCTTTAACACTTTTGTAACTTTTTAGTATTTCGTGCCTAAAGAGGTAAAAACGCTTATAAAGTAAATTTGTTGTGTTTTTCAAGTTTTTTTCTCAGGAACGCATATCAAAAGTATTTAAGGTTAATCATAATCTATAAAAACTATCGGAAATATACTTCTTATTTACCACTATTCATGAAATTTTGTGCAAAAAAGCACAGCTATTACTGCAAAAATAAAAGAAAAAGTGTGACCTCATTATTTTTGTTAGGGTACTCTAAGTTTACATTTTAAGAAACATTATTTCCTTAATTTTTACCCTTAAGAATACAATTTTTTTTTAAATTAGAATGGGACCAAACACAATGTAACATAACAAAAAGTAACCCTTTTGAGAAAGTAGAGAATTTTTGCAATTAGTTCACAAATGATGAAATTAAAAACACACTTCAATTTCGAAGTCGGTCCAAAAATATTTTTTTGAAGTTGGTTAAAAATGCTTTTACAAACATACGTTTTTCACTAAAGAAATCGTCTATGGTGTCTATTTTACTCGTAGTTAATTTTGAGAGACACTTTGAATATAGACGTGCAAAAATATTTAAGACGATATGATGAGATGTTATATGAATGATTCATATAACTTGTATATAAGATTAATTAATAAATATGTTTATACGGAACCCTAAACCACTTATCTGGTAATTTAATAGATATATAAACACATGTGTAAAAAAAGAAGTGCTCAAAAACCAAATAGAATTTGACGAATTACTGTTACAATTATGTAAATTTAATTATGTTACGACATTTTTCCCAGAAGGGTGACAAAGACCTGCTGCTGCGACCATATTCATCAATCGCTGCTTGCTTGAGGTCGGTTCCTGGTACTTTTCACGGTTCTTGTTTAGAACATCACCAATTTAGTCAGTAAATGTTCAATATGGACAACTTTTTTCGACACTTTCACACACATTCACTCTAAAAATTCATTTCGTGTGTTCTCTATCATCTTGTCACTACATCTTCTTTCAGTCCGCAACGTAAATTTTCTCATATTGTTATATAATTTCAATACACCAGAAACTATTTGGATAAAGTTACTCTGCCTCCCTTCTCCACCTAGAACTAATCCTATTTAGTAGCAAAAATTCAAGTTTCAGTGCTCATTCCTTCTTTATTTGTGTATTTTAGGAACGGTGTGAAACTGCGAACAAAAATTACTCTGTCACTCCGCAGTATACCCTATATTTATTTAAATGCAAATATCACCAAACATATTTTTATATTAAAACTTAAAGAGGTGTACGTAGTGTTACCCGCGGGAGATAGAACGGCAATCAGTTCGTCTGCCCCGGGAGGCTGCATTAATCACGAGCTGAGCCACCACACCGCACCGCGTCGAGAACACCCTCTATGCGTAATACACAGTACATCATACTAAACTGTATTTAACTGTTAATTAGAAATATGCCTTTACAATTAATAGAAATTAATAAGATTAACAGAAAAACACCTAACACGTAACTAACACCTTTTATACATACCGATACCGTACCGATTGTACATTGCTGTCCGTCTTATAGTTATAACAAAATATTGAAGAAAAATCATATTTGATACAGTTGTTTTTTTTTTCATTTGCTAAATTTAATTACGTTGATCGATAACTGTCGATTATTTTACATTGTACTTCGCAAAACTATAATAGCCCAACTTGCCCACTGGGTGGAACTTGCTATACATATTGAATTCAATTGAAATCACAGTCACTATAAGTTATACTCGTATTGTTTTAAATAATCTAATGTTAAACGGTTGTAAATAATAAATAGTTCTATAAAACGGTTGTAAATGAAAATGGTAAGTTTTAATAGCATAAAGATTAAATGGGTAAATGGGATAAATGGGTGAAACAGGACAAGTGGCAAGTGGTTTAATTCAACAAACTCGAACTTTCGCATTCGATTGTATAATATATACGTTAGTGCTTTTGCTCGCGGCTCCGTCAGGGTGTATGTCGGTTATCGCCGTATATAGCAGCCATCCTTTGCAAATTTCATTAAAATCGGTGCAGCGTTTCAACGGTGAAAGTGTAATAAACAAACAGAATTATTTTCGCATTCGTACTAACATTAAATGCATGAACTGCCTCTCTACCCTCGCGCCGGCCTCCCTCATAGGCGCTTAATGGTGCATCATTCACTTCAATCTTATAGAGATAACTTTAGCCAAAATTGCTTAGTATTAAATACAAAGTTCACCTACATTAATTACTAAATGCGACAAATGTATCAATTTTGATAAGAATTTAATTAATACTCTAATATGTGTATTGTAAAAAAAAGTGTCACATCCAAACATCCATACATTTATTGTCATAATCTTTCGCATTTGTAATATTAGTAGGACTAGTAACTAAAGGATGTTTAAACATGTTAAACCTGTGACTACGGCCAGTGCAACCTAGTGTGAGTTCAGAGTAAAAGAATGTTGATTTGAGGCATTGTCATTTAAAATAAAGATAAATCAACATATCATTCAACAGAAAAATATATATCTAATGTACTTGTGTACGATTCACACAGATATGGGTTGTGTTGTAAGTGTGTGCGGGCCGGGTCGAGGAGTACTCCCAAGAGACGGTAGAAAGTGTGGCCGGAGCGAAGCCACCTGGGATCCGAGACGGTGCGGGGGGTGGTGGGACCATTAGACAAGGAAGAAATATAACCGATGAACGCTTGTATCAGGCAACGTTCAGTTCGACTGATGACGAAATTGTATTCACAACGATATAATCTTTTCCCCAGTGTAAACAACAAACACTTTTAGTAATTAAGCATTGAAACAACATCGGGCTCAGGTCGCGGGTCATACCCTCGTGGCTGTTGATAATATCTAAATGCCTAATGGCTGCTGGGCCTGTGACGAATGTATCGGGCCGCCGCGAGCCGCCCCTCGCGCGTCCTCCCGCTTCTCCACTATGTGATAATTCCAAACGCTGCGGCCGCGCCACCTGGGATCGCACAGGGCCGCACTCCGCATTCCACTAGCGGAATAAGTATTTTCGGTTTTTTTACTAAACAAAAAGTTAAATGTTTTTGTTTTAGTTCTGATGATGACACTACTGCATACCGTGTTTATTCGGGGATTCTGATAATTCAAATATTGTTATTTCAATTCTTTGTAATAAGTAACAAAAAATATTATATTTTTAGTTACTAAATCTTATTCTAGTCTTCACTCTGTGTAATTATCTCTGCAGCAAAAAATATATAAATAATAAGGAATAAGTGACAGTAATTACTGAATACACACGGTTTTTCTAGTTATAACTCAATATAAGACAGTTTAGGTACAGTGGCGTAGCACCGGATCCTTTAAACTCAAGGTGGATCTCCATCCCTGCCCAGTAAACCTCGCCTTTAACTAGCAGGTTCTTTTTTTCATTTTTAGACTGCAAATGTAACAGGGTTCAACACGACTTTAAGATAGTTATTGGTCAGCAAATTAGAATAATATAATTAAGAATAGAATAATTCAAAACATGTGGTAGTAAAAACCCAAACATATGTATGTATAGCTTATTACAATTTTATTATAATATAATATGTATAGATGTATATTATAATAAAATTGTAATAGGTCGATGTCTGTATATTATAGATGTTGACGAAAAACTAATAAAGGGGATCTTTGGTAAAGTACTTAACAATGGTCAAAACAACTGTTTTTAAGTATTTTATCTGTTTGCCTGTGCGTTTGTACGTCCTAATTTCAGAATTGGCTTAACCAATTTTGATGCAGTTTTCACTTTCATACTGTAGTAAACTTTTTTTAAAGTTTAGTGCTAGTTTTAATCAGTTCACAAGTAAAAAATTACGTAGTTTGAAAAATCTGTTATGTCTTACGTTTTTGGTAGTTTTCTTCTAATTTATGTGCTCAAATTAAATGCAAAAAAAGCTAATTTTATATTTATTAAATTTTCGAGGTAACGAACACGCATATAATGTAATATAATTTTATGTTAAGAAAAAGTTTTTCGTCTTTGTTTTTAATATAAGAGTTAGATATATGAATCTATGAACGTTACTGCAGATCTCTTAAAAACGGATATTTGTGTATGTTAACTAACTATTAGTTACTTAAGTAACTAATTGTCGGTTCTGTAAAGAAATTACGCGAAGATATGGTGCAAAAATATTTTAAACTAACAGGAGTATTCACAGCTGCTATTTCATACAACTCCCGTCACTTCTACTGAACCTGAAAGATCATTAAGTTAATAAAAAAAGTAAAAATAAATTATTATATATGTAATAATAATAAAATATCTCTTTGTTGTACCTACACCAGATTAATTAAAAAGCTAACTCAAAGCTAATGAAGTACAACTGGCGGCCTTAACGCTCGTAGGCAATCTCTTACAGGCAACCATGAACGAAAGTATAGGGTAGTGCCTGGTGTGTTAGAAAGTGCATAGGAAAAAGAAATTAAAGTAGTATATATAAATTATATAAAGTAATAGTAACACATAGTGCGAATGTTTGACCTAATCGAGTGCAGCAAAGTTAACCATGGAACAAGTAACATTGCTTTACCAGACTATTGAACGTAGTCAATGTTTGTGCACGCTTCCGCTCTGGAACGCTCTACCAGTTGAAATTAGATTTCAACTGGTAGAGCGTTCCAGAGCGGAAGTACTTGAACAGAACCAGTAGGACAGAAAAGGATTAATGATAAGTGGAAAGCCTGAAAGAAAAAAATAGAAAAGAAAATTATTATTAAAGATTTAACCGACGTCATTGAAAAAGATTATAAATACGTATGTATATATATAATTTTTTACCTGATATAAACCTCGAACACAAATAATTATTGAATTCGTATTGTAATTGTATCGAGTGCTCGATACTCTAACGTCAGTGGTTCGTGCTGCCGCCTACCGTAATACACCGTTTACGATAACGGTCGTGGACTCGATACGATTACAATACGAATTCAATAATTATTCGTGTACATCGACGTACATATCAGGTAAGAAATTATCGAATTGTAATTGAAGCTCGTGAACAATTTGGGAACTGTTGACGCAACAGCGAAGAGGTACGCGGCGCGGTGTTGGTGGAACGTGTGTCCTCGCCGCTTGGAATTCGCAATGCACCCCCACCACAGTCCCGGAAGCCCGACTATAGAGCATTGGCATTTAATTAGCCACGTGCCTGACCGAGACACCGTCCTAAACCCGACCAACATACCTCACATTGTTGTCCGTTTATGTTGACGGACTAACTTACAGAAATGTTTAGGATTATTTAAGTGACAAAATGTCAGAGATGGAACTTGGCCATAACATAATTTGTTATAAATGACTCAACTTAAAAGCCCGCAAAGTTTTTCTACAACCTCGTTGTTATTTCAGCTAAAAATAAGACGCATTATAGGTTAAAAATTAACATTGTCCAGAAACTTGTACGAATCTATTTCGTATTGGTCGTTATCATCAGTATCTATGATTAGTTGTAATATCTAAACATATATACAATACTAGCTGACCCGGCAAACGTTGTTTTGCCATATAAAAATGACGATTGATCAGTTTTCGACCGCAGAGGAAAAATGATTAAATTACTAAAATGGCTATTAAAAAATAAAGGTTGATCGTAGAAGGGTGAAAATTGAGGATTGTATGTATTTTTGTATGTTGTATCATAAAAAAATAGAAATTAAAAATTTTGTCTAAAAAATAAAAAAAAAATTTAGGGTTGTACTACCCCTAACATTTAGGGGGTTGAAAAATAGATGTTGGCCGATTCTCATAGATAAGCACGGACCGGACCGGATAAGCACAAAAAATTTCATCAAAATTGGTCAAGCCGTTTCGGAGGAGTATGGAAACGAAAACTGTGACACGAGAATTTTATATATTAGATATATCTGCATACTCTTCTTCTACACCTAAAAAAATTAGAACTAGTACTAACAATGTTTGTATATAAATACGCAGTTAAATTGTTATTAATTATTTCAGAGAGCGATAAATTCTTGTCAAATCAAATCCGTTACTCTTTATTACAGGTTAAAAGGTTATATTCTGTAGTAAATATGAAACATAATTTTTTACCTCATACTAAACCAATGTCGTGTCAATTCGTCTCAATGAGTGTGGTTAAGTTTCACTAGTACAAGAAATTAAAAATAATGACGTGGTATAAAAATAAAACTCTCAATTGGGTATTTGCATGATTTTCCAATCCATTAAATAGTTATGTCTTATTATTTTTAAAAAATTTTTAAAATTTTTGAAAAAAAAATTTTTTTTTTTATTTATAAACATTTAAACTATTTAACAATAAAAAAATTGTTAAAATTTAAACGTACAGGTAGCGCCCTCTTGCGTATGTGACGTCATTGTGCATATTCCATTTAAATTTGTTATTTGTTATTTACGCTACTTTCAGTAAATTTTAATCTTAATGATAAAATATAATTAAACTCACTTTAAATAAAAACCAACTTAAAATTTTTTCAATAATTTATCATTCGTCGTTTATCATGCATTCAAATGACGCGCCAATAATATGCACAATGACGTCAGACTAAACACATCACGTTTCACATCACGTGATTTTTACATCATATTTGACCACTTTTATTTATTTATTTATTTAAAAATTATTTGTAAAAATTAAATTTTAATCTTACGTAGGTATTTTATGTGTATCAAAGAATTTATTAACTGAACTTTATTTGATAAATCATTTTCATGCAAATACCCAATTTATCTTTAAAACATTTAAAAAATTATAAGTACATAAAATTAAAGCAATGCTGTTGATCGAAACTAGAATTTTATTATTGGTCAGCTTATAAATAGATTGGTGTTTAAGGCCAAACGTTAGATTTAGATTACTTTAGAATTAATACAGTTATCATAATTTTGTTCTATTCAACAAATGTTGTTGTTGTACAGACTACAATACAAGCGGGCTAAAATAAATGTTTGTCGAGTGCGGTCCCTGTGCCAAGGTCCCTCGGGAGCGGGCCCGCGCGCCCAACTTCGGGCTCAACGGTGGCAGCACCCCCGCGCCCGCACCACTCCACCCCCTGCGCACCGCACCTCACCCCCGCAGAGAATACATTTGCGCAACATGACTGTTGGCCTAACAACGGCTGCGACAGCGAAAACCATTTCCTATACGGCCTGCCTGAGATAGTTGAACAGTTGTCAAAACAAAGCCAACCACCATACCATAGCACCATACTCCTATTGTACAACATTGCTGCAATTTCACAATGTGCATTAAGGTATTTGCTATAAAGTTAAAACAATACGACATTCGTACATATTGTAAGGGTGCCGTGAAAGAAGAGTCTATTGTGTCCAGGATAGAACATTTCTTACTATCCGATTGTTTCAGTTCTACATAGGCTCGTCTACCTAGTCAAGTTTTGCAATGTGCCTTATTATTCTAGTAAAATAAGAAGTTCCTTTTGTTCCTCAACGTAACTTTGTTAAAATATCAACGTACTGTAAAACGTACGTAATATTAAATGACGTCGCTTTTATCTTTTTCTTGAGTGAGCACAGACAACATCAAGTTTTATAACTCTCAATAACTCTTACAAAGATTTTGTTACGACTAAGTAGCATAAAATCTAAATTATCTGGGTGGTATAAAATTAAAATGTCAACTCCTCAGTATGGCCTATCATTTTAAAACTTTTTAAGTCATGAAAGATAAAGTGTAGCTAGCGCTGGCCAATGATGGGCGCGGTTGCCAATTTATTTATAATCTCTGGAGCAGAATTGACTACGAATTAGCATGTAAATATTTGAGGTCCAAGGAGGCCGGTGGAGATTTATCGCGAATGGAAGGAGATAAGCGAGGATGGAGTCGTAAAGCACTGGCAGACGACGTCGCACTAGTCCTCTCAGCGCCAATACACCCTTTGACGAAGTTGTAAAAAGAGCATTAAACCGCAGTAAAAACGCATCGGCCGCGTGGGCGACTCTCTCAACACGAGCTCCTCGTTATTTTAGTAGCCTCCTTATGAATTTCAATGAGATTCAAACATAATGAACTTCGCTCAGAGGTTTTCGCGATATTAAATAGTGTACTCTTATCTTAGCTCTGTAAAGTTCGACATAATTTATGTAATCATTATCCAACTCGATATCTACCGTATCCAATCACGACTATTTCTCTATTCTCACCTGGCATCTCTTCGGAGTCGAACAACTCGGATGTTTTGTTTTGGTTATGCTTTGTGTCCTCAACATCTGTAACAAAAAAACTATTTTCACCGATAACCAATAAAGTGAAGCTACAATTAATGATTTACTTTGTATTTGTTTAGCGGTAATTGTAACGCACGTGATTTCATTGCTTGAAAAGTTATTATTTTAGGCAAGCTCCTTTACATACTTTTTGTGATGATGGAAACCTTTCATCATTATCATTTCAGGTGAATGATATCTACAGCTAGACATGGCCTCCCTCATCACCACATCCGCTACTGCACTAAAAGCACCTAACTTGTCACTTATAACTAGATGCACGGGCGCGGTTTTTGTTACTTTTAGACGGATGTTGTTTACTATTTCATTAGTTTTAATTTTGTTTCTACGTAATGCTATTTTCTTCCTAAAATTAAAGTAGTCTAAATTACTCCTTAAAACATGAACCATCTGCTGGTAAAAATTCCATCAAAATAGGTCTAGCCGTTGCAGATGTTAACCGTAACAAACAAACAGAACGATGATTTTTTTAAATTTGTTCATTTATATAGATAGCAACTTAGATACATCAAGTGTTTTACAGGTTCTAAATACAACATGTACATATTCAAGGAGGCAACGAACTTATTAGTCTTAAGTTACGGGTGTCCATGGATGGCAGTAGTCTGCTCCTTATACCATAAAAAACAGAGGTGGTCATAAGAACTGCCGACAAAAGTGAATACTTATAATCATATTTTGAAATTTCAAAATAATTGTAATATTAAAAATTAAAACTACGTTTTTTTATTTAGACTATTAACATTAATTTGATTTTCGCATCTATCGGCACTCCGAGCAACAGCTGCGCGCGCATTAACTTTGATGTATATCTATAGTTACGAGTATACTCATACCTCAAACATTAGCATGTTGCTAATGTGAACCTATAGGTTTTTCCCTACCAAAAATCGTCTAACATAGATATAGAAGTTTTCTTTTTAGGTAGCATGGAAATTTAACAACGATGGCCCGATAAGCCAAAAGATAAATAGTGGAAACTTGCTTGCTTTCTTTCAGTTTGCTATTATACATGGTCTTTTTTTATAAATAGACATTCATGTATATAAATATTTGTATTATGTACGCGGAATCACACCAATAAATTTCGCACAGTTAGCACAAAGTACTGAATTATTTTTTATCGTGTAGATTTATAATAAAATGCCTATTTAAATCGAAGAATACAAGTAATATTAGTTATTATAATTATCATTTTGTGTAGTATTGTTTTATTTATCTATTCAAAGTATGAAAGTAGTTTCAGTCAGAACAAAGTTTTTGTTCAATCTCATTTTAGGCAAGAAGACTGTATCTCTACGCCCGGCAGACGGCAAGGGGCTCACTATCTAACTATTTTGGGCGTATAGGTACATCATATCTTTGGGTAAAATAGCTGCCTAAGTGTTGTTAGTTACAAAAAAAAAACTAAACATCATCTAAAGTTAGCATATCGTTAAACCTAGAATTACATCCTATCCTTTAGTTCCGTGTGGTGATAACGCTAAGTAGGTAAGTACTCAAAAAAAAAGTTAACGTATACTGAACTTACGTGATATTTTTTTAGCCTAGAAGAAGAACACGTTAGAATTATTATAATGCACTACAATAACTCACTATCAAGTGATAAATATTTTACAAAGTCCTACGGAGGGGCTACAAATGTATAAATTTGCATATGGATGTCCATATAGGTATCTTATTTTGTTATATGTGTAAGAATATACCACCATTCCACAAAAATATTTTTTAACATTTACAAATAAAACTCATTCATTCTAATTCTGAATATAAAAGAGACATAAACAGGTCGCACTTCGATCGATCTTCCTAAATTCTAAAGTAACGCATTCATTATACATGTACTCAACAATCATAAAACCCTTCGCGTCGAGCGACAAGCGACGGATCCGTCACCTGGGGCCTTATATGACAAGCCAAAAGTAAAGACGATAATGTAAATGCATCGAACTCGACAGTTTTTATTTGTTCCCTACAGACACTTCACTCGATACTAATGTGCGCGAGTTTGAACGAACAAATGATTATGTAGAGATGAGCTAGTGTTTAATACTAGTGGAATACAAGGTAAACGGGCAGATTGGTCACCTAGTGCGTAGTTACTATAGTTGCCCACTGACACCAGCAACACAAGAAACTCAAGTGCATAGCAACATTTTAAGTGGTCCAATAGAATTAGAAGAGAGAGAGTTCAAATCTCTGATAACTTCATTCACTCGTTGAAAAGCAATTAAAGAAATATTGAACACTTATTTTACACATTAAAACTTAAAATAAAAAACTTACGAGGCTCGTTGGTTAGAGTTTAAAACTGAGCTCCCACTATTTCAACAAGCTAGGGCTAATCTGACGATGGATGGCAGTCAATGTACGCGACCAGTGAATTGTGTGCAGCGTCAAATGCATCTGACATGTGAATAAGCGGTGGGTGCGGACGCCACCACAACTATTAATCATTTCCATGTTGGCCGACTGTACATTAAACACATTTCGCTGAGCCATTACTTGTATGCCTATTATGAGATATTTCATTAGATACTATGCGTAGGGAATCTACCTAATTACTCGTATGTTTATTATTATACTTCTCTAGAGACACCAATACCAGTGATCCACACATAAAATTCATAATTAATGTATACGTAATTTCAAAACAACTAATGGGTCCGCCAAATAACTTTTTTTTTAAATGCAATAAAAAAAAACACTGAATATTTTCTCAAATTTCTTTTTTTATTTGATAGTACAATCCTTCCGCTTAATAATGGAAAATAATTTCATTCAAATGGCTGCCTCGACTGGCCATGCAGTAGCCTACACGATCTGTCCAATTTTTTAGCACACTACATATCGCTGGTGTGCAGCTGTATTTCACCAATGGCTTCACGAATATTGTCCTTTAAGGCGTCAATTGTCTCTGGCTTGTCGGCGTAACACTTATCTTTGACGGCACCCCACAATTAATAGACCAACGGTGTCAAATCGCAGCTCCGAGGTGGCCAAACGACATCAGCTCTGCGGTTGATAATGCGATCTTCAAAAACAGGGTGCAAAACATTGAGTGTAGTTTCGGCTGTGTGGCAAGTAGCGCCGTCCTGTTGAAACCAAATGCTGCCAATATCCTCCTCTTCAATTTATGTGAACAAAAATTCGTTCAACATGGCCCAGTAATGATCGCCATTGACTGTAACGGCCACTCCTTGCTCATTTTCGAAGAAAATGACCCAATTATGCCTCTGGACCAAAATCCGCACCAAATAGTGACTGGTTTTGAGTGCGTCGGCTTTTCAATGTATGCGTACGGGTTTTCTGTGCCCCAAATGCGATAATTTTGCCTGTTTACATACCCGCCAAGATCAAAATGAGCTTCATCTGAAAGGATGTTTTTTTTTGCAAAATCGGTATCTTCTGTAAGTCGATCGCAGGCCCACTTAGCGAAGCGAAAACGCATTGAATGGTCACTTGGCTTCAACTCTTAAACCAATTGGACTTTGTATGGCTTCATACCAAGGTCTTTATGCAAAATTCATCTCAATGATGTCTCCGAAATGTTCAATTGTTGAGAACGACGGTGAATCGATGTTGATGGCGCTTCACGCACACTTTCTGCCACAGCAGCAATATTTTTTGGGTGTACGCACTGTTTTTGGTTTTTCACGCATTGGTTTATCGATGAGGATACCAGTTTCTTTCACTTTTTTCACAAGATAACGAACATACGGAACTGACGGTGCTTCTCTTCTTCCAAAATCCGTGCGCAATTTTCTCACACATTCTGCAACATTACCATGATTTTCAAAGTAATGTCGCAATATTGCCCAGCGTTGTTCAAGAATGTACAACCATATTCGTTCAGCGGAGGGATAAAAACTAATTATCTGTCAAATCAAACATGAGCTAAGTGTTACTATTCACGAAATAAGCACTAGTTGAAGAAAAAAACGTTAGATGGCGGACCTTGTACTATTTTAGGAATTGATATTCATAATAATATCCACTAATTAAGTAAAAATATCTCGTATAACAATACTAAGAAAAATATAAAACCAAAATTGCACTTCATAAGTTTGAATTGAAAAAAGCAATAACCTAATCACACAGATCAATTATTTGAATTTATTTGCAATATTTATGAAAATTAATAACATGGCAGGAGTGATTAAAGCAATAACCCTTACATACGTAATAAGTTACACAAACAACTATTCCTGTCAAGGGCTCAAATTTGCTTTATAACATTTAAGTATTTATTTTATATCTATGACGAGCATCTAAATAGAAAAATCTCTTGCAAAATAAGATCTAAAACTAAATAGGTAAATGTATGCACTAGACATTTCATCTTCGTTCTCTATATTATAAATCGGTAGATGCAGTATATTTGAACAAACATTCGCAGCCTTAATAGTTGAGTGTCGCAGTCGTGTGTCATTCGCAGACAGACGTCGAAGTGCAAGCACAGTGAGCGTGGCACAAGTACCCTGCGCACCCAGTACAGTTCTTGACACCCGTACGTCATGCGTTATCGGGAACGATTCTGTGTCAGTTTCAGCCGGTTGCTGAATACACTTACAGTAGTTACACATAAATGTATGACTCTTATTTAAAGTAACGCCTATAGCTAAGTTGATACCGTAATTTTTGAAGAAAATAGAATGAATATGCACTTTATTATATTTACGACAATTGCAATTTAAGATTTATAATTAATTTTCAAAACATTCACTTCAATACGTTTATATTGTGATAAATTGGAATGAACTGTATTCTTTATTCCTTAATTGGAACGAAGTTCCTTACGGCAGGCTTGGAGGGGATAGGGATTTCGCTGCGGGACCGAAATGAAAAAAATGTGATAGTAAAACCGTAAGTGGAAAAAGTGCGTGGAATAAATCTGTGGTATAAATCTGTGGAAAAAAGTGCGTGGAATAAAACCGTTAAATGAGACGTGCGCAGGCGCGAAAGCGCGTCATGTGTGCTATTTTACTATTTTAAGGAATTTATTATTTTATTTACTAAAATACTGAATTTCCTAAATACTTTCTTGTACTTAAATAAAAACTAATCAGCAAAATTTAAGAGAAAAATCAAGAAAACCTACATAAAATTGAGCACGATTTTTTTTGCAAAT
The DNA here is from genome assembly GCA_949316085.1 of Hypercompe scribonia. NCBI lineage: Eukaryota > Metazoa > Arthropoda > Insecta > Lepidoptera > Erebidae > Hypercompe > Hypercompe scribonia. The sequence continues at coordinate 11,817,554 of OX438971.1, read as the reverse complement.
TGTGTCGATTCCACATTATCCGAAGGAATTTCGTTCCTACCTGGTGTCCCACGACACCATTCATTTTTTATTTTAACTCTAATTTTGTTTTTATTGCAATTATTTCTTCTTCTTTTTTTAAAAAAAGATAGCTCACGAGGAGTAAATAGAGGTATTAAAAATTATTTTAAGTGTTAGGGAATAAAAATAAATTTTATTCAAGCAGTAGGTTAGGAAGTATATTTTCACTTTTTTTTATTTCAGTTTATAAATAACGAACTCGTAAGGTTACACTAAGTTTCAGACAAAGTTAATTCAGCTCTACGATTGGTAAGCTTAACGATTACTTACTTGAAAATAAAACCATTTATCTAAGATACTTTCAAGAAATTTCTAAATGATTATGAGAAAGTTTCTCACCTTCAACCGCTTCATCTGCATTACTTTCTTCATTTACCTCTTCTTTATTCTTCTCAGTAGATCTATTTTCTTTTTGTATTTCACGTTCTTTATCACCATCAGCATCATCATCCTCTTCCTCATCATTTTCATTGTCATTATCTGACTTCCTTTCACCCTCCTCAGCCACTGAGGTCCCTTCATTCCAGTCTTCTTCCTCTGCTGCAAATAAAAATGTATTCAATCAACGTGACAAAAAAAAAGGGAAGCCTCAAGTTTTTTTATACAATTAGTAGAATAAACTAAATTAACCGCAATAAGTGCTAGTGTATGCGAATATTTAAGTATGCATTGAATTTTTAGTTTTAAAGTTTAATTTTGTGTTAATTTATTCCACATTTTATCTGCAATCCCTTAAAACTGGATACAATCAGTCTTCTATATGAACAATCAGAAGACTAATTCAAAGACTTTCAATAACTTAGCATCAAAGCATCAAATTTTGCCAAACAATGTATAAGGTAAAGAAGTAGTTTTGGGACGGCAATGTTAAATTTGCCTTTCTGACCAACTTAGTTTTCATGTCTTCAGAGTATATAGCTTGAGTAATTTTATTTACGTTTTAAGAAAATAAAACCAGTAAAGGCACACTGATAAAAGAATAAAAAGACAGTTAAAAATTAAAACACAACTACAAAAAACAGAGGTTTTAAAAAGATGAAACAAGTAGGTACCTATATATTTCCGGATTTCTATCTGAATTATTTTCTTGTTTCGTGCTTTTTAGGCCCCTTTTTTTAAGTGGTGAGGTTACAACTTTCTTTTCTTTTAAATTATTTTGGAGTCAAACATAATAAGGCGTCGGCTCATATCGTGCAATTACATTTCTCTGATAAAACGCCTACAATTGTAGAAGCACGCCCTTTACTGTTAGCTTTATGCGATGGGGTCGAGCTCGAGTTGAAGCGTTCACAACGCAATTATATTATTTTTAAGGTAGTCCGATGTGATTATGGCATCCCAATAGTACCAGTTATTAAGAAAATCGCGCCCACTTGAGGATGGTTTGGGGATAATAAAACTGCCATTAATTCTTGTCTTAAGATTTTTTATTATTATTGAGTAAATAATTGCAACTCTTGCCAGAGGGATAGCTTTTTACGAAACTGGATTTATTGCACGCGTTTTAGCAAATATTATTAACTGAGGACTCACAACCGACGACAACAATCACCACCCGTGTTAGTATATTCATCTATAAGTGCGTTTCTCTCAGTATAAACTGCCTCCGTGGCGCAGTGGTAGTGAATTCGACTGCTGTGCTTGAGGTCTCGGGTTCGATTCCCGGGTCGGACCAAATATTTGTATGATCTGCAAATATTTGTTTCGAAGTTTGGGTGTTTTCTATGTATAACATGTATGTATTTACAAAAGAAAAGTATATAAGTATTCTATCAGTCAGTCTAGTTATCATAGCACAAGCTCTGCTTAGTTTGAAACTAGATGACGTTGTGTCTCAAATGTCCGAAATATTATATATTATATTATTATATACCCCAAAATTTTTAGAAAATAATTTAAGAAATACTGAGTGGCTTGCCTTTTACAGTTGTATTCCAAGATGATATTTGTGTAAAGCCAACATCTTATTTAAATAACTTAGATAACTTACGTGTTGTTTTATTGAGATTAAAAATGCAAGTTTAAGAGCAAATTGGTCAAAATATGAATTCTTTAAGGATAGTGTTAGCTATTTAGGATATAGAATTGATTAAGAAGGCTTACATGCAGTTGCAAAAAAAAAGATTGAAGCTAATGAATTCGCTCCATCTCAAAACATAACGTAGTTAAAAAGTTTTTTAGATCTTGTTAATTTTTACTCGAAATTTTATTCAAACTTATGTATTTTAAAGTCTTTGTATCGTTTACTTAAAAAATATTGCAAATGATATTGGAGCAAAGATTATGAGTTGGTTTTTGTTAAGATTAATAACGCATTGAGTAATAATTCGGTGTTGACCCATTACACTCCTAATTTACTTTTAATTTTATCAATTGACAGTAGTACGTACTAGATTGCGTGCTGTATACTATTGAGTGCACGGTCCGCTGTTTCCCGCACTCTCGATGAACACCAGCGAAATTATTCACATCTCCATAAAAAGGCGTCAGCTATTGTTTATGGTGTCACTAAGCACCATCAATACTAATATGGTAGACAATTTTTATTACGTAACGATAATCGCATTCTTATATTTTTGGTAAAATGTTATTCCTCAGACTGCCGCGAGTCATTTGCAAATTTATGCAGTTAGATTAGTCGCTTAAAATTTCGATATTGAGTTTGTACCTTCTACGAGAAATTATTTTGCAGACGTGTAATCACGTTTACCGTTAGAATTACTATACAATTGTATAGTTTTGACGACGATTTTTCTAATGGCAGGTATTTTAATTATGTAGAAAATAACTTATAGGTTATTTTTAACGAGATACGAAGAGAAACAATAAAAGATACATTTTCAAGCAAAATTGTTTGGTATATTAAGTTTGGTTGGTCAGATCGTTTATATAATGATTTTGATAAGGTTTATTTTCAAAAGAATGGGTGCTCGTTTTGGAAAGTACAGTTTATACTCAATAGTTTATGTAAAAATATTTTATTAGAATTACGCAGTGGCTATATCGGTTTTGTGAAAATGAAACAAGTCTCTAGAAATTATCTGTTTCTAGTATTTGTTATGAACGTAAAACGTGCGTTTCCCAACACGATAATCTCCCTCATTCACAATTGCATGTTTCGCCGTGGGGTATAGAAACGTGAACCAGGCTAAATATTGATTTCTTAGGCCCATAAAAGTAAATATTATTTAATTATAATAAATGCGAACACTACGTAACCTATTTTCTAGATTTGGTTTACCAAAATGCATAATAGGTGATAACAGTGCACCTTTTAATTCCAATTGCTATTTAAATTATTGAAAAAAAAATAGAATTAAACGAATTTTAGTCGCTCCTTATCCTTCACCCCGTAAAAGCGTAGTCGGAAATACGGTACGTTTAATTAGGCAGGTACTTAAGAAGAACATCTTAGACGGCGAGAATTATAAGACGCCTATTTGCAGATTTTCATTTGCAAATAGCCGTCTTTTAATTCTACATTTCATAAAAACACCTAACATTGTACCACACAAAAAGAATCGGCAATGGCGATGTTCGGACGACGTTTAAGACGATCTAACACGGCCATGCAATGCCACCGTTTTACAAGATAAGCATAGCAAGTAGGACGAGCACGTTGGTGGTGTTCCTCGCATTTTCATACGCTGAATGAATTTCATTTATGTTATTATTTTACCGACTAGTTCGCGATAGGCCGTTTTTCATTACGCATACATTGCAAGATTTTATTTTATACTCTTTCAAAGATTTCCTCATCATTTGATTACCTTTGAAAACAATGTTAGTCCACCAGCACCTTTCTACAGTAATATCTACCAAGGCATTAACTTACAGTCTGTTCAAATGCCCAACTCTAAATGCAATAGTTGTTTCGACAATTTGGAAGGATTTCGACCAAATTTGTGACGTTATAGCCAGGCGAAAGAGCATGGCCTTACACGCAGCTATCAACTATTATGGTAATTTTACAGTGTACATCCAATTTCAGTAAACGACCCTGGTGATGCTAATGGTAATGTTAAAACAAGATCCGGTAAAAATATTATTGTTAAATACAGTCCTGAATACCTTCATACTTTTATTAGAAGTGATAACTTCGAAGTTATTAACAATTGGTAATACAGTGTAGGTATTTGGAAACAAGTCTCGCTGTTTTCATTTTCAAGTATCACGATTTTCTTCATGCTAACAATAATGTAAAAACAAATCAAACAAACAATCTATGTATGAAAAAAACAAATCATGTTGGTAGAAAGAATAATAAAATGAAGACAAGAGCTTTACTCTTGTCCAATTATTCATCTTATTGTTGACTATAGCTTTGCGAGCGCGAAAATTGATAGAATTCTATTTCATTCAATAAAAGAAACTGATACACACACAAAACCAACGTGTAACAATTTGCACAATTTCAAAACCATACAGCAGTTCGTTTACATTATTATTATTAGCAATCAGCTTTTACTAAGCAGGGTTGGTAGATTTTTAATACATATATTTAGAGTTAGAGATCATTTGATGATTTTTAAATAATGACATCGATCCAGTAGTAAATGTACACTTCCAAACCTCAGACCATACCAAAATTCTAAAAGAATTTAAAGTAAAGTATCATCTGTATTATATTATTTACATGAGTAGATATCTACATATTAGTCGTGCTGCATTTAGCTTAATTCTACAACATATTCATAACAATTACTTTATGGGTAAAATCTCTAAAAGTCTATGCGTGTTTCGCATCGCATTACAGGACAGAAGGAATACACAACGGCAGTTAGTTTAGTGACATAATTAGCGGCACACCGGGTGGGGCTCCGTGGCGTGATTGCGCCCCGTCCGGTCGGCCGCACCTAGCCTCCGACACTATACTCCTGATTATAGTATTAAACACGAAAAAGAAGCAGAGTATTGATCATTGTATCTTTCATTCAGCTGTCACCAAAAGTTAATCGTGACTAACGTGAGAAAATATCGATATATCCTTGGGTGATAACTTTTGAAAAACACTTTATTGTTTAACGTGACCTTTGATGATAGTTATTAGAATTCTTTTTTTTTGTTTCTGTCCAAAATCAACACACCATTCAGTAATACTGAAATGTAAACTTCATCGATTAACTGTTTCTTTTATCTTGGTTTGTTTTTTTTAACTGTCAACTTCTACTCTAGAAACAAACGTGTTTCGAGGGGCTTGACTCAGACTCAGACCAACAATTAATGAAGCACGCAAAGTTGTTTTAACCATTAGTGGGCATCGAACTCATAACACTCAGCGTAGTAAGAAGCAGTGAGGTGGCTTCTTAAACCACTACGCAGCAGTATCCGTTTCATTTTATTCGGGAAATAGAATCTAAGAGTGGTGATTACCATACTCATTGCGAATACAGGCAATGCAGTATGGTGACCCACACAATTACGAAGTAGACCATAACCCACACTATATTTGTTTTATTTACTCTTTTATTTACACTGCTATATACTATATAATACTACTTAAAATGAAGGTTATTGATGTGAAGGTGGACTTAATGCCGTAAGCATTTTCTACGAATCAGCCTTTGGGTGAGTGCAGAGTTGTGTGTGGCAGGTGTATATTTTAAAGTAATTAGATGATAAATCGATCAACCTTCATACATACACAAGGTAAACATATAAATTATAATATTAAACTAGTATAAATATAAACATATTTACATACACAAAATACATATATTTAAGACATTCTTAAAATGTGACAAGTTCATAAGACTTAGTATTTATGTATGGATGTTATATCATATGTTTTTCTTGCATTCTCTTATGTTCGACATGTCAATTAAAACTAATCCTTATATGAAAATATATTATTCATTGCTCGAAAGTGAGATAAATTTTATGTTTTTGTTTTTTTTTTTAACACAGAGTTCTATTAAGAGTCCATAGTACCTCAGTTCGAATTAAAATTTTGTCCCCGCCTCACCACCCGGCCGTCTAACCCACGCTTCGCGCAGCCGCAGCTATTTTGCTCGCACGAGTTCACCACGAGGCAGGTGTCACTGGAGGTACGATAGGGTATTAGGTACAGCTGCTGTAAATATAGTACATAGGTATCGAAAATGAAATTATTTCAGAAAAGTATCAATGCGTTGTAAAATATGGTAATTTACACAGTTAATGGAAATTCCGTAGACATAGAAATAAAATAACACAAATATTATAGAAAAGTTCCGACACATTCAAATGGTTTTATTGTTTTACTTAAAGACATTATTTATTTTTCAATATATTCATTTCAGAATGTAGATACACTCAATTCGAATATACATATGCATAGCTTTATCTGTGGGAATGGTAGAGGCTGACTTACTCACTGGTTGATTGGTGGTGTTGTTGTTGGTGATACTTAGTGAAGTTCTAGACGACTGAAATTTGATATGTAGGCTACTCTCTTTTTTTTCTTTTTTTTTAACCTTTGGAAATCCCCTCGGGCCGTCACCCCACCGGGGTTGACGGCGGGGTGGTGTGTCGGAATCGGACCGACTAAAAGCACACGGTGTGCCGCTCTGCGCCTGATATAAGAGGCTTCTCTCTTCAACCAATCATACTTACAGGGGGGTACATACTTGTGCTAGAAATAGACCTCTCGCATACATTCTGTAGTTTGAAATGACAGAAATGAGGTGTGTAGGTTAAGAAATGTTTATAGTCAAGTAAAAAACTAAGAAATAATTCTATAACAAATAAAGCTCACTAGGATAGGCCAAAAAAATTTTTAATTTTTTTTTACTTAGATACCATAAAAAAGAAGATTTTGGTAGAATTTAAGCTCTTAATATTGATATTAAGAGGTGCCGATTCGTAATTTTTAATTTTCCATTGAAATAACACGGACATTTTTTTATTTTCTTTCGATTTTTATGCGTTTACACGAATAATTATCTAGTAAAAATGAAAACTTATTTTTACAAGAAATTTAACGATCCACAAAAAATGTCTGATATGTTTTTTTTTTAAGTTGACTCTTTCAAAAGTTATTCGAGGTGAAAGTTCAACTTTAAATCCTAGAAGATTAGTGGTAGAAGGTAGTGTGAGATCTCCTCCAATAACTGCAGTGAGGACCCCACGCTGCGCCACCCATGTGGAACAACAACACAACGTGTGCTAAGCCGAGTCCTCACTGCAGTCGCAGTGGTGACAGGCGGGACTCAATTCCCTCCTGGCGACCGAGTGTAGATACTGCCCGAAGCAACTGTGCCCGGAAAGAATCTGCATCAGTTGGTAGGAAAGGGTTCCCTGCTGTCGCCCTGCCCACTCGGCGATGACCGGCTGGAGAGCCTCCACGGCGGCAAAACCAGTACGTAGAGCCTCCAGCCGGGACGACCAACGAGCCATTGTGGCTCGACGAGCGGACTCACGCCACTCGCGTATCTCTTCGGGCGGGCGCGTATGCCGCTACCCGCCCGGACGTTAGCCGTTCGCCGATAAACTTCGGCGAGCACTTTCGCCTTCAAATCCCACGGGGGAAGAGTTCCGGCCAAGGCGCCCGCCGCCTCCGTCGATATGGTGCGGTAACCATGTATGGCTCTAACCGCCAATATCCTCTAAAGGCGCCAGAGGCAAGCCCTATTCTGGGCGGTCAGAACCGCCGCAGTCTAGTTATCATAGCACCAGCTCTGCTTAGTTTAAAACTAGATGACGTTGTGTGCCTGAAATATTTATTTTATTTATTTATTTATATTATTATAAAAATATAAATTACCTAAAAACAATAAAATATTTGAATAGATATTTATAATTGAACTTACTGGTGTGTTTAGCAGCAGTGTAACATTTTATTGAAGAATCAAGAATTGTTAAACGAATGAATTTGAAAATTTGGAACTACGCCATGGTGTTGAAAACAATGACAACTTATTTGTAATAACCAGCTGTTATAGATGTCGACTTTAGTACAGCCTATGCATTATATAGCAAACTACAATCTAAAGTACCTCTTTATTTTATGTTTCTAAAATTTGACAATTTAAGATATTGTTTTCAATGATATTACCAGCCAAATAAATACAAAAATAATCTCTATCATGAAATAAGCAAAGCAGTACAAAAGTTTAATACATATAATTGTCCTTTCATTAAAATGAGCACACTGCTGAGAAAGCAGACAAGCAGAGTTAGTATAATAACTCCATTCAAATCAAATCAACCTATCGCCATCTACAGCTAAGCGACGGTCTTTCTTTTTTTTTTTTTGTAACGTGTGGAAACTCCCTCGGGCCGTCATGCCACCGGGGTTTACGGCGGGGTGGTGTGTCGGAATCTGACCGACTAAAACCACACGGTGTGTCACTCTGCGCCTGACATATCAAGGATCCGGGAACAGCTGTTATTACGACATCCAAATCCTTCCTAGCGCCTGTCCGCTCCCGCGGACACCATCTGCGGACAAACTCTCCATTTAGGTGACATACGGCACACGCGGACGTCGCCTCCTCGCGGCTGGCCACTATAGCAGATGGAGGGGAAAACCCGTCCCGTCCACCCGCGGCCACACTCAAGGCGGCAAGACGCGGGGTGTACGCGCGCCTCCGCCGCCCGGTTCGCCGGCGGTGAATTGGGTCCGAGTGTAGATCGTTCTCACAGGACCTCTCCGCCGCCTCCTTCCGCGTCATTACGTCTTCGCAGAAGGTTGTGACCGCGATAAAACAACTGTCGCTACCGACCAAGGAGCGTATGACGGCCGGTAGCGAGAGATCCCCTCCAATAACTGCAGTGAGGACCCCACGCTGCGCCGCCCAGGCGGAACAAACCGCCAGCGTGTGCTGAGCCGAGTCCTAACTGCAGTCGCAGTGGTGACAGGCGGGACTCAATTCCCTCCTGGCGACTGAGTGCAGATACTTCCCGAAGCAACCGTGCCCGGAAAGGATCTGCGTCAGTCGGAAGGAAAGCGTCCCGTGCTGTCGCCCTGCCCACTCGGCGATGACCGGCTGGAGAGCCTCCACGGCGGCAAAGCCAGCACGTGGAGCCTCCAACCGGGACGACCAACGAGCCATCGTGGCTCGACGAGTGGCCTCTCGCCACTCGCGTATCTCTTCGGGCGGGACCCGTATGCCGCTACCCGCGCGGAAGTCAGCCGTTCGCCGATAAACTTCGACGAGCATTTCCGCCTCCAAATCCCACGGAGGAGTTCCGGCCAAGGCGCACGCCGCCTCCGTCGATACGGTGCGGTAACCGCGTATGGCTCTAACCGCCAATATCCTCTGAGGACGCCAGAGGCGAACCCTATTCTGGGCGGTCAGAGCCGCCTCCAACACCGGTGCACCATACAGCGCCATTGACCGGACAACCCCCGTGTATAGCCTTCTCCTTGCGATGCTGGCTTCACCCAAATTGGGCAAAAGTCGCCCAAGGGTAGAAGCAGCGCCGACCAGCTTAAGAGAAAGCAATCGGAAGTGCTCGTCGAAGAGCCAACTCAAAAGAATCAGGCCCAGATACTTCATCTGGGCCTGAACCGGTACGAGGACCGAGTTGACTACTATGGAGGCGCCGGAGGGTGGACCACAACGGGGCCCATGGAACAAAAAGGCCTCCGTCTTGTTCAGGACCACCCGCAACCCCAGCGCCTCAATACGCCCGACCACCAGAGAGACACCCGTAGTGGCCAGGCGTGCCGCCTCTTGAAAGTTCATCCCCCGGGCTGTAAACAATGTGTCATCTGCGTAACAAATTACGCCCAGCAGGGGGGAAGACGACCTCGAAGGGCCCAGTCGTATCCCGTATTCCACAGGAGTGGTCCGACGACAGACCCCTGTGGAACACCATACGACATGAGCCGCCGCCTCAGAACACCATCTCGGTCCTCGTACATGACGGTACGCTCCTCAAGATAGTCTGCCACAAGCCGCCTCAGGTACTCTGGCACCCCATGGCAGTGGAGTGCTTCCCTGATGCAGCTAAATGGTAGACTATTAAATGCGTTGGCGATGTCCAACGACACCGCCAACAGCACGTCGCCACAGCTCACCGCTTCTTCGGTAATGGCCCTATGGCGCAGCACGGCATCGACCGTCGAACGACCCGCCCGAAAACCAAATTGGGCCTCCGACAGATCGGGACCCACATCGCAGAGGTGCCGGACGATGCGGTCAGAGAGTATCCTCTCAAACAGTTTACCCGCCTCGTCCAGCAACACGATGGGCCTATAGACCGCTACCCCGGCCCGGGGGCGGTGTTCCTAGAGCGGATCCGTAGAACAACCGCCCCTATCTCCGATTTCCTGATGGGTGGCACATTGTCCTCGTGCCCCCCGTCGTCTCCGACCATGAAGGCCATCGACGGGGGTGTGTGTTCCACCCACTGCGGGAAAAGGCCCTCGACCACTTCCTGCAGGAAGCTGGGCTGGAGTGTCTCTGTAAGGGGAGGGCCCGACGTGCGGAGCTTTTGTCACGCCGCACGATAAGGGCGACCCCAGGGGTCACGATCGAGACCCTCCAACATCTCCTTTCTCTTAATTTCTTTGGCGCGGTTGATGGCCAGCTTCAGAGTTTTCCGTGCCTCTCGGTACTCCTCATGAAGCTGGTCCTCCCCGCCTTCTTCGCGGTGTCGCCGCCGACTACGGGTCTAGGACCTCCGGGCACGTGTACAGACCGCGCGGAGGTCCCCCCAACTCCTGGGACCACCAATAAACCTCCTTCCGTGGAGGCCAACAACCTCGAATGTGGGGCATGGCCGCATCGCAGATCTGCGTAATCGCATCGCAGAAGGGACCAGCTCCCATGTCAACCTCCTCAGTCGGGGCCTGCGGAGACAGCCAAAAGTGAATGATGGCCGCCTCCTCCAGTAGGTCCCTATTTAGTTTGGCTACAGCCCACCGCGGAAAGCGATCAGAACACCGCGCTGCGTGACCTGCTGGGGTCGGGGGTCCGAGAGAGCTCAAATCGGATGTAGAGGTGATCCGAGAGCGTCTCAACCTCTCCCAGGACGCGCCAGTTCCTTACTCGTGCGGCGAGGGCAGGGGTAGCAAACGAAAGGTCCACTATCGACCCCCCTGCTGTTGCACGCACGTGTTGGTGGATCCTCTGTTTAATAAACAGAAGCTCACCGAGGCCGCCCACTCCTCTACGGCTTCGCCCCTAGCGTCCGTTCTTGGGGAACCCCACGTAATGGATTTTGCGTTGAAGTCCCCCCAGCACTAGGATGTGCCCAGACGTTAGTCGCCGCATCGAGGTTTCCAAGTTGTTAAGGAGAACCTCGAAGTCGCCCACACTCCGGTTGGGAGAGAAGCAGACACCATATATGGTGATCCCCCCCCACTTAGCAGCAACATATCCAGTGCCCGTGTCTCTTAGCGACAAGGGCGGGGAATAAGCCGCCGTGGAGGCAACGAATGCCACGGAGTCGTCCCGGTCACCCAACCAATTTGGACGGCGAGGAACGTAATAGGGCTCCGCGGTTACGGCAACACCGATCGACCATTGTGCCATGGTTTGCAGGAAAAGGTCCTGCGCTGCGGCACAGTGGTTCAGGTTCGGCTGGACAAAGAGGTTGGAGACTTGGTCCATTACTTGACCGTCTCTACAACCTCCTCCATGGGCGACGATATCGACGCACGAACGATGTCAGGAGCAGCCTGGGTCGACTGGCTAGCCCCTGTCGCTTGCCGAGAATTGCGGGCAATGCTGGTTTTGCAACTTCCCTGCCCGATCTGGTGATTGGCGGGCTTGTTACCCGCCGCACATACCGGGCAGTGAGGGGCGGCAGAGCACTCTGCCGCCTTGTGCCCCGGTCGACCGCAGCGGAAGCATAGTCCGCTGCAGTCAAAACAACTCACGTACTTGGCGCGTGTGTGTCCCGATGCCAGACACTTGAAACACCTCATCGGTCTCGCCGCCAGGACTGTATCCCTGACGTTCATGAAACCAATGAGGATCTTGCCAGCGTCGCCCAAAATTTTGGCCGACGCCACAGGATAACTGATCCACACAGCGCCAAGTCCCCCCGGACCGGGGCGGGTGGTGCCGGCCCTGATGCTGGCCGCGTCACAGCCCTTCTTCTTGCTAACTGCAACTCGGACATCCTCGGCCGTCGCGGAGTCGTCCAGGCCCGAGATACGCAGTTCAGCGCACTTACCTGGCGATCTTTACACCATCCATGGCTGCAAAGATTCCCCGCAATTTCTCGGCGAAAGCGTCCGCTGTCTTTGCGCCTTCAGCCCCAGGGAACTCGAGGACTCGAGCTCCCGTCTGGGCAAGGCGCGACCTGACCCCTTCAGTCCCGAAATCAATGGTGAGACTATCCCGGGCCTTCTTAAATAAGGCCGCATAGGACAGCCCGCCACTAGCCGCCTCCGGCGTTACGGTGACTACCACAGCCGCGCTTTTAGGCACCTGCAGTTTGTGCGGCTTTTCGCGGTAGCCACCGCAACCGGCTGCTTTACCTGCAGGCTTTTTACCCCGCTTTCGGGACTTCTTAGCCCCCGGACTACCTGCCAACCATCGGTGCAAGTGGCAGATATTGAGGGAGCACAGGTGGAGGTGCCAGGTACAGCGGTGGGAGTGCAGGGCGGAACTCCGCTCCCCACCTTTGGCTTATGCGAAGCGAGCGGTGGCCGAACAACCTGGGCCGGGGGTAGCCTCACCTCCAAGCCAGCCAGACGCCCGTCCATCATGCGCCATACTGCGTCCGTAATTTGGCGCAGATGAGCATCAGGAAAGCCACCGAGGTTGGAAGAGGGGGCAGGTTGAGACGGGGACGGGATCGAATCTTCTACTGGACGATGCGCGCGGAATTGGGCGAACTGAGCGCTAAGCTCAGCCACTTGCCCCGTCAGGCGATCGTTGGCCGCCTGGAAACGAGCCACGTCGGCGTTAAGGGTATCTACAACCCCCACAATAGCGGAGCAGGAGTCCTTAAGGGCTCTCACAAAAGAGCCCTTAAGATTACTCGACTTAGTGGCCACTTTGTGAATAATGGCCACCGTCGCGTTCGCTCTCTATTGCGTGGACGATGGTGTTTGAGGAACTGAATCCCCCACCATCGGCTCCTTTATTTTTAGCAGGAGATCAGCAATCTCCTCCTCCGCCAAGATTTCACCGTCTGCCCTGACCCGTCTATAAGCTTCAGCCTTACAGAAGACGGAGCCTGATGGGGTCGAGACCGGGGCTCGTGACCTCCCTCTGCGGCTGCTTGCTACCTTAGGAGGTCGCATCTCCTGGGATGTATTGCTCTCCTCATCCCCGGAGCGTCCGCGTTTCCGGCTGTCATACAGCTCCGTCTCCATAAAGTCCAGCACTTCCATCCTCGCACTAGAGTACGCAGTGGATCTGGAACGTAACCGTTTCGATGTTCTTCGGCTCCCAGCAGCTATAATGGCTTCTGGGAGCCCCACCGAGATAGGCGTTTTAACCAAAACGTCTTCCATGTTAGACGAAAGGTCGTCCGCCCTCGTATTACTCTCCTTCTCCTTTTGTCCTTCCTTTGGCCGAATTGCCGAAGAAAATGGCTTTCTTAAATTGTAGAAGCCCTAAATAAGCTCTTATGATGACACTAAATAAAACAAATAATGCTACATATATTCGTCAGATTGCGACCACGAGTCGCAATCTATCGTTTTTGATAATTGGCACTTCGGTTACTATAACGGGCTTTAATATTATATATTAAGCTAGCGAAACTAAACTAAATACTTGCAAACTTAACTCTTGCTTTAATTAAATACAAAACTTGTCTGTACAGTTTAAAGTAAGTACTGAGACTTATTATTGTGCGCAGCTCACAGTGCTATTATTTTTAAATCATCATTAAACTATACACCATAATTGTATAAGTAAGTTTGTAGTAGTTCTATATGTTTATTGATAACCTCTGACTTCAACCTTGGTGCACCTACCTCACAAAATTTCTGCACCACCCAAAGGTTGACGGATGGTAGAGAATGCCTAGGGCATTAAGTCTGTTGATGTAGATGTGTGCGTGAAGATATATTTTGCATAAATGTAACTTATGCGAATGCTATTATCTGGACTATAATGAGCATAGTCCGTCAATTGGTCACAAAACCGATGCACCTACTCTATATTTTCTTATTATATTTTAGACAGATAGGCGTAAAACCGAACAAGTAACACGTGTTCCCCGTAGGAATACCGGAACGCGACTGATTTCTCTACGAAACGGTCGTCCACACGCAATGTTGCCGAATTTTATTTCTAATAACGAACATATAAACGTAAACGGGGGGGCCCCTCAACGCCGACGTGGCTCGTCTCCAGGCGGCCAATGATCGCCTGACGGGGCAAGTGGCTGAGCTTAGCGCTCAGTTCGCCCAATTAGGGGGGCATCGTTCAGTAGAAGATCCGATCCCATCCCCGTCTCAGCCTGCTCCCTCTTCCAACCTTGTTGGCTTTCCTGATGCTCATCTAAATCCGTCCGCCAAATTACGGACACAGTATGGCGCATGATGGACAGGCGTCTGGCTGGCTTGGAGGCGAGGCTGCCACCGGCCCAGGTTGTTCGGCCGCCGCTCGCTTCGCATAAGTCGAAGGTCACATTGGCACCGTCAGCGCTGCCCGTTGTGGGCGGTCGCGTGACCTATGCGGCGGCGGCGTCGGTACCTGCTGCCTCCGCAACAGCTCCAAGGGCACGACGGGCGGCGAAGGCAGCGACCAGGAAGCCTGCACCGAGGTTAGGGTCTACAACAGCGGTAAAGGCTGGAGCGGAGTTCTCACCGCTTCCCACTCCAACCGCTGTACCTGGCACCTCCACCTGTGCTCCCTCAACATCTGCCACTTGCACCGATGGTTGGCAGTTAGTCGGGTGGGCTAAGAAGTCCCAAAAGCGGGGTAAAAAGGCTGCAGGTAAAGCAGCCTCTACCCTGTAGGCACCGCCGGTTGCGGTGATTACCGCGAAAAACCCGCGCAAACTGCAGGTGCTTAAAAGTGCAGCTGTGGTAGTCACCGTTACCGGAGGCGGCTAGTGGCAGGCTGTCCTATGCAGCCTTATTTAAGAAGGCCTGGGATAGTCTCGCCACTGGGGTCGAAGGGGTCAGATTGATTGGGCCTACCAAGTACGCTGAACTGCGTATCTCGGCCCTGGACGACTCCGTGACGGCCGAGGATGTTCGAGTTGCAGTTAGCGAGAAGAAGGGCTGTGACGCGGACAGCATCAGGGTCGGCATCATCCGCCCCGGTCCGGGGGGACTTGGCGCTGTGTGTTGTCCCGTGGCGTCGGCCAAAATTTTGGGCGACGCTAGCAAGATCCTCATTGGTTTCGTATTTTGAAATGATATTTGACATTACGTCCATATAAGATCCTGATAGTGCAGGAACTAAAACCTAATAATTTAAATTTGCGCAATCACTCCGAAACAATGTTAGAATGATTCAGTAATTTTGACATCTTATTTTCTAATGAAGCCCATTTTCACCTCAACGGACATGAAAACAAACAGAATTGCAGGTGTTGGACCAGTGAAAATCCCAAGCTAAACACGAGAGGCCGCTTCATTCGCCCAAGGTATGACCTGTAATTTCAGCAAAACGAATCATCGGGCCCTACTTTTTCTAAGATTCTCGCGGGCGTTTAGTTACTGTTCATTCTGCTGAATATGTGAAAATGTTATGGGAGTTCTTGGGGCGGATGTTACTGGAATTTGTCGGCTACAATCGTAACACATGGTTTCAACAAGATGGAACCACTTGTCACAGGTCCAATGAGTCCCTGCCGGTGGTTAAAGACATATTTCTGAAAAAGCTGAGTTCCAAACGAGGTGACATTCCATTGCCACCCAGAAATCCAGATCTATCCCCAGCAGACTTTTTTTTTGTGGGGTTATTTGCATTGGATGCAAACGTCGAAATGGTGGTTATTTAGACGATGTAATTTTAAAAAAATAAATTCCAACTAATTAGCTTTCTTGTAAATTAACAGATTTTATAACATATCAAATGGTTTCTTTTATATGCTTTTTCCAAATGTCAACTAACTCGTATACACGCCCACCCTGTATTCACAGTTTAATTAGTATTGGTAAAGTATTTATTAACTTCTGAGGTTTACATAGAATTCGGTGTATATCCTCAACTATATTATATTTTTTTTCGATATGATTGATTAATTACTACCATTGAAATGCAAGATCAAAAAAAGAGAACAGTTTTGAGGTAGTTAAGGCTCTTAATTATACGTTTCTAAAACATTTTCAACCTCAAATGTCATGAGATTAAACCGTTTTCAGGATATGGTTTAAAGGCACTCATGTTACTCAATCGTCGATATATACATATAAGAAAAATATTCTGATATCAGAATTAATTAAAAAAAGACAAACGAGGTACCCTTTTACCTACTATATATACGTATACATTTTACTTACACCCCTCAGACATGTCGTCATAAATAAATCAGTCATATACGCATGTTGATATGTATTTAGATGAGTTGAGGCCACCGAAGCATACCAGTGTATTCTCTCGAGACTCAGCCCGGCCCAGAGTCCCAAGCGAAAGTCCATCGATTCATCAAAAGCAGGCCAGAGGCGAAATTCCAGTAATACCACAGAACCGCAATGACCCCGAGGCAACGCTTTTAGTTACTGCAGAGGTTACCAACTTAATACGTGTATATTTATACCAAGCTACACTGTAACACTAAAAAAGTATATACTAGATCGAAATACATACTTATTTCATATAACTGTTATTACATAATTTTTATGTTTTACTTGGTCGTTGTAAGTAGTCTAACTTACTATCACAACACCAATGCTAAATTAAAAGAATGCAAGCACAAATTAGACGCAAAACTCATTGTAAACTTGTGAAAAGGTAAGTTAGTTGGCAAGACCAATATCATAGAGAATAGTAGAAATATGTTGGCCGCAAAGAGGTATCGCAGCACCATCGCAACGATAGCCCATCATAACTTCTCGCGCAATGTGTCACGCGGGACGCATTCGGCACCAAAGAGCCACCCGGCTGCCGCGTCGCGAACATACAGTTGGCAATTCAATTTTCTTACTAACCGTATTGCTATTGCTTATTATACCGAGACGAACTTCAAATACTAAACTGGAAGCTTTGTGATTCTTTTTTACTTAACCTGTTGGGAATATATTTAAATGTACCTATAGTATATTTTTAAATGTACCATCGCTGGCACACACATCACTTTCGTCAATTTCATGGTACCTATTGTTTTTAAATAACGGTTCCGCAGCAATTGGTAGTCAGTCACAGATGGTTATGGGATAAATTGAAATATGAATTTGATGTATAAAATTATATGTATATGGTTTATGTTTTTTATGACAAAGCAAACGAGCAGACGTGTTACCTAATGGAGAGTGACTACTACCACCCATGAGCTCCTGCAACTCAGAAGTCACAAGCTTTTGACGTTTTCAAGTGAAACCACCAGGAGATTATTTTTATAATCTGTGGCTGAAGGTGACCAAAATTCGTCAAAAACCGTGGCTCTACTACCTAACCAACCCAGTAGAGCCACGCGGATTTTAGCACGAACACGCCAACTCGACTGGGGTAATAACACCCTCGCACAGAAGATCAAACTAAAGCGACAGCATCGATGCTATCGTGTTTCGTCAGTGAGTGCGAGATCGAAGGCCCATTGATAGGTTGACAATTATCGTGGTAAGTGTGTAAACCTGGCCACATTAACTATCTTGTCTTGTACGTCCCCAGCGGGGCGTAAAAAATTATCACACTAGACCATGTGTGTAGTGTAGTGTGTGTAGCCACCATACTGTATTGTATGCATTCACAATGACTATTGTGACCACAACTTTTGGATTTGGATTCATGCTTTCCATCTGGTAGAGTAGTTTCATTTTGGCAGGCTCTTGAAATAAAAGTAAATGAATAAATTTTCAAGATTTTTTTTAGCTCTGTCCGTAGAAATATCATAGGAACAAAGTTAAAACCAATGTTGTTTACAATATATAACTGACAATTCTAAAATATTATTATTTACCACCCTCACATATTTAACTTCAATCAGTTTCAATTTCCAGTTCTTATCCCAATATTTATTTACATCAATTGTATCTGAACAGATTATCGAAAATGTGGTTAGAACTATTTACACGTAATCACCAGGATTATACACATTAAACGTGGATCATAACATTTACACATGTATGTATGTATAAAGCATGACCTACTCAACAGCACCACTAAATGTTATAGCTACCTACCTAATAATTTTGATTAAGTACTCTTGGAGCACAAAGGAATAATAACAAGACCATTTCTCTGTAAGTCATTGTAGTTTCGCTCAGTTGTATATCCTTGGAAACTGTAATTTTAATGTGTTCGGAGGCGTCGGTATGCTGTCGAGTGGGAATATCTGAGTAGCAGCCGGTCCCGGAGGTGGCTGGCGCGGCTTCGGGCGAGAGTTCTGTCCTGACGCAGCGGTACCGCCGCGCCGGCCGCCGTCCGGCCGTACATCGTTTACTAATATACTTTGAACATATATAAGTATAATGTGTACTTATCATTTATGTGTATACTTATGTTATAGAAATAAAAACAATCGCACACAAGTAATCGTACGTAAGTGTACACAATATTTATAGCTGTAACAAACTCAAATTTTGAACAATAAAAGATATTGAAACATATGAAGGTTAGCCTTCGTATAGAATATGGTTGAGTATTTACAGGCACTGTTTAGGTCGACATAAGGCCCAAAGATATTTCTGAATATGTAGTTCGTTGCTTCAATATAATTATTTAGTTGAAATAATGACATACACATTTGAGGTAATAAGTTCCTTATCGAGACTTATTTTTAAATACCTACTATTTATTTTACTGAAATATTTAAAATTTTATCACTAACAAAAACGGTAAGGGTTAGCTATCAATTAAAAGTCGAACGTCTCAGCTGCTATTTTCCTTAGAGAGCACGGCAAAGTGGAGAGTGCGGGGTGCGGGGCATGAACGGCGGGGGCGAAGGTTCCTTAGGGAGCAGGCGGCACGCGGCTGCTTGGGCCAGGTCCCGTGGGAGCCGGCGTGGGCGGCGGGCGAGAACTTCTCTTCCACAGGGACACGGCCCCTACTACCCACCACCTAGTCCCCGAAGCTCCACAAGGACGGTACCGTGATATTTTTAACAGATACTGTTATGCGCGATTCTCAGAAAATTGTTGTTAAGCCACATGAGTAACTGACAATAACTGCTTGTTTTTCAACACTTAATCTAAGTGAATATTGGTCTGGAACATTCTTGGATTACGAATTAGTAGGTTTATTAGGCTTAAAGCTAATTTGTACGGCTCTTTCAAGAATGTTGAATATTATATTTAAAATGGAGATTTCAATTAGTATTTACCTGTGTTTTCATTTCAGTAACGCCCGTATCTTAATATACTCGACAACTATGCCATAGAGAATCAAATATGATCATAGCGTACAGTTTTGGAACTAATGTTTTACTCGATACATTTTATTGACCCAGCTGAACTTCCTTTCCGTTTGTCAAAAGTAATTAATTTTCTGTCACTTTGTTTCTTCTAATATTTCAAGGATTTTTTTATTCAAAGTGCCCGGGATCAGCACGTTCACCAAAAAAAACAGATTTATAATTTCACTACAGGTTTGTATCTCAAACAAATGACCCATGTCTGCGAGATCTGGTAGTACAGCATAAAAATCGCGACTAAAATATTTTATAATGTTAATATGAAAAGAAAATCCTTCATAATGTTATTCAGACACGTTATTATTGTTACCTTTTATGGATTTTTTGCGAGAAAACAGCTGAGTGATTTATGAAGTTCACCAGGGAATTGAAAAAAGAATTCCTCGGCATGTTAACAGATTGCATTAATATTTTACATTTTTTACATTACGTATCCAATACGTGAGTTTTAATGCATAAAAACATATAATAACCGTCATTTCATTTAACGCAAACCCCGCGTGGAATAGCAGGGCTAAAGCATAATGTATGACGTCGTCAATTTAATTATGATATGTAATAATGACTGATAATAGACACGGCTGTGATACTTTCTTTTGTTTCTTCGGACCCACTACTCGTTACAATAATTTAAGTTCTTAAATACAATTGTTATTCATCATGATCATCAACAACAGCCTCCAACAGTACACTGCTGGACACAAGTCACTCCTAAGCAAGGAGGTTTCTCTTACGACACGGATGAGTAGGGGTGACAATCCATATTCGCGTAATGAATAGAACTAACATGGTACATAAGTGTTTCTAGAAACATCTTTACAAAAAGAGAATAACACCTAACGAATGACAAAAGAAACCTGTATTCAATTCTGAATGCACAGGCCTAAAAATTATTTTTAAATAGTTCATATTGTGATTTTACCTCTTTTTGGATATGTACACAAAATAAACAGCAGCTTCTAACACCGTCCGCATTTTGTCTAAAGCAGATAAATCTACGCACAGTCGTCAAAAACCGGGCGAGCGTGCAGAAGAAACCCCGGGCGGCTCTCTGTCTGCGCTGCCTGTCTTCAAGCTTGAATTTGTCTACTCGTAGATAATCTAGAAACTTTCTTTTGAACACCTCGCTGTATTGCTTTTTCAGACATAGAATGATAAAGACGTCTTTTCAGAAGTAATATTAAATCAAACGACAATAATACACTTGACATTTTAACGTGCAGTGAGGTGAGTTTTGTTTTAAGTATTAATGATAATCAAATAATGGGATCTGAAGGCCCCCCTCCTGAAGATATTTTGAAAAACTTAGTAATATATAGATATAAATAGTTTTTCCAAACTATATTATAATGATTATAACCTAAATTCACCGTGCGCAGTTCGTGTCTATCATTGCAAATGACACCAATTAAACAAGTCGCCTAGGTGGCTGTAGATGAGAGGTCAACATCAACATAAAACTGTTATGATATGGCTTTAGCGTATTTCCCAGAGGCGCGTAGGGGAGGTGCGCGCCACCCAGGGGAAATTTCCGGGCGACTCTCTACGGGGCCTCTACAAGTTTTATGGACGCGCAACGACTAGGGCTGCTACAGTGAACTTACTGAAAACCTCAAACAAATGTTGACTATATAAAAATAGAAAATAGGTGTAATCTAGAAACTTTCAGGATGTAACACTGATAGTGTAAATAAAAACTAAAATATCAGTTAGAAAATATGGATTGTCTACGTTAGAGATTTAGCAACTTCTACACTTTAGCACCAAGTAAATTGTTGGAAAGATTTGACAGATATTTTATCTGCGTACAGCATGTAAAAAATTACATCGTGGATAGTTGAAGACCAACCTGAAACCAGTGATTTTCTTCTGGTTATTAACTTACTTGAATGTTAATTCAAGATCCATATGTAAAACTTTTGGTGGAAATGAAGGAAGGTGATCTTCCTTTACTAAAATAAACATGAAAAAGCAGAATCATCCTATTAGGAGCCAGGAGAGAGTGATTTAGTAAAGGCTCAAATAATAGTGAATTAATTAAGAAATCCCTTAGAATTAAATTTAGCCCTAGGAGCATCTTGGTCACACTTGGCCTCGTCTTGCTTTGATCATCAATTTCTTATTGTCACACAGAACAGTTTATGATAATTATATATATATATATTTAAGTTTATGTTTATGCTAAATTATCATAAAATACGGTAGTGGTAACAAATGTATTTTGTGAGAATTATGCTCAATGTACTCGTATGTACAAGGACCTCTTTAGAATAACTATTATTGTAAAATTCAGAAAGTTATCATTATGATAAGTTTATAACAGAAATAAACTTTATTGTAAATATCTTAATAGGAATTGATAGAACAAACAGAAAAAAATATAATTGTTGTAGTTGTGCCAAGAACAAATCAGTGCCACGGCAAGTTAGTGTGGATAATGAATAATAGTTGTGTCAATTACAAAACTAACTTAAGTACATTTCAGCCAACAACAGAATTCTGTTATGCAAATATTAAAGACTTGTTCGATTAAGAGTTTAGAATTTTGTTTTCGTCTTCAACTTCTTGAATTAATTATTTTGTCTACTATCTTTACTACACAAGGCACAAATCTATTACAGATTAGCATATTATCAAAACTTTGCGAGTTGAGTAAAAATCAGAATGTAATTGACTCATGCGTGAGGAAAGATTCCTGTGTAGTGTTGAAACAATTTTTGCAATAAATAAATATTTCCATTTATTTGCCATCCACGAGCTAAATCCAATCTATTAACTAACTGCATTTATCTAATTTTAATTAGAATAAACATGAAATTAATAGATTAGGTTTTACAGGAGCATTAATATTAGGTATTAAAATAACTAGTGTTTTTTAAAGATACAAGATACGGGGACATAAATAAGGCACACCTTTGAACTTCTTTAGACTTTTCTAAAAAGTATAGCAAAATAAGATAATGAGAAATCAATCCCAAAAACTGAAGAGTTCATTTAATGTGAGGTTGACAGACTAGCATTATGGTAACTGATTACCCATGGACAGCTGCAGTTCAATAGCTACAAACGTCCTTTGATTGCTGCCTCACTCCTCCAAACATTGTCACTCCGGTCGGCCACGTGTGCTGAAGTGTGGATTAAAGTTTCATTTATTATCCATGAATAATAATAAATACTGCAACGTAAAAATATAGCTGTTCAAAATGCAAAGTATTATCTGAAATCTAATTATTATTATTTAATGATTTAAGTGTCAAATAGAATGTTACACTGAGTTGAACAATTTCAATTTATCTTTTTGTAATGTTCTACAATTAAACTTTATAAAGAATAATTTATCTGATGATAATCAGTAACCGGTACCTACCAATAAACCTCTCCGTTCTACCACCTATGAAGGTCTTTTATATTTGCTAACAGAAATAGGATTGTATTGAGAAGTACCTCCTTCGTTTTGTGGTCCGTAGTGTAGAAGGCGATTATGGGTACCATTATCAAATAGTTTTGTTTCCTAACTTGCTAACAAGTAATTATATAGGATGGACCAAGAATTCATTAACATTTGAATCTAACATCCCGCACAAAGATGTTACGGGAGTTCTTGGGACCGATGCTATTGGAATTTACTGATTACAATCGTAACACATGGTATAGACAAGATGGATTTAAACAAGCTGATTTCCAGACGAAGCGACATTCTATGACCACCCAGAATTCCAGATCTATCCCTAGCAGACTTCTTTTTATGGGATTATTTGAAGAATCGTATCTACATCAATAAACCCAATTACACTACGTCAACTAAAAGAAAAAATCAGCGAACAGATGTCGGCGCTAATACGGTCTCTTTGCCGATGAGTATTAGAAAATTTTGGTTCTCGCTTAGAAGAGTGTAAACGTCGAAACGTTGGTTATTTAAGCGATGTAATTTTTAAAAAATAAATTCCAACTAACTACCGTTCTTGTAAATAACAACTTTTCTAATATATCAAATGATTTTTTTAATACATTTTTTTCAAATGTTAACTTATTTGTGGGTCACCCTATGTAATAAACTAAATTTTGTGTTAAATAATACCCTCATTTAGTTAAGAATTTTTTCTGACGGTAAAAATAATAAAAGTGATGTTATTCCCTAACTGCATTAGACTAGTCTAAACATCGGAGCCCTTAAGCTCAGTAAAAAAGTTGACATACAAAGCCAAATTGACTTAACCCTCTTCAAAAGGCTTACAAATACGTCCATCCGAAGCTTTTACCTCGAATAAAACATTCATACGTTTTATTGTGATCTTTACACCTTCCACCCTCGATCAGTCCTGCTGTTCTACGTACATTACATAATTACCAATAATGCATAAGGGTTATACGATGTCTTACACGTTTATATAATATATACATATACAGTTTAGTTAAGTTTTATTTTTGGCAATTAAATAGCATTCATTTAGTTTAATTTTCAAGGAATCTTGTCAATACATGTAGGACTCACAATTCAGCTAAAATTGGTAATTATCTTTATAAATGCTAAAATATTTAACTTACTAACAACTTACTTCGCAGAAGTATGAGTACATGATAACATGGTACACTCTAGTCTTAGTAGATTAAAACACTTGTGACTGTAACACGGCTATAATTATGTATTCCTAGCGGGTTTAAAGCGATCATGTAATAGATATGACATAGGTTTGAATCATCTGTTTTAGAGTGATTTGCGCTGGTCGTAGTTACAAGCTGTAGTCAGCCTATGACCACCCATTACGTGATCAAATTTATTCCCCTATATGTTCTTATGATTATAAATCACTAAATATGAAACTTTAAAAGTTGAAGCAGTGGTAATAACTGAAAATATTCTTTTTATTTCTTCTTATCTAATTAAAAATATTTTAAATTTAAACTCTTTGTTTAACTGTACCTAGCTAAAATTTTCTAATTAAATTCACCTAGCGAGTATGATCATTATAAGCTAACCAAGAAGACATATTACAGTCCTTGTAAACTGGAGCAGGTAAAAAGCGGTGCTGAGTAAACAATTCAAGAAATGGCGATTCGTTTTTATCGTATTCCTGGGACAGGGAAGGATTAACATTTTCACTGAATGTAAAATTTTAATTCCTCTGCATAAAGGCCGGCGAGCTGAAATTGACGTGTTATTGGACCCTAGCGAGAGCCACGGGCCCGCAGCCTGCCTGGCCGACACTGTATGTGGATCAAATCAAAGGAAAGCAAAACGGAATGAATATGTACCGACCTTGTTTTAAAAAATATATGCCGTAAGTACGTTTACGAATAAAAATATCGTTTCGTAATTGTGAAAAGGATGCTCTCAAGTAACAATGAGAATGAAGTATACAATGTTATACGTATAAGAACTGAAGAGCTAGTAGTATTGCATTAGGTATCCCAGGAGCCAGCCATAGAGTCGCAGCATCCTCGCGCTTCCCATGGGACACATTACGAAAGTACTAGACGCCACTAGATCGATACATAAAGTTACAACATTACATAGCTGTTAGTTCTGCAACAAATAACATCATACTCTGTTACTTAGTGAACTGTAAAATTCAGAAGTAGCAAAATACTCCTATTTAAACGATACTTAAATATTTGCTGCTTTACATCTGAAAGTTATACACGCACTAAAGAACAAAAAGGGAAATTCTTATCAAAGTACCTATCTAAGTTTCTATCAGCCTGCAAGGAAATTGCTAACAGTTGCGAAGAAGCGTACGTCACGTAATTGCTGATATATTCATGATCTGCAAATTGATCCGTGTGACTTATTGACATTTTACTGTAGGAAAACCATATCTAATATGATCAGCTGAGACAGAGGGAGTGGTCTCTGTCTCATTTCACAAAAAACTGGTGTTAAGCTGTTCTTTCGTTACTTTTGATCGACTCAATAAGGTTTACGGAGGTCCAAACTCTACCGCTCACCAATTCTGGGCGTGGTGTACATCTAAGACATCAACGCACTTGTCTCTTGAATTTTATGTGTTCCATGGGCGGCAGTGCTCACTTACAATCAGGTGACCTCTGTAGGTGAATGCAGCTGAGACGAAACATGGCTCAAATTTCTGGTAAAAATTCGAACTCAACTAATTCACTGTTTTAGTTGTTTATTTAATTACTGGTTTCCATAGTTGATTTATTTAGAGGCTCAGAAAGCAAATTAGTAAGAAAATATCTATATAAACAAAACGACCCGAGAAATTCAAAGAAATTTTAATTTTTTTATTTATTAATAATTGGTAATTTAAGTCTTGAGAGACTTTTTTTAAGCTAGAATTGCTGGTATCGGATAGACCCAACTCTTCTATACCAAAAATATTAAAACTAATATTCATACATGCTGGGCTTGGTTAAATGGTAACGTACACTAATAATTTTATGGGTATGATGCTAGCTCCGTCCATTAAGTCTAATGTAATCAGTTAAAAGAGTCAGTCAAATATTAAAAGTATGTGATACTAGAACCGAAGACCAAAGTTAGTAGGTCGCCAGAGATCATAATATCCCGGAATGATTTCGATTGATATGGGTATATCATCGGTGATGATACTGATGCTATAAAGACGATGGTCCTAAGATATACGTAAACATTACACAGTACATAAAACAGAGTACGTAACTAATGACTGCTGAATTTACTCGCATCCCATATTTTAAAATAATGTGACGTCTTTAACGTTATTATCACCTTACGTTAACATTGACTTGGAACTCAGAACGAGTTTGTTTATATGTGTGTTAGAAAAATCATCAAAGATAGTTGTAGGCTTCCCAGGTTCTGAAATTGTTAGACAAGTAACTCGCCGCCCTACTTCCGTTGTGGATTCGATTCCCGCAGTGAACAAAACTTTGTGTGATCCACAAATTGTTGTTTTGAGTCTGGATGTTCTTTTTGTCCGTTTCTCCGTAAAACTCTTTTTTTTTTTTTGTAGTGATATTTAGCTGTTGGCCTCAGACGGCCTCTACAACTTTACCCGGTTTGGTTACGGTGAGCGCTGAGGGCTCTCAACCGGCCTTTATTAAACAACATTGCCCAAGGGCACCCCCTGCGGGGTACGAACCTCGGCTTGGGGTGTTGCTGAAACACTGGGGCGGCCTACTCCCATGTTTTGTTGACGGTTTACGCGGCCCGTGTTCCGCCCCCGCCGGCGGGGACGAAAACGCGGACGGTTCGCACCTAGTGTGTTCGCTCTGCGTTGAGCGCGTGTAATGTCGTCGTCTAGCTCCCCTAACGCGTGTTTGGGTCGACGTATTTTTGAAATTTTGCTCGGTGTATAGTTTACGGCCGCAACTACTAGAGGGTTGGGGTGAGTCGGAGCAGAGTCAAAGTAGCTAAGGGAGCACTGTTTAATGAATTGCTTGATGGTCGGCAATCTGAGGTCGATGTGAAGATCGACGTTGCGTACATACCACGGTGCTCCCGTAGCTGTGCGCATGAACCTATTCTGTAGTGTTTGAAGCCTATGGATCCTGTGTGGCCTAACGTGTGCGAATACTACACTGCCGTACGTCATTATAGGACGTATACATGCAGTGTATAATCGTACTTTGTTTTTTAAATTTAATTTCGAACGCGAGTTAACTAGACAGTGTAGACGTCCTAGCACGAAGGCAGCCCGGCTGCGGACTGCCTTGATGTGGGGGCCGAAGGATAGACGGTCGTCAAGGGTTATGCCTAGGTATTTGGCCTGCCTAGTCCAAGGGATAGACTTGCCGAACATCCTAATCTGAGGGGTCTTCTCCAAAGGATACAAGCTTAGCTGTCTTCTGTGAAACAGCACCGCCTGGCTTTTCTCGGGGTTGACCTCTATCCTCCATTTCCGGAACCAAACGCCCAGTGCGTTGGCTGCGGTCTGGAGTTTCTTGGCTACTGTCGAGGGGTTCATTCCTGAGCAGTAGATAGCCGTATCGTCCGCGAATAGAGCCGTCTGCACATACCGATGCTTCGGAATGTCGCTAGTGTACAGCGTGAAAAGCAGGGGGGAGAGCACGGACCCTTGTGGGACACCGGCTCGTATGAAGTGAGTGGAGGACAATGACCCTTCTACTCGGTAGCGGAAGCTTCGATTCGACAAGTAGTCTCGTATGATGAGCACGAGTCCGTGTGGCACTCCCATGGTGAGTAGCTTAAATAATAAGCCGTTGTGCTACACTTTGTCGAAAGCTTTCGCTACGTCGAAGAAGAGGATTCCTGTGAACAGGTTGCGTTGAAGCCGATCGCTGGTGTATTCAACGATGCGGTGAACTTGGTGGACGCACGAGTGTTCGGTTCGGAACCCGAATTGCTCGTGGGGGACGAGAAGATTAGCATCGGCATACGCTTTCAGCCTACTGTAGATTAGACGCTCGTATAGCTTGCCTAATCCGTTAAGCAGACTGATCGGTCTATAACTGGTCGGTTCGGACTTCGGTTTGCCAGGTTTGGGTATCCCAATAACAACGGCTTCTTTCCACTGTTGTGGAAAGATGTTGTTTTTGAGTGCTGCGTTGAAGATGAACGTCAGCAGGACCAGTAGCCTCTCCGGAAAGAGTTTTATAACCCTGTTTGTGACACCGTCCGAACCGGGCGCCTTGCGAGCGTGTAGGCCCTTGACGATCGTTTCGACTTCTTCGGGGGTGACCGTGTCTAGGTCTTGTTGTTGTGTATGAGTATCTGTCATCCCCGTCGGCGTTGATGTTGATGTTGATGTAGGAAGTGAGGTTATTAGGCGCTCTACTTCCGAATCAACTTCGGCTATTTGGTCCGAGTCGCAGTGTATTACGCTGGGCGTGCACTGATTCTCTAGACTCTCGGCCAGGCACTCTGCCTTTTCGATATCGTCGAATGCCGGTGGAAGGTTAGGTCTGCTTAGAGGAGGCATAACGGTGACAATGTCTCTCTTAAGCGAGCGGGATAGTTGCCAGAAGGCAAGGTGGGTAGGTTCGAGATCTTGTAGTGTCCTATCCCACCTGTCTTGGCGCATTTGGTCGATGCGTGACTTGACCGCTCTTTCTAAGCGTCGTAACCTGATCCTGTTGGCGTCGCATGGATATCTGTCGTAGGCTCGTACGGCGGCGTTCTTCCGCCTCAGCAGCTCACGTACGTCATCGGGTAGGTCCCAGCGGCGATCGTTCGTCGCCGGTGCCTCCCGAGTGCATTCGTTAATTAACGATTGCACGTGAGCTGTGAGGTTGTCGATCGCCATCGTGGTGTCCTCTTGGCTATTTATGTGGTCGGGTATCCTATCTAGATGCACGGACGAGGTTACCTCGAGTTTTGTCCCGAGGCGCCTCCAGTCCGTGGTTCGTCTAGTGGGGGTACGATGACCTGTGTCGATGGGACCCAGTCTGGGTGCGAACTCCACGACCACAGGTCTGTGGTCTGAAGTTAACTCGTGAAGCACCTCTACTGAACACAAACGTAGGTTTATGTTCTTCAGGAGTGCCACGTCCAGAATGTCGGGTCGGTGAGACACGTTGTGCGGATAGTGGGTCGGTGAGACACGTTGTGCGGATAGTGGGTCGGTTCGAGCGGGGCGATGATGTCGAACGCTAGTCTATTCGAGAGCGACTCCAGGGCTCTGCCTTTGGCGTTGGACTGGTGACAGTTCCAAATGGTGTTCTTGGCGTTAAGGTCGCCGCCGATTATCACGGCGTCGCTCAGTTCTAGCAGCGCTCGGAGGTCGCTCTCGAGTAGTTGCCGATTGGGTGACAGATAGGCTGAAACTAGCGTGATCGGTTGGTGTCCGGTCATGCCTATTCGACAGACCGAAGCCTCGATGCTAGTCAGCGCAGGCGGATCCATAGGTACGCAGTGAAGGGACCTTTTGTAATATATGAGAGTTCCCCCTAGCGCAGAGTCAATCCTATCGTTGCGGACCACAGAGTAGTTCGCAACGTTTGGGTTTCTCTGCGAGGGTTTCAGAAAGGTCTCTTGCACTAGTAATATGTCGAGTTGGTGTGCCCTAAGAAAAACGCCAACTTCATCTCGTTGCCTACCGATGCCGTTGGCGTTGATGTACCCTAGCTTGAGTGATCGGGGTTTGACTCTGCGTGTTGGTGTGCAATCCATTATGGGTTACATTTAAACGCGCCTAGCTTCTCGAGTACGCTCGAGTACCTGACACTAACACTGAGGAGGGCCAACGGATTGCCCTCGTTTTGCCGGATTAGACTAGCGAGATGACGTAGCTCGCTAAAGTCGATCGCACTCGCGAACCTTGCCACTAGGGATAGGTCCGGGTCGATCGTTTGCGGTAGTTGGCTCCTGTAGTCAACTACGAGTGGCTTGGGCCCTCCCTGGAGAGGCTTTGTGGGCCGCTCGACAGGGGCTGCCTTTGCGGGTACTGGGGCAGGTATGGGGGCCTGCATCGTCTTCCGCACGGGCAGAGGTGGGAAGGTCTCCCCGGTCGTCCTGGGAGTGGCCCAGGCGTTCGTTTTTGGCAGAGGAGCGGCTTTAAAGCTCCCCCCAGTCCCTGCAGCAGCAGCAGCAGGGACGACTGGGCGGGGACGCTGAGGTCCTTTCGCCTTGGGGGTTTTAGGCGCCCTCGGGCAACCTCGATAGTTGGCGGGGTGGCCTGTTTCGCCACACAGTACGCACGCGACTGGCTCAGTGCATTGGGCCCTGTCTTTGGGCCTTTCGCACTGGTCCGTCGCGTGGTCTTCCAGGCACTTGACGCACCTGGGGCGCGCGAAACAGTTACGCGCCGAATGTCCATAGAGCTGGCAGCGGTGGCATTGTGAGATGCCACTTCTACGGTGAGGTGGCTCTATGGTTATGCCCGACAGCCCGCAGATGGACGACATCTTAAAGATGTCCTTGCCGGCGGGGGTGTCGTCGAGAGTAACCAACACCATGTCGTATACGACGTTGGTGCGGCCTTTTACCATCCGGTGTACCTCATGCACCGGGTAGTTGGGTGTCAAGGCTTGTTTGATCTCCTCGGGGGAGTCCGTAAAACTCCTCACAAGACAGATTAATAGTCAAATAATAGTTAATCGTTTCCTTCTACATAATTCTGTTTCCACATACTCGTACGTTACTACTTATATGCAATCAAAAAACAAATATTAACTACGTAGTTAGTTTATTTATTTTTTTCATTTAGGGTCTGTCAAAGTGACTTTACTACGAATGCTAGAAAAGTGATCACCATTCTATATATTTTTTTTTCTGTATTAAGAGCCTACCATAGTGACTCTTACTCTGCCTGATGGAAAGCATGAATAGAATCCAAGTGTTGTGGTCACTATACTCATTGTGAATGCAGACAATGCAGTATGTGACCTACACTATCGTGGCCTAGTGAGATGCTTTTTCACACCCCACTTAAAGGGTCCAGAATCATAGTAGGGCAGAGCTATGTGCCTTAATTATATTATTATTCAAATACTAATGATTTTACAACATTTGAACGAGTACAAACGTATAATCAAAAATTCAGGTTCAGGTATCATCAGTTTGATAAAAGACCATCATTTAGGGCTGCTTTTCCATGACAGGCATAGAAGATATATAGGTGCGCGATTGTGGGCATGCGACCGCGACGAGTCATTGATAAAACGCTGATATTAGAGCGATCTACCTTTGACCGCAGCCGCGCACCGCGTCATGCTGCGTCCATCACGAGCCCAAACGCTCTCTCATGTAGCATGGCCATAAATTATTTACTTATACTACGGAATCTGCTGTTCCAGTGGACAAAGTCAACAAAAATAACATTTAACTAACTTCACAAAACAAGGTTTTAAATTACTAAAAACCTTCGACTAACCTATTTAGGCTTCGTATTTTGTTTAAAAAGGTGTTGGTGCTTTATAGTTGGTTCCATTGTCCAGAATATAATAATGGTATTTTAGAGAAATCGAGACGACTCTTAAAATATACTAATCTGAAAGCACTTAAGTGGATAAGTATTTTCTTCTATTAGCTCGTGCATTCGCTCTCGCGCTCCATTTAATGATGAGTACCACATATCGCCAATTTTATCATTCAATAACATCAATTACTTTTCAATTACTACAACACGGTTACAATTTAACTATTTGAATATAACATTTAAATATTTCATATATTTAAATAATAAAGTATTATTTTGACAATGCAGTAAGGCGTGAGTGAGATGTTTTTTCACGCCTCGCTTAAAGGTCCTGGGATCATAGAGGGACGGAAACACGTGCGCTGGTATTGAGCTCCAGGTTTTAACTAATTTGCACAGGAAATAAGAGCCGAACCGTTTAGTTCGATAGCGTATATCTACCATGCTAAAACGGTGACTTCCAAGGCCAGCATTCCTGTAGAGGAACGGAGAAGGTAGGACAAGTTGGAAGAGCTCGTTACAAACCTCTCCATGATAAAGACGATAAAAGGTGGACTGGTAGAGAATGCCTTAGGCATTAAGTTCGCCTATGTACATAAAGTACATGATGTATAAATAAAAGACTGCCATAGAGGTGACTTCTCTTCGCAACTGCAGAGACTTTAGGGATTCAGTGACTTCGAGGCTGTTAACAATTCAGACTGCTCGCCGCTGTAACCAATCTAGAGCATCCAGCAAATATTAAGTGGATCCGTCGTAAAGATAAGAACAGTATTCCAGGCAGAAGCGAACCTGGGTCTTATAAAGAAGACACGGATGCTCAGGCTAGAGAAACCGTCACACTCTGTCCAGTATATCTGTAAATAAAAAAAGACGAAACAAAACTAAGATCAAGAAGAGACAGAGCACAGTTAGAAATTTTGGGTGGCGTTTAGAAGAAAAAAAAGATTAATGGATTCTTCAATGGACAGTGTAGTATTATGCAATGAAGAGTAGTTTAGTTTTCTATTGTGTTATTTACATTAATTACTGTCGTAATGGATATCACCGTTAGGTATCACTATCAAGTTTATATTTTATAACACCGTTTGTTATAACACCGTTAATACATCGATAAATGAGTCCATTAAAAAAGTTTTTGTAATTCTTAACTTCATACGCAGCTAATCTCCAATTGATATTATCTAAGTCTCGCGTAATCTTTTACGTGATGTGAATAGGTTATATTTGTACACAAATATGATTAAAACACTAGGTAGATAGTTGACCTACTGCGTTAGCGGGAAAAGCTGGTGAAGGATTACTATTTGTCATGATTTCAGTATATATAGTGTACTTATATATTAGTTTGCGTGTATGTACATATATATATGTGTGTGTATGTTCATATGTATTTGTATTGATGTATATACGTATGTGCATTAGTATACGTGTAATAGAAATGTGCTTTTGTGTTCGAATCTCTATTGATATTTAAATATTCTCGTTATAATATGTTACTTGTGTGGAAACTACCTTAAAATATTTAAACACCTGATGAAAGTGTTAAGGTTTTCTGAAAGAAATCGCCGTGAGCGATAAGACGATAGTTGCATTTATATTTTATATTTTGTAACTCATTTTTTTTTCTTTTGTTTTGTTTTGTGTGAATACAATAAAGAGAAATAAACAAATTAGAAAAAAACTATTTAAAATCTTACATAAAAGAGGAAAGTGAGTTTGGTAAATCAGATTTTTAGGTGAGGGTAGAAAAGTCTAAAATATTTCTAAACTAAAGTGTAGAAAAAATTATTGCAATTTATTTCAGGATTGAAAAAGAAAAACATTTACAAAAGTTGTTGATATAATTTTTTACTACTACACTCTTTACTACAAAAATCTTACCTAGGTAGACTGCAACAAAAAAATTTATTGTCGAATTTGTATAATATCATCTATGTGCATTCTAAAGTCAATAAAAATGTCTGATATGTATTTAGAAAAATACTATACTGTTGAATAATAAAATAAGATGAGTTAAAAATTGATTTATTACATAAATTCTGTAAAACTCTGAAACAAAAGTTAATATACCTAGTTAATTATCAGTAAAATACAAATATTTATCACTGAAACTCACTAATTTTTCACATCTTTGTAGTCTTTGATAAAAACTTTCAATTTTCGTTTTTTGTACAAATAGGACATTGCAAAAGTAAACCATCGTGATCCTGTGTCATACTTAGAAATGTGTAATAAACCTACCTTTAATACAATAAATAAATATTACCTTTTAAAGATCTCGGCTTAGCTTGTTTTCTACGAGACATGATCCTTATAGCAATGTACCACACAGTGTTTATTCCATTTCACGATTTATGATCACTTGGAACTGTTCAACACAATAGAATTGATATCTTATGAAGTAGCCGTAAAGTTTATCGTAAAAGTATCACGTGTGTCGTGGACAGACGACGCGAGACACGAGGCCGAACGCGCGGCTCACCCCGCGCTAACTGAGCTTAGTGGCGCCCAACAAGTGGCAATAACAATATCAAACGCGCAAACTCGTAAGACAGCATCAGCTTAATAAATCCAAGATGTCAAGAGATTGTGAATTTAGTCTCTATCCAACATACCAACGACGTGCATCCTTCGATGTTTCAAGCTTTATTGTAGAGGAAGGACGATGTAATGAAGGAATAACGAATTATTATTAATAATTGTTACTTTATAATTGTCACATACGCCCAACTGATTAAAACTCGACAGTGCTTGTGTTATGGTAACCAGACCGCTAATAAACATGCTTATATATATCTAAATACACACATATCACAAATTAATTACCTCTCATAATACAAAAGATGCTGCTAAATACACATATGTCCTTGGTGGGAATTTAACCCACTACTTTCGCATTAGCAAACAGGGTCACTAGCCTCTAATACAACAACACAGGCAATTAATATTTATTATATTAAAAGTAATTATAAAAATCAGTAATAAATATTGAGAACGTTACAACTCTTACTTTTCGTTTATTCAACATTGATACCGTGTGGCGACTACGACAGACAGCGCAAACAAGAAGATATACTACAGCGCCATCAACCGAAGACACATCGAAATACCGTGTAATGAACAACGGAACAACAACTAATCCTGTATCGCGATATAGTCATTCTCGCGGCGATCAGCATACACACAACATCCCAACACAAACCGTTGAGCCGCGGCCCGCCAGGCTTAAATCACCTCGCCTGGTCGGAAGATCCTCTCTTTGAGTCAGAGGGACATGACATCCTTTCCTTCATACTTACGTATTATATAATAACTCTTCATCTGGACGAATACTACAACAATTGAATAAAAAGCTACTATTTACCGTGTATAAAATGCACGCTTTTAAATGTATACTCTAGTTTAACGTTGACAAATTAAATATATAATTATATAGATATCCAATTTAAGACAGGGGTTTTAGCAAGTTCATTTTGTTTAGGTGGCAAATTTACTGAAGATGAAACAATGATTTGAGCAATTTTATTATTAAGTATAACAAACCCAAAGGAAATTTACGATTTTATACAACATTTTTGTATTTAACAGCAATTTGGTACTAAAGTTTTGTACAACACGAATATTGTGGATAATATGTGGCAACTTTTTTAGTGTTTTATTTCACGTACTATGTGATTTTATTAATAAAGTCGAAAATACATTTGAATTTAAAAGTTATTTTGTGAAACACAATAGAAACAAGAATTATCCGACAAGAGAATTAGATATAAGCTAGGGAAGAAGTACAGGGTAGAAAATTTAAGTTAGCATAATCAAAATATGTACTCCTATTCTTTTTTATACTACATACATAATCAGTGTGATTTATAAAAAAATATTATTATTAATAAATCACATTCAAATATTATAATTTTGACCTAATTTTCAATAAGCTTTGTACCCCTGTGTGCGTAACCAGCAAGTCCTCATTATTATTTTCAAAAGAACTTTCTAATGACATCCTACATTATGGTCGAGATGAATATAAAAAATAACATTTTCTCTTTAAAGATACTGAAGCCATCATGTTAGCAATTCAAGTGGTTAATGGATTAAATTAAAATTAACCATGGATTAACCTTTCCACTTTAATTCCAAAGTACGAGAGGTATCCTAAATTTTCTTTTTTTTTAAGATTTCATATAACCACTTTGTCAGTATGATTTATAGAATAGAATACTACACACCGTATTGTATACTAATTACAATATCACAGTTCAATAGAACAAGACGATTTGTACAGTGGGCGACTTTATTACTAAAACTAATTGCTTCAAGGCCAACTTTAAATGGACAAATTTATTTATTTATTTATTAAGGTTCACCAACAACTATTTACATCAATTCCTTAAATCTAAACATGTTCATATCATAAAGAAAAAAACAATGCAACAGCTACTTATAGGTAAACACCGCTTATGTAATAAAAAGGAGTTAAATTAAAAAAAAATTAAAGTAACAAAATTCACATATTTCACACAAACACACACAAACGCTCACATAGGTAGGGTTTTAATACATTTTTTATAATTTTTTACAATTATTACGTCTTACTCATAGCAAACCACCAAGCACGAGCTGTATCCTCCGGATGGTATCAAAATACAAATCTATAAGATCGCTGTAGCGATTTACCATTTTACACATTCTTGCGTAGGGAGAATTGGCACCAAGAACTGTTCTTCTTAACGGGGGACAAAGTGGCGTAACTGGACTACGCGGTACTCTGGAAGGAACGCGGAACTGAAAAAGAGCTACCAACTGAGGACAATCAATTTTTCGGTTGAGAATTTTGTACGCGAACATTACGTCGTTAAGGCCCATACGACCTGAAAGAGACTTCATTCTAAAGTATTTCATTTTGCCCTCATAGGAATGTACTTTCTTTACGATACCATTGGAGAATGCAAGGTGCCAGAGAAATCGCTTTTGTATACGTTCAATGCGTAACGTATGTACAGCATAATGTGGCCTCCAGACCACGCTACCGTATCCCAAGATGCTCCTAACCAAACTTGTAAATAAGAACTTTTGTTTTGCTATTGTGAAAAGCTCTACAGTTTCTCAAAACAAAACCTAATATTTTAGATGCCTTTTTTAATGACATTATCCAAGTGTGGTTCGAAAGTCAATTTTTTATCGAAAAGAATTCCTAAGTCCTTGATAGTATCAACTTCATTTATTCTGTCATTGTCTATATAGTATTTAGAGGTTATCTTATTCTGTTTTCGCGTAAATTTTACATGATAACATTTTTTACAGTTTAAATACATGTTGTTGTTTTTGCACCAATATACAAGTCTATTGAGATCATTCTGTAAATTTATTACATTATCATTTGAGTTCACCTCTCTAACGAACTTTAGATCATCTGCATACATTAAAACTTCTGAGAATAGTAAACAAGCCGTGATGTCATTGATAAAAAAATTAAATAAAGTTGGACCCAAATGTGAGCCCTGAGGGACTCCAGAAGAAATGTGATGTAGAGTTAAACGATATCCATTCACTACCACAAAAAAATGCCTGTCCTTCAAATACGATTTCAACCACTGATGTCATAGGCTTGCAATTTGGCGATTAAAATGTTATGAGCTAATTTGTCGAAGGCTTTGCTGAAATCCGTATATATTACATCAGCTTGATGACCTGAGCCTTCAGTTTTTATTAAAAACTCAGTGAAAGGGACTAAAGTTGTATCAACCGATGTAAGGGCAACAAATCCATGCTGACGGTCACTGAGATACAGCTTAAGATGATTTTTTAATAATGGACAAATTAAGGCCTCAAAAATTCCAGCAAATGATGATAAGAGAGAAATCGGCCTGTAATTAGAGATATGTACTGCATTATCTGACTTAAAAATTGGGACCACTTTTGCCACCTTCCATAATGTGGGAAACACTTCTGTAGATAATGATTTATTATAAATAAGCATTAGTGGACTAACTAACTGAGACGCACAAAATGAAATAAACATTGGTGGAATTCCGTCAGGTCCAGCTCCTTTCTTATTATCTAAACTTTTCAATTTCTTAAGTAGCATTTCGTGGCTTATAAAAAGGCTATTTATACATAAGCTGTTTTTTTCCAAAATTTGTAAGAATTCTGAATTAATCATTATATAATCATTACCGAAGTCCTGATCTGAACTATAGACCGATGCAAAGTGATTGGCGAACAACTGACATATTTCTGTACCATCAGAAGAGGTAATTGAACCATCTGTCATAGACATTGGATATGTACTAGACCCGCCTCTCTTGGCTTTTACATACGCCCAAAATAATTTAGGATTATTTCCAAGTTCGTCTTCTAGAAATTTCATATAACTACTGTAACACTCAGTAGCTAATCGGTCACAATTTTTGGAAATTTTTTAAATTCTATTGCATCTAATGGGTTGTTATATTTTTTATATCGCTTCCGGAGCTTATTTTTTTCGTTCAACATTTTAATTAGTTTATGGTTAAACCACGTAGGATATTTATTAGTTCTAGGCGCACGAAATGGTATAAATTTCTTTATAGCGGCGTAAATTACTTCGTAAAATATTTCAAGCATTTCATCAACACTATTGACAAATCGACAGGAGATAAAGATTATTATGTATATTTAAACAAAATTATATATTTGTAGCACAGTCTATGAGATATAGTGTGAACAGATGAATGGACTGATATGACTAAACTATAAGGATTCTGTTTTTGTTATTTTAGCATAAAGTGCACGATACCAATATTTTATGCAAAACTTAGCGCTATGTTGAAGCGGTTTTGTGACGAAAAACTCACTGTCAAAATGAATCCAATTGTAAACAAAATCATTAAATGTCAATGTCAAAGAAATCAAACACGAAACTGATTTTATATTTGAGCTCGCTCAAGATAGCTTTAATTTAAAAAAATAATATCAAATTAAAACAAAAATATTTCAAAACAGTGTTCTGTTATCCTAAAAACATGGAGCTTCCGTACGAGGTATGTTCTTCGTTTAACCCATTTATACTTTTCAACTCAGAAATTGGATTCTTTTTGTATTTCTTTGTTAGCTTTTTCTATCATTTTTTCACGTGATTATCGATAACGTAACCATTTTTTTTTATTGTTTCATGTTTACATAAGATTCGACTAAACTAAAATAATTCTTTATCTTGTAAATACAAAGAGTTAAAGTGTATTGTTTGAACAAATACTGTTACATAAATATAAAATTTGAGTACAGCTTAAAAATATCTCTTTCAGGTGTTAGTTTATATCTTTAAATATCTACCTAAATCTGATCGAAAAGCTGTAAGTGAGACTTGCCGATCGTGGTACTTAGCTGCAAATGATCAAAGTTTTTTAAGAAACAAGACAGCAATATTTTACAAATCAGTATTAAATGAGGAATCATCATCGCCACTACAAATCTTTGAAAATTCACCGATAATATATAGCAATTATTTATTTAGTGAAGTAGAAATATCAAGCAAACAAAATGAATTTTGGAATAAGCTAGGAGAGCACATTAGAAGCTTGACTTTTAAAAATTGTGATATATGTGAGAATACATTTGTTTATGTATTACAGAAGTGTACAAATCTGGTAATATTAAATGTACAAAGTTGTAAAGATTTATTTATGTCTGGACGGTTACTGGAAGGTAAAACAGAAGGTCTTTTAACTGAAAACCTGGAAAATTTAAAAGCTTTAGGTCTATCGGGTAATCAGTTTTTAACTGATGCACTTTTTAATAGATTTGTATCAGCAGCACCTGCTTTGGAAGAACTAAACTTATCGGCATGCTCTCTACAATTTCATGGAGGTTTGGTAAAAAAATTCTATCCTCCTACTTCTGATGTCTTTCAAAATCCATCAGAGAGTGTCCTGACATTTTACTACATACTACAGTTTATAAAAGCTAGAGCTGATGTTGTAAAGCGGTTGTACTTTTCAAATACTCTCATTGATGGAACAGCACTGAAGTCTTTATCAGAAATAGAGAATTTAAAGCTGGAGTCACTTGAACTACACTCTTGTGATCAACTTACCAATACAGGCCTACTTGCTCTCACTAATCATCAGTCTTCCTTGAGAGAACTCGATATAGGGTTGTGTACTCGTGTGACAGACCAGTCGCTTGTACATATATGTAAAAATCTAGTCAATTTAGAATATCTTAATATTCAAAGATGTCGAGCTGTAACAGACTTGGGGATTACTGAATTACGTAAGCTAAAGAAATTAAGGTCACTTAATATTTCTCAATGTGAGCTACTAACAAAAGAGGGTGTCGAAAAAGGTATTTGTGCTGAGGAAAACAATGTCTTAGAGGAATTGGATATAAATTCTCTAAATATAGATCAATCGGGACTGATAATGATTTCAGAACAACTTCCAAAGTTGCGCATATTAAATTTGAGCTACTGCTTCAATGCTGTCACAGACACCTCTATACAAGTAATATTTAAGAATCAACTGTACCTACAGGTATTAAAAATGAGCCATTGTGATAAAGTTTCTGATGCTGGTTTAACTGGTATGGGTAAGGTTGAATCAGAAGAGGGTGAGGATGGTCCGATAATGTCTAATTACAATGAAACTCAAACGCCTGGCAAGATTCATCTCGGTTCCAGAGCTGAAGGAGAAATAGTTCGTGATGCTAGAAGGAAACGAGATGTTATGCTTATGTGTGAGAAACTGACAATGGATACCTACTCAGGCTATTCTTTAGCCCGTTTGAAACATATTAAGGAGTTGGATTTGAGTGGATGCAATAGAATAACAGATGTAAGCTTGACTTACGCATTCAACTTTAAGGAACTGGTCAATATGAACTTAAGTAGATGCCAACAAATTACTCACAGAGGTCTGGAACATTTAGTAAGAAATTGTCCAAGTATTGAATACTTCAATCTCATAGATTGCTACAACTTAAAAGATGAAGCAGTGGATGAAATAGTCAGATGTTTAAGAAGATTAAAGCACCTGGAACTAAGGGTAATTAACATTTTCACTTTGTAAATAATAATAAAAATATACTACTTTAATAATTAATAATTTTGTTGCTAATAACTTTAGTGGCCCTGCATAAAAATTAATACAGTTACTCTTGTTATTTTTTCCTTCTAAGGAGAAGCCCATATTCAGCAGTGAACTTTTCACAAAATAATAAATAAGTACTAGCAATGATTTTAATATTTCTATTTTTTTACAAACCTATTTTTTTTAGGGGTGCAATCAACTTACAGATAGTACTTTAGAGGCAGTAAAAAATCACTGCAATAAACTTCAATATTTAGATGTGCAAGGTTGCCGCAACATGACACCAGAACTTGCCTGTACCATCGGTTCTTTGCCTACACTCCATACTGTTTTAATGTCTAAGCCCGGACCGTACATTGCAGATGGAAAGAAACAAAGAGAACCTGCCCCAGCTTTCTTGCCAGCGTTGATGAGAAAATTACGTTTACATTAATGAATGTTGTTCACCAGTTTCTGATATTTAATCCATTTTTGTTTATTTTTTAAAAAAAGTGATATGTACATGTATGTGTTGTCACATTACATTAGGTTGACCTTTATGGTGATTATGTTATGTATTGAATGCATTGTTCATGCTGATCATTTTAATCTTAGAATTTATATCCTAGTGTTAGTCTGTAGTATTATAGCACCATTACAATCACATTCGTCATTTGCTAAGCAACAGTGTAAATTATTGTCACAATTATCGACGTCATAACGCAGCTCAAGGTAACTACGAGACTTGAATGTGTAAGCCTTGTACGGAAATAAATTATTCAGTCAGTGAAAGTAAGACAACTTACAATGATAATGAGCTGTATTCTCTAATAAATTTTATGAGATTTATTATACAAATTGTTCAGAAAATATGGTCCAAGCGCCAGCAATGTTAAAATTCAAATTTGAAACTGGCATATGGCAAAAACAAACATATGGGCAATGCTTAGTAGACGAGAATGGGGACGTTACAAAATAAAGGACGAGACTAATAATATAAAATACTGTTTATCCTATACATTTATGTTTGTATCTTAATCGTGGCGCATTGCCGTCTCAAGTTTCAAATCACAACCAGTCTAAAGAAATTCTACTTTCACAAATTGATTAGTACACTCACACTTAAATAAGTAAGATCACATTTTTCGAAAATATTTTTCTTCATGCTATTAGTTACATTAATGCTATTAAAAGAAATGAAATGACATACTAGGCTTCATCATATTTTAATTTCATAAACTACTTTCATTCATGTAAACTTGAACGGACCGTTACAACCTCTGGCAGACGATGACTGTTGTATGTGAAGAATCTTGTGATTCTTGTGATCAGGTAGAAGTAATCTGTACAGTTCCGCCTTAATATTTTCATGGAGAACTTAACTGCTTGCCTTTACGGAACAGTCTAGTCCGCTCCATCCACAAATGCACAGACACAAGCATATGAACTGCATTAAGCCTATGTTAAAATAGTGTTCATTTGCAATTTGTGATTTTTCTTCCTAGCCTTTATTATTCCCAATATTATTTGGGGTCGGCTCGTAGTTCAACCGGTTTTATAATTATTATAAAACTAAAAATAAATATATTATACCTGGATATACAATTTGTGATTTACATGCTAAACACTAATAGACATTCCTTATAATTATATTTTCATTCCGTTGGTTTTCTTGAAAAATGCCCAGATTTTGAACATCTGATTTTCACGACTTTCAACATTTATACGAATGCCTACGGGACTTTACATTTTGTTAATGATTATTTCGTAAATAATATATGAATATAAACATTTTCTATTTTTAAGAATACAATGACATTACATTGGCTGAAGCTATCTTGTTGCGCACGAATGCTATCATTTATTAGAAAAAAATTGAGATCAATTCCGATAAAAATATTCTTTTCATGCCTATTCTCTGTTGCATCATATTTGCTGGTGTAATGTAATTGTCTTGACTGCAATTCATCCAAAAAATAAATGTTACATTACTATCAAGTATTGGATTTTGCTTCACTTTATTTTTAATTCTTGTGTTTATATACCATATACTAACGTTTAACCTTTTTCGTTCCATTATAAGATAATTACGATTAATGTGATAATATTTTTTTGTATTTATTACTAGATCTTCAAAAGGTCTTTGAAATATATGTATATTTAACTAGATTCTAATTGTCATTCTCAAATTCTTTAAGAATTTTGTACTAACGCTGGTTCCTAAATCATTTAGTAAATTATTGCATGACCTACAAAATATTTTCTACGACATTGTTACTGTAACAGTGTGAACTATGGTAAATTCCAAAGTTTCTAGTAAAACTTAAAAATTTACCAACTCTAATTAGTAACAGTCCGAACCGTTTCAATAATAAACGTGCATTTTAAACTTTAATAACCAGTCAGTTAGTAAATTTTAGGATTT
Organism: Hypercompe scribonia; assembly: GCA_949316085.1. NCBI lineage: Eukaryota > Metazoa > Arthropoda > Insecta > Lepidoptera > Erebidae > Hypercompe > Hypercompe scribonia. Next base: position 11,774,781 of record OX438971.1, on the reverse strand, counting down.
GTCTCAAAGACACGGTAAATGTGCAAATAAACTTGGTTTTGGAATAAAGCACATTATCTCTACTGCTATTATGAGTAGAATTCAAGAGGGAAACACGTACGCTAGTAGTAAAAGTTGTAGAGTTGAAGTTGTAGAGTGGTACACTAAGAAATTTAAGATGAAACCACTTGAACTCACTCTCCATAACGTCGTTAGAGGACTGTCATAGAGGCGACACCACTTTGCAACTGCAGAGGCTCAAAGCAGTCGGTGGCTTCGGAACTGTTTATAATACGGACTGCTCAGCCCAGCAAATACCGCGCCGATCCATCTACAAGATGAGAACAGCAGGTACTCCAACCAGGAGCAAACCCAAGTCTTATATAATAACACAGATGCTCTGGCGAGAAGAACTGTCTCATTTTGTTCAGTACACCTAGCTTCCTCGAGGCCGCCTTAATCAAGCTCTCAATGCGCTCACACAGATTAAGATCCCGGCAAATATCCATACCCAGGATACTGAGCTTGTCTTGTAGTGAGAGTTTAGTCTTCTAAAAAGTGGTGAGTGACTTTTTGGTAGAGACCGCGCACACCTGTGTTTTATTGCCGCTAAACTTGATTAGATTCTCATAACCCCAGTGGGAAATGTGTCTTAGAACCAGGTCGAGCTTAGCGACATGCTCTTGTCGTTTTTCCTAAACTTCTGCTAGCTTGACTGTAGCGTTTTCAAAATATCGCCCGTTTTACAGTAACAACGTCAATAAAAAAACTGTATCCAACCGAAACAGATTTTTCAGCCGACACCAAAACTGAACTTTCGGCCTTGCTCTCAATTTCGGCCGAAACTGAAAGTTACTCGAACACATCTAAAGTTATTGTTATATACTGAAATCTACTCATTTTTACACATTTATTTACATGTGCATACAGACAATGAAATAGTGTTAAATAAATAAAAATACAGTCATTAAATTAACTAACAAATATAACTTTAATTTTTATATTGCATATACAGACAAAATAAATATGTTATACTATACTAATATTATAAAGCGAAAATTTGTGTTTGTTTCGTGGAACGCGCTAATCTCAGGAATTACTGGTCCTATTTAAACATATTTTAGCGTTAGAAACCCCATTTATCGAGACAGGCTATATTTCGTCACGCAAAATAGCAGTATTAACGAAAAGGGTTGCAAAAATGAGAAAATATTCTAATGTATGTGCTTTGTAAACGATAATGTTTCGCTACAATTATGCACAATAAAAGATTTTCTCTTTAAAAGTTTAAAAATATCCAGTACCGACGGGAGTGTGTGCGCCGCTTGTAGCGGGAAAAAGTCCTCGACCACTTTCCGCAGGAAGCTGGATTGGAATGTGTTAGTAAGGGGGACGACGTGTGGAGTTTTTGTCGCGCCGCACGATAAGGCCGACCCCAGGATTCAAGATTGAGATTCTCCGGCATCTCTTTTCTGTTTACAATGACGTGGCTAATGGCCAGATTCAGAGTTTTATGCGCCTACTCTCGTTACTTCTCATGAAGCTAGTCCTCCTCGCCATCTTTCCAGTGACGCCAGCGATTGCAGGACCTTCAGGCACGACTACAGGATGCGAGGAGGTCCACCAAAAGGTCGACGGCCTCCCCGGTCGGAGCCTACGGAGACAGGCAATAGTGAATGATGGCCGCCTCCTCTAGTAGGGACCTTTGGGGATTCAATTTGGCACCGCGTAACAACCTACCCCCTACCCCAGGGCAATCCACCCCTATCACGTGTCAACTTGCCCCTACACCGTAACAACCTGGCCCCAGCCTTTGACAACTTGTCTCTCGTTCATGGATAGGTAAATATATAACTGAATTGGATTTTATGGGCAATTTATCACTGAATGAAGACTGGACATAAAAATAAATTACTTAGTCACGTCGATAACGTCACAAATCGTAATTGATTATGTATGCAAATAGTCATGTGATGATAAAATATTTGGCAACATAATTTTTTGTTGCTGACTAAAACCTGGTACCTACACAGAATTAAACACGTTTGTGACGTGTAGCATCTTATCTCGAAGTCCCTATCCTGATAATTCTCTTTTCGATGTCTTTAATTTACACTAATAAACGCTTATACACACACGCTACATGCTGTTTAAATTTTAGATTATTCCGACTCTGGAATGATAGCTGTGATATGTATGTATGCCTATATATTTACATTTTAATTAAGATCAAAATCTTTAAAAATATTCTTTTATATATAGTATATAAAATACTAAAATGTTTATTTATTTGTCTTTTATCAGCAAATTAGTTTAATTTTAAATTACAAGTGTTGATGGGCGGCGGTAGTCACTTTCCATCAAGTGACTCGTATAATCAAAAAAGTAGATGTGGTGGTGGTTACCTGTTTTTCACAAGAACCAGACTACGATATCTGTTTTTACATAGATCTACTGTAGACTTTCGGTTGGCAAACCATACTAATAAATATAACTAAGAGTAGGTTATAGTTAACTTTTTTGAATAAATATACTAAATCATACAAAAATGAGCAACAAGATAGTGCACGCTGCATTGATGCCTTCCACTCACTCTTGGATTTCACTCAATCCCGCTAGGAAGTGCATGTTCACGTGCTTTATAACAATACGAATTTTCGATCGGCTCTGTTCCACTGCACTCTGGCTCTTGAAGTCCAAGTCCATCAATCAGGTCAATTTATGCACAGCCTAAGCTCTTCACGCCACGAAGCATTAGTTGAAATGTAAGTAGGTTTAATGACGACAACACCACACGCAACAAGAAATAAATTGATTCAATCTGCTTTATGCCCCGGTCTCACAGGAAATCGATGTTAAGTAGTTCCTTAACCGAAGCCTAAACTCCTTTTCCGTAATTCTGAGGATGAGACTAAAATAATGGCAACGTGACTCAAATTGCAAGCGTCCAAAGGAGGTAGTAGTTGCTTTCCTTCGAGTGACTCGTCCACCCGTTTACCTGATTTTACCATAAAAAAAGTTTTTAGCGGCCGTACATCACAGCGCCTATTATTGTAAAGTTCTCAAAACTGATGGTCAGCACTTTAAACTGCATTTCGCCGAATGAGCGAAGTTATCGGAGCCCAAACGACCCTTCACCCGATTCTGTTGGGCCGGAAATGAAAGGATGACGTGCTTTTGACTCTCGACTTGCATGTGTCCCTAGGTGACGGTAGCCACTTTCTATCGGGTGAATAATCTGATCGTTTGCCCCACGATACCATAAAAAAATGTTTTCAGTGGTTATAACAGCGCTGTTGCTGCGAGTTCTCTTTGTTTCCTATTTCAAAGAGCTTTTTAATAAAATTCAAAACAGTTCAATTTCAATATTTTATTACATTGAATTTAAAAATAACTTATATTAACATAGATATTGTGATTTACCTTAATTAATCTTACCAAACTTTGTTCATAAACATTTTATGTTATTATACAATGGCGGCAATGTAAAATAATTGTAACACAAAAATCTATAAGTAGTTAAATTTTTAACAGTATATGGAAAAACTAACTATGAATATATTATTATAATTGATTAAGTATAAGTAAAAACAGGTAAATAAGTTTATAGCATTCTTAACCTAGGCAGCAATTGAGGCAATCTCATTCGCGAAACTGGTCTGTGATTATTTGTTTGCTGGTTCAAAAAGTCCTTCATCTTATTTATATCTTTTTACTTATATATAGCCACACTAATTATAACAATGTACAGCACGACATCACTATGTGTTAACCAGCAACTAATGCAAATATTTTAGTTTTTATTAGCTGTTAGCCAGGTTTCATAACTTAAAAGTCGACAAATGCAAGTTTCGTGGAGGTTTTATTCGTGTAATTTGCGTTGTTAAAGGAAAAAGGATTACTTTTCGAAACTTCCTAACAATTAACTTATTAATTTCAACTCCATAAAGAAGCTCTACCGATTTAAACGTACAAAAATCAACAGAAAACAGCGCACTGTACCTTGAGTTGTTTACAAAGAGAAACTAACAGAGACGTAACGAAAAGCTGTCCCCTTCCTAAGCGAGACAAACTACATGTTAATACATTAGGTTAGGATGGTGCCTAAAATGTTCAATTTATAACCTAAAATAAATCTTATTTAACAATATTGTAATAATATATTGTTATATACTTAAAACTTATTTATACATTCTATGTCAACAGACAATACCTCTTTATGAGCGAATCATAAATATATCTATAAAAGTAATTTTGTATGTATATACATAACTATCCCTGTCCATTTTTATTCTAATTCCGTGAACGCAGTTTGACTGCTAAACTAAATTAAAAAAATGCTACCTAAACGTCTTGGAGATGTTTAATTTATGAAATGTAGTAAATAATATTATATTGCACAAAGAATATAGGGAAATTATAGTTTGAAGCGTTTAACTAACAATAGTCTAAAATTGGCGAAGTATCTCCTGTTTGGGATTGCTTTTATTTGTCACAAAGACCATTTATTTTTCTATTTTTCGTTAAAAGCACTATTTTTACTTGTTAAGGCACCAAAGCAAAGGGCTTCATGTACATTACTGTTCTCTATTCAATTTGTAAATCTAGGTTATTAGTCTTATACATATTGAAAAGCTTCAGCTGCTCATTAGACTTAGTTATCACTTTTTGTCACTTTACAAAATAATGGTTAACATACAATATAATCACAGGTGAAATTAACGTTATTCGGTTGAAGTGACCGCAATTTATGGTGTTCACATATATATACTGAAGAGGTTAAATAATAAAGATTTCACCACTGACTAGTAAAGTTATGTCATAGAACAATATTTTTGTATCTAAGTACTTGTTTAGAAAAAAGTCGTTTCTAATTACACTATGCAGTTATAATTTTACCGTGCAGTGGTAATACGGTCACCTAGAATGATTATTGCGTTAGTTCATAAAAACAATAAATTTTATAACTGTACATATAAATTACAGTAGTATTAACAAGAACTAAAGACATGTACAAAATTACAAACATAATATAGATATGTGGGTAATACGAGTTTTCACCCAAAACTATGTTAAGGGTATCTGAGACGCAGATGAGTAACTTACATCTAGATTTTTTGGTAAAATTTTGTATAAAATATAAACACGAATCAAGAAACTAAGAGAAGCTGGGTTACAGATTAATTCGAAATGTTACAAATTTTTCTTGTCTATTTTTTTATCAATATCAAAGCGAAAGAGCAAATCTATTGATGACAATGTTTTCTTGCGAATTATTACATCTTTAAACTATAAACTACACTAATCAGTTTTAGTATCAGTCCACTCAAAAAGTACCTAAATTCTCAGTCATATGAGCATACATCTTCAATTCTTAGATGAGCGTTTTTTCTTGTGCCGTCTTTTCTTACTATTAGGCTTTTCTCATGGTTTTATCGTGAAGGAGGGCGATCGAATCTGTACTTGTGGTGTGTTTAATACGGAGCTGCTCGACGCTGGAGATTCGCACGCTTCCTGAGAATTGTCGCACTCCAAATCTGGTATGCTTATATCTTCAAAGTCTGGAATATTCCCTGTATACGAGATTAGCTGATTCCCTTCAACTGAAAGTTACCCAAAAAAATAAAATTATTATATATGAAGTCAATTGTTCAGAGCGCAACTGCAATTAACTTCTTAGTCTAATTAAAGTATATATAGCTTTAGAAAATACTCTACCACAAAAAGAGGTACTTAATAAATGATCTGAGAAACACTTACCCGCCCAAATCTAATTATATCGGCTATGGAAATTAATAGCTGTTATAGTTAGACAATACGTGTTACAGCAAAAGGTTGTCATATATTAGTTCGTAGCCCAACGGACTTAGATTGAAACTCTTCGGAAAGTGCATTCCCTTGTATACCTACACATCTGTACCTATTTTTTTTCTCTATAATTGCAACAATTAAAAAACGACGACACTAAGCATCTTAAATTCATGAATATCGTCAAAACCTGTAGTTATGAAAAACAGATTGGTTTTATTGCAAAACTTGAAAACTAAGGTCAGTTTCGATCAATCGTTTTGTAGTAAAATGTCAATTTTTTCGAAATTTGTCAAACTTTACATCATTCACAGGATTTACAATGATTGTCTACAATAGACAAGAACGACACCTTTCTGTAAGACGTTGTATATTAAGGACATTGTATATGACACGTGACAGATAAGGATTTTTTTCTAATTTAAAAATACATTAAAATAATTGCCTGAAATACAGGTAGGCCAGGTGATCAAATGAATTTGATTTTTGCTCGGTCGGAATATGGATGGTCCGGGAACGTCCCCGACTGGTTGACCTGCTTGGATCGTATTGTAAAATCAATAAATTTCTCTTTCTGTCAAGAATCAAATTATTTCAGATTCATGTTCTAATAAAATGCCTGTAAACAGTATTTTGTCTGTAAATTATAGAACTTTATTTCATCTTCTTCATGCGAAACTTTTTAAGCAGATACAAACCTATTAAATATACTTAATATCTGTATTATAGTTTTTAGATAGTAGATGACTTTGAAGAACTATTTAATGTTACGTCTATATCTAATGTAAATTACTGCCTATATACATACATACATAGCCCACTCCCAAAAATAATACTAAACAAAACGAAGTATACCTTAAAACAGCTATATAACAATAATATTTGTAATGTTCTATTTTTTTAATTTAAAATCTAATGTTAATAATAAGTAAAACAAAATTCATAAGTCTGACATCGTTGTTATTAGGCATGTCGATCATCTTGTTTGAACGAGAATCGGTCCTTAAAATCAGGCATACGACCGTGCCGTAAATCAATAAGTGTCAAAAATCGTCAAACCGGACCAGCCGTTCTCAATATTGACCATTTTGACAGCGTAACACAGTATTAATTATACCAAAATTAGGTAAAAATGCCTTCTAAGGAACAAATTTCTTGTAAGTTTTTGAATAAAGCAATCCGATACAAACACTCAGGATCGAGTAACCTAATCAATGGAATTGATTACGAACTCATTTTTCTGAGTGAAATGGACATGCCTAATAAGTTTTTGTAACTTACAAAGCGGCTTGAATGTTCAAACTTAACATTCACTTATGGACGCATTCACAATCATAGTTGAATTGATTCTAAAAAAATCGTGCGATTGAGGTAACAATAACTTGGATTCTGGAAGGTAAAAATTTAATAAATGCTAACACTCAGTGAAGTAGCAAACACTAATTCATAGATGTTTATTACAAGGAAAATATTACTAATAAGTTTAGATCAATACCTCTACTTGTGAATTGCATTCCATTTAAGAAATTATAGCACCAAAATAAACTAAATAAGTGTAACAATTTAAGAAATTTAAATGTCGTGCAAAATAGATCCTTATTTTACAATTCTACTTTAAAACATAAATTACTACCATTACCCTCTGTCAATAGTTGCTGCACACGATTGTCATCACCGCTTACATTCGATATTTCACCTTTCTGCTTCTTTGCTTTAATTAACAACATACAATTACAGTTAACACTTAACATTTATTTAAACTATCCTGCCTATACGACGAAATACGCCAACGGCATACAATGATGATCTTGCAGAATACGTAGCGTTACAAATTGTGTTCCTGTGGTCGACAGGTATACCAATCAAATAGACAGTAGGTAAATGGATTCATATTTTATACTTAAACGTGATGATTTGTACTCAAATCATTAAAGTTTATAATTTTATTTTTTACATATAAATGTTACCAACTAATTGTACACAGAAGTAGAAACGGCAGTTGAGTAACGTAGTCATTTTCGCCAAAACAATACTTTTCCTAATCGTAGCACTGACTGGCACCACCACGATTATATTAACCCTTTACCAAAAACATCCAACACGTCAATTGGCCGAGACGCGGTCAGCGTTGAAAATAATCTTGAAAGATGAGGTAGCAACATGCTACTTTGCTGGAGTGGCCTCGCTGTTACCGATCAGCCAATCAAAATCAATCATCGGATACTGTTTGGTTGTACTTGTATCTACAATTAACATAAACGTGAAATATAACTCAAAAACACATGGGTTGCCTTTCATCACGCAATGATTGCTGGTGGAAGTCGTGCGTGCATTGTGATCTGTATAAGTTTCGAGTGGTATATTCCTCATTATATACTTCGTACAGACTGCAACTTTGCTGTAAGACTAACTGCTGTAAATTGTCTTACAAACAAGCTAGTAGAAAGTCATTCGTATTATGGACAAAGCAAATAACAAAGATTTATTGTAAGGTGGCGCCAGACTTGCTCAATTGCTGATCGATATTGTATGTGATAATAATATTTTTGTTACTATAACAATTCATATCTTTCCGGTCTTCTTGTATTTTTTGTTGTGTAGTAATATGATTACAATTATTATTATTGGCATTTCGTTGTGGATTGTTAACTGTATTAAAACGATCGCATAATTTTGTCAACGGTCGGTTTTATTCACAAAAAAAACATAGCAAGTGTGATGTCATCTTCTTAGATGATATTATTGTGCCATGAGAGAAAATTATATAGCAAATATATGATGCATTCAGCAATGCAGGACGTGTGTATGCATACTTTTTGAATGTTGATTTAAAAATTTCGAGTTGAATTGAACATTAAATAAAAACAGGTATGTACAATCGTACCATGACTTACCATTATTGGGTGTTTTCGTCTTCTCGTCCATGGCATTATATGGTAGTCCATAGAATGGATCTTCAGACCCAAACAACTAGAATACAAAAATAAATTCAACACAATTTTCGAATACTGAACAATAAGTTAAGTGATAATATTAATAAAGATAATTTGTAATGTTATGACAAGTTCAGAACGCGCACTCATCATGATAAGGATTTGTTTTCTGTAAAAGAAGTTTAAAGCCAATATGCCAATATTCGTTTACGATACATTTTTTTTATATTTTTTTAGTTACATAATCACAAATCAATCTTTATCTAGCAACTAACACTTCTGTCGATCAAGTTTTAATTACATAATTATTTGTTGTATGTTGGCAGGTAGGAATAGCGAGAGACATCGAAGGTATTAGTCTTGAATCAGCAGTCTATGGACAATAAAGAATTAATTTTATTTGCTTCTTAAAATATTAGTCGGTCCGATATAGTTCCCGAGATCATTGCCTTTTGCTTCTCAATTGTTAGCGAAACAAGTCCTACAAAAATCCTACAATAAGATGTAGCAAATAAATTAAATCATGTTGCTAACAAATTGACGTCATTCAAAGTGAACTGGTCTGGTACGTGAAATCATACCTGTGTGTGTGAGGAGCCGAATGCCGCACAAGGCTCTACACGCGGTCACAACACGTTGCCTGCAACGTGACTGCGACAGTGCTACCAACCTAACGACACTTAATGTGAATGTTTACAATGCGCATTTTTATGTATGTGTGAGTATTCAGTTGTTATAGGTGCGTTCAATATAACAAAGTCACAACACTTACGTAAATATCTTATAAGAAATCAATATGAATTTTAGATAGCTTTGTGTGGCGCATACATTTTTATAAAGAATTATCTATTCTAAATTTATTCAAAGTTATATATTTACCCCAAGCAAAGTGTTTGTATCAAAAGCATAAGGATCATTTCGAAGCAGCTCTCTCAGTGATTCAAGGTCCGTTTGCATAGCATCCAAATGATCATCTATGTCATTCCTGTAACATTACAGTATAATTAGTTTAAAATACATAAAAACAATATATTTGAAGCATAATTTAATATTAAAATTACCTGTAACCATCAAAATTGTTTTACACCCTGTCTGATTATTAAAAGAGTATCTATATAATTTAAAGCATAAAGTACATGCTATAAAAAGTGCTCAATTTCTATGTATCAAAATTAAAAAGTTTATTTTTAGTGTTTCAGCACTCAAAGATTAGTAATTTAAAATAACATAAAATTGGGATTTTAGAATAATTTAAAATAGTAATAATTTAAAACACTTTACACACAGCTGTCTGATATCAAATTACCCAGAAACTGTACTAGAGAAATATTGAGAAATATACTTATGTAACTAAATACATATATACTGTATAAAAATTACACTCAAGAATATAGCAAAAGATTATATAATATTTTTCCTGAGTGGGAATCAAACCCACAATTATTAATTACTCGATCAGCAGGTCGATCAAATGGAATACAATATACTTGTAACAACCTACATTCATCATTTTTCTATTATTACAATTTATGGTCTACCATAGATACTTATCAACATTTTTAGCCTTGAGTCATAGTATGTAACTGATCTAGGTCTATGTTTTTATAATAAATATTTATATTAGGCCATTGCTGCAATTCATGTTATTCAGAATAATTATCATATTTTACACATACTTGTTTGGATTGGTTCCATAGAGGGGGGAATAATCCTCTCGATTTTTGCTGATGTTATCTCTCCTAATCCTGAATATTAAATTACATTCACATTATAAAGAAGGAGGGTTCCTAACGCTTTCTTTCTTTGGGGTGATATGATATATATATATATAGAAAGTTGTTTATTCAATTATTAAAATATATATGATAAGTATTTCATAGGTATAATTTTACTTGTATATCCCTAGTATCAGTTTAGAATGAAACCAGTCCATCCAAAGGTTGCCTGGAAGAAATTGCTATAAGTAATAAGGCCGGCCCTTGTACATCACAGTTTTTGTTAGTTTTATTACTGTTTGTAAATTCTGGTGTACAAATAGGTATTATCTACCTATCTTTTTGTATACTATATTGCAATTAAATCAAGAGATGGCCCATTGATAATGGGGGTGACAGTTATCGTGGTGTGTAAACCTTACACTGCCACAATTACTGTTATGCCTTTTATGTCCCAGGGTGTGAAAAAGCATTTCACTAGACTGCCACAGTATGGGCCACCATACTAGATTGTCTGTATTTACAATGAGTATGGTGACTACAACTCTTGGCTTCTATTCATGCCTTCCATCAGGCAAAATAGAGTCATTTTGGGAGACTCTTAAAATAAAAATAAGTGAAAACTTTGGTAAAGACAGATATTATTATGGTGAATGAATGGTAAAGTAAAAATAGTAATATATACCTGGCCTGAAATCTGTTTACATTAGTATTATTGTTCACCGTGGCAAGAGTCATATTGTTCCAATCAAAATCATCTTGAAGTTCTGTTTTAATATCAGCCAAGTTCAAATGGGGTTCTATGTTTTTCTGGCCTTTTTTACATTTCTTATTACATTTTTCTGAATCTGTTTTTTCCAATTTTATATTGACACCACTAAGCATTTTGTCCTGTAAGTTTGATAGGAGTGATTCCTGGACAAGGTCCTGTAATGTGTTTTGCATGTTGATGTCATCTGCACCGGCAACACCAATATCACTTATTGAATCATCGCTAGCAAATATTTCAGCTGGTAGTTTCAAGTCTGCCGTAGGGTTTAGTACATTAAATGTGTTCTGTTGCGGGAAACTCTTCCCATTGCCCACATTTTTGTTACCATTACTTTGACCTTTTGATTTGTTCACTGTTTTTGGAAATATTTGATCCAGTATTGGCTGCTCTATAGGTCTTGTAGGGGTTGTTGGGGTAGGTGATGCAGATGTAATAATAGGTAGGCTGTCACTTGATCTCCGAGTGCCATAGCGGCGACTAACAGGATACATTACTCGCTGGACACCTGAAAATATATTATATTAATAACAAGTTACCATACATTCCGTTTTTTGTTACATTTTTGTCAAAAAAAACCTTGAATGTGCTTTTTACATAAATTATAGTAACAAAAATGTTGATTCAATAAAAAGCAGTAATAAAATAGAAAATAAGTGAAAAAGAAAGACTTGTAAAGTAATTAATAATAGTACCTGTTTCAGCATCATCCCCATCTTCCATGGTAACATGATAGGTAGAAGTAGAAGGTTCCGTAGGACTATGACTTGATGCCATATTCATTAGAGGTACTTCAATAGTAAAATCACCACTCGGTACGGAGTCCTGAGTGCCATCATTGTGCAGAATATCATCCTGTGCCAACTCATGGATTGTGGGGCCATCTTCCTACAAACCATATGAGATATTAGAATACAACAGGAATATGTTGGGTACAATGCAAAACACTACATTTACGATCTTACTGACATCAAGGTTCTTATATAAGTAATGCGATAGTCAATCCCAATATGCTTGCAAAACAAAAATTTAATAGTTGTGGCATGGTGAATTAAGCATCTGGTTGTCAAGTGATATTATTTTAACATACAAAAGTCAGTAAGAACTAAATATGTACCTGATTATCCTCAATTGAATCATCCAGTAAAGCATCTTTATCCAGCTTCATATTTTTTATCCTGCCAGGATAAGAACTTTCTCCATTAGCATTATGTGCTTCGCTGTTTATCATTAACTGGAATGGCCTCTTTACTCCAGCAGTGGCACTGCCAGGACCTGAAGGCCTAGATGGTTGCGCCACTACTGACATCAAAAATTGAATGAGCTAAAATGTAAAGCAACGAGTTTAATTGATATGGTCTATAATTAATAAAAATCTGAACATATTGCTTTTTACTCACATTATTCACAATATTCTGTTGTTTGATATGCTTCTGCCGGAGAATTGCAACTTCCCTCCAGAGAGCTTCATTTTCTTGTTTCATGGCACTAAACTTCGCATCAAGACTTTCTTGTTTACCTTTCATTTGTTTCACATCAGTCAACATTTTATTCATAAGCTCAGGTTTTAAAATAACCTTTTCACCACTCTCATTACTGGCAACAATAGACTTAGGGTTTGCTATCTTTCTTTTAATATGTTCCAATAAATAAGCATGACCTTTCATAAAACAAGGGTGGGAAAATTCAATTTCATCCTTCTCATAGCGGAGACCACCGTTTTCAACAGAGGTGATTTTATGAAAGCCGTACATATTCAATTGTCTAATAAAACTTGCCATATTGTTATGTTTATAATATAAAGGCAGAAGTTCCCTTGCGAAATCAGCCTGATTTTTTATGACAAATGTTTTCCCTCCCTGTAAGATAAATAAGTTAAATAAAGATTTAACATAAAAAAAAATGAAAAATAATCATTGAATAATTGTTTTAATGATAAGGTTGGACTAAAACATTTTCGTTATGCTTTACTGATTTATTCGTTAAATTCCAATAATGGAAAGTACCACAAAGCTGTTTAGTCAACCTTTGATCAATACTATCATGGTCACATCTACTTTTATGTAATTTAAAATAAAAGTTCTACATTCAAATTAATAATTAGTTAAATGTTATATGCAACGTTGTATATTACCGTAAAGTATTAATCATTGACTATGTAATTTACGATCATTTATTATTGTTTCATAAACATCAGCTGTAGAGGATTCATTTATGATCATCTAGTATGTATTGATTATGACACCCAATTTGTTAACAATATTAGTGCCTAAATTCAACGTTGAGACCGAGAGCATGGTACAAAACGTGACCTGCTGTAAACTATTTATTTATCAAGTTTCATATTGCAGATTGTCAACTTGCAACACTTTTTGGTTGTTTTCGTAATGGCTTTCTATTGCGATGTCTCGATCCACTTTGAAATTTTGCTAAATCAATGGATCTAAAGAACTAATGCTGCTGTACAGTACACATTTAATTTGAAAAACACTCACAGGACTCCAAGAAATCAGATGATTAGTCTCTGTATCATTCACCAATTTCCATAATTTGCCAAGGAAAGCTGGGACACTTGCCCCAATTTCAACCACAGAACGCATATTTATGATGGTTTTAGATTTATCACTGTATAAAAACGTTTATTTTAACAACTGGTATAGCACTTTTATGAGAAACAGTATATTATTGCTCACAGGATACAATTGAAATCGCCATTTTAAATATTAGACTCACACAGCAACATGCCGGTTATCACACTAATACATTTTTGCACAATCTGCCGAGGTCGAACATATATTACGTGTATACAAATATAACACAAACACACTCATTTGAATACAGGTGCCAACGTAACAAAATATGTATGCGTTCATAATTTCTCGAGTCGAAGTGATCTCCCAAATTCATGATGAACTAAAGACTGCATTCATTTTTGCCCTCAAAAATCTGTACATGTCCTCCAATAGAACAATTTAACTAAACTCCATAAAATACCAGCCAGCCAGTTTATGTGGACAATTGATCTTAACATACTCTACACTAGAATTAAAATGCTGATGGGAATTGTTAGGTGTCTAAGCAAAATTGCAAATGAGAAGACTGTAAGGAAAGTTTATTTTTCTTTACTGTAAGAAAGGTTTGCGGCGAGGTGGTATGTTGGAATCGCAACGATTAAAACCATACGGTGTGCCACTTGGCGTTTGAGATGAGAAAGATCCGACAACAGCTGTTTTTATGACAATCTAATCATTTACGTTTTACCTACCCTATCAGATCACATGAACAATTTTAAAATACAACAACTAACTTTCATCATCAGCTTATTTGAATAGCTTGTGAGAACACAAATTAAGCTCTGCATGTACATATAACATTAAAATAATCATTCTCTAACCCCTAAAAGTTAAGGAGTTTTATCTTCTATCATCACTTCACCCGAATGACTCAAAAGAGTACAACTAAAGATCTATCCATACGTATGATATTGAAGGAATTGTTATCATTCTTCAACTCCGCACTGTGTAGTTATACCTACGATCATCAGCTCACTTGAATAACTTAAGAAAATACAACTAAAGGTAACATACATATAAATGATATTTAAAAAGTATCCTCCAACTCCTAATTTCTGAGGTGTTGCACCTTCCATCGTCAGCTCGTCATAGTGAGATGATGAGCATCAGACGCACATACCTGAATAACTTCAGAAAATATACAAATAAATACAGGTGGGCCATAAATTAGTTAACATTTGAATCTAACACCCTTTACAAATAATTGCACTCGGGGCAGGGAGCAATCTGATCACTAGCTCGGCAATTTTGTCATAATAGATCGCTTCACAGGGACGCAGCGCGCGTACTGTGTGAAACAATTCTATTAAAACTATAGTTCGCTTATTACTATGAGACGCTTATAACAGTAATAGGCTGAAGCTGGACAACTAAACACATTAAATATGAGTCTGAAAACTAATTAATCCATTACTTAGTATCTTATCCAGTAGGTTAGTAAGTACCGACCACTGGCCCCGTCAACTTCAGCTTATAACTTTGTAATATTTTTACTTAAATAATGTAAGTTCGTTGTAAGTTTAGTAGCTGCCGCAGTTTTGTAAAATCCATTACTTTCTTTATAACAAAACATGACTGCACAGTTGGTCTAGTGCTTTAAGCGGTCGCCACGCTACTTACTACTGCGCTGAGTGTTGTGGGTTCAAACCCCCATGGGTAAATACTTTGTGTGATTCACAAATTGGTGTCCCTCGCGACACAGGATTTATTCTTTAATTATTCTACTAAAAATCGTACTTTGAGCTAGTAACCTCACTAAAAGCGTGGTAGCACTGTTTTCCAGGTGACGTCCGCATATTAGGCATGGCGATTCTTCCCAAAAAAAATCGATTTTTAAATCGATTTGAATCGAAGTTTAATAAATTGATACACAAAAGATCGAGATAAAAAGAATCGAGTTTGCAAAAATCGATCTCTATCCGATTTGCTTATTGAGTCTATGTTTTCAATACAAATACAAACCTATTTATCGTATCGAAACAGAAGTTTATCGTATCGAAACAGAAAAAATCGAAACTCGATTTTATAGGGTGAAATATCGATTCAATGGATCGATTCAGTACAGAATGTCGATTTAAATAAAAAAATGTGTGCGTGTACTAGCGTACACTCGTAAGAAGTGAAACTTCTTTATGACGTTATTTTTCAAAAAAATAATTTAAACCCGTCCGAAGTCGATGCAATCGCCACCTAGATTTCAAAAATGTAACTACTCAAAACGGGCCGCAAAATACATTGGAGACATTTACCAATCCCTACTTCGCTGGAGAAAGTATACTTCGAATCACGCGTGGTAAGGATAAGAAAAAGATGGCGCGTAACGAAAAAATGTGACGCGTAACGAAAAAATGTTACACTAAATTTTTTTCCAACCCCGATAAATCGATTTTTTTTTGGTCCACAAAATCGATTATTTGATTAATCAATCTCAGATCGCATCCCTACCGCATATACTATACATATATGTGTACCTACATTTGGTATGTGACGTCGGTTGCGCGAGTGGGCATCGAAATTAATATTTAAGGTTTTCATTATATTTGGCTGTACGTTCTGCACTTCTATCGGTATATTTAAAACTAAAATATTTTCTCATCGTTAGGCTACTTAAAAGTTAAGATGGAGGTAAGATAACTGTAAATATATATCTTAAAGCTGTATACATCGACCTCCCGTTAACAGTTAACGTATTCATTGATTCTTTAACTGTTTCTATAGATCGAGATTTTGAGTGCTTCCGGATCCAAACCTTTAGGGAAGATTCAAGTATCTCCAGATTCGACGGTAAAAGATGTAAAAGATAAGATCCACCAAAGCATTAAAAAATCTTTGTACCCTGACCGGCAATCCATAAAGCTAGAAGCTAAAGGAAAGACGTTAAAAGATGAGGATACACTTAAGGCACTAAATATAAAAGATTCTTCCAAATTATACGTCAAAGACCTTGGTCCTCAAATATCATGGAAAAACGTATTTTTGGCAGAGTACGCCGGGCCACTGCTAATTTATTTATGGGTTTATCAAAGACCATGGATTTTATATGGAGCTCAAAATTCAGCTTCAAACGAAGTAGTGACGTAAGTAACCTTATTTTTTTTTAATACTGACTAACATGTTAATTTAACAGTATATATTAAAAACGAATAAAACTGTAATTCTTATCAAAGTCGAATCTGTCCAGTTACGTTGATTTTTATAATCCTTTTCAGAGTTGCTGCTGCATGTTATACATTCCACTATGGCAAGAGGCTTTTGGAAACTCTTTTTGTGCATCGCTTCTCACATGGAACAATGCCACTGAGTAACTTATTCAAGAACTGTTCATACTACTGGTTGTTCACGTTGTATGTGGCATACCACATCAATCATCCTCTTTACACGGCTCCCTGCAATACATGTTACTATGTGGGACTTGCAGGCTTCATTGTGAGTATAATAGTAGTATTCATTTGTTAAAAAAAATATCATTGTTGGGATAAAACTTAATTAATGAGCTGGAAATCAAAGCTGGGAATTAGTCTTAAAGATAACTAAAGTTAGACATGAATCAATAAAATCTTGAATTTCAGTTACAGATATAATAAAATTTGCTTTGCTTTAAGTTTTTGTATAAAAATGATAAAAATGTCTTGTACTATTGTACAATACCAGTTGAAATAGTTTTCACCAGTAAAGCGTTCAGAGTGTATCATACATAAACAAGTAACTATACCTGTTTTTGAAGAGAATAAAGTAGTTTTAACATTAAATAAAGTACCTACTTAGTTTAGTACTTACTTTACTTTGTCATTTCCTCTTTAAAAATATTTAAATTGAAGTTCTTAACTCCTTATTGACCATAATTGTCTACCAAATACTTATGAATGGTTTTTTTTTACAACATAATGTTCACTAGTAATTTAAATAACAAATGTTCATTATAATGTATCAGACTTATATCTTGAAATTTTGTTAATAGTTTGTGTAAACAGATTATTGTCACTATTTAAACTTTTGACCTTGTAAGAGCCAAAGTCCATTTACTCATCTTTTATATCTTGTTAACTAATGTACTTTTGCCATTCAGATTTGAGTGATTACACAATTATAAGTATGCTGTTAATCTGAATATACTATTTTTGATGGGGTAGACAATCACTTCGGGTTTCTGGCTTCTATGTGTTGCCACTAAAAACCAACCCAAATGGCTGGCTTCAGACATTACTCTAAGAACGTCTAAACCATATTATTCCAAATCAAATCATATTGTACTGCATCCTTTAATCTTCCATCTGAGAACCCCTTTCTCTAGCGTCAACAGGTGAATTAACCAGCCAGTTCTAATATAATTCATAACGTAAAATAAAGCATATCCAAAAAACTGTCTTTAAAATAACTAATACATTATTGACTTACAGATTCTGTAATGGAAACTATTATTTTGCTTTTAGCTGTGCGAGCTGGGTAATCTTAGCATTCATTTGTTGCTGAAAAATCTACGCCCACCTGGCACCAAAGTCAGGCGCATACCAGTTCCTGATGGAAATCCCTTCTCTCTACTCTTCAACTTCGTCTCTTGCCCTAATTACACTTATGAATTTGGATCATGGTTTTTCTTCACTATCATGACTAAATGTGCACCAGGTGAGGACAAATATATTTTTGTTTCTATTTGATGTAATTTAACTGGATGCTAATACGAATTTCACATAGACTTCATATTTCAACATCTGTTAGCTATATTAAGAGAATAGTATACTTATATAATATAATAGTATTTTTTTTTACTTCTATAGAATATACAACATACATACATATATATTAGTAAAGTACAATGGACAGAAAGAAATAACATAAAAAAGAAAACTGAATAATATTCTGAAATATTATACTTATATAGTAATAACAATAATAATTTGAGGCAAACATACAATTATTGTACAGTGGCAAATGGTAATTGTTGCACACAGAATCCCAAACTGAGTTATTTTCATATTCTGGGAATCTATAGGTTCTCTTTATGCTTAAAATATTAGGTGTTGCCAGCTATTACAATTTGCTTAGATTTATAGATTTTTTCTTTTTTCTTCACATAGTTTTGGTAAATTTACATGATTATTACCTTAGTCATGATTAGTCATTAGTTGTTCAGTTGAATCATAGCTCAGATATGGCATGTAAACACATTTATATATTTTATTCACACCTACACTACAGAGCCTTGTTTCATTACCCATTTGTTTTCGACTGAAATGTACAATTTAAATCAATAAACAAATATTATGTAGTAAAAACTTGTGAATAACAAGCAACATTCACATAAGTATGATATATTAAGTTTCTAACTTTTCCCTTCTTGCGTTAATGCCAGTTTTGTATGCCAAATTTCATCCAGGTCCATTCAGTCATTGGGGTGAGGATGGTAGATCAACAAACATATATTCAAACTTATGCAATTATAATATCGATAAAACAAGAAGTGATGGCTGTGTTTTTTCAATTGCTATAAACATTGTAAAGTGTGCACACAACTTTATTAAAAGTTATGTTTTGAGAGCCTAATTGACTTTTCGAGCATGATAGAGCACTTATTAATGAAGATTTGGTTAGTTTAAAACATAAAATGATACACAAATTAAAAAATGTTGCTTTGTAGGTATACATGGTGTATTGTATTACAATGTAATTAATGCTATCCATGAACCTTACTTACGTTTGAATTCATTTGTAATGCTGATTACAAATGCTAATATGTAATTTAAAATAAAGACTAAATGATTTATAATGTTTTCAGCTGGATTGTTTGCTGCAGCTGGCTTCTATCAGATGGCAGTGTGGGCGATCGGCAAGCACCGAAATTACAAGAAAGAATTCCCTGACTATCCCAAAGGGCGTAAAGCAATCTTGCCTTTTATCCTATAAATAAATTAAGAACTTAAACCCAAAAGGACTGTTCAGTCAATTGAATACTTCTTGGTCATAAATTGTTGCTGGATTGCTGTATGGTGATGGTTTTTATTTATTATGTGACAGGTGTGTGTTAGAAACAGAAAGAGATTTAAATCATTCTGATGTATATTTGGTTATTCAAATGTTATTTGAAATAGGGTTATTTAGTTATTTTTGTTGCATTTTTTTTAATTGACTTTATGGAGATAAAAACCATTTTTAAGTTTAATAAAGAAATATTTAAAATAATTAATTTTATTCTTTTTCTCTGATTTTTATTAATTTCTTAGAAGTTTGAGAATATAGCATAATATAAGGGTAACATCTCGAAAATCACATGGTGTTTTTAAGGCGTCTTCTCACTTTTGGCGCCTCGAAAATATGCTATTTTCGTGATTTTTTCGAGGATTTTTGCTTAAAATTATAGGATAAAATGGATCCTATGTAATAAACACATCTTTCAAGTACATGAAAAATTTTCATTTTTATTTTTTTGAACAATTATTATCTAAATATCCGTCTAAAAATGTTATCGTCGTGGCTTGTTGATGGTATCTCCGAGACGGATCATATGAAATAAAAAAATAAAACTGCTTTAGATTCAGTATGTCAGTGGCTATAGCACATATCATCAGATTTTTGATATACGCGAAAATAACAAAATGGCGCACGTTTTTCGAAAAAGTAAAAAAGAACTGCGATTTTTTTGCAGTTTATTGTGAAAAAAAAATTCTTAAAATTGAAATTTCAAAAATCTGATGATATACGCTATAGCCATAACTATGAAGATTATGTCATTTAAATTTCATGACAATCGGCCGGATAGTTTCCGAAATTTTATCAACAAGGCACCGAAAAAATCTTGTTTTGAGATAAACGCGTTTAAAGTTTGGTTGCAGAAAAATCATGAAAAAACCTTACCTCGGGTTAATCAGCGATGCCTGCTCCATACAATGGACCGATTCTTAAAAATTACATTTAATTAAAATTTAATTAAAAAAAATAAAAATCGATTTTTATAAATTTCCAAAGTGAGAAGACGCCTTAAATAGATATAATACATAATTTTATTTTAAACCTTGCAAAGACTACAAAAGTAAAAAAAAAACAAAATTCCTGGTAGGATATTATCTCTGAATATTTCTTCAAGAAGTTCTATCCTGCATAGTATTGGTACAGCAGTCATCCTTGTAATGCTTCAGCTATGTTTGGCAACTGCTTCTCGATTCGAACCTTCAAGGAGCAGACATGCTTATATATTTCCTTGAGTCCTTGCATTATTTAAAGTGAATAGCTTTCTTTATTTCAAGTGGATGGATGGCCCTCTCATTTCCATCGTCAATTTCTTTTACTAGTAAAAAAAGGTAATATTATCATCCCTCTTTTATAATCTTTAAAAACCTAAAACATCAGCTATAAATAGGGTTTTTTGAATATTTAAAATTATCTTTCATTGGTACTTTAATGGTTCCAAAATTAAATTATTTTTATTGCTATTTCATTAGTTATTAACAAGACTATTTATGACTATAAAATGCCAGAGGAATCTGAGCGCTCGAGGGGCCTGTATAGGTTTCAAAAATTACCATTTCGTTCATTCTTATTGAACATTGGAAACAATTTAATGACAAGTACATGTACAAATGCGAGCTTAAAGCAAACTTGAGCGATCTTCCAGCGAACCTTTAGCAGATAATAGAAAATAGTGGAGAATGTAAGGGCAAAGTCATATGTACCTATTAATGGTAAAAGAAAAAGTACATAACGCAAACAATAACAATATTCTTAGTCGGCCAACTCCGCAGGAGATATTACAATGCATAAGCGTGCCGCTAACACAGATGCACTCTGTTCCTGCTCTTACAATCCGATGAGACAGTTACCTGGCACGACCGGGGTGAGATCAAACCTAGAACCGTAAGGTTGAGACCCCGAACTTCCAAACTCTGGGCTGTTATTAATCATTTCTATAATCGTAAAAACTCAACATTTTGGCCTGACCCGGGAATCAAATCCGAGACCATCGGCAGTCACATACGCTAACCGCTAAACCAACGGAGCAGTCAACGTGTCATGATTTATATGTATATAATATACAGATAGACATGTACATATGGTACATACATACATGTACTAAAGGCCTGATCATTAAAGGAAGAGATAATAATCCCTGATTCTCCTCATGAACACATTACGAGAAGGTCTATTACGTATTTCCAGTGACAACGTATTTCACAGCCGCGACACTGAGGGAGTTGTGGTACGACTTGTCGTATGGAAAGGAGCTGGAAAGAGAAGAGCAGAGGAGCGACCTGGGAACGAAGTGCCCAAACCACTGGAAGATACGAAGGGAAATTGAGGTTGTATAGCCTTGAAAAGAGTAAGGAAAGGACATCCCTTTCTCACTTCACGTCACCGAACAGGCAACTAATTTAGTTTTCGCCGAGATTCCGAAACATGAGTTTAATATGAATCGGATACATAGATTTTGCATTCGTTCTAGCTTGTTTCGGAGTTCTTTGTTAGCATCGATAAAAGAGACATCAGCATAGTCAAGAAGGGGGAATGAGAAGACTAGACATATAGATTATTTTTCTGAAATATCACAAACCTGTTGTGAGTTGAAATTCTATATAGTATGGTATTGTAAATGTGGCGTCCTTTAGCATCCGGACACAATGTCTGTAGTTTGACTAATTCTCATCGGAGGACTTTTTTTATATCTTCTCATAACTCTCTCCCGCTTAGACATTAGTTTTTTAATTCTTTCGGCAAACCAAGATGCCAGAATGTTTTGAACACTTACTCTTTTTTGTGGCGCGTGTTTATCGTAAAGATCTATAATTATTTTGTTGAATCTTTCAAATTTCATGTCAATATTGTTACAATTGGAAATAGGTAACCAATTTATATTTTCACATCCTAAATTTCGCTTCACTAATATTTCTAAAGTAGTGTAAAACAATTTATTTGGGCTTTGGTTTACGAGAGATGGCTTTGTATAATAAGAAAATAAGGTCGTAGTATGAGGAAGGCGCAGAGAGTTGTCCATGAGCAGCGAATTAATGTGAATCGGAAGCAAGAATTAAATCAAAGAGAGATGCAAGTAGAATGAGGAGCGTCCTTCTACAGTCATTTTGATTATAGTGGTTTTCTCATAGATCTATCCAATAAAAGTGTCTCTAATTCCATGTTTCCAAGACGGAGAACTCGTAAGTTTCTTTGAATGCAAAATGCTTTCCAATTAACGGTCTTCAAGATGACCGATTAGACGACCTTCTTCATAACTATAAATCTAATAATTTCTTTTTACACCTAAATTGGAGTGCCTTTTTTTTGAACAAATTTTTTTTTTGGATTTTCTCACCGTATTAATCGCTCGTATTAAAAGCAAACAAGTTCTAACTCTGTCCTATCGATAAATTTTGGTCAGCGCAGTTAAATTATCAGTATGTAATATAATTAAACGCATATTATTGGACATGTTCGTAATATTAATTTAGCAGAAAACATTTCTTTTAACTAAGGAATAGGTAATAAAATTTTCCGAACTAATAAGTACTACTTTTTTAAATAAATTCAAAGTACTATATTTTCCTTTAATTACATATTATATAATAGTATTTCAACTTTAAATCGTATTGTAAATCAACTACAACAGGTTTTCTCTTTAATCTGTGTCTTTTTGAGGTTCTTCAATACACCGCATCTTACTCAAAAGACGCTCATTTTCTTCTTTCAAAGCTACAATATATTCATCTCGTTCCTGAAAACATATAGATCTTATTTTTATAGATATACGGACCTGTATTCAAAGATTATTTCAATTAATAATATTACTGTTCATCACGATAGGATATGCATTGTTAGTGCTACATTTTTGAAGGTGATTTTTTTTACAAAAGTTTTTCGTCCACATAGACTTAGTTCCTGGTTTCTAGAGCCAAAGCAGTCTTTTCGTTCCTAAAATCACCTTTTAAGAAAAATAAAATGGGTTTGTCGCGTACTTTACCAGAGACACAATGCTATAAGATTTTTAGTGATCAAATTCTTAAAAAAAATCTATTAATATTTTTTTTTTAATTTCTGTCAAAGTCTTATGCTTGAACTTTTGATCAAAACGTATCAAAAATCAATAGAAAAATTATAGGAAAACTGCTAAAATATCTTTACTATAATTTTACATACCTCAAGTTTCTGCTTGAACTTCTCGTCAAGGTTCTCTCTATCCTCTGTTACATGGTTCAATTTAGCACGGGCCGTAGCTGGTGGTATGTACCGGGCAGATAGTCCCAGAATCGATTCCATTTGGAAGCATCGTCCACGTGTGGATTTAAGCTCTGTTCTTAGACTGTTTATCTCGGTCAATAGCGTACAATTTTCCTGTAAGTATGTTACTTTTGTTACTTTATTGTATTTTATATTCTGCTACAGACTAGTTACGTATTTTAAGCGTTGAAGTTCTAATACTTAATTTAGTTTTGATTTTCACATATCGGATTGAAATTAGGTATAGTTGGTATGGTTGGTATGGTTACAGTTTAGGAATACGGAGCGTCGGCAAGGACCGACAAAGGGAACAAGCTACCCACGACAACAGTACTCGAAAGGAAGGAAAGCTTGGCACTAACCCTATACCTAGCCGTCTGGTCTACGTGGAGTAGTAGACCAAAACTTATTTCTAAGGAGTGGCCTATGTCCTGCAGTGAACTACTACAGGCTGTTGACAATGAAGTATTTGAAATTGTCCTTAATATCTCCAAAATCAGCAGGCAGGCAAGTAGCAGGTACATCTCGCTTTTATTAGCTTCACCTATGTGTTTGTATGTGACTTGCAACGAAACAATTGGTTCTTGGGTCTAGTAAAACTAAAGATTGTTCTTGTTTTCAAGTTTATATATAGAGTAGAAAGGAGTACAGAGCGATAACTAACGTCCATTATCTTGCCGATGTCGCTCTTAGATCCACCCATAGCCTTCGATAGCTGCTGCTTCAATGCAGCCACCTGCTTCTCGAGATGATCACGTTGGCGATTAAACTCGCGAACTGCTTCATCGTCCGCTAGGCGACTCCGCACAAAGTCTAAATCTTCCACATATTTGTGGAATAGACTCTGCAAAGGTTTAATTCGTATTTATTTATAAAAAACATAAAATTAAGATAGACAATAGTAACCTCACACTCCTATGTAGCTCAAGCAATAGTCAAGTGATCGTATTCTCTAATACCTAGAAGTATTCTTGAGGTCAGAGGACCTAGAGCCCCGGTTATTGTTGTTCTCTAAGAGGAAATTCATCTTTATATCATAGTCTCGTTCTAAAATAAATACAATTTAATAACTCCGTATTTTCTGTACTCTACAAAATGGTAAAGGGGGAAATATACGTTTCTCCTGTGCATTTATGGTAGTTCGTAAATATTGACAGCTATGTTTACTCGTATTATTATTCTACTTACAGTGAGAATGGTGATGAAATAAGTCAACCCGAAAGTATCTGTTAGTATTTCTTTCGACGGATGACTTAAGACCAATACTACAACAGAACTCCGATTTTATTATTTGACCATACAACGTTCTTGTTGTGTTCTTTAGTAGTGTATTTAGGTCGTTCAGTGATTTAAAGCTCGGTTTTCGAAATAATTATTGAATAACTCCATCTTTTAAGCCATAATCGAAATTCACAAGTGAGCAAAACCGTATGTCCATAATTAAACAATTTCTTTGTATTCTTGTCAATAAAATTCATTTAAAAAACTATAATATTATAGATAAACGGGATAGCAAATATTATTAAAACATTGACGGACCTGTTTGTTTAATGCTTAGTGACCCTGACTGCTATGGCGGCGATCGTGGGTTCAGTTCCCACCCAGGAGAAATGAGATGGGCACGATTATTTGTTCTGTGTCTACGTGTAATTTATCTATAAGTATATATTTAGAAATATTTAAGTATCTATGTTTTTCAGCAGTCTGGTTACCATAGCACAGGCTCTGCCTCATTTGAAATCGAATAGTCGTGTGTGTAAGTTGTGTGAGGTTATTTATTGATTTATTTAAACATAAAGATATTAGAGGCCATTTTTATTCGATCTTCCATACTTTGGCATCTTTCATAACTTTTGATCTATTAGTTACTTACTTTTACCGCCAACTTTAACTTAGTTGGGTCTTGAAACTCTGCTGTCATATTGTGTAAATCAATTTTAATTTTCTTTAATGTGCTTTTTAGCGTCATATTTCTCTCTGCTTCGGCTATAAAATCCTTCTTAGCAGAAAGTAACTTCTCATTAAGCTGTTGAATTTTAAGTTCTGAAATGTGGAACAGTATAAACAAAAATGATTAGAAGTGTTTATTTAAATGTTTTGCAACTCTACTATAAATGGAAGTGCATATTATAATTTCTACATTTACTTTGCAATACCATACGGCTATAAGCACTACGTAATGTACTATGTAATCAAAAGTTTCATAACAATTTAGTAAACATAAATACATAACACACATGTGGAAATAAAAATCAAACGACTCACTACTGTTACAGATCGCACTAATGCTATAACATTTCTTTACTACGTGAAAAAAATTACAACTGAACTGAAAACAAATATTTTTACCACGATAATCTTTTTTCTTTAGGAGAGTCTCCAAAGACACTTCCAATTCAAGTATTCGTACCTTTTGCGCTTTTATTTCGCGTTCTAATGGATCTATCTGTTTTGAAAAAGGAAAGTATTTACGATTTACACAGCTGTAACTTCTTTCCTATACCTACTTACTCTCTAATTTAGCTCATTCTAAATGTTTGTACTAGTAAAACATGAATGTAACTGTACCAAGATCATGTTTCACATTTAGCAGTTTTAATTCTTCGTTTTCCATGTCATCAATTTGATGTCTTAATTCTCGTATATATCGCTCTTTTGGCTCAATCTAAACATTTTATTGAATAACAAGAGTCCATTCAGGTAATTTTATTTAATTTCATTCATTTATAAGTAACGTAAGATAATAATGAATCACTCACCTGATTTTTTAGTTCTGTTATTTTGAAGTTCAACACAAACTTGTATTTCTCAAGTTCCTGTTTTTTTCTTTTCAATTCATATATTCGTTTTTCTTTGTCTTGTATGGTGCCGTCCCTTTCGCCAATTTCTTTCTTTAAATCAGCTACATCACGTTCCAGTGTTGAGATGACTTTTTGAAACTGTTTATGTTCGGCTAAAAACAGAAATTATTTTCTGATACGTGCAAGAAATTTCCTAGTCATTTGTGTTAAAATGATTATTTATACCTTTTAGCTGTGAAATTTGATGTTTAAATTCATCAATATCTTTATTAGCAGTAATAAGTTTCTTCTTCATTAGACCAGTTTCTCCCTTCAGTCTTACGTTAGCATCTTTTTCTTCCTTTAACTGTACTTCATAAGCCGTACGAATTTCAATTATTTCACGGTCTGCATCTTCTTCTATTGAGCTTTTTATGTTCTCGTGTTCTCGTTTTTCCATGTCTGCTTGTTCTTGCAGCTATGAAGAAAACATACCAGATATTTTAAGTTAATAGGGATCTAGCAATCATAAGGTCTAAAACAGACTATGAGAAAAACAATAAACTGTGTTTTTTTTTTTCAAAAAGAAATTGCTACTAAAGTTAGAGCAAGGTAACCGTGGTTAAACATCGTTAGACATAAGAGTAGTTAAGTGCTGTGACCAGAATTTTATGGGGTTAGGGTAAAAATTTAGTGTTAAAACTGTTCAGGCAGCGATAACAGTTCACACTTAAGTAACTTGTTCTTGTTTGTCGATTTGATACAAATAAGTGGATAGTTGAAATCTTTCTATTTGGTGGGTTATTAGCTGTTTTTAGACCTCTAGAAGGCAATAAAGCACAGATAAATAAAGTCATAGCAATATTGACAGTGCATACCTCTTGCAATGTTAAATCCTTTTCTTCTAACCTTGCTTCAAACATATTATTCATTTCCCTTAAAGCAAGTCTTTTGCTCTCTGCTAAGTCTTCGAGTCGCTGTTCATAATCCTTTCGCATCCTTGCAGTTTTATCTTCTAAGCTCTGTTCAAAAAGTTGATTGGGCAGTAATTATGTTTTCATTTGTTACAGAAGAAAATTTGCCCAGAGTCCTATTTCAAAGTTGTGTTTCAAGGTAGGCGCGATGTGTGTTATTGCAAAGGTATTGTTCGTCTTTAGGTCTTAGCTTGCTCCAACACTTACTTTGGAAATGTAGTTATCATAGAGGATAAAGACGGTAAAGAAAACAGCAGGGCAAATCAATACTGGTAATGGACACCTCAAACCGTCCTGCGGCTAGAGAGTTCACAAAATCTTGGACATTACTGTTTAACAATAACCCGTAAACTTTCTGACAAAATTAGTGAAAAGCGGAAATTTTTAATAGATGCCGCTAGACTAGTCCATAAATACTATACTCATGAAGTAAAGGGTTAGATGAATAAAACTGAATTGTTTATAAGTTTTATCAGTGACTTCAATTTGCAAAGTACCTTTTCAATCCCTCGGGAACATTTTCATTTTTTTGACAGAAAATAGTCATGTCCTTTGTTATACAGAGATTGATTTTTATGTATAATGTACCTATGTATAACTAAAATTACTTTTATTTTAAAAGCTTTGTATGTAATATATGTATTATGACATGTCTCACCTGGTATCTGTCATACTCGCTAATTAGTCTGATATTGAAGTCCGCTTCTAAGGTTTGCAACGTTCTTTCATGACCTGAACGCAATTTGGCAATATCTTGTTGAATCATACCTATTTCGTGTGTATGCTCGTTTTCCATATTCTAAAAGGGAAAGTTATAACGATATGAAACGTTAATGGATTACATTCAGTCTATTTGTACAGAAATAAAATTTCAGAGGGAATGTTAATTTTTTAAGCAGCCTAAGATACTGTCGTATTTATTATATGCAAATCTGTAGACAAATAATAAAACGACGTTTTATTATTGGTCTATGGTACATGTATGGTACATTATTGAAAAAGCTGATTCATAATGTCTGTGTGGTGCCAGATAAAAATACGAAGTGTGGTGACTATATACATCTCATGAAGGTCGTAAAAGCCGACTATGGGATCAAAAAACGCTGGACAACAGCACTGCAAAGACAAGAAAAACCTACCAAAACATACTTTCTAAGGAAAAGCTTATGTCCAGTTTACTATTAAAGGTTGAAGTGTGATTCATAATTTTTTCTTAATTGCCTTGCCTACCTTTTCTTCTAACTTAATTTTCTATCATAAATATTTGTAAATTTCAAAATATTTTCCAATAAAATACGTACTTCGTTCTTCTCCTTTAACTCTTCAATAGCAGCGCAGTAACCTTCATGAACTTCTTTAAGTTTTTCTGCTTGTGTCGCCTCAGCTTGTCGTAGCTGATATGTATGTTCGGTTTCCAGTTCACTCATGCGCGTACTCAACAGCTACATTAAAAAAAAATCAACTTGTTACAATTTTATGTGAGCACTTCTCTAAAAGCAAATCTTATGAACATACTAAAAAAATACACAAAGCTTAAAAGTTCTTACTAACATTTATTGTATTAATCTTTTCCGTCAAATCTTTCTTGCTTATTAATATTTCTTTAGAATACGTAAAGTCTTTGTCTAATGCTATTGCCCTACCGTCCGCATTTGTCAACCTCCATAAGCAAATGGATGAATCTTCAGCGACAGAAACCAATGTTTGGTCATCATACGATAATGCGATTGCTGTTACATTTGTGTTATGCATATGAAATTCATTAAAAACAGCCTTATCCAATAATGGTAGTTGAACGGTCGTGACCCCACCATCACCACCCGTGATGAACAGCATCAAGTTAGAACGAGACAACACAATTGTATCAAGTCCACAGTTGATTAAGGGCAAATTTCTTCTTATCGTATTAGAACCAATTTCTTTTATTTCGCCGTCAGTACCCACCCCGTATGTGGTCTTCCCGATGCTGTAACATTTTAATTAATTAATTGAAACCATATATAAAGTTAAATGTGAAAAATTATATATTTACTTAAAGTCTTAGGGGTTATGTCGGTCAGACATACGTTATTTTTAAAAGCTGAAAGTTTGTCTGTGCATACGTCCAACACAGGTAAGATTGGATCCTTTGCAAGACACTAAGTGCAGTTGCAACCCACTGCCAGACTCCTCCAAACATTACTAAGTTAACATAACGCTTACATTATGTTACAGTTTAAAAGCTGAATTTTAATATGATACTACGATTATATATGATCTATAAAACATGTTACCTCAGTAGTTGGATAGTTTTACTGGTTTCTTCATCTTGCCAGACACATAGAAAGTAAGCTGTGAGTACGACCGTGAGGCAAAAAGTAATGTCCAAGTGGGTGCGAGTGACTTTAGTCTATTGCGATAGGTTAAGAAATAGTTTTAGTACCTTTATTTCTTATATAAAGTAAAACAATATTATTTCACTGTTATAAAGTATAAGAAAAGAGTATTATTACATGTAGAAAATGATAATAGACCATTCTTAATATATTAAGGGCCTCCGTGTCTTGGAGAACACGTTAAGCCAATTGAACAGTAGGTAATTGTTGTCTCGCGCTTACACCCACAGCAGAGTTTCAATATGCCTGACAAGTTGAAAAAACCATTACAACTGTTCGGCTACTGAGGTAGCATGTTTTTATATCAAGTATCATATATGAAATGCAGTTCTTATACTATAACGTAAATATCATGATATTTTTTAAGGTTTAGGGCCAACTGACAGGGGTGTTGCAACTGCACTAAGTGCCTGGCAATAGATTACGTTATTTCTAACGTTATGCCGTAGAAAATGTAAAGAAATAGAGCTTTATACTTTAACACATTTGAAATACTATTTTATAAACCAGTACTACCTAATTATGTACCAAAGTAAAAAATAATCCAAACTATATTTGCTGATAGTTTCTTACCTGTATTGAGGGCATAAACAGAGAAACTTTCAGCTTTTATAAAATAAAATATGTTTGGTCGGCGTAGGCTCTTGGTCTATTACCTGTTTACAGCACATGCATTAAACTGATTAGTTTTTAAAATAATTTCTCCAACACGTTGACCAGTAGACATGCTCCATTCGTAAACGGCCCCTTCCGTGCCGCACGACACAAGAGTTAAATCGTTTGCTGACCATGCCAAGGAAGTTATCTAAGATATAAATCAGAAATTAAGAATAAAGATATTTTCTAAAATTAAAAAAACTGCCTAAAGTATAAGTAATTCTAACCTTTCCATTATGACCTTTTAAATTAAATACATTGTGAAAAGATACCGACGAAAATACTTGAATAACTTGACCATTAACTGCCGCAAATGTGTGCCCGTTACTGCTAAATTTCGCTCGCTTACAATTTCTTATGGGAAACTCGCGCATCACTTCAAAATCATCTATCAACACGACCATGAACCGAAGCTTGTCGGAAAACCCAACGATCGCAAATAAACCTGAAAAAGGGTCAGTGTTAATTAAGTTACAATCGTCAATCGTTATTTTTCAATATAGTAATCGGGTAGTTATTATACTATCGCTTGCTATAGAACAGGTTACTATTAGGCAGGTAATTTCATTTATGATCTCAATGTAAGATATTTCGTAACTCAAGGAGGTAAGACTTACATATTGAGATGAATAATATAATTTATAATTATTCTTATTAAAAAATCTAACAAAACAGTTACAATGTCAGTACCAGTAGGATGCAGCGACACGCAGTGAATTTCCTCTTGATATAACTTGATCATTTCTACATCATCTGTCATGTAATTCCAAATTCTAATACTCTTATCTTGTTCTCCAGAAGTCATGAATATTGGTTTCCAAGCGCACATGGATAACGAGTTAATTTTTCCAAAATGCATTGCTGGTCCGAGCTCAGTAAAGGAAATTTCTGGATTCTAAAAGCGTTAAAATAAATCTATTTTAGAGAATTTTATCTATAAAGCTAAATACTGAGGTGAATGTTTTTCTATACGAACAAGAATTTATTATTAGATTGGCCGTATCGTGTTTAGCACATCATAAAATGTTTAAAAACATTCATGTTTTACTCCAAAACTATAATTTGAACATATTTCGATGTTAAGTTTGAACTTTGATTAATAAAGGTGACCTTTACCCGTTTGCACTGCATTGCAGAGGTAATGACGTGGCTCCTTCATCATACCTATAAAAATATATATGTATAACAATACCTGTAACATGTGCTGACCAAACAACTTGACAGTGTATAATTGTTTCCTTTGTGTCGTTATGAGCAAAGTCTCTTGGTTTGGGTCTACCGTGATGTGCTCAATACTGTCAAGCTCCGACCAGATTGGGTACTCCCGTGTGTGTCTTTAGAAAAAAAAACATACGATATTTAATAGTGAATTCAATACTGCTAACAAAAGCGGACGCTCCTGTTACTATGTGTATATGATGTATGTATCTTATCCAAGTGATTTTAAAAATTGACTATTATAACAATAAAACAGAATTTTGTAGGTAGTAGAACCACGTTGATTTCAGCACGAACGGGTTGGCTCGACCGCGGCAGTACTACACTCCCACAGAAGATCCACATAAAACGACAGCATCTGTGCTGTCGTATTTCGTTGGTGAGTGCGAGACCGGAGGCGCATTGATGCAAGGGTAACAGTTGTCACAGTAGGTATGCGTAATACGATGCTACGATGACTGTCATGTCTATTACGTTTACGAGGCCGCCATAGTGTGGCTCACCATACAGCATTGTCTGCATTCGCAATAAGTATGGTGACAACAACTCTTGGATTCTATACATGCATTCCATCAGGCAGAATGGAGTCACTTTGGCAAGCTCTTAATACGTAAAAAGAAAACTTTTCTATGGAAAGAATTGGATGATTATAGTTGATTTAAATAGTTTTCATTATTTATACGGTTAAAGTGATCTTACCAAGCTGGTTATTAAAGTGCAACGATTGCCTGTAGATATGTAGATATACTAGCATCCTGATGTCGAAACTACTTTAAAAAATATTTTTTTTACGAGATAAAGTGGTGTAAAAAATCACAATCGTATCTTACTTATAAGATTTTCTTGAAATCCTATACACGTTTCTCTTCCTCCAGTGATGAGGCGTTTCCTTTTCGAACATGTGAACGTATCCCGGTCCGCAAGCATATACAAAACCTAAATCAGAATTATTAATATTTGGTGTATTGTGTGTTTCTCATATTTACAAAACATTTCATTTCCGAGTTCGACTGACTTTGAAATTCATGCCTTTGATCTTTATCGGCAGACACATACGGCTAAGTTCATTGTTATACTTTTTAGCTTCAACCTTTGAAAATTTGACTCACCTTTGGGAAAGTTTACAAAGTTTGTGACAGCATAGCTTTCTTCATCGGTACCGGATACGCTGTTTGTCTCTTGTTTACTCGTAGTACTTACTTTGTCACCTTCTGCCTCCGCTGCTCTGTTTATTTAAAATAATCAGAATATCAGGTATATAACTGAACTGTATGAAAAGAATCGTGAAGATGTGTAATACTTTCACGCACCTACCGTCTATGTTACGGAGAGAGTAAAACATGCTATTTTATTCCAACCGTAAAAAACTGTCAGCTACATATGTACTAAGAACTTTTTCCTTTCAGCGGTTGTAGTTATTTTTAAATTTAAGTGTATTAAAACATTTTTTTTTGAAAAAGAACAATGCGCGCATTTAGAATAAATCCAAACACCCAGACTCAAAAGAACAATTTGTAGATCACACAACTCTCACACTCACAACTATCCCATTTGGGGTATAAACCCACAACACTCAACGTAGTAGTGGGCTGCGTGGCGACCGCTTAAACCACTAAGCCAACCGTGGAGTCAGTTAGTCATTTTAATCAGTTTAAATATAGTTATATATTACATACATATTAGTTAGTTCAAAACCATATTCTCTAAGTCATATTTGAAAGAACCGAAATCAGAATTAAGCCACGTTCTCTACGTCATATTTGAGAGAATCAGATAAAATGTAGTATTGAAGATTGCACTGACAATGCAATTATTGATGTACTTACTCATCTACTTTTTTTAATGACATTTCCATGACCTCAAGTGCTTGAAAGATACAGTTTTGACGAAGTTCACCGTTTTCCACCATCATGATGACTCCGTTGTCGGTACCGAATAATATACGGTCTTGTGTCAGCCACATACAGGCAGTTATGTTGATCTATATGTGTTATACACACAAGGAACAAATCAATTTCCTTGTTAAGAATCTGTAAAATCTAGTTTTTATTACTTAGAGTAGGAAGATCGTTGTGTGACCTGTAACACCGTAAGTGCTCCATTCTGGTTGCATCGTAATGCAGGCAATTCAGTTTTTTAGAAAAAAAAAATGAATGCTTAGTAAACCGGAGGATTTTTATAAAAGTTTCACTGTTGGAGTACAATACGCGACGGATTGTTAGAATAGTAGTAGGTGGGGCGATCACAGGCGAGTTTGTTTTTTTTACATTTTCATATTATTTCTGCAATTACGAAGTAAGATATTTTGCAATGAAGATGGACATAGCTGTGAAAGTTAGAATAATGATTTTAACTGATCAAGGGCTTAGAAAGGATCATAGAGCAATTATTACATCCCATTATAAACATTTTTTATGATTTTAAGAAATTTTTATTAATGTCATGAAATGTTTGTTTTAACAGAGCTTGTACTATGAGTACTGGAATGCTAATAGAAATACATATAAACTTTTTTAAGCTATTGCATAGCTTTTATCGCGGGATTCGAGCGCGGTGACCGAACCAAGAAATACCGAAACGAAAATAAACCTAACATCCCCACGCCGACCGGCACAGTGGTGCGGCGTTGAAAGCCGTGCATCGTCTAACGTCGTAAAAATGTTATGCAATAGCTTTACCGCGGCAGTCCCCGAGTGCCACACCTATTTTTTTTTTTGTAAATTCATACACATTTTAAATAGAAGCACCCATATATGACAAAATATAATAGGTACCCACTAATAAGATTGCTTGATACTTAGCAAAGCTTAAAAACTCCAGAGTCGTTAAATCTGAGTTTATACTCGTAGAAATTAGATACACATAACAAACCTGCTAGTTAAAAATCCATTCTAGGAATGTGATGTGAGCGAGGAACGTGTCTTGCATCGTACATCATTGAAATAATTATTTATACACTTACATTTTCAGCTTTACACCAACCCCATTGACGCCAAACTGTTTCAGAAACATTCATTATACGAAAAGTATATGGGCCAGTTATTACAACCAATGTTGAATCAGCAGGATTACATTGCACCTATAATAAGCAAGAGAAATAAATTTATTAACTCAGAAAGTATATAATAAATAAATAATTTTATAAATTCGATTCTTACACTTTCGACAATTCCCTGACCGCTTGGGTTTTGCGCTTTTGCATGGCTTTCCACCTTTCCCTTATCCCAATTATAAAAATATAAATACCAATCTGGCTCCCCAGTTATCGCCACAAGATATTTGGAGTCAAATGTAAATTGAATACATGCAAATTCCTTTGCTGAACAGTTTTCAAAAGGTACTGTTAATATTTTCCGCCTTTTGTATGTAGTTAAATCGTACACTGTTATTATTGGTTTCTGGCCCAATTCTTCGGCTATTTCGTTTAAAGCTAACCATCGCCTGAAACGCACACAAAAGAGAAAACTTGTTAGTAGGCTTGATACGAAACACGGCATTTAACAATTAATTGTAAACGTTTTCACGCATATCATGGTCACTTACCGATTAGGTGCTAGAACCAATGACTTGATAGGTTTACGCTTATCCTGCAGTCTTATAAACTTTTGTTTTTTCTGCAGATGGTTATGAATAACAATGACACCTCCGGCAGGATAAACAATCTCCGATTCTGTTAGGTAATGAGCATTATATCTGCACAACAACAATGTCATTTTATGTTTTAAGTTTCGCAATGCACACCAATTCAAGTCAGATGATAATTGTCACAGGAATGTCATAGTGCAAAGCTGTCGGATTAAATTTAAAATCAAAGAAAACTCACGACAACTATACCTTACTTAAAAGTTATCGTATTAAAACGAGCAACGAATTTAATTATATTTAGTAGTCCAAAACCTCTATTATAAGCAGATCTGTGATCAGCAGTGGAAGATGGTGATCTTACTTGTTTTGTGTGAGTATCAGAGTATTAACATATTAATACATGCTAAAGGAGACCATATATGTCCAATATATAAAGTATAATATAGTAGTACCTACCACTGCAATATATATATATATATATATATATATATATATATATATATATATATATATATAAATTTGCAAGAAACTTTTCGTCGAGCATTTTTAAATATAAATTAATGTATTTTAAATGCATCGTCAGGTCGTTTCTATTAGACTGAAGAAGAGAGAAGCCCCCTTATGTTAAAGTTTGAGTTAAAATCTATATAAATTAAATATTACAGTGTTCATTTTTAATTATTGACTAAATATAGTTAACAATTCTGAAAACCGAAACAAAATACCAACCATCACTGATAGGGAAGTATTAGTCTATAAGTATTATAAAATAAATTTAATTTCTGTATGAATGCATAGTTGGCGATCTTTGGGGGAGTTTTGTTCAGCGATAGCTTGATATGATATGAATGCATAGGTACTTACTGAATATCTGTCCGCAATCCGTAAAATATACGAGCCGAAATATTCGGAGGCGTTGCAGTCGCCATATTAACTTATATAAAATTATAAAACTAAAATAAAGTAACAATAATTACTGTGAGTAAGAAACGCTACTCTTCAAATATTTTCAGTAATAATTCAGTCGTTACCATGGAAACGTTTAAACTGAACTCTTTACAAAAGTAGGTCGATGTTCCTCTGACATGGCTTACTTTTACACGGAATAATAAATTTAAGAATATAACAAAAATATCAATACCTATTTTGATAATTACCTACAAATGTGTCAACAGCATTACATTCAACTGATTAAACAGTGACTACGTAGAAGTACAGTCATGTGGTTCAAAAAAGAGGTTACCTAGAAAGTTTACGGAGATTTGAAAATTGGTAATTTTATAGATTTTGATGTGCTTTTTGCAAATTTCAACTTTGCCATCTCGCATCATCATCTCTACCTTGCGGTACTTGTACCCTACAACTATTAATTTTACGAAAAAACTGTATGAACATTAACTATATTAAATTTTCCTTAGTTTAATTTTGTATATTACTGTTTTATTCTAAAATGAGTCGGAAAGGAGATATCGCCAAAAGTTACTATAAACCACATCTTTCCAATTTGGCAGTGCGAGCAACAAAGATACGAGGTGATTAAGTTGAAATTTATTCAACGAGGACATCAAAATCTAGAAAATTATCAATGTTCAAAATTCCCGGCAAACTTTCCAGGCAAACCTACTAGATTACTAAACTAGCTAAATCATTTCATATCATGGACAGTATTCTCATGAACATATGTACGTACATGACAGTCCTTTTTATTTTTGAGCTTAACAAATATCTAATTTAACTTTACTTGATGCACATTGGTGTAAATTTTAAGAACAGGGTTAAATACGAATTCTTATCACATCAGTATGTGTGTTTACATTCTTGTTTACTTAAGTGACGACTTCATGACATAAGCTAATCATAAAAAGGGCAGTTTGGGTTCAATATGCAACATTTCCATAATGATAATAAAATATTTATCTCGGTTTTATTTACATGAGAGATCATTCAGTTATTTATTTATGCGTTTCACCGCAGAATAGTCCAGTAAGGTATTGTAAATGTGGTTTGTGCACGGACAAAGAACTGCGCATTCAGTATTTAACTGAGCTCAGTCTGATTGGACCTCAATGTCGCCTGTTGTGGCGCATCCTCCTTGCAATTTGCAAGATAAGTCGTCGCTTCCTCTGCCCGACGTTGCCGATACAAATCATTTTACACATCTTCCTAATTCCAAGATCAACAAAGAATAAAGACAAAAGAAAACATAGAATAAATTTAGTAGTAAATTTTAAAGATATCACAGTTATTTTTACTGATGATGATTATCACAAGAGGAATAATTCCAAGGTATTTTTTTCGAGTTCGGGAAATCCTGCTTATCATCGACCCTGCATGTCATCATCTTATCTACAGCTTTCATCAGTCCGCTGCTGAACATAGGCCTTTTCTAGGTAAGGAGTCTTTGGCCTACTATGTCACGCTGGCGAGACGGGTTCCAATAGGGATTATTTTAGGTTTTCCTTCCCATTGAAGTGCTGTTGTCCGCTAGTGTACTACTTTAATCGATTCCTACTACACCCCCGGCATGGACAAGGGTGGTGAAACTCTGTATTCTTAATCCATGATTATACGACTTCAGAGACTAAGCCCAAGTGGCATATTATCATAATGTTTGCAGTTCTATACGCAACAAAAAGAAATAAAAATATTTAAAAAATGTCAATTAGGATAACTTAGCTCAGTCCATGTTTAAATATTAGCGATTTGATAATACTTACGTGGAAAATGACACAAGCCTTTTTAGAAAAATATGTTTAAGAGTTACCAAATGTATAAGCATCTAATTAACGAATTGGTGTGAAAATATTTGATGCGTTAAGGTTATACCTCTAACACATTTATTATTCCTATATACTAGAATATTTTATTTAGATTTCCTTTGATCTTTGAATGCTACATTATGTTATGTTAAATGTCCTTCCTGAGATACAAGGAACTCTCCCATGCCTAACAGACACGAGGCTTAATCTTTTTCTCTGACAGGGCGTAGACATTTTGTAGTTAAACAATTTCAATAATCACCAATAAAAACATTTAACTCTTTACTGATAGCACCTCAAACTAATCCGTGTAGTGACCGATTAAGAATACAGTGTGTCACCACCCCTATACAAAAACAAATCTTTTTTTTTTTAACATGTGGAATCCCCCACGGTCCATCACCCCACCGGGGTTTACGGCGGGGTGGTGTGTCGAAATCGGACCGACTAAAACCACACGGTGTGCCACTCTGCGCTTGACATAGGAGGGATCCGGGAACAACTGTTATTAGGACATCCAAATCCCTCCTAGCGCCTGCCCGCCATCGCGGGCGCCATCTGCGGATAAACTCTCTATTTAGGCGACGTACGGCACACGCGCACGTCATCTCCTCGCGGCTGGCCACTATAGCGGATGGAGGGGAAAACCCGTCCCGTCCACCCGCGGCCACACTCAAGGCGGCATGAGGCGCTGGTACGCGCGCCTCCGTCGCCCGGCTCGTCGGCAGCGAATTGGGTCCGAGTGGATATCGTCCTCCTGGGCCTTCTCCGCCGCCTCCTTCCGCGAAATTACGTCTTCGCAGAAGGTTGCGACCGCGGTAAAACAACTGTTGCTACCGACCATGGACCGTATAACGGCCGGTAGCGAGAGATCTCCTCCAATAACTGCAGTGAGGACCCCACGCTGCGCCGCCCAGGCGGAACAAACCGCTAACGTGTGCTGAGCCGAGTCCTCACTGCAGTCACAATGGTGACAGGCTGGACTCAATTCCCTCCTGTCGACCGAGTGCAGATACTTCCCGAAGCAACCGTGCCCGGAAAGAATCTGCGTCAGTCGAAAGGAAAGGGTCCCTCGCTATCGCCTTGCCCACTCGGCGATGACCGAGGCTGGAGAGCCTCCACGGCGGCAAAGCTAGCCCGTGGAACCCCCAGCCGGGACGACCAACGAGCCATCGTGGCTCGACGAGCGGCCTCACGCCAATCGCGTATCTCTTCGGGCGGGGGCCTTATGCCGTCATTATTATGGAAGTCAGCCGTCCGCCGATAAACTTTGGCGAGCACTTCCGCCTCCAAATCCCACGGGTGAGTTCCGGCCAAAGCGCACGCCGCCTCCGTCGATACGATGCGGTAACCGCGTATGGCTCTAACCGCCAATATCCTCTGAGGGCGCCAGAGGTGAGCCCTATTCTGGGCGCCCAAAGCCGCCGCCCACACCGGTGCACCATACAGGGCCATTGACCGGACAACCCCCGTGTATAGCCGTCTCGTCGCGACATTGGCTCCATCCAAATTGGGCAAGAGTCGCCCAAGGGTAGAAGCGCACCGACTAACTTTGGAGAAAACTGTCGGAAGTGCTCGTCGAAGAGACCAAAACAAATCCTATACCAACCCGTCTGGCCCGCGTAGTATAGTCAGTCAAAACTTCTTTGAAAGGAGAGACTTATGTAGTGTACTATTAAAAGCTATTGATGGTGATCGCACCTCGATGTGCTGTATTATCTAATTAATAAGTACCTACAGGCCGTACCACACGTTTGTAATCGATCGATAACTCATTGTCATACATCATTAACCTGCTTATAGTTACACAACGTCATAATACCCGCACACAGCTCGGAATATATTATAGTACAGGTATAGAAGACTCTTTACAAATTAGTTTAAATAAGTAACCACACTTATGTTGAACAAGTGAAGAGCAATTCAGATTGCAAACTGCTAATTACCTGAAGTTATATTCATCTAGAAGTTGTTACCTTTTTCTATCGCGTAACTCTTTTTAACCGTGTTTAAAAAAAGAGGAGGTTCCATGTTCTACTGTGTGTATGTTCACCGATTACTCCGTCAACCGTTGACCGATTTTAAAAATGTCGGTAGTAGAGCCACGCTTATTTCAGCATGAATGGGATGGCTCGGCCGGGGCAGTACCATCCTCTCACAGAAGACTTCTGTTCTAACTTGTGTGCTGTCGTGTTTCGTTGGTGAGTGCGAGACCGGAGGTCCATTGATGCAGTTATCGTAGTGTGTAGAACTTACACTATCACTAAGACTGCCATGCCTTTTACGTCCCCAAGCGAGGCGCGAAAAAGTATCTGACTAGGCCGCCATAGCGCAGGTCACCATGCTGCATTGTCTGCATTCACAATGAGTATGGTAACTTCAACTCCTGGATTCTATTCATGCTTTCCATCAGGCAGAGTATAATCACTTTGGCAGACACTTAAAATAAAAAAATAAATAAAAAAGAAGTCTGTTATATTTGTAACTAGCTTTTGCTCACGGTTTTGCTCGCGTGGAATCTGGTCTGCCAAATTAAGTTTCGTAACAGATCATTTTAAATAAATGTATTTTTTTAACATAAAAACATTCCTATGGTACATCATCTTTATGTAACTTCAATGGTTTAGGCAGCGTACGCCAAGAAAACTCTCAAAATCCAGATTTTTTTTCGACTTAATTGACATGTATCGTTATATTACGATCAAAATTACATAAAATTATTACAAATTCTAGTCTATATGTTATTCTGATGTATAATCTATATTACTGTAAAGTTTCATCCAAGTCCATCAAGTAGTTTTTTCGTGAAAGAATAACAAACATCCATACTCACAAATTTTCGCATTTATAATATTAGTAGGATTGTTAATTATTTGACATAGAAACGTTTCATTTGAACTTAGTATATAAGTGTTATATGTATAAGTGTGGGTACTTATCGATCCATAGAGTATCCAAGTAGCTGGCGATCTATACGCAGAGAACGACGTTCTCCAGTCTATTCATATCCAAAGAATCAGCGGCGGAACACAGCATCGCTGTCACCATTAGTACATTTGTATTTTGGTTGTATGTTTTTACTCAGCCAAACTACAACCATGAAGCGTAAGAAAAAATACGTCTAATTAAGCATTTAAAAAATTATTTTAAGCTAAAATTATTAATGATAATAATAGTCGATTCTACTCCTAAATACTCGGTCTAATAAATACTTAAACTAAAATGATAAAAATGCAATTGAAAAGGTTCTTTATTCTTTGTTCTTAGTATAAAATAAAATGTTAACAATATTGTATTTATAAAAATAAATAAAAGCATTACACAATAAATTACAATCGTCGTTTATGCTCATAAGACAATACAATAATTCTGTTGTATTGTTTAGTTGCATAGAAGCTTGCTTCATTCAAATTCCAATTCCAAAATAGTCAACCTCGAGTTTCCTTCTTAAGTCTAAGCACAGCTCTTGCAAACACAAAACAAATGTGACGGAGTATAACCACTCTTTCAATTCTTAACATAGTTTTATTGGGTGTGATTCCCACATTTTACCATCATCTTTTACGTCAACAACTTTTAATAGTCCACTGGTAGAAATAAGGGCGTGATCCGAATCACGCTTACAGCGCTCATAGCGTACCAACGTGCGGTCCGATTCGTGCTTTTCACGCTCACCGTTAGCGTTGTGGATGCCATGACGTCACATGTGACGTCACTACCTAGTGCTAGAGTACTGACGGGTCGGATCGTTAACATCGTGAGCATTGACGTTATTTTGCGCCATTTATTTGAATCTATGAATCTATGATTGCGGAAAATGCTTGAAATACGAGCATTTTACCATCTTCATCGGCTACACCACATACTCCACTCATGTTTATCTCAAAAAATGCTCTGTTAGGTTATGTTCAACTTTTTGAATTCGTAAGCACACTCACAAGTGGTCCGAATTATTAACACTGCTAACAGACGTTGGCGCGCTCACTAAATCGGACCACACGTTAGTAGTTTAAACGTCGTAAGTACTGTGAGCACAATTCGGACCTTAGCCTAAGTCTCTCCTTGGAAAATGTTTGATCTACTATATCTACTATATACTATATCATACTGGCCAGACAGCTTGGAATTGGGTTTGTGTCAAGTTTACCTTCTCTTTGCTGTGCTGTTATCCTGCTTAGATTGCTATTTTGGTTCTTAAGACGCTTAGTGGATGAATATGTGTAGTGACACGTTATAATCTTAATCTGTCATCATACAGACAACACTTCACCACCCTAATCCCTAAACCTTAAGCTCTAAACCCTGTGGGGACCAATAACTATAGAAAATTTCAATTGATCAAGAAAGTATCTAACGGCACCGCTGTCACACGAGAGATTCAACAATTAACTGTCTTTATTAGACATTGTTGCAACTCACGTTCTCATTTTTAATGGACAAATGTTTATATAGTCTTGCAATATTAGAAGTGAATTGTTAAAATTGTGTCCTGCATAAATCACCCACGGTGCTATGTATATATACCATATATGTATATAAGCACACTGATCCTTCGTGTCTCTAAAAGAACAATTTGACCATTTGCAGTACGGTACTTAATAGACATTTACTTTCAAATCACGTTATTTTTTGTCTGCTCGAGTTGTAACCAAGCAGTTGAGGTCGTCACTCCAGCTTCAGGGCAGTAAATTAGTACCAACATCATAGTTCTTTATTGTAATTAATGTTTCCACAGCTTCAGACTAAAAAGAGTAACATTAAACGCGCTATGGTTTAACTATAACTCCAGTAAGTACCACTTAAGTGGTAATTGATCGTTTGAAAAGTCTTATTCTCGTCTATTTCTAATGTTAAAACTCAGTTCTTGTATGAAATAAGTGCAGTTAACTGGCCCTAATTATGATAACGAAGTTTGAAAAAAAGTTTGAAACAATTTATTTAATAAGCCCAGATTATAACAAAACATAAACGAATTTAAACATAACTAGTGAAAATTACAAAATATGGGAATCAAACCGTCTTAGGTTCGATCCGGTTTCGGTTTTTTTGACGATACAGTCGATGAAGTCAGAACTATCTAATGTTGGATACTCTTTAGAAAAATGTTATTACGCAATAATCGAAAAACTAGAACAGTATTAGCTGTGTCGTAAACCTTTGTCATAATTTATAACTCAGACGTAATAATCATTTAACACATCGGCATATTGTATTTACTCAATAGGTACGTACTCCTTTTTATACTTTACTTTCTCGAGCCTCGAAAAGGTTTTGTACTAAAATATCTCTGAAGAACATACGACAGCTCTCTAATGTGTGTCAATGAGATAATGAGCATTTAAGATGTTTTCTTGTATATAGTCGCTTTTGTTTAAATTGCAAGTAATCATTACAAAGAACAAAGGTGATGACTAACTGTACTTCATATGTATTGTGGACTCTGGGTCAACGCGTAACATTTAACTTACAATAATTATTCACGGTTAGTTTGTTGCACTCCAACTATCACATACGAATGTGTACCTAAACTGTTTTATTGTATAATTCATATCAATACAAATGGGAAATTCTATTATGTAAATGACATACTTGATAGTCAAAATAATGTTGTTTTTACAACCAATTAGGAACATCTTAATTATTGTTGATGTGGTCAGAACAAATAACGCTATTTTTAAAAAAGTTTATATTTCACGTGTTTCAAACAGATACCTACGAAATCATAATAGTGCAGTTAAAATACCTAACCAAGATTTTCGTATTATGTGCGGTTGTTCGAGGGCGCAAATATAGACAATCT
Organism: Hypercompe scribonia; assembly: GCA_949316085.1. Lineage (NCBI taxonomy): Eukaryota > Metazoa > Arthropoda > Insecta > Lepidoptera > Erebidae > Hypercompe > Hypercompe scribonia. Next base: position 11,730,659 of record OX438971.1, on the reverse strand, counting down.
TTAGTTTAGAGAGACTTACCCGAAATAGTTCAGGTCTGTCCTATTTCTAGTAAACCTATAGAACTGTAATATAAAACAGTTACCGTTACGTAAATACATAGATACTGGTAATGTGTTCTAGGGTCTGATTGTGTCCTTGCAGACGGAAGGCTTAAGGACACAAATACTTCATGGATGTATCCATTGAGTTGAAGACCAACTCAAAATGGGGACAAATTCACATTAAAAAAAACATCATAACTAGATTCTTTGAAACTAACATGCCATTCTTATTTTAAACGAAATTAAACTTAAATCGAACGCGCGAATATATTTAACTCTGAGTTGTAGAGGAAAGACACATTGAAATTATAAATAATTGTTGTGCTTATTTCGTAATACAATTCGGTACACATTATTATAATATAACCTATCAATTTATTGCCGTTGCTATTAAACTATAAATCGTTAATTTAGTTTTGTCCCACTTATGAAATTCGAGTCGGTCTACTGTGATTTGGTAACATGGTGGATCAATACGTGGTACAAAGGAGGTGGTAGTTTTGTTGTGGCTGCTTCATGATTGCGTGCCGCCTGACTCACACCCCATCTATCAATTACTACAACTTATTTAAACCACAATATACAGTATAAATATAGAGCAGTTGGTGCGTTTAAGATAAATATGTACCTAAATGATATATGAAGACAAAAATATTAATACTGTTATACTACATAATATCATGTACATCGGTGCATATTAGTAAACCTCTTTGTTTAATTTTACAAGAAAAATGATCTAATATTATTTTATTCTGCTTATATTGTAAATGAGGAACTTTAAAGTATATGTTGTGTGTGTTATTTTTTTTTTATTCCGAACTTGTTAAAGATGCACCTATAGCATTACAAATTGTACAAGTTTGTCAAAGTTATGTGTCTTGAATCAAATATAGTTTGATTGTCAGAATTACTAGAAATGAAAACTGCGGCCGAAAAGTACTTTGTAATATTTGTTTCAAAACAAGTCATTAAATATGTATGTTCATCATCACATCGATATCAAAAGCCTTTAATATAGTCCAATGCTTCAATATAGGACAGAGCTCTACCTAGAAAGGAGGTTTTGACCACGCTGGTCAGACAGATTGATAAATGATTTGTATCAAGTTTTCCTTCTCTTACCAGTGCTATTGCACTGTGTACAGTGTAAGTACTCCCTTAATCGACTCTTACGACATCCATGGGATGAATAGAAGTGGTGACACTGTGTGTTCTTAATCCGTCACATCATGGAAAAGGCTTAAAGTGACTTTTTTCTGGTTATAACTTTTTCCATTTTATCTGGTTGTTTCTTTAGTTTTTAGGATTTTTGGGCTCTAGGTAGATACGTAAGAACGTAATTTCTTTGACATTACTTATTATTACCAAACTCAAAGCACAATTAAAAATGGACACATAAATTTTTCTGCTAATTATGTTTAATTGATTATTTTGTTCCCTTTTCTAGAAATACCAGTAATTCACTTAGTAGATATCGATTTCTTCAGAGCTTATCCATGTAAAATACATATTACAAGACCATTGAGTTAGTAATGTTATTTCAATGTACAAGACGTTATTAAATTTTCCTAAGTCGACTCGACCTTCGTATTTATGCGACTGACGCGGTTCTTGCTTGCACGAATGGCGTCATCGTTGGTAAATATACTTCACTGCTTACGGTAATACAGGTCGTAACTGCAGTGTCAAAATGTGATCATTCGGCATTATGTTTATCTTTTTATTATACTATACTCATCTATCATCATATTGTTTTTTACCATCACACATTGGCAGTGGTTATGTTATCTTACCACGCGAAAATATCGATTCTCAGAAAATGTATGAATATATGTAATGGTACATTCGTACGTACGACCAATCTTAGTATTCTCTCTAACGGAAATGTAGGGGATACCTAATATTAAACACGCACTAGTTTCTGTGGATAACATTCACAATAGCAAGTACCTAAATATAATAATAGCTTCAAGTGGAAATAGTCGAGTGATGCAATTTGGACAAATAACATATTAAATAGTAATGGGCTCATTAATTTAAAAACTACGAGGTATTTGTTGCATTGGAAGCAACTTTCTTTTTTGCTGATATTCAGTAAAGCGGTGCGCAGTGAAACACACGTCACGGAGCCGCAATACGTTCGCGCTTGGACTCAGCCTTCTTACTGGCCGGCACCGGCAGTGATGTGATAAGAGGATGGCGAGCGTTCAGACGGTGACGGCGGCCGCTACCGCGGGCTAGTGTGCCCCAGCTCGCGACGCTGAGCGCCGCGACACCTCGCCGATCTCTCGCTCCACAGCGCCGCACTAAAAACAAACACCGTAATTATCTAGCCGCGATAAAACGTGCTATCAGTTTTTGATAACTCACCAGTCTGATAACTGATAAAGTAAGTGGTTGACGCCTATCGTACTGTGTATTATGTAAAACCCAAAAAGTGAGTTTTCTGGAGGTGTAATTATGGCTGCGGCGACTGCTTCCCGTAAGACGGTCTCCATCTATGACTACCCGGAGCATTTGAACCCTTTTCACGAGGACGATAATCATAACAAGATTCGCTTTTGGACATTGGGTCGACGGCTCAATCGATCTAATAGCATCAGTTTTTCTGGATTGAAGGACCTAAAGAATTCATGGTAAGTTAAGTGGAGTGTTAATAGTTACACAATTTTGTTTCACCAACTACCAAGTTCCTGTATAGTCTATTGAACCTTGAGAATTCTCTGACAAGTAGATAATATCACTCTGAAGGTGTAATTACTTTCCTAACGGTATGTTCTGAATAATGTTAGCGACTTGTCGTGTCTCTAGTCTATTTGCAAGATAAACAACAATAGCACAGACTATAGGCGTTAAATTACTAAAAAATGACTATCGCTGTCTTACTGTTACAACTCTACTCGTATATCTTATTATTAAGGCTCCGTGCACATAGAGTTAAGCGAACTCTTTTTATTGTATTGGAAATTAGTAGTCATCGTCCAATTTGACGTTCAGCGTGATCTCACAGCATTGAGTCACGAATGAAAATCCTGTAATGATGTTAAAAAGACTATCAAGCAATGTTTTAATTTATAAAGACAGGATTGAGAACCATTACATATTTGAATTATGTAAGAACAAACAGAGGATTGAGTTTGTGGTCTATCATCAATATCGAACCTACCAAGCAGGGTCTCTCAATTTTGCAATTTACACGTCCTACAACAAAAGTGATGATGCCACGTGTCTATGAGGTCACAATAGCTTAATTTATTCAAGAACATTAAGCATACAGTGAAATAAGTATCGATGTGATGTAAAATAAAAATATAATTCGCATTTATTTATTATGGATCTACGACAAATAATACGCTTTACAATCTTTCATGGTTAACAGTAGTTAGAAAATAAAAAAACGATTTGAAAACTGACATTACTTTGAAATGGGAACGATACTAAGCACGCCTGTTCACTATATTTACACAATTATTATCAGATTTCATTGTCTGATACTGCATCATTGCCATACTTTATTTTAATACTAGGTGTACATAAAAAGTATAGTTTGGGAAATTTAGACAGTCTAAGGGTCTAGGGAAATGAGACAGCTCAAGAACAAAGCACCGGGAATTCCTGGGATTTTGTTTTATTAAAGGGTGGGTAAATAGTATTTAACTTGCATTATTATCGTAACTTAACTAATATCATATTACATTTCTTATTACAAGAATGTTATTAAAATAAATGGTAAGTTAACATTTCTTATACGTAATATAAATGAAAACGTGTATGTTAGATTGCTAACGCAGAGGGAAGGTTTATGAAGTGGTTATAAACATAATGTGTTTATAGTGACTGATTAGCATGCTGAAAAATGCACGGTATCTAAGATACAGACAATGAGAATTTCTTAAAACTACACCTGTCTCACTTTGAAATATTTGCTATTTTTTTAGTCAGGCTTAGATTTAACAGAACAAACGAAAATGTAATATCACGGCTGCAGTGAAAAATAAAAAAAGTATAATTCATTAAGGATATTCACGTAATATTACTTTATGTTTTCCTGTTTTACGGATTACAGATTTTAAAATAATGATACGTACGTATCGGTCATTCTGTAAAAATTAAATTATGATTTGAAATATAAATAAATTTTAATTTGTATAATTTTTACTAGTCTTTGTTTCGGCATCGCACGCATGACTGCACTTATATGTGTAGTGCTTAAAAAGTTTGAATTAAAGTCATTAAACGTCAAACTTCATGCAGGTGGCACTTGTGCTAATTTACTACTGTTGTGCTATAAAAATCCACGTGGTCTTCTGGTAATTTGGAAAATACTTTAAATTGATATTATGTTTAGTTAGTACATGGCAATTTCTTTATAGGCTATTGTTTCCCCTCTATATTGTGTAACCTCTAAATTAAAACTACATGTTTAAAAATACTAACCGATAGATAAGAGAATATCAAGGTACCAAGATTACTTGTTTGTATAGCTATATCAACGCGTGATGAATAATACAATTGTCATCAGATGTTTATTTATAGGATTGAAGTCACTTTTGCCGTTTACTGCTAAATCTTGCATAATGCATAATTGATATTGATTTTTACGTGTATGGAATTATGGTTTAACACCTTTTAAACCTTCAGGGTCCATTATATGCTTTTGCGTCACTCAATTAACTTCTTTGCATTAATTTGTGTCATTTTATCCACGTGACCTACTTCTGGTAGCAAGGGCTGTGATTTCTATAAGTACTAGCTTTCGGCCGCGGCTCCGCCTGCATATGTTTGTTATCGTTTTAAATAGTAACCTACACATTATTCTGATGTAAAAGCTAGATTACAGTCAAGTTTCATCTAGATCCGTGCAGTAGTTTTTGCGTGAAAGAATAACAAACATCCATTCATCCTTACAAACTTTCGCATTTATAACATTTAAAGTTAAAAGTAAATTAAAAAGTTTACCGACAAAGAGTTTATGTACGCTATTCACCATCTTTTGAAAGATACCGTGGTGTATAATACCCGTGGGTAATTTTTATAAAGTCGAATGACAGATTTTGTACTGTATGCATTCGGACAAAAGAACCTACTGCATCTATCGCAATTTATTAAATTTGAAGTGATTTAAATGTGTATCTTAATGGATTTTCCCATGGGAAAGATAAGTGCTACCGTCAGTTAAAAAGTAGCCTATATCACTCTCCAGGCCCCTAGCTATCTCCAGATACAAAAATCATATCATAAAATCTCTCAGTTGGAAGAGAAAGAACGACAAACGCTCAAACAAAGACACTTTCGTATTATTAAAATTAGCAAGGATTGTCAGATTGTTTCTTTTCTTCAAGGACAAGGGAAAGTCTACGAGTACCTCGTAGACAGTTCCTTGCTCGTGTGTTCTTGGAAATTACTGTTAAAAAATAAGCCTTCCTATTTTTGTTGTATTTCTTTCTTTATTTATATTGTTTATGTATCACTGCCCGCAGATTTCGATTTTTGAATCATTTATTTTTAATATCGTTGTTACTTTGTAAGTTTTTGCGACTCCTTTTCTTATATCTGTAAGGCTCTTTTTATTTATTTTATCCAATGACGATGACTTAGTAAGACTTTTTGTGGATGTTTCGTAACGATGGACGTCCACGGATTAACAATTATAGATTTAGATGTATTTTTAATGTCATTATAATTGAATTATAATGTAGATATCTAAAACTTCAGACGTAGAAATCTTGTATGAGCACTTTTCTCTCAATATATCTGGCAGAATTACGCGTTTTTTTGTGTAATATATATTGCCTTAAAAATTTCTTAGTTTCACATTAAAAAGTATGAGTGGTAAGTTTGTAAAAGTAGCAATAATGTTGATGCTACTTCATACTCCTTTATATTATCGATTCGATAGTTGTATTCGATTATTAAGCATTGTTATTATTAATTTTATCACACGCAACAAAAATTATCTTAACATAATCACGCTATCTTGGCATGAATTAAAATTGAAAAAATAAGTAATTGATTAGATGTATACATTTTAATTCAAACGCTGCTTATTTATAATTGACTGATACATTTTTTAAAGCAATCGATACTAGGTCATTTCTTGTCTAACCAGGGCACAGACAGATTTGAAGTGACTACTATCAAACTCTATAAAAATCAAGTTCTCGTAAGTCAAGTGTCATAGGAAGACGGGAAATGAGAGTTGATTTGGGACAATTTATTAATAAAGGTGATTCTTTTATGTCCCTATCTTATCAACCCACATTCGTCCACTGCATTTAGAATTTTAAAAGAGCTTGAAGTAAGGTAAGACTTAAAAATGTTTTATGTATGTCGTTTAAATTCTAAATTATTTATTTGCCATAGCACTAAAACAGCTTTTAAAAGTCCAGTGCTGGAAAGAGCACTTCTTAGAAATGAGATTTTGACCACGCCAGCCAGACGGGTTGGTTGTTTTCTTCTCTTTCCAGTGCTGTTGTAGCTACTGCTTAATTACTCCCATGAGTCGGCTCTTACGACACCCATGGGATGAATAGGAGTGACCCACCGTATTCGTAACGCGTTACTACACGGATAGGATAGGTAAGCAGAGTAAATAAATAAATAAATAGAATATAATAGATTTTTTTTCTACCATTTATTTTAGGCAAATATTTCTTTACTAAATGTAATAAAAAAGAAAATACCATCAAATGGGGACTATTATTGCTGTTATGTTTCTAATTAAAAGATATTATGTCAGAGATAGTATATATAATGTTATTTAAATTAATGTTAATAAATTTTTAACTAGATTTAGGTTATAAATAATAGTGTGATAATATAATAATTTTAAATGGTTTTTTTGACACACCACACGGTGATTTAATTAGGTGGTATAATAAGTCTCAATCTATATTATAACGACTTTGTGATTATTATTTTATTAAGTTTTCTTTTCTTTTCTTTCAATTATGTCGATGTTATTAATCTATTATTAAAAGATTAGAGTACTTCAGTCGGTTTCTACGAAAAGGTCATAAAGTGTAACGCGCGCGTGACAATCCAGATATGCCAACCTTCATAGACTATCTGTATATACTTATTTATATACAACTCTATGTGTGTGCTGTACATAACATTTTATTGAATTTTTGAAAAGAAGAACATATGCGATTACAATATTGTTAACTAGCGGCCGCCTATTTTATTTTGTTTGTTAGGAAACCGCAATTTCTGTTTCATAACAAACAAAATGATGGGGTTATGCACCGAAAAATAGAAGGGATAACTTCATAAAAATGGAGGTATGCCAAGACTCGGCTTCGTGTCAACTGATTGTAAATAACTACAAACCGAATCTTGACGACAGATGAGTACCTGTCTTCATCTAACTTAGATCATTTTTGTATTTACTCTGTTTAGAGAAACTGTATCAAGCACATAATTAAACTAAGTGAAGATGACATGGGAAGTTAAGACTTGTTGATTTAAACTGAATGGAAGACGAATCAAATATGCAAAAATATGGGTAAGAAAAGACATCAAATATCGAAAATCAGTGAATCTGATAACTCTTAAACTGGCAGAATATCAATTGTAACATTAATATTCCTCAGTAAAATTTCAGTTCTCACATAATGGTTGTACATAAATAAATTTATATTCTAGAACATATGCAAAAAGTTTTTAAAACAAATCTATTGTAATGACGTACGTAAATACTAAAAAATAATAGTAAATTAAATACAATTGTAATTAGTATGTTACAACACAAAGCTATATATTACCGTACAACGTGGTTATTGTCATAAGCCTTTTGGTAGCAATGAACTACTTTTAATGTAGTTTAACAGCTGTGCGTGATTATTTTACTTCTTCGTCAATGCAAACTGTGTACACTCTTTGTGACATATTGTACATTTTTAACCTAAAAAAAATCACCGACTTTAATACACCTACACCGTCATGACTTGTAATAAACTGTATACTTAGTGCCTTAATTTTCCACCCTTAGGGCTGGTATTTTTTCTTTATACTTAAACACAATCATTTCATCAATTAAACAGAAATGGAAAGCATCTTTCTATTCTTGTCTATACCCTTCGAGAAATATTATGAAACTATACTACCTAACTAGTAATGAAACTATATGGTAAAACACAAAAAAACAATGGATTTGAGATTACCTATTAATTACTTAAAGAATTAGAATAAATACGAGCATGTTAAATATGTAGATTAAATAAATTACCAAAACAACTAAACTACATAAACCTCGGGACAGCACACTTAAAAAATGCAACTGCATATTATATGTAGTTGTAATTAAATATATCTTACCTTTTAATGTACAAACAGCACAAAGAACACAAAACAAAGAATACGAAACAAAGTTACCCGCGATGATTCACTGAAACATTGGCGCAGACCCAAGTATCTACAACTCGATTAGGTTTATTTAACTCACTATGATTATTTGGGACAGGATATTTGATAAGCAGGTTCTAAAGCAGACTTAAAAACTATTACCAATATGTTTTATGCGTGTACGTAATGCCGTGGATTATCTTATGACTTCTTAGGTATGGCCACGACTACTTCAGTTTCTGTCACTGTTTCACTGTATTTTATGGCTTATAAATGCTTAGATCATTTCTAAGATGTTTTCATTATTTATTGAGTTTTGCACTGTCATTGTAGTGGTTTCTTGAAACAGTAGTTGATTACGTCCTGGATATTTCCTACCTCCGATTAATGCTGATGAGATTTGAAAAGAATTGATGACTTGTCTATTGAAAAATTTCTAAATAAACAATTTTAAAATAAAGTAATGAACACTACTTTGACTTACACGTACTTAGATATAAACTGTTATTTATATTTCGAACGAATTGATAAATATTTCGATCATACTTGCTAAAAATCTTTTATTAAAATCAAATCGAACAACCTTAAAACATTTCAAAATTGTAAGTAATGTTGTTATTTCACAAATCTTGAGTTAAAATTTAAACTAAATTTTGATTTTTATTAAACGTAAAAATCAGCAAAAACTGGTCATTGAAGAAATAATTTATACATCTGCCACGTAATAAATAGGAGAATATGAGCATACCTAGTCTTGCCATAAATATTGTAATAAAGAAAAAAGAAAATTGTTAACTGCAAATAACATTTATTACTTTTACAGTGTGTCAGTTTAATACATAAATATAAAACAATTAAAAATATAAAAAGCTTATTCGAAGTGGTCTCCATTGGCTGCAATACAGTCCTTTAAACGATGAGGCCAGTTATCAATAGAAGCACGCACTCTTTCCATGGGAAAATTCTTCACTGCCAATCGTATAGATTGTTTTAGGGACTCCAAATTATCATGGCGTTTAGAGCAAGCTGTACTCTCTAAAACTGACCACAAATCATAATCCAGCGGATTAAGATCGGGACTAGACGACGGCCAGTCTTCAGCTCTGATGAAGTCCGAAACGTTCGATTCCAACCAAGACTGCGTGGACCGAGCTTTATGACCCGGCGCCGAGTCTTGCTGGAAGGACCATACTTGGTTATTGAACATGGTGATGTTAAGGGGCTTAACTACCTTCTCAAGAATGGTATCTTGATACACTTGTGCCGATGTTTTGATACCTTTTTCACAAAAATATGGCTCAGTCACTCCTTCATAGCTAACACCCCACCAAACCATCACTGAAGTCGGATAATGTCCACGTTGCACTCTGTCGACTAATTGGGAAGCTTCCTTAGAGCTTTGAGCATAAATACGGTCATTTTGTTTGTTAAAATGTTGCTCAATTGTAAAAATTTTCTCATCCGTAAACAAAATTTTTCTGTGACCTCCCTTTGCGTACCGCTTCAGTAGTTGTTTCGATTTTACCACCCTATTCTTCTTTAAATTATCAGTTAAGAAATGGCCAGTGCGTCTCTTATAGGCTGCAAGTCCTAAGTCATCTTTTAAAATACGCGACATGGTTCTAGGTGCTATCTTCATTTCCCGAGATAAAATCTTTTGCTTTCGGACAGGATTTCTTCGAATTCTTTCCCTTACTGCTTTGACCACCTTTTTCGTACGAACACTACGTGGACGGCCAGATCTTTTTCTGTCACAAACAGAGGAGGTCTCATTGTACCTATTAATAGCCCGGTACACAAACATTTTACTAATACCAAGTGTATGGAGAGTTTTAAAAATTGCATTTGGCTCCATACCTACTTTGTGTAATGCTATCACAGCGATTCGTATCTCTTTATCACCCCACACCATTTTAATATCGCAAAATATTTTACAATGTATTGGCGCCAAAATGAGAAAACACAATGAACAATCGTATAAAAATGACAGATTCGAAATTCAAATGTAATATTTTTTTATAATTAAGTGTAACAGTATTTATGGCCAGACTAAGTATATGTTGAAATGGCCATAAAGATATATTTAATGAAAAGATGCCATTATTAACCACAAGTACATAACTAAACCATCTTATCTACTGCAGTGGTGAATTATACTCATTTGTTTTTATTAAAACAACCTATTGGTACGTACTATTATTTATTCTGCGCTATTAGTAACATAATACGAAGGAAACATTCTATATGCATGCCATACTTAACACGTTCACTGCGGCACAGATTTATCTTTACTTTCCATTACTGCGTTACGAGTAGCTTTAAACCTCGTCCAATACCCGACATTGTGGCGGCACGAGGCGTATTAAACCTCACCGCCCGAAGGAGACTAAAATCCTTTTTTTGGCGTCAAATAAGACAAAATTGACGGCTTTTTTCTTGATTATGATTAACAATGAGTTGATTAACCTAAATCTGCCGCCGCCCGTGGTTAAATTAATTAGTTTAGATTCTATGGGTAAAATAAAATGTGGGGTCTAATGCACCTCGTACCGCACTGAAAAATGGCAGGTTTTCATATTATTTAGTGATGGGAAAATAAATATCGATTTTATTTTATGGTTTTATTTATCAAAGTTATGTACAAAATAAATACAAAAAAAGGGAAAAAAATTACGTATGTTTTTCATTGAAACATGTCAGACAATAAGATTTTTTGCAAACAGTGCATTCCGTGAGATTTTTTTTTGTTTTTTTGTCTGCCTCCCGACATGTCAAGGTTGTGCGGAGTTTTAGGTAGCATCCGACACATCTCTTCTTCTACAGACCCTTTTCAAGATGATGTGCTCTTTTTGCAGTGGATTCTGAAAAGTAGGAACGAGTTGAGTGTGAAGTATGAGAATGAATAGATTAGGGTAAGAGTAAGGTAGAATTGGGTAGAGTTCGGTATAGTTGGTTAAAGTAGAGAAGAGCCGAGCAAAAGAGCTAAATTTTGATGAGCAAGACACCGTTTGCATTCAATAAACAAACATACTAATAGTTATCATTATCATTAGTCTATATGAAGAAAGTTACTTAACATGTCACATTCGCGTTTTTATTAACGATATAACGATTAGTTAGGATATTTTAAAATTACCTGTATCCACATCCAAGTCTTTCTGTGTAAAAGTTTCAATAAGTTGTTCTACATATATATTCTCTTTGGCATTTTATTTCTATCAGCATTAATTGAATTGTACACAATCCAGGCGTTAATAAGGGCTGTACCAAATATTAGCTCCATTGTAACTTTTCTCCACCACTTAATTCCTTTCTTTAATGTTGTATAATACGAAGACATTTGGTCACTGTAGTCTATTCCTTTTTTTGTTTCATTGTACATTAGAACATATCCGGGTTTTTTAATGCTTTCGATAGTGCCTCTCTTCTTTTTCGCAGTATCTATTAGTTTATCGTCATGGTCTTTGCACGTAGTCAACATTAAAACATTTCTTTTATCAACCCATTTCAATACTTTCACACCCTTTTTGTTCATTTTTTCCAATTATCTGGCCCTTTTTTATTTTCGCATTAACAACATTCTTTGTTAATTTTACAAAATAAGCTAAGTTATTGTGTAGGTATATTAGTGATAGTGATTCACGTCTTAAGCTTTTCACACAAAAACACCAAAAAATATAGCTTAGTTAAATTAAAAGAACCACTCCAACTTTACAGTAAGTACGTACTCACTGATCCGTTAAATACCGTCATCAGCTAGAACGCTAAAAACAAAATAAAAATTATGAATTATATTCATCTGTCGGATATTCAAACTCAATAAATCATAAAACTTACTTAGAACACTTAATCAGAGTAGAGGTCGTAACAAATTAATAGGCCCGTTTGGACAGGTAGGTGTCAAATCCATATATTTGCATTACTCTACATTCAATAATGAACTTTGTTTCGTGGACATAAGGAAACGTCAGAATGGGCTTCTTAATTTGTGATGCCTAAAGTAGACCTATATACTTATTCCCAATAGTAATCTTCACGTATTTTTTTTTACCTATATTAATAATGTAGCTACTTAACTTTTGTTTGAACTATGACAGGAAACGTAATTACCTATAATGTAATTTCTTACAAATACATCATACAAATATACGGCTAGCCTGCCGAGTCTCACTGCTGGGCAAAGGTGTAGGGAGCTATACATACATACACACAATATAATACACATTTTAACATTAACGTACTTTGCTGATATATATTTATTTTAACAAATAAACGTAGGTATTCTAATATACCTAGGTAACTTGGCCTAATTATTTCACCTAGACAGAGTATATTTGTGACTTACCTGTTTTTGAAATATCTTCCTGTATTTTGATTTAGGCTCAGATTGTCCAACCAGTTTTTCTTCATCTTCCTCCTTGATCAACTTTTTTCGGCAACGTCTCAACATGATAATTTTTAACTCAAAGACAGCGGTCTTAGTTCGTCGCGTGCGCAGCGTCAACTGCGTTGCACAACACTAACCACGTGAAACTAGCGTGGGGTGCGGTACGAGGTGCGCGGAGGCACGAGGCGTTCGCAACCTCGTTCCGCACTGTGTTAGCATTATTATTTGTTCAGTGCGGCACGAGGTCTAACAAACCCGACATAGGGTTAATGTACCATAGAACTAGGAATCAATAGCACATCTCAAACATATAGTTATCTCTCTCCTATACCGAACCAGATGGAAGTTATGCCTCTCGCACGACAGAGAAGTTAAAGTTTTTTCTTACCGCTATAACGACCAGACACGGACGAGGTGTTTTAAGCCGCGTTCCGCAGCGAACGTGTTAAAGTATGATGAATGAATGAATAAACTAGGCTAAATGATATCAAGTATTATATTTTGTTGGATTGTACCTACTTTTTATTCTTATTCTACCGATTAATTGCTAATTGTAAAATAGCTATGAACATTACTTTTTCTATTCGTTTTTTATTTTTGATGTCGGGGGTTTAAAAATTACTTTTTGATGTTGAAAAACCTTTACGATTCCGAAATTGGTTTCCATTTGATGATTCGTGTTATGAATTTGTAAGTTTAGAATAATTTCGTCATAGTAAGTGTTTGTTCTAGTCATAGAAAATGTGCATAGATAAAAACAGACATTTCTACAGTAAAAGCAATAACTTGTAGGTAAATGTTTTCATCCCGGTACATCTTAGGATACCCTCAAGCAACTTAGAGTGACAATGACTGGTTTGTTTGAATTGTAGGCGATAAGTAGTTCGTAATTTGTATTTCTAAAGCTAGTCTTAAAAATACTAATTTTAGGAATATAAGACTAGTAATAAATATAAATGTTGTGTTTTATTTAGCTGAAGAACAATAATTTTGAAATTTACCAAAAGCATAGACCGTACTTATTAGCATAGATACTTCAGACAGTTGCTGTTTTCGATGAGTGCTTGTCTAAATAGTGCTAAATCGATTGGTAAGCATTCCATTGCGAAATTATAGAGACCGATTTCTAATAGAAAATTAATTTTCTGCAAATTATAAACGCAAACTCATTTAATGATGTAAATGATTTGTAATATTTTTTAATTAAGTAATTTTACTTATATAGCTTTAATAAATTCTTAGCAGTGACGGAATAATAGTATTAGTATACTAAGAGGGTAAATAGCACACGTCTGTATAACTTCGGTCCCACTCTATTCGGTTCTCTAATAATCAAAACATGTCCTTTTTTGTGGACGGTTTGTGGATATTGCTTCGGATCTTCAGCTCCGAAGGGACGCTTGAGCGTGATGTTTGGTGTAATGTTACTACTAAAAACAGACTAACTACCCAGACAGTCGGCCTTAGCCGCCTTACTTTTTCGAGAACCTGGACCATGTGATTTCAGATCATTCCCGGATCATGTGATTTCAGATCATCCCTGCATGGACGCCACACCTAACTGACAATTGACATTGGTTACCTTCAAATATATTTTATTGTGTACATAAACCAAAAAATCACACTACAGAAGGTATTATTATTCAAGCAGACTTGTTGGATGTTATTGACCTAGTTTGTGGATAAATGTGGTTTCAGCAAATTGTTGTTTGAAATGAACATAAAGACAATCTATGTAACTGCTACCTTCCGTGAGCGTCTCATATTTGTTCGTCGACAAATATATGCAATGTCTATCTATGATCGATCATATCTATCATCGATATGTCTCATTTGGATTTCTCTAAGTTTCTAAAACTTTAATGGTCAGGGAATAAAACAAAAAAGCCAGAGACAAATGTCCATGATATATCTGACTAATCAAAAGTGTCTACAATTTACTGCTACTACTTACTGCTATACAATTAATAACTCATAATATGTTTTTGAATGAATGTACCATATGTAACTATATCCCTGGAAATGCATATGCAAAATATATTGACGTGTTGATCATCGGTATGACGGTGCATAAATAAAATATAAGTAAATAAAAATTTAATTCTAAACATCAGAAAACTAATCGTCGATTACATAAAGTAATGTTCGATATCGCATAATCGTTTTTTATAAGCATAATATAGATATACTTCCAAGTTTACAAGCACTTAATATATACAGAATTGTATAGTACGTAGAAACACAGATAGAACTTTAAAAATCAAGATCATAATGTTGCATCCACATCCTACTCTGCGACAGTGCCACCTGCTTTCATCATTAGAAAAACTTCCAGTGTTATTCATAGTTATTGGAGAAAAGATGTGGCTCTTCTCATCTATGCATTATGGGGATGTCCGACCACGACTGGGCCCCTTTACTTTATCAAGAAGCTATGTCTAGATAGATAAAACATTGAAAGAGACCAATGACTTCTATAAACGTGCGGTCATTGGCCGCCTCGCAATGGTGGGGGGATACTCATTGATCTTTTCAAGCGTATCAGTCATTGTTTCTTCTCCAGAAAATCTGCTTTACTGGTATTTTAATCTATTATTAGCCAAAATTATCTTCATTACATTTGTGGTTCGAAATTCATCGCATACCTGTAATAGAAATCACATGGTACAATATTTTAGCATTGTAATATAATGAAACGAAAATTTTTGTCAAGAGTGTTTATCAAGATAGGTCTGTGTGGTGAAGCCTTAAGAATAAGGAGTCACCATTTCTATTCATGTCGTGGGTGTCGTAAGAGGCGACTGATAAAACTAACTGTTTTTGATTTTTATTTCATCTTTTCATTGACCACTTTCTCTAACACAAAAAAAAAATTACAAATCATTAAACATTTTTGCACAGTATTCAAAGTTTCAATTCCTCGGCAAACGGTATTTATTTGATATAGATGTGCCTTGTCTGCCAATTTTGAACCTTCGGTTCGGGCAAATACATTTAAACAGTTCCTCGAGTGTAGCGATTACGACGGTGTTATTGGCGACTATACTTTGAGCAATGACAACAGTTTCAAAGTTTAAATAAATTAATTGATTTACAGTATGCTAAATATATTTTTGATAAAAATAATTTTCAAACGATCACTACATATATTGGCAATATTCGTAATGCAGTTCAAGTAATTAATGTGTGTGTAAATGACTCGGGAAACCTTTGAAACGGTAATTAAATCTAATTTAAATATATCGTGTATCATCCAACATTACGTGTAAAGTAACGCTAACTAAGATTATGAATAAAATAGCGATGTTGTATTGCGCTAAAGAATGTCTTTAACACATAAGATAAACGAGGCTAAGGTGAATCATAGGCCGACAAAGTGTGATAAAACATCTTAAGAACAAACAAGTGGATCGTATCTAGTTCAGTTAAGTTAGTATAATTAGAGTAATAGTACTGAACCTGTTAATTTTTACTGTTGTACTTATGAAGGCCATAGCCTTGGGAATGTGGGGAAAGTTATGCATACGTGTGTAGGATTTTATGATACATTATTTCAATAATTTAAACATTTGCAACATTTCATGTGATCTTGTTAGTGTTCTATAACATTTTATGTATCCGCAACCCGGGAATTCCCAGGACTTTTGAACTTAAATTTTCAGTACGAGTTCGAAAGAAGAAAAGAGTACGAAATGTTAAATTTAAAAAGAATATATTTGTATATTTTGTTTTCAAGCTTTAATAGCTTCACTTTACTGTCGCTAAAATACTTAATTGTTTTGCATAAAATAAGATGTTATATTGACATTACAGACCTCCTATACTCTGTCTCAAGAATCCCAAATAAAAATATAAAAAATGAAAAAAACTTTTTTTAATGTTTTTTTGAATAAAAAACATTAAAAAAAAAATATTATTCAAATCGATATTTTAAAAATAATAAAATAACCTTCTACCTACCTTCCAGTATATAATTACACATTTTTTATGACATCCATACATGATATAAATGTGGCAATTTATTAGTGTTATTTTTTAGGAATATATTTTATGTTCAATATAACTAACAGCCAAAGAAAAACTTGAAAATTATCCTCATACACTGAGACACAAGGATGCACTATAACAAGTCTTACTTTGATCTTAACTTAGCCATACTAATATAGTAATTCAAATCAATGTTATGAGTATATGGCTCAATAAATTTAAAAATAATAGAAACAATATAATTATGTAAAATTCATTGAATATGCTTGTGACCTAAGGTTTATGAATAACAATTGTTACGTCCACCAACTTACAATTATTCTGTTGCCTTAAACAACATATAGTTATAAATATGTTTAATAGACTGTCATATGATCATTAAGTGACTTTTAACTGAGGTACAGAGCCCGCAATTATTAAATGTATGTTCAAAGTCAATTCAAGGATAATACACCAGTAAAGCAAACAGTCATCTGGTCGCCATATCAAAATATGACCTCTAATAAAAAGATTCTGGTATCCCAGGGTCATAGAAAAGATCTATTTAAAGGGTAACTCTAAATATTACGAGTAATTTCCATGGTGTGGTGACCGATTAGGAATACAGAGTCTAGTCAGAAAATAGGGGTAATGCCTATTCATCGTAGGTGTGGGAGAAAACTTTACAGGACAACACTCTCCTCTGTCTACTATTAACATAGTCCTTTCCTTAAAAAGAAGACTTCGGCCTACTTTACCGCACTGGCCAGACAGGTTGGTATAAGGTTTGTTTGAGGCGGCGCTCCTGGCCACCACGGGTGTCTCTCTGGTGATCGGGCGTATTGAGAGCGCTGGGTTTGCGGGTGGCCCTGCAGACGATGGTGGCCCTTTTGTTCCATGGGCCCCATCGTCGTCGTCCACCCACGTCCGCATGTGCCGTACGTCGCTTAAATTGAGAGTGTACCCGCAGATGGTACGTAAGGTAGCGGGCAGTCGCTAGGAGGGATCTGGATGTCGTAATAACAGCTGTTCTTGGATCCCTCCCCGCCATAAACCCGGTGGGGTGACGGCGCGAGGGTGTTTCCATACGCTAAAAAGAAAAGAAGGTGGTTTCAACTTTTCCTTCTCTTTGCAATGCTCTTGTAAAGCGTAGTTTGCTGGGTTTTTCCTGAAAAGGGGTGAACACTCCGAATTAAGTCATCACGTCACTATCCAAAAAAGGAAAACTGATAAGTTATTAATCCTGCTCTGAACAGTAATGACCTTTGTTAAGTGTAAAAATATTAGGGTAAAAAGAATAAAAAGTACCAAATGTGCGTAAGCATAATGTACTGGATTAGGGGATAATCTTTAGTTCTTGAAACAGTTTATATTTTTTTTGTAAATAACTTTAAGCAGTAGCCATTATTTTCATTATACATTTAAAAAACAAGTAAAGCGTGACCATGAGTTGTGATAATTGGAAAATCGATAAGAAGTCCTTCCGTCTCTTTTTTTCAATAGAAAGGCGTTTGTTTCTATCAATTTCGATTAAATATACACTTGACCAATTAAGATAAAACATAGGACAAGGCTACTAGTGACTTCCTAAAAAATATTGATAATATGACCTATAAAGAAGTCTTGAAATTTGCACTTTGCAACTGTATTGCTTGTTGTTCAAACAGTATTAAATTATATTTTTCATAAAATGTGCCTGAAATTCAATTATCAGGCGATCTCTAATTTGAACAACTATTTAACATTTATGTTTTGAATACACATCACACCGAGTTACTTGTGTAGAAGTTAATGAAATTTATATCTATTTATTTAGACTAAACAAGACTGATTTCTATTTTACAAGGTAGTAGAATCACACTGATTTTAGCACGAACGGGCCGGGTCGTCCGATGCAGTAACTACTCTCTCACAAAAGACCAACCTGAAACCACAGCATCTGTATTGTTGTGTTACTTTGGTGAGCGCGAGAGTAGATGCCCATTCATACAGGGGTGCCAGTTATCGTGGTGGCCTTACAATGCCATGACGACAGTATACCTTCTACGTCTCCAAGTGGGCCGTGAAAAAGCATCTCACTAGACCGCCATAGTGTGGGTCATCATACTGTATTGTCTGTATTTGCAATGAGTATGGTAACCACAATTCTTAGATCTTATTCATATTTTCCATCAAGTAGAGTAAAGTCACTTAGGCAAAATATTAAAAAGAAAATGTGACACTCCCAACCGTGTTAAGTAAGTACATTTTAGTCCAAAAAAATGACTTTTCCAAATAAATACATTTTAAATAACTGTCCAAAATGAGATCTCCATACATGCGAAGCTACAGGCCAAACGGATAACGATATGAACAATTCTCTAAACCTTTCGAAATCCAGTATCGATAGGGCAAACATATTATAGCTAAACCTTCAATGATTATTGACAACAGTTACGTGTTAAATAACATGTGGTATCGATTAAGTACACAATACTCGTACTTATACTAATAGCTTTTTATCAAGAGAGTGATGAACACGAATATGTACACACCGTCATGGTCAATTATAAATACATTTAGCAAGTTGTCGTTCATTTTGTAACAGGTGATAATTAGCTGTATTGTGTTGATATCGTTTTGTATTAAGACATCTCCCATATTAGAAATAAATCCAGTGTCACGAGGGACTTTACAAACCAACATGAAACGGACACAAAGAACTAGATTTGGAACAACAATTTGTGGATCACACACAGTGTTGCTCTATGTAGGGTTCCAACTCACAATACTCAGTTCAGTAGAAAACGACGTGGCGGTGGCCTATACCATTAATGGCATCCGTGCAGTTTCAATCTATACAGTCTAAAACACTAAATCGACTTACAAACATAGCAAGTAAATTATTTTTAAATGAAACACCTATATATTTAATAAATCTAATATATGAAATTCTCGTGTCACAGTTTTCGTTGCCATACTCCTCCGAAACGGCTTGACTGATTTTGTTGAAATTTTTTGTGCTTATCCGGTATCTATGAGAATCGGCCAACATCTATTTTTCATCCCCCTAAATGTTAGGGGTAGTACAACCCTATTTTTTTTATTTTTTTTTAGACAAAATTATTAATTTCTTTTTTTTTTAAGATACAACATACAAAAATACATATAATCCTCAATTTTCACCCTTCTACGATCAACCCTTATTTTTTAATAGCCATTTTAGTAATTTAATCATTTTTCCTCTCCGGTCGAAAACTGATCAATCGTCATTTTTATATGGCAAAACAACGTTTGCCGGGTCAGCTAGTATCATATAAATAAATGTACGTAAATAGCCTTATAATTATGTTAGATATATAAAAACAATACTATAAAATTCTCATGAATTGAGACAACCTTAGGACATTGTGTTACCTGAGTGTTAATTTATTTTATAATGACAAGAGGTAAACCTTCGTTTCATCCATCTTAATGTTTTCTTTATATTTGGTCAAGGTTGATAATTATTTTGAAAATTAATATAGTTGTGCCTTTTTAGATGTTAAAACCTCAAGACACATAAACACATAGCTCTGTTGAAGTACTTATTTCCATGTCAAACCAATCGTGTAACCATAATCCAGAAGGGGCCCTATACATGTAAAAGAGTAGAGATACATAATTTCTGGAGACCTTTGATCCCTGGAGCTGATTAAAACCTGAATCGTCTTTAACAGCTGACGTTGTATCGCTTTATTGACAAGATGATGTCGAAGCAGAAAAAAGTGTTGATCATTATGTATTAGTCATTTCCAAGAAGTCTATTTACCATATGTATGAAATACGTGTGTGCGTATAGTTTATCTTTATAGAGATGGAGTATAATTTGAAGATTTTATGCAATTGTCTTGTGTCTCTTATAGTCCTATAGAGCTAAATACATATTTCGTGTATTCATATCATAGGCTGGATTTGGTTCCAAGAGATTGTTGAATTCGGTATGTATCCGATATCCAACGCCCGAGGAATGAGTGAATTAGTAATGTTAAAGAGAGAAATGTAGCTGGACTAGATAGTATGTGACATCTACAACGTCTATAGTTAGACGTCTAAGCACAAACAATTGACGATCGAATCGCCATACATATATTGTTCGTTAATTTTAACAGCGTGATGTACAGCTGTAATAGTTTTTGTAAGTTGTCGGTACTAACATATACCTATTTAGAAATGCGAACTGTATTTTTATTTTTTACTGTGCTACTACTTTTACTGTGCCTATACCTAAACGCAAGTTGTATTCACTTACCATGTGTCTAAAACCACGAAGATCCTAACTGCTATTTTATTATTAGTATGAAATTCGTCGATGTTTATTTTTACGAACACTAAGACAGTTTTATCACAGAATAGATTAAATAGACAATATTGTCACCAGCAAGTGTAATAAAATTCATGTAGTATTTAATGGTTATTATTGTGAGATAATAGGTAAGATTAACTCGTTTTAAGCCGTTTATAGGCTTTGACGTATTCAAAATAGCTATAATTTAATATATATAATTTAATATATATAATTTAATAGCTATAATCATAAGCAAACTGTTAAAGCAGGGATTTCAGACTGTAAAAGCTTTTGCACAGTTCGAAATTTCTTGAAAAATATCTCTTCTCTGATTGCACAATAACCTAGTTAAATAAACTTGTAGAGGCGGAGGTGCCAATAATTTTGCACTTTATTGCTGTGTAAAGCTAGCCACTACTTATTTAAGCGTTTTTACAAAGTATCCTTCTCTTATTCTGTGTCAGGGATAATAATTATTAGCTAATGCTGTGTCAAGTAGCGTTTATACATATATTTCTATTTGTAAGTACTTAGATATTTAGTTCGTTAGTGCCCAGTTATAAGTCTGACCTTACAAAAATCGTTTATAGAGTTGTTATTTTACTTTTGTAAATTTATTGACCAATAGTGAAAGGTAAATGTTTTAAATTAACCATATTTAGACTCCTGGCTTATTGATCAATAATCGTAGAAATTGATGATGCCGTGAACAATAGTATCGTTTCACATCGGGTGCTTGAAGAAAGAAAAATTGTTTAAACCAAACACAAACTGCTGACCCGTCTGAATGACTACTAATTTCTGTAAACACATTCAACAAGTATGATGGTGGATGGCCTTTCCTAATGAAAAGCAAAGTAATTTAGTTAAAAAATAAATATTAACCATGTTTTTTTCAATAAACATATAAGTTAACCTTTGTTATTCAATACCTAGGGTAAGGGTAAGTTGTCAATGAAAATGCAATTTATAATTTGTGAACTATCGTCATCATTACATCAGCTTGTCTCCTCTGTCAGTATGATTGTTAACTAAGGGATCGTTCTGTTAGTTCCCAGACTGTCCCAGACAACTAACGACTTAGTAAAGTTTACATGAGAAATAATTTTGTAGTATACCTATTTGTGCGCTAAAAAAACTTAACCATGTGAGACTAATTAGATTGGTTAAGGTATATTTTAAAACTACTTACACAATATGAACACAGTTTAGACAAAGTAATGTACATTCGATGAATATTCTTAAATATAATTGCATTTACATTTTTTAATAAAACAAATCTCTCCCACACGTCCACCACTGATCCAATCCGATTATGCTGCAAGGGTCGAAACATACAAATTTAAAATAATACGAACAATATTATTAAAATTATCTTTTATAATAACAATCAATTTTAATAAACAATAACAGTTTCAACATGGCACGGAAATTACTATGAGAAAGCATTTACGAGAACAATTAGTAAGGCGTAGAGCTAAATACAATATCTAAATTCTAGAAATTCTGTTTTCGTAGAAGTAAAGATAGACTTTTAAATTATGCAGCATATGTGGCTATTAAAATTTCTTTTAGAAGAAAATGTCCTCGAAAGTGTACATATTCTTGAGTTAACCAAGTTCTAATGATCTGATCTGAGGTTCCCTGAAAGTTTTCAGTTAATCTAAATTCTTCAACGGGTGTTTCGACAAACCTTTCTTTTCCTTTCGATTGTCTTTTTTGATCGCTTTGATATCTTTGGTTTTCAATTCATTATTAATTTCAAATTATTAAGAATTTCTTGCCAAGAATCTCTTAAGCTATTACTTTCTTATCTCACTTTCTATTTTGAGACATTATGACCCATCAAGAGAATACTTGTCAAAGGCGATAAGTTACTTGAATCTTCTGATCCTTGAGTCCCGAATCTTTCATTATGGTTGGCTAAAACAAGGACCTTATCATTTCCGTTATATGGATCACCATACTTTTTATTTATTTCTCTGAAAGCAAGATCTTTTAAACAGAGCGCTATACAACTGCCGAATCTTTCGATTTCCTTCAGACTACGAGTATTTCTCAGATTTTATTAGTAACTAACTAACACGTGTAAGCGCGTCTGCGTCCCGTCCCTACCCGTAGCTTGGCGTTATAAAGCATGAATAAATGTTAAATATAAATAAGGTTACAGTGAGTCAATCACTACCAACTAGGTACAACGTTGCCCTTCTACTCACAAACCGTATCCTGCTCTGATGCCCATTACAAGGTCACACCTTTACTACACCCACGCCAGGCATTCTGCCAACGTGTGAAGCGCTTGTGTCCACATTCCAGACATCGTAATGGTAACAAACATTCAGCCGGTAGGTGAGGAACCCGAGATGCTCCTCTAGCCTATCCTCTACAATGGCTCTTACCGGGTATCAGCTACCTACCTTCCTGCGGCACCAGACCCACCTGAAGTACCTGGCCTGTTCCCGGGGCCTTTTTTAACGTGTAAAATGCTTTTCACGCAGTACCCTTGCTTAGAAAGACCCACTACACCCCACGGCAGCCTACCTCAGCAGTCAGGAGGAGCTTCAGGAACGCATCGGCGGCTCCTGGGGTTCTCCCTCATGAATGGGGCAGATCCTGGGATGTTTGTAATCATCCCCGGGGACGCTGCCGCGTCCCACCTTAGTATACACAGTAAGAAGTGCAACAGCACCCCATCTAAGGCGACCCCCCCCTGATCGCACCGGGATGTCACTTGTCTCGAATCTCTTGCAGCGGTCATATCGCTCTAAGATGCAACCGCAGTGACCCTTAGGCGACAATTGAAAAGCTAACAACTACTACTGCGACCACGTTCTATGGATTCGTTGAGGATCACAAAATCCTTACAGACCACGCCTGCACATCCTTCGCCACTCTCCAGCATTGATATGATCAACTCTGTCCTACTAGAATTCGACGCTCGGACTTCCATACAGGGCAGTTTTCCAACGCGAGTTGGCCAGTGTCCCGGTCGGACCCGCAATGATGCCATTGTGCCGTAACCATACGTCTGATTTTATTCATTTACTCAGCTACCGCGCCCGATAAGTATCTGAGTCAATAAGTAGTCTGGCAAACCGGAAAGGTTTTAAATATCTTCTGGTCTCCCTCAACCCTCTCTGTCGTGAAAATGACTGGCTCGTGGAAGGAATTCACGGCATTCGTTCGCACACTCTACTTCAGAAACGTCGAACGTTCTGCCAACATGTGGAGCGTTGCGTCCACGCTTCGGACATCATAGTGATGGGTAGCACTCAGGCGTTGACTCTTTGTGGATCAGACTCATTGCATGCACAGGTGTTCTCTAAAGGATTTCTATAAGAGGTTCCTGCGTCTACTCTTGAACCAAATTTCCATAATGAATATTACTGCCGCAATGATGGCGTGTCTGGTAATCCATGGCAAAATCTGGTGAGCCTCTCCATGGAAAAACCATGGGGTGACTTTATAATGGGATGACCATGATTTTTCAGAGGCAAAACTGTCACCCGTTTTGGGAAATTTAGAAATACGACTATAGAAGTGAATTATCAATTAAAACTGAGGCAAATTATTACTTTTGAGAGCTTCCATTGCATGCGTTGCATAAACGATTATTGTTTTGCAAAAATAATGTATGACAGAAGTGTTCCCTATAAAAGTTCTTTCTAACTTTTAATACTGGCGGAAAGGTTACTTTTTTATGGTAAACATGTTTGTTCGCGCTAATATAACAGAGCATAAACCAGTGATATATTAAAAATATGTTAGACGTGATGTTTGAAATTATGATAATGTTTTGTTTTTGTTTCTTGTATCTCATTTTTTACCTCCCCTTGAAAATATGACCTTGTACGATGTAGACCTGTATCTTTGCGCCTTCAAGTTTTAAATTATACACTTATACAGTATTTAAGTCGGGTGAGTGGTGAATATTGAACATTGATTGTGTAATTGAACCTAATAATATGCACAGAAAAAAAAAAAGTTATAAATGAGTTAGATTCGCTTTTTTTAATTAGGAATATGTCCCGCATCACGGGGGCCTTTTTGAACATACATGAAACGGATAAAAAGAATATCCAGGCTTAAAACGGCAATTGAAATTGTAATCTCCAAACGCTGTTAGAATATTTTAATATTTTTTTACGTAACGGTATACATCACAATACGCTTAGTAATTTGTCAAATACAGACGATGGAGTATTCGGTACACTCAATAGTACTCCAACTATTTCACCTTTATTTATACAGAATATTTATTTTTACTGCTCTATCCATCACGTCGGAGAATATTGCAATTTTGGTTAAATTTTAAGACTTCTTGTTTCTTTGCATATTTATTATCTAAAAAAATTTTTGCCCTAATCTGCCGCCCCCACTTATTGGTGAATCCGCAGGAGTAGGCATGATCACTAGCACAACTTCAATAATTGATTAAATACGCTTGTAGATGTAACCTTTAATCAGATTTATTCCTACCAATCAAAGCCCGATGATTAACTGAAGTTCAAGAACAGGTCAGACAAATCACGCTTATCCCAGCGACCTAAGAGATTTTAATGTCATGCAGGTTCACTGTGTGTTTACGATACGTAACTGAGATAGCTAACAAATGATTGTTTATAAAGCTGAACATTAACAGTCTCAGACTGGGTCGAGGTTGTTTGTTTGTACCTACCAACATTTTCAAACTTATCTGTAATATTTGTTTATTATTATTTTAGAATAGCTTATTCTCGTTCTCCATGTTATTACAAGCTTTTATTTTAACTTGCAATATATCTATATAACTTAGTTTGTTCGGCTGGAATCTTCTAAGTAACTAAATTTTGAAGCAGAAATTAGCAATCAATTGAGCTGAAATATCGTATAGATGACCAAGTTGAAAGGTGGCCATAGGAACTCTTTAATAAAACGATATAACCCCATCGAATTTGGTGTTACATGATTCGTCCTAAGGTGTACTTAGTCTCTAAATGTTATCCCGCATGGAACTGAAGGTTCTCATAAAAAGCCTATATTAAAACGAC
Organism: Hypercompe scribonia; assembly: GCA_949316085.1. NCBI lineage: Eukaryota > Metazoa > Arthropoda > Insecta > Lepidoptera > Erebidae > Hypercompe > Hypercompe scribonia. The sequence goes on along the minus strand of OX438971.1, from coordinate 11,704,582 downwards.
ACAATCCAATCGGATTTGAGCCTTTTTTAATTCGTCTTGATGAGTACTTTAGTTTTAGACAATATCCAAATGCAACTCCATCAGATTTACGAAGTAAGTTCGTGCTATTTGTTGGTGAACGTCATTTCCATAAAAAACATACTTAAAAACATTTTTCACATTGATTTAAAAGTTAAAAAGAATTAAAAGGAAAAAAACTTCATTTATAAACTGATAGGAAAAGTATTTTATTCTTTTTAGCACGTTGAAATAAAAGCTTGTTTTTAAAGAAGTTTTTTTACTTTTAATTTCCACATTTCTTTTTGTTTTATTTTCATTAATTATCGGGATACAGGTCACCCAGAAAACTTTTTGCGGTATATCCTAAACTCAAGCAGATGAACTGATGACGAATTTTTATTGTTGTACTACTAGAATCGGCAGGATATATGTGCTGAAATTTTTCATTGGATCCACAAAAATAAAATCCCTAAAATACCCATTTATGGCTGGCGGATAAACTGTCTTTCAATTTGTTCAAAGACTCTGTGGACAACAGACTCTGTGGACTCCAGTTGGGATCACCGTGAGATTTAGGAGTTTATACTCCTAAATAAGCAAAGATAATATCCTCACTTACGCTAAATATGAGGGGTATTAGGCCTGGTAATAACACTTAGTACGATGACTATTTAAAATTAACGCTAACTTACAGACAAGCGTATAGTTAAAGAGCACAAAGTACTTAAAAGTATAAAGAACGTTTAATATTCAATCCGAAAATCCAAAGAAAGTTTTGTTTCTGTGACCACTTTTAGCGACTACAAAGTGATCATACAAGCGAACGTAGTACAACGGTCGAAGTCGGTGGGCGTTCGATGGTTTCTAGCTAGTCGTTGGTGTCGGTACAATTGTGACCGCTCAAGTGGAATCAAGTGCACTAAACTTCCATTACTTTTGTCAGTATTGCGCCTACAGACATCCGTTAGTAGCATTGTGGGTCTCTTGTTGTAATGATATTTACATCTCTATTCATCGTTTTGATACAGATTCTACTTTTCACAGTACACGTAAGTTGACCTTCAAATGAAATTAATATTTATTTGTATAACTATGACATTTGCTTATTTCCAGGGCTTTTCGATCGTTTATGAAAAAGGGGAAGAAAGGTCAGCAGACGTCAACAGAAAAGTCAAGTAGCCAAGCAAATGGCCAAACCTCACCTATTGTGTACCGAAGAGGGCATCAATGTAAGTAGTAACTATGTGTACCTATTTATAGTACATATAATTTATTAATTCTGCCCAACGTTATTTTTATTTCTAAATTTCTTCTTTATAACTATAAATGTGATTTTGTTTTCGTTAACGCCCTACTAGTTGCTAGGGATACGGATTAGGATACACAAACAATACCTACCTATCAACCGAGATAACCTTTCGAGATAAAAAAATAATTCTTGGGGCGAGTAAAGCCCTAGACAAAAGCAAGTTTGCTCTAATTTCAGTTAGGATTAGGATGAATATTGACAGTAAGATAGTACGTTAATTTTTACCCGTGTGATTACATATATCACACGAAATTGAAGTTTTTATTTGATGGATTCCCAACTTTGGTAACACTCTTTTTTTGATAAAGGAGAAATGAGTAGAGGAGTCATGATGGTAATTGACTACCGCCAGCCAATGACTTACATCTCAGAAATCACAAGTACGTTGCCACCTTTTCATCTCTCCGCCCTTAGAATCAAACCTCTCCAGGTCTAGGCTCTAACAACTTCATTCACTCGGTAAAAAAATTGCTCAAAACCATGTCCCTGTGAGGCCCCGCTATCACTCCGGTCGATCATTTGTGCTAAAGCATGGCTCTCCCACGACTACTTACGATCTCATTCACTCTTATTTTGTTGTACTTGTGTTTGCTCTACTAAAAATGTTACATAATGTAGCTTTCCGAGCATCACATGAGACCCAGAGGCGGCCTTTTGGGGTGGCGAGCAGGGCAATCGCCAGAACCCTCGCTTATACGGGGGTCTCGCGCAACAACAGAGTTTCCGTGTTTAATTTCGCCTTTCTTTTGACAGACTTCAAGTGTCATCTGTCGAGACGACACTTGAAGTCTCGTCAACGTCTCGTCGTCGTCGACAATAAAAGTAAGCAAACGACTTTGCTTACTTTTATTTTCGTATATGTGACGCGTAGCGGTATTTACTTCAAGTATCATCATTAAAATTAATACCACAAACACAAGGATCTAACAATATCCTCTTACCCAGGACCTCGCAATGATCTATCCACACGGGGACTCGCATTAGTTAAGGCCACCACTGATGAAACCTACGCCCTTGTGTAGGTCATAGTTGTCAGTTTGATGTCAGATAAAATTAAGCGTTTATAATTATGTTTCCAGACTCGGTAGCTACGCGAAGCACTGTGGCGTCACCAGAGAGAACAGATCGCTATGTATACGGCGGTTCAGTCACCCCCCTGCCACGCTCTCGGTTTCAAGAGCGTTTACGAAGCACTAGTAACAACGAAGTCAACTCACTCAGGTAAAGAATATTTAAATAAGTACTCTGAGAAAACCCAAAAATAATAATGTAGGTACTTGCCTGTTATAAACAAGTACGTAATCAAATTGCAGTGACGTGGTTAAAATAAGTTTTCACTGTGATAAAAGTTTTTATTAATGAGTTTTTTATATGTACATACTTTAATTATGTATTAATGTTGTTGTTTTATCTGAATTGAACTCGTTTTTCCTATTAGGTTAACATTACAACAATATATATGAACTTTCATGTGGATCATGTAATCTTGAGATTTTTAACTCAAATTTATTTCGATTCGATTTGCTCGAAAATTCTGAAGGAGTGCCCGTCACAGTGATACTGTATTCATACATAAATCACTATAAATTTTATCAACTAAGAATTAAGCGTTTACAAGCCATAGGACACCTTATTTCTGAAAGATATTATAAGTAGTAGAACAATGACTTAGGAATAACAATTATATATGTAAATTTCCAGTGCCACCCCTCGTATGGCTCGCAGTGAAGTTGGCGGTTCTCGGTTGAGCGTAGAAAGTACGAACCCTTTCGATGAAGACGGACCTGTACCGCCGGTGCGGGCTTCACGGCGTAAGAAGAAACGAGCACCGCTACCACCGCACGGAATCGTTTTAATTACACCTGATACCACACTTGACACAACAGCTGACAGCATAGCTGACACTACGGCTGAAAGTGTCGCCGACACAAAGACGGGCACCGCTGACACCACGGTAAGAATAACATAAATAAACTATACAATTTATTCACCTCGGCGACAGACGAAGAGGCTGTCCAAAACGTTAGATATCTTTATTTGTACTTAGTTGCTCATATTCCAATTTTAGACGTGCTTGCTATACATTTTCACATTCTAGATTTTTTATGGTAACAGTAATATTTTATTCAGTAGTAACAGTATATAATATTAGCCAATCTTCAAAATTGTTTCTTTACCAATTTGTATACAATGATCCTACAAATACAAATTTCACTTATAAACAACGTTCTGACATGAAGAATCTTAGAATATAAACGAAATGACTACGCTGTGAGCAATTGCGTTTTGAATATCGAGCCCACTGCAGGCAACCTGTCAATAATATTACAGCTTCAGGGACATCATATATTTATTTTCGTTTTATCATAATTAGGACTCGTCAAGCCAGTCAACACCAGAGCATTAGACATACAAACAAAAAATTGTGGTGAATATCTCTCTATGTTCTACAAACTTCGCTGGTATTTGTAGTCTAACCCCTGAGGCAGCACATGCACCTAAAGCTATTATACGTCACAATAAAGCACTATTTATAACCGAAGGGCTTTCGGGATGCCTGCATTTAATACAGGCCATAACCTTATAAAAATACACCTTCGCTTTTAACGTAAGTACATTTGGACACGCTGTTAACTTTCTAGGTTTAATATCGATGTCCGAAAAATTTACACCTACTACAATTGTTTAACATATAACACTGAACTAAGATGTTATAATAACAATAAAATAACGTTTTCTAATTTGTATTACAGGTGAACAGTACCGCTTCGGAACTACAAATAATTGAAATTCAAGAAAACAAACTCAACAACCCTAATACAGAATTAGAATTGGAAGATGTTAACCTGAACATTGAGCTTAAGATAGTTGAAGACGAAGAAAAACAAAATAGTGTGAATGTAATAGCAGAAGCACCGAGTACTAAAATGGAACATAATAATGAAATAGTCGAATCATCTACAGTTGTAGAATCTATCCACAAATCCGATATAGAAGAAACCGATACAAAGAGACAACCTAATGGAGATATGCCTAAAGACACTGACGGACCGATAAGAAATACTTCTTCAGAAGAGGATATTCTTAATTCGGCCACATTTCATAAAGTAGACATTGTAAAATATAGAAGAAACTCCAGCGTTAATGAAGACGATATACGTTTGCGGCGAGGTAATTTAGAAGATTTTCAATCTTTGTCAAACAAGCGAAGTAAAAGTCTCGGCAACACCTTCGATTCCACATTTACGACCTACGATATTAATCTTAATGACACGATGCATATGGACACAAATGGAAACGAGGAACCTCATAAAGTTGTCTGCAAACTTTACGAAGATTCGCCAAGGAAACAGAGCATTGAAACCATTTCAAGTACAGAAAAGGAGTTTCTAGAAATAGATAGAGCTACACGAGAGCTTGAAAGAGAAATTAACAAATTAAATTCTGCACTACAGGAAGATCTTCCTGAACCAGGGGATAGATTGTCAGTATCAGAGATTAAAAGGAGGTTTGATAAAAAGGATGCGTCCTCGCCTAATCCAATACCTAAGCCAAGAAGAAGTCACTATGGTGGTTCTACTACCCCCTAAATAGAAGTATAATACGTAGCCATGTTCATTACAAACACACACCTGCTAAAGAGTGGAGCAATAACTAACATGTGTATCAAAAAAGCTTGTATAGAATAATGAAACTAATTTAAAGAGACAAACTATTAAAATATTCCAAAGTTAGAATAAGTATGTAACGGACACGTACCTAATTCATACCTTTGTTTATAATGAAATATAAAGTAGTGTTTAACACATACATAAAAATATCGTTATAGGAAACGAATGTTAGGAACAAGTTGAGGCAAGGAAGCCAAATCGAAAGAGGCGTGAACAAATAACAAAATGTAATAAAACGCAAATTGTGATTTTAGATATAAATATCGCGGTTTAGATAATATATGGATGTATATAATCAGATCTCACATTTTCATTTAGGGATTTGCAATAAGAAGTGACATCGAAACGTTTATAAGCTTTTTCCAAAATATAAAAAGAATAAGGCGTTTAAAAGATACAAAAGAGTGTATACACTACAATACGCAAATGTCCTAATACACTAGATTGCTATGAAATATTTTAAATATGTAGCGACATCGAGTAATATATTTGTGATAACTTTCAATAAATGTATGCTTTTATAGTCTCATAAGAAATACTAATAGTTACTTAGTTTTTGTAGCATTTTATGATATATCTATTTTACTACTTAAGTATATAAAATGCTATAAAAACTGTAGTGTTGATTTATGTAATAACGAACAGTCAAACAAGTAGTATTTAGTGCACTGTGTTTGTTTTCAAGATTCCTATACATATATTTATACAAATGTTCATTTTGGGTTTAGTTACTTGTTAGTTCAGTCATTGTTGTTTAATAAATTATTATTATATTTATATTGGGTGATTGATTTTTTTATTTCTCACAAAATAATTCACGATTCGGCTATTGATACACTTTCAGAAAAGGGAAATAAATACTACGAAAGATTCTTTGCCGCCTATACGCACATATAAACGACTAAATAATATGATACACACATAACGAGGTCTATGTTTTCCGTCCAAAGCATTTAATGGATATAAACCCTAAGCGCCACTTACAATGCTACTAAATATAATCTTATATCTTCTAAATAAGATAGAGTTTCACTTGTATATTTGTTCTATGGAATACTTTACCAAATATTTTCGTGCCAAATGTTGCGAAATATGCCCATAGAAAATGCAGTTCGTTGCATGCTCTTGTGGCAACAATATAGTTTGTACTCATTCTTAATACGTAATGCATGATTATTTTTATAGATTAGATCATAACGGTTCAAGTACAGAAAGATGTACAGAAGTACCGGAATTATGAACGATCATGCTCAAAACGTGTTAAAAATTCTGGCCCGCATACATTGCATCTCTAGTTCATTCTCTGTACCGTGGCCACACTTTTGGAATTCAGTTCTTGGAAAAATAAAAAAATCGCTTTTGATATGGTAAAAGTATATTATATCATTAGATATACTTAATTACTTAATAAAAATAATATAATAGTTAATAATAGTTGCACTAAAATGTCAGTTATAATTTGCTTAATCTATCCTTTTTATACTTTATAAATCTGGGTAAGTTTGAAATTGCAGTGCTGACAAGAACCTTATATTCTTTTGGAAGTCGTTTCTGTTGCCGTGCCTGGAAATAACAATAATTGTTAGAGTTTATTTACATACAACAAATTGTCGTTAATAATGATCACTTCTGGACTTCGTTATATCAATAATTACATTGTTTAATAATCTCTAAAAGATAGGTTGATATATTGTTTTTTTTAGCTGTGAAAAATCTCTCCGTAATGGTACTGAAGCATTCATGTAACCCTTGATAGTTGTAATGCAACAATAATAGGAATCTGACATGGAGATCAAGTGGTCAACTCTAATTCTAACTTAGAAAATGTATTAATTTTTACATTCTCTAGTGTAGGTACTATCATCATTAGATTTTATTTATCCAACTATGTTGGCAATCTCTTACAGGCAACCATGTTTATTGAATGTATGTTTACATTTGGCTCGCTCTACTTGAAAAACTTTTAGCATGAAGGGTGCCATTAAGACTGGTTTTATTTTGACAAGTGATATTGAAATTATAAAAATTAAATTGAAGTATAAAAATTTGCTTATATTTATGATTACTTGTTCATTTACTTACCTTATTTTTCAATATAGGAGTAAGTACGGTCAACTTCTCCACAAGCTTCACTTTAGCAGCTAACAGATCAGTTTCGTCCTCCGAATACAAGTCCACGAGTGTATCTATTGATTCAGCTAATACCCACACTTCATTCTCTTTATGTGCTTGCTCCAATATAAACTCAGTTATAGTGCATATAACATTAATAGTTAAGTCATTCAAGTTGTTGGCCAATAGCAAAGCTAAGATGCCAACCATTCTGATTAAATTTGATCTTATCTCTGGAACTTGACATTCCTTCACCCCGGTCAACATTATCTGTAAAACAAACATTATAAGGTTAATATTTAACAAAAGAAAATGAACTACATTGTTGATGTAAGAAATAAAATTATTAAGGAAATCAACAAGTTGTTTTGTGGATAAGATTATGTAGCGTTCATGTGGCAACACTGATTGACAAAAATTATAATTCAAGATCTTGGAGAATATAAAATGAATATTTGTACCATCTTTACAGTAAATCCATAGTAAATGTATTCTATGTGTTTAATTTGGCCATTCAAGTGGTAGATGCATTAAATAAGAATAGACTGTGGAGTATCACATTCACAGTAACTCCAAAATTACATTAGCAAGGAATAAAAGCAAACGGTTACTTAACCATAATATTAATTAAGTCATTCCTTTTTGAAAATTTAAAATCACCAAGTTATAATTACATCATATTTTACAATTTATATATAATCCCTGATTCCCAAGCTAGTGTGAGCTGTATATTGAGAACCAGTATGTTCCCAAACATCGATTACATGTTTATACTCATGTTTCTTACAAACTGATCTAAAATGAAACCTCACTTATTCAAAAATTAATGCAAGAAACTTAACACTGTTGTTCGCTTAGACTGTGGCATGAATTGATCCTACGACTTTATGAACTTAACTATCCTTGTCCCACAATTTTAACATCAATCATAAATATATAAAAATAGGAGTATATTCATACTTCTACCTATGTTTATCTTCAACATATAAAACTACAGATATAGCTTGAAATTGCCTTGTAATTGATTGTAGTAAAAGAAAATTATTAATATTTACCTCTATGTCTGATAAAGCCAAGTTACTGAACAAGCTGCAATCACTTGTATTGCCATTTTCTCTAAACTTGATTTTATCCAGTGCAGCTCTCATGACAGCTGTTGATGACTCAGATAGGTTCACATTTTCTGAATCTGATTTGAAAACTAACTTTCCAGCATCAACCCAAATCTTGTACACACCATTCACTCCGCCAAGGTGCTCAATAGGCAAGGTTGATAGTAAATTATTTATACATAATAATGCTCTCGTTTGCAAGCTGAGTAATCTAAAAAATAAAAATAAACATTAATTTGATAATATTTCTTACAAGAATGTGGCCAGGTCTTAAAAAAAGCATTCATATTTGGCAAATATATCACGAAGTATTATAATATAGCACTTATAATTAATTGTAAAAAATACTAATGGGTTTAATGCCTGGTGCCATGCAACATTTTAAATAGTAACCTCGTGGCGCCCAACTATTTGAAATGAAGTTCTTTTTTGTCATATTTAAAGTACCTTGAGCGCCACGAGGTTATTGTTACAATTTTTTTCTATATTTTAATTAATCTATTCTTAAGTGCAATTTTTCTTCAAACTACCTTTTATATATCAATTGTGATCCTTCATATTCTTTTAATATCAACAAAACATTCTGTGCAGGCAGCTGTGTCCTGGCCCAGACCTTATCAAATATTTCTAAAGATATTAAAGCTTCCATAACTTCTGGTGGAACCTTATCTTCTGCTAAAACTGAGCCGTTGCCATTTTCAAACAATTCTTCCTCTATTTCCTCACTATCTGATGAGTCACCTTGAACATCCTCACCATCTGAAACACAATAATAGTTAATTTAAAAAAAATATGCCTGCTTTTCCTAAAATCTTAATGCAGCAATCTTAATCTTAATCAAATGCAGCAATGTTTCAAACTTTGATAGGCATTTCCTGAAATTACATGTAATATTTCTCATCAAGTTTTTTTTTAACTTACACTTAACTTATGCTTACATCTACATCATTTACTACATTTATACATGAATTACTGCAGTATTGTTAGAGTGAAGCTTTTATATGAATGTATATGTACATAGATACCTATTATAGTATACAGTTGAAATAAAATTATTTACCTTCACAAGAACAAATATTAGCAATAATTTCAAGAGAACTTTGTTGAGCTGTTAGCATGTGTGATACAGACTTCAACTGATTTTCAAGTTGTTTTGCTGCCTTGTCCTTTGGGGTGACTTCAGTCCCTGTAGGGTCCTTTAAAGGTACCATGCTAGACAGTTGGTTACAAACAAATCTGTGATCTATTGCCAAAGTAGCGGCCAGTGTAGACAATATTTGATTAATAACTTCCGCAGGCAGTACAGTTATATTGCCACCACAGGTATTTATTATCACTCCAGATGAGAGAATTTTCATCAAGAGGATTTCAGGGTCATTGCCTTCTAAACCTAACAATGACTGTAGATGCTTCTCTGCATTTGATTTAACTTTAGCCATGGCCACTGGGTTGTCTTCAACTACTACGAACAAACATTGTAACACTGCTATCACAATGTCACTGGTAAATGTGCCAAGATCTAAATATCTAGGTAATATATCCAAAACTCTTGACTGTCCTAAATACTTGACAGCCAGCTCTGGAAAAAAAAGAAATGATATCAGTTAAAATTCTATTTTAATGTTATAATTAAACAAAATATATAATCTCACACATCCCACACATGGTTGTTTGACACCAAGTTGGGCAGAGCCTGTGCTATAGATATAGATACTAGATAGATACTAGATTGCTGATTAACATACTTAAACATTTCTTAATACATAAAGATAATTTATATCCAACTCATCACACAAATATCCGCACTAGCAATCAGGACAAATAACTACTAGACCAACAGAACTGTCAATGTGCTGAAATGTTATCTGATAAATAAATATCTTGTGTCCAAAAGGGATTGACCAATTTAACGACAATTTTTTGTAATATAGGTACGATAATAACTTGTAAAGTATTCTTCACAGCCTATCCAAACCCTCCCTCCCTTTTCTTGGTTAAGGCATTTGCCGGGTCAACTCAATCAATTAAATTTTGCTAAAATTGACTATTACAGAAAAACTAAGAGAGGTATTAATACTACAATGATAATAAAATGTGTTGGGGTAAAAAAAGTTGGTTTTCTTTTCCAAGAATTTCTTAATAACAGCTGGAGTATGGGTGCTAGTCAGGCCTGTGCCTCGGAGAGCATGTTAAGTCATCAGTCCCAGTTGTCATGGGCATCTACGGTAATTGTTATTGGGATGTAGGTCCCCTTAAATATACTAATAATTAGTTCCACCTTCGAATTTAGTTCATTCTCAGGGTTACAGAAGTCTGACACCAGTAGTTGCATCATGGAAAAGCAGTTATTCAAGCTAAACCTATTGAAGTAGTAGGCACACCCAAATAATTTTTGGGTATAATATAGGCTAGAAAGACAATATTTTTATTATATTATCACACAATAAATACCTGAACTTTCACAAAGGTTTAGTAACAAATTAACACATTGAATAAATGTGTCAATATCCTCATCTTTTGTTCTGATATTAGCCTCTGGATTCCAATTCTCAGCATGCTGTGGAATGAATACAAAAATATATTGTAAAATTTACAAACAAAAAAAATTAAACAAGTAAACAAAAAAAAAGTGATTTAAATGAAACAAGGAATTATTACAGACACAACCTGTAACACCAGCAATGAAATCAATAATATAGTATTGATTTCACTGCTGGTCATTCTATAGAATGTAATGTATATGCAATTGTCTATCATCATCATCATCATCATCATCATCAACAGCTTTTAATAGACCACTGCTGGACCTAAACTTCTTTGAAAGGAGGTTTAGGCTTACTATACCACGCTGGCCAGACAGATTAGTAAAAGGTTTGTTTTAAGTTTTGCCACTTTTTAATTAAAAAGTAGAAAAAGTATTTTATAATATTTACAATACCAAAAATTTAAACAGGAAAAGTAAGGAAAAGTTCAGCAAATAACTGACACTTATGAAACATTACAAAAGAGCACAGTACAAAAGAGTATTTCACTATCAGAATAATAAAATTACACCTTATTTCACAATAACATATCATTTCCTTTCTTTTACATTACTTAAAAGTTTTTCTAAATTATTTAAACAGATAAAGGTCTGGTCAACCCGCCTTGCCAAGTTGACACTCTACAAACTTAAACATAAATAGCAAACTCACAAATTTATGGCAATGACATCATCTCAACAGTAAGTCACATGTTCAAAACAAAATATTGACCAATAATACAAAAGAAAAGAGGCATCAGCGATTGTAGATAGAGAATTGATATGAAACACTTGCATCTTGGCGGAGAGGACAAGTGACATGTATCGGTAATAATTCAGAAATAACTTAATTAAAACACTATCAAAGTATTAAATCAAAAGTAAATTATATAATATGGTTAGTTGGTTCCTGTATGCCATGTAAATGTTTAAAAGCTCAAAAATTTATGCCTCAATTGAGCTAAAACTATGACATATACAACACACTTTAAAAATGGATTTTATCTGTTTTTTGCAATCACAATGTGGTACAGTTTAATTTTGACTGGTTAACATGCTATTCTTTAACTAAACACTTCAAATCATTAAAATATAAGAAGAACATTTACAGACCTCATGGAAATAGCAGGTTACAGGAGTCATGATATCTTGCTCCATCATGGCATCACAAGTGTCCATGGCAACTGTAGATAAGTTACGCAGTGTACCAGCAGCAGCGTTCCTCACAGAGCTTGCCTGATCGAGTAATAACGGAGCCGCTACCTTCACCAATCCTCGATCTATTATCTGCTGCACATTCTCTGGACTTTCAATCATAAGAGCTAGAGTTTGCAAGCCACAATACTTTTCCTCGACATCAGCAGCCTATATTTACACAAAAAATATTGAACTTTTTCAATTATAAAGCCTTATATTAACCGTCAAGTTAAACAAAGTGTTTGTGGAGCTACAAACCAAAAAAACAAACCTGTATTTGGTCCAATATGGTTTGAATAGCGTTTTCCTTGCTATCAATCGGAAGTTGTTCTTCTTCTTCAATGTTATCGGGTAAGATTTTGCTTTTGTTAGCCCTTGTAGGTTTAGATTTTTTTATTTTCCCCATCTTTGCAGATTTTTAACCTAACGAGAACACGCTGTCGGTTATCGGCAGTTCTATGTCATTCAAAATGTCAAAGCCAATTGACAATCATGTTGTATATGTCAGCAATGGCATTTAAAGTGTTGCCAAAAGTTTATGCAAATAAATTTTTTGACTCGCTCTGACTGAAAGAACTCGAACATAATTTTTTGATATATATTTAAAACCAATAATATTACACTAAAAGTTAAGTTTAAGTACGTAAAATAAACAAGTAAAGACAGCTCTTTAAGCAAGCCAAAATTCGTTTAGTTAATACCGTTTTTGTAACGTAAGTTTGATGAAATCAAAGTAAAATTGTACCTTCAGAAAAAAATATGCAATAATGTATCAAGACTTATGAGAGTTACGAGAAAAGTTTAAAATAAATCTACTTAGATGCTTTCGGTGTATTTTATTACCCTAAACCTTGCAAAGAAATGATTTGTGCCAGGCTATCCAGTTTTGAAAATATAAAACTAACAATCTGTAGTTCATCTGTTCTACAATAATCTTGCCTCAAATTTTACTATAAAAACATTCATTAAGTATTTCGCATCGTCGTTTCGAAAAATATTAGAAAAGGAAGTTCGTTTCAGTGCTAGAAGTTTGAATGCTTTAAGTTCGCACAGTCGGTAGTCAGTATCATACTTAAGTAAAAGATTTTGAAGAAGCCTTATAATTTAGCTAATTAATACAGGCATCTTTTAAATTGTAACTGCGTAACAAATGCAGGGTTGAGATTAAATGCATACTGCGCAACGCGTGTGCAGTAAAAATTTTTTTCATAGTTGGGTTTTAGTTTTTAACCTTAATTTTTTTATTTTATACTTTTCCGTTTTCCAATTAGACAGTTTTGAGCTGCACTTTCTTATGAGTTAATACTTGATTTACTTTATAAAGAAATTTTTATTCATTGTATTGTGACGACTTCCACATGCAGCGTAACAAAAAATTTATTACAGCACCATCTACCGAAAACGAACTACAAATTACCTGCTAATCGTGTTTCGTGATATAAAAATTCTCACGCCGATTAGCATAGCTACAACCTCCTAACAATAACCGTTAGGCCCACTGGGCATGGTCATCTCGCCTGGTCGGGGATCCTTCCTTCATGTTGGAGGGACAAGAAGCGCATTCCTCCACAGAATAATAAAAACATTACCTTTGAAACTAACAATCTTATGTAATGATGATTTGCTATTTACTTAGAAAAATGAATAAATAAATGAAAAGACTAAATTTTAAACATATATTTTCACTTAAATAGTAATATGAAATCTGTATATTTTTATGCTTTCGCCAAGATCTTTCTTTTGAGACCAACTACGTGATGATTATCTCAGTTTAATTTTTATCAAGGTTAGAATCTAGGGTTTAAACTTCGTCCCGTTGATACCATCATTCATTAAAATCAGTAATTAAGGTAGTCCGGTAGAAGGTACAAGCATACATGCATAGACTGCAAGCCAAAATGGTTAAAAACAGCAAAATTGCTCTAGAAGTAAATCTATCACAAATTTTTTCATACGTCGGCCTTTAAAGCTAGAAACCACCGGCATTTTCTAAGACTCACTCTAGAAAGAAATGTGGAACAAAACAACAGAGGCGTCATTTTTTTTAAGTCTGTGAACATTAATTAAATAAAAACTGTATAGTATACGGTCTGGATTGGCCTTTTGAAGAAAGGACCATAGTTTTAAATCGGTCTGTCCATACAAAAGAACAGAATCTTAACTAATACTAATAAGGTGACACGTATGTCACCTAATCAGTATTAGTTAAGATTGACGACCCGAAGCGCGACACTATCGCTAGCAGGACATTTAGGTTGGCTGTACGAGTATAAACACACAGAACCACCAGAAAGATTCTAAATATGAATTAATATCACAAGCCTAGACTACACTCACCTTTACATACAATTACTATTACAAGTAAGAGAAAGTAGTTTTTTTACATTTCATTTGTTGATTGATACAGAAAAGGATATTTATATCCATCTTTAGACGGTCAAGTCATAAAATTTACAGCTCCTTAAAAATGCGTAAATGAATAGGTAAAGAAAGCCACGTACAAGGCCTGTATCTAAAGGGAGCCAGAATATTCACTCATACAGGATACCTCGGATGACTTAGACCAACGGTGGGCAACCGCCAGCCCGCGGGCCGGATGAGTCCCTTAGACCGTCCCTCAATACAAGATGATTTTTGTTACCAAATCTCTTATAATAATGTTTTTGGTCATTTGTCGTTTATTAATTTTATGTTTTGATTTTAATATTTATTTATTACTTCGGACTTATATTAGTTTATTATTATTTATTATAACTTTATTCTTTTTAGTCGGATTCAGTCGTGGGTACTAAATTTCAAACTGTCTGATGTCACAACATCACCTTCTAGCGGATAGCGTACGAACTGCCGATCAAAAGATCTTGGGTTCAATTCCTGGGTCCGCCAAAAAAAAGTTATTAAGTTTTTCTGATTATAGAAATGCTTAATAACAGCCCGGAGTTGGGGTCTCGGTCTCTGTGCTTCGGAGAGCACGTAAAGCCATCGGTCCTACGTCTGTTTCCTTCCCACTCATCTTGGATAGCCACACGGATTACACTGGACGTCCACTCAGATTCCACTGGACGTCCAATCGGATTTTGGGAGTAAGGGACCAGAGAGTGCACCTGTTTGCGCATACACTTGTGCAATATAATATGTCCTGCGTAAATGGCTGGTCTCCGTTGAGACTGGCCTCCATATCTGCAATCGGCAAGAAGCACATCAGCATTACTTTTAATTTTGTATCTTAAGTAAATAAAGAAATTGCTTTCTCATATAATTTTCCTTTGTGTTACCTACTTAAGAATATCCGAAGGTTAAAGTTACGGGTTAAATCAATTAGGGGCCTCCATAATAAATTAACATAATTTAAATATGTATTCATTCCTTTGATAGGAAGCATAGTATGTAGATATATGTATGTGTATGTAAATATACGTGTGGTAAGACTTGTAAATAAACAGCGTAGTTATTCACTTCCGCGCTCCGTTTCATAAGTGAATGCTGATTGATTCGTTACTGGGGTGGTGACTGGCAAAAATTCATCGACAATTGTATTTAGCTAACTGTGAATCATCAATCTCTGTATTTAGGGAGATTTTGTGCGTTGTCGTAACGTCGTTAATTCTACGAATAATTTGGTGCGGTTTTAAAGTTTTATCATTAATGTACATAGACTAGGACATCAAAAAGATGCGATCATATCGAACTTCTTTTTAATTTTTCTGAGTTTATAATTTTTGCTGTCAATAAATTTAGTTTTCCACTCTGCAGATACCATTAACATTCTATAAATTTCTACAACAGACCAGACAACAGCATAGAACAAAGAATTTATTTCACATTATTCTCTGTTTTGATGATTAAACATATCAAACATAACATATCAAATATTACTTAGTATGGTCACTAAACATGATTTTATTTTTTGGTTCGTTTCTTAAAATATTTAAAGATAGTTTTTAAATAGTAAATCACAATTGGAATTAATTAAATTAATGAACAACATTTTAAAGGTGTATTAAACCTATTACAATAATGTAATACAAATTACTTGTAACTATGGAAATCAATGCCATACGACAGGTAGACGCTTGCAAAACGCTTCCTCCTCCTAACCATGTTACAATCTTACCGCCCAGCACGCCCTTGGTTGGATTCTAGTTAATAGGTCTTGTTCAAACTTTAGATGGAGAGATCGAATAGAAAGTGCAAACATGGAACCGCCCGCACGGCGCCAACAGCAGCAAACTACGCCAACTTTTGAATCTTCGGAAATGTGGAGAATTCGATACGTGTAACTATCGCCGTTACCGTATTTGCTCAAGACTTTAAGAGCCACTGTTAAGTAGTAACCAAATATGGACTTTCAATCTCGTTATAAGATCAGTCAGTGATAAAAAAATTCTAACGGTAACATATCAATATGATTCGATATTTTGTAACTTTTTGAAGTAGATTAAAAAGTTAAATATGTATGTATGTACGTATGTAACAGTCTAACCTCTTTACTATACGACGTTGTTCAACTAGCGGCCTTAATGATATTCAGCCGTATCGTCTGTTACAGTAGACATTTAAAAGATTAAATATTTGATATTAATTAATTGAAATAAACTTAATTGAAAATATATCATTTTTCTTTGAAAATCATGAGATCAAATAGCGTAATTTAATAACAAGATACATTACCACCACTAAACGGTGAACCGACTTCAAAAACGGAGGAAGTGTTCTATTCAACAGTATTTCAATCACGGGACACTCATACCGGCTGACGCAGGTGATCACTGAGAAAGGATGCTTCGGAGATAACCTGTGTCTGATCCGAAAGGAGCCAACGCCTGAGTGCCACCATTGCGATGGCTAGACCGTGGACACGGTGCTCTACACGCTGGCAGAGTGCCCAGCGTGGGCGGAGCTGAGGTGTGACCTTATGGCGGCCATCGGAGCAGGCATTCTCTCGGTAGCATGATTACGGTCATGTTGCGGGGCGATAGCGCGTGGAACACCGCCGTCTCCTTCTGCGAGCAAGTTATGCTTGCAAAGGAGATCTCGGAGCGGGTCTGAAAGGGGTTTAGAACTCTCCCGGTCGCTAGACCCTAGAACGGGCCCGGTATCGCAGACGACTCGGGCGTCCTCCATAAGCGCAAGCCAGTGTGAAGCCATCTGTCACCTTAGCAGAAGCAGGTCAGGGTGTCAACGCGATGTGCTATGAAGCACATGCGCTCTTTTTGGGGCAAAATAGCGGTCGTCTGTAAGCCGTAGCTAGATGGCCCGAGGTACGTCGGGGTTCCAGGAATTTTCTTTCTAGGGTACACCTGGTACCCTGACTACTGGTACCTAAAACGGCGTGTGGTTTTTGATCGATTCGAGTCCGACATGACCAACAGTAGGTGGTATCCGGGGGGATTTTCGCACAGTAAAAAAGAAAAGAGGTAGATTTTCTATTTTTGGATAGGCAGTTTTCTCTTTCTTCATTTGTCTCATTTGAACGATGTTGTCATGAGACATATGAAGAAAGAGCTATATCATATGAATGAGTAACACATTTAGTAGGACTAAGCATATCACACAAACAAAATTACTAATCAAACTACAGATTCACTAAAAAAAAAAATAACCGTAAATATCGAATTTCTTTGTCAGACACCAATTCCAAAAATAACAATAATTGTAGACACTAAGTAATTATTTTTTTATTTCTTAGAGCAGTTTTTGTTTTAGTAGATATTCTGTTTGAAGACGGTTTTTTCTTAAAACTTTTGTAGATTTCTTTGTTTTTAGTAATAACATTATTTATTATTACAAGTTAGTCACGATCGAGTATCTTAATGAAATAATCTTAGCCACTAGTTATCTTCTATGTAAGCCACTCCTTAGTACAACTCAGCATGGTGGGCTTTTTTTAGCGATTTCAAAAAGGAGGAGGTCCTATGTTCCACACATTATTTTTTTTTATGTACTCGTATGCTCACCGATTACACCGTCAATTATGGACTGATTTAGAAAATGATTTTAGTAGTCCCACTACCATAATCTCAAAAACTCTTAAATTATATGGGCACATGTTACATATTGTTTATGTTAATCATGTATCCTCACACAGCCACCGTGTTACCTAACCAGTAACCTACCCATTTGGATGGGCCGTGGAGACACTCAAAACCACCAGAATGATACTAAGTACATATGAACTAATATTACAAGCCTAGACTATACTCACATTTAAAACAATAAGAATATACTGTTACAATTTGCCTTTCATTGAAAAAAAAAAGTTATATATAAAGAATTGAAAACAATCAATATACTAAACAAAACAATAAATTATGTGTCCATCACTTTCAAACACAACAAACGTATGTACATAACTGCAGGAGCGAGAAGCATCAATCTCAAGTCAAAACTTGTCATTTAAATAATCTAAAACTGTGTAGCCTTTTCATACAGCTTTTACTTTATTAATTTTTTAATATTTAATTCTTGAAATTTGCTTAGTGCTTGGCTAAAATCGCACACTCTGACATCGAAAAGACTTGCTCACTTTTTTTGTAGCCTAGTCGTTGGCAACAGGAGTTTATCTTTATTTTTAGTGTTGATATCGTGAATATCGTTAAACTTTGTCAATAAATGAATTCTTTCTTTTACATATGATAAATTTTCACAAATGTATTAAGATATGGCTATCCTGATACTGATTTCTTTAAACTTATCCTACAGTGACTGCCTATAACTGAGATTATAAATGGCATGGTTCATCATCATCCTCAACAGTTTTTAACATTCCAATGCTGGACATAAGTCACTCCTTCGAAAGGAGGTTTTAGCTTAATATACAACACTGGTTAGTGATTAGAAACCTACAACTATACACCGAGCTTGTCTTAGTGTTGTAATTTAAATATTTACACTGGTCTTAGTTAATGTACTTCGCGTAACGCTCTCTTACCATACTGTTTCTAAGGTAATTTTTTGAGCTCTAAATCGCAACGAATAACACCATCTAGTGTGTTTATACGACTCACCGCAGCAATTTCTTTTTACTTAAATAAGGATTACTTTATTATTATTAGGGTACTGTCCAGAAAGTTTTGTCTGAGTTCATTCACGACAGATCGTCACAGTAACCGCGTCTGGTGCTGAGATTAGTGAAATTTTCAGAGAGTCTAGCGTATATTTGTTACAACATTAACTAGATCGTCACGGCGAATGCATACAGCGTTGCGATTATAAAGTTTTCGGTGCGGGCCAATCGAAAAGTCGAATGCAGTCACCGTCAAGATTAATTAAATGTGATGATAAGTCACACTAGACCCTCTGAAGCGCCGTAAACAATCAACTGAAGATTAGAGGTAATCTTCTCTGTTCAACATCCCCGTAGCCTTCAGGTTCCTGATAGGCGGTTGACACAGGCGCTATGACAACAAATTCCCCAATGTTTTTTGCTTTGCTTAACTCATCTGCTTCTATTTGACCACGGCCAGGGGCAGGTCATTTAAACTCGGCCACGACTCCCATTGTCCCATTGACAACACTCAAACAAAAAGGTTGAATTTCAACTTAATTTAGACCCTATGCTCAATTTCAATACTTGCTTCAAACCATTATAGTCCAAAAATAACAAGAACAATTTTACATAAAAGTAAGTGACCAGAAAAATTTAATTTGAGTATTTAAATTTATAACACACGAGTCTTATTCCTATTTTTGATTTTCTACCGATTTATATGTATATGTTCATAATAATCACAATATCATTTTCTTGTGATGATGGATTAAGAATACAGAGTGTCACCACCCCTCTTCTTTCCATAGGTATCGTGAAAGGCGCCTAAGGGAACTAAATATGCAAGACAACATCACTGCAAAGAGAAAGAAAACTTGAAACAAACCCTTTTTTAACGCGTAGAAACCCCCCTCGGCCCGTCACCTCACCGGGGTTTTCGGCAGGGGGGTGTGTCGAAATCGAGAATAGTGTTTAAACTGTAAAACGTAAATTGCTGATGAAATGCAAAGTCTGTTTCTGAGCTAGTAAATTAGGCGGCAAAGGTGGTAAAAAAGAATAACAAATTAAGGTTGATCTTTAATTGATGCTTTCTATAGATTATTTAGTAGGTGCTGTATATTTAAAGACAAAAGAAGCTTGGACTTACAATTTCGTAAAAAAAAATCACAACAGTAAGATCTTATTACTAGTACTGAAATGCTAAAGTAGTATTCAAATGTGAACTATTGGTACTTTTTAGAACCAATTTTGGATGAAGGACGTTTCCAGGAAACAGTTAATCGCTACAGGCTAATTCGGCATTCGATTCTGAATTTCTGACTTACATATACTTACGTCCTTACCACAGAACAGGTCCGTACAGTACTGCTACGGATATTTAATTAAATAAATATATTCAAAAACTCTACACTATAGATCTCGTCAGGTTGTTAGACTAGACACATCTGGCGATCTTAAGTGTTAATGTTGTTAGTTGACAGGTGTTAGTCAGTTAGTAGAAACGATGTAAACATTTTGATGAAGATTCGTTTTTGTTTTACTCTGTGCAGAATACATAAATGTCTACTGATAAACTACATTTAAGTATATCAGTCGTACAGTTGTGCCTTGTCTAATCACTTTATGCTAAGAGCGAATTAACTTTGGCACGAGATATTGGCAGGATAACTAGGTATAAGCCCTTTCATTTAATCACTGTCCCCTTTGAAAAATGCCGCCGGATGGCATGCCGCCAAATTATCGCAAGAACTTTAAAGACAAAACACGTCGACAAATTAATTTTACCTAATTTTACAATCCGTTAAGCCCTCACTACCTACACCGCACCGTTAAAAAATATTTTAATTCGTCACGAGTTAATGGATTGTAGGATATTTTTAGATGTATTAATTAAAGAAATATAAAATGAATACAGGTAAAACACAAAATATAATTTTGTAGTTTGCTTAATTACCTATCTTTTTTTACATTGCTTCATTTCAATTTAAGGACCTATTTATTTACAACAACACATGTTAAAATCGTTACTATGCATATATTAATACCTTTTTTTTTTTTTTTTTTAACGCGGATAGTGCTTTTCGCACCATACCCTCCGGAGGGACGAACGAAGGGCCTGTGTGGGACTCCCGGAAAACCGGTCTACCCACTAAACCCCGCGGCGGCCTACCTCGGCAGTTGGGAGGAGCTCTAGGAACGCATTAGCGGCTTCTAGAGTCCTCCCTGCCGTACCTCACAAGTGAGGTACATCCCGGGCACCTCATGCCCCAGGGGCAAGACGCCATCGCACCTCTCACCGCCCTGCGCAGTAAGAGGCAGAACAGCGCCCCGCCCCAGACGACACTCCCCGGCCGCACCGGAGTGTCACCTGACTCGGGTCGTTTGCAGCAGTCACAACGCCCCAAGATGTGACCGCAGCGACCCTTAGGCGGCGATTAGGGAGCTAGCGACCTCTGCTGCGTCCCCTTCGCCGCCTCCTTCGAGGAGGATCGGCCCTTTCCCGATCTCGCTCTGCAGTCTCCTTCCGGAGCATAACCTGCTCACAGAAGGAGATCGCGGCTTCCCATCCTTCACGACTCGCCAGCATTGCCGCGATCAATACTGACGGCGAAAGGTTACGTCCGATCCGTCCGACCAGGACTCGACGCTCAGACTCCCAAGCAGGGCAGTCCTCCAGCGTGTGCTGGGCGGAGTCCCGTTCGGACTCTCAGTGGTGGCATTGTGCCGTAGCCTCCCGTCCTATTCGATTCAGATACTCACCGAAGCAGCCGTGCCCGGTGAGTATCTGGGTCAATCGATAGGTGACACAGTCGGTCCTCTCTATCCACGCTTCGAAGTTCGGCAGAACGACTCCGACGGCGCGTTGGCTAGCACAACCCTGAGTTTCGAGCCGTGCCTGCCAAACCACCAAAGCTTGCTTATGCGCGTTCTGCCGTAGCATTCCGGGCTCATGATCTGGCGCGGCCTCTTCAGCATTCCGACCGACAGAACGAATTTGGTCGTACACCATTGCGTCCATGTCGGCCAGGATATCGAAGGGCGGAGATCGCGCCAGGATCGTCGCCGCCTCATAGGAGATTGTACGGTAGCCCCGCACGATCCGTATGGCCATCAGCCGCTGCAGGCTCCTGAGTAGGGCCCGGCAGCGGGAGGCACCCGCTAGATCATTAAACCAGACGGGTGCCCCATAGAGGACCATGGATCTAACAACCCCCATGTAGAGGCGGCGAACTTCTTCCCGTGGTCCCCCGAGATTGGGCAGCAAACGATGCAGCGCACCTGCTACCCCTCGCACTCGGGGTACCAATCGCCCGAAATGCTCTTCGAAGCTCCACCGACTGTCCAGGATGAGGCCTAGGTACTTCATGTACTGGCCTACCTGGACTTCAGCGTCACCTACCCGGAGACATGAGCTGGGTGGCTCCTGGCGCTTACACAGGCCATGGAACCATATCGCCTCAGTTTTATGAGGCGCCACCCTCAGGCCCAGCTCACGTATTTTTTCCACAACACTAGCCACCCCCTGCTCGGCGAGCCAAAGCACCTCCTCGAAGTGTGACCCTCTAGCCAGTATTAATGTATCGTCCGCATAGCAGACGACACTTAGGCCAGAGGGGAGACTGGTGCGAAGGACAGCATCGTATGCGAGGTTCCATAATAATGGGCCCAATACCGAGCCCTGGGGAACCCCGCAACATACTTCCTTTCGATTCTCCACTCCATTCCGACCGATAAACCTCAATAACGGTTCGCAGATAGAGCGGCACCTCGTGATATTCGAGGGCCGCCCTAATTGCCCGCCAGGGGAGGGTGCCGAAAGCGTTGACTATATCAAGGCTAACCGCCAACGCCACCCCCCCAGATCGCACTGTAGACTCCGACAGGGATCGGACGCACCTAACAGCATTTACTGTCGAACGTCCCCGTCGGAATCCGAACTGACAGTCCGATAGGTCAGGGCCCACTCGTGACAGATGCCCGCTAATCCGGTCAGAGATTATCCTCTCAAAGAGTTTCCCTGACTCGTTCAGCAGGCGTAATGCATATATTAATACCTAGTCTCTTTATGCTCAGACTTCGTCCAACACATCAAAACAAAGTTTTAGGTCTTTTACATAAACATACTGGATACCTTATACCATGCATCTTACAGTCCTCTTAACAAATGTTGTTTGTTACTGCAGTCAGAATGTTTATTAAAATGATACATTCATTTGGCATGGCATCGCAGGCATTCTAATGTTTTATTGATTTTCTTAGTAATATTTACAACAATTTTTATATTAGGGTACAGACCATCGTCCTCAACTTCGATTGTGGAAACCAAACACCTAGAAAAATTTTTAGGCACTTTAAAATTCATAGTTTATCAGCTGTAACGGCAGTAGTAGCAAGAACGGTCAAGAAAGGTTTCTTTCTATATAGAATGGGCCAAGAATTCGTTTACAGTTAAATCTAACGTCCCGCGCAAATATGTTACGGGAGTTCTTGAGATACATATCGTTTCAACGAGATGAAGCCACTTGTCACACATCCAATGAGCCCCTGCCGGTGGTCAAAGACATGTTTCCGGCAAAGCTGATTTCCAGACGACATTCCATGGCCACCCAAAAGTTCAGATCTATCCTCAGCAGACTTTTTCAGGGGATTATTTGAAGAATCATGTCTACATGAATAAACCAAATACACTACGTCAACTAAAAGAAAAATTAGCGAAGAGATGTCGTCGATCTCGCGGTCTCTTTGCTGGCGAGTATTCGAAAATTTCGGTGCTCGCTTAGAAGAGGGCATACGTCGAAACGTTAGTCATTTAGACCATGTAATTTTTAAAAATAAATTCCAATTAATTAGCGTTTTTGTAAATAAATATTTTTTATAATATATCAAATAATCTTTTTTACGAAATTTTCAAATGTTAACTAATTCCTAATCCACCCTATATTAAGATTTTGGCATAAAAAAAAAATAATTTAAAAAGGTTTATCCGATCCGCATTAAGTCAGTCCTGTACATCAGTCGTTACACCATTTACGTGATTTTACTCATGTAAACCTTTCATGAAAAGTATCCAGTTGCATTACATTTATAAAAAGTAACCAACCTAACTCTTGTACGTCGGCTTATTATTTAAGCTATCCACCATGGGAGTGCCACACAGGCTCGTGCTCATCATACGAGACTACTTGTCGAATCGAAGCTTCCGCTACCGAGTAGAAGGGTCACTATCCTCCACTCACCCCATACGAGCCGGTGTCCCACAAGGGTCCGTGCTCTCCCCACTACTCTTCACGCTGTATACTAGCGACATTCCGAAGCATCGGTATGTGCAGACGGCACTATTCGCAGACGACACGGCTATCTACTGCTCAGGAGTGAACCCCTCGACAGTAGCCAAAAAACTCCAGACCGCAGGCAGGTCAAATACCTAGGCATAACCCTTGACGACCGTCTATCCTTCGGCCCCCACATCAAGGCAGTCCGCAGCCGGGCTGCCTTCGTGCTAGGACGTCTCCACAGCTTATTAAACGCGCGTTCGAAATCAGATTTAAAAAACAAAATTAGATCGTACACGGCATGCGTTCGTCCTATAATGACGTACGGTAGCGTAGTATTCGCACACGTTAGGCCACACAGGATCCATAGGCTTCAAACACTACAGAACAATTTCATGCGCAAAGCTACGGGAGCACCGTGGTATGTACGCAACGTCGATCTTCACATCGACCTCAGATTGCCGGCCATCAAGCAATTCATAAAACAGTGCTCCCATAGCTACTTTGACTCTGCTCCGACTCACCCCAACCCTCTTGTGGTTGCGGCCGTAAACTACACACCCAGTAGGATCTCGAAGCTACGTCGACCCAGACACGCATTAGGGGAACTAGACGACGACATTACACTCGCTCAATGTAGAGCGAACGCAGTTAATACAAACCGTCCGCGTTTTCGTCCCCGTCGTCGGGGGCGGAATACGCGCCGCGTAAACCGTCCTCAAAACATGGGAGTAGGTCGCCCCAACGTATCAGCAACACCCCAAGCCGAGGTTCGTACCCCACAGGGGGTGCCCTTGGGCTATGTTGCTTAACAAATGACCGGTTGAGAGCCCTCAGCGCTCACCGTAATACCTGCGTAAAGTTGTAGAGGCCATCCCAGGCCAACAGCTAGGCCACATCAAAAAAAAAAAAAAAAAAAGCTCTTGTACGTACGCTACACATGAAACGAGTTATAGAAAAGTAAATGTTAACTCTAGATATTAAAATTACTAACCATTATTATTAAAAAAAAATAATTAAACGCATTTAATAATTAAATTAATAAATCCTGCAACATTTTTTATCTTGAAATCAAAGGGATTATTTTGAGTATCTCTCCAACACTTCAAAGTATTCCGAAGGTAAAATATTGTTTGCATTCGTTATCAGTGACTTTTCGAATTTACTAGGATTATCAAAACTTCGATTTTTTGGCTTATCTAATGATCACATTTAAGGTATTATTGCGACTAAGGTTTGTTCATACTTTAGTTTCGTCATTTTTTGCTTGCTAAGTTATTACTTGAGTATTTTGCTACCAGAAGTTCGAAAGCCTCGAAGCTCTACGTCACGACACAAACAAGCACTACTATTGCTACTTACCATCCGATAAACCGAAATTATTTCGATATATTGAAATCAGAAAGTAAAATTAAATAAGTAAATTACAGAAGTTATAGAATAATTCTAAATAAATACACGATACGTATGTATATACAAGTACAAAAAATATTTTCTGGTTTAAATACTACACGAACATGTTTCTTAAAATTTGCATTAATTAAGTAATAAATCAGTAGGTAATTATCGGCCTATAAAACTTGTTATTTAATGCAATTTAGGTAAAATTGTATGAACATAGTGCGATAATAAAGAAATTGAATATTTAAGTACTAAAAATCGATACTAACTGGTAACATTAAAATTCTTACGTGAGCTGTCAATGTCTTCGGTAGTTGTAGTTGCATCATTTATTACTTGGTCTCTACTCCAATTAAATTATTATAATAATTAAAACCATTAAAACCACCAAACTAACTAGAATTATGTCACGCCGATTTCGCAGGGGGGTAGGTAGAGACAATTGATCTCCACTTACTACAATCCTGGCACGCCTTTTTTGCTTCGTTTACATTCATCGATCGTTGCATGTATGCTCGTCGGTTCCTGGTAGTTTCACATGGCCCTTCTTCAGAACATCACCAATTTAGTCGGTAAGTGTTCACCGGGGACAATCTCTTCCAACACTTCAACAAACATTCGCTCTAAAAATTTACTTCGGGTGCATTCATCCACTCTCTACAGGCCAGATCATCGAAGAATGTCCTTTTCAATATTTTTCACTACATATTCTTTTAGTCCGCAACATTCTCTTATCACCCTATTCCTGATTCTGACAATGATATTCACACACATACTTCTTAAAAAACGTATCTCTACAGTATTAATTCTATCAAGATCTAAATAATTTCAAGATTTGATGTAGCTAAACGTACCTTTTTAGACACGATTTTGTTCGAAAGGAGTGCAGAGCACCATTCACCTTATTTCTCGCTTTCACTATCCTTTCTATATCATCTTCATGTACTCCATTCCTTGTAAACGTGGAACCCAAATAAACAAAACTTTAAAATCATGTCTATGAAATAAATATATCTACTACCCCTAGTAAAAACAAACCTTTAAATTTGCGGATCTTAGGTATGTCATAAAAATGCGCAACCTTTTACTGGAAGCGCACAGTACAAAGAGGACGACAAAAGATTGCGGCGCCATTATCGGCGCCAGCGCTACCGGCTTAAATTTGGCGGTTTTTTTTTGATGATACTGCGCCAATTTGTTTAGGTGATAGCTCATAACCTTAATTACTTGTAAACACTGATAAGCGGACAGGCCCGCCGAGTAAGGACGTGCAGGGCGTACACCGCACGAGGGCGGCATTTTGAAAGGGGCGGAAATACAGTTATCGAAATGAAAACGAAACGTTCTCACTTTGCATATCATATATATTTTTATTTTCATAATAATGATATCTAAAGATACATTTGTCAATTATTGCTATACCTAGATACATAAAAAGGTTACATAACTAACTGCAATAGCTATAGAACAATAATTAATAAGAAAAACCATTACATATTACTATAGATTATCAAATCGAAAATGTGATCCTTTCTCTATTGGCAGCTTCCACTAGAGTAAGCTGATTTTTTAGGCTAATTGCACAAAACTGATATGAAAACGACACCCTAACTTTTATATGTTTGCTGAAAGGCTTTTGATAGGGTCAACTGGAAAAAGTATGAGGGTTCTAAATGTAGCGGCGGCGCCGACTCCTGGTAATATTAATTGGTACATTTTATAAATTGCGGTATGATAAAGTGAAAATTAAAAACGTAACATCAAACCACAAAAGTAGGGCTTCTCTTTTTTAAATAACTACATAACCACATAATTTGTCGAATGCTGGAGAATTGTGGAAGAAGTATCAAAATAGGTGTAGCTGTAGTGTGTAGTATCTAACTTCCACTGCGCAGATGACTCTCTTCTCTTCATTTGAAGTAGAAATAAGCAAACTGATGAATAGATATGATACTATTAGCCTAGAAATGTGTCTTACCAAAGTTACCACTAAACAAATCTAAAACCAAGCTTATTTTTATCAATCGTCTCGCTCGTTCAACGAACTAATCTTCTACAAAAGCACAAAACAATTGTACACATCACTAAAAATATTTGTGCCAAATAGGAATTAAAGCTACCTCTAGTATGGTAGGCAGGACCACTAGACCAATCTACGACTAAACAATGAATAAAAAAATAACATTGAATTTAAAATCGATTCGACCAGTGAATAATGTGCTTTGTATGTTATCTGTATAAATAAAGAGCTAAAATATCAATGGATATATGCGAATTAGGTAAGAATATTAAATCAAGTGTCGGTGTCTTTTGATTTTTAATGGCGGCCTCGCTTGATAGCTTGCAGCACGGCTATTTTTCAAATGAACAATAGAGCAATGAACTGACTTATACCCTTTTTATATTAATTTATATCAAGACCCGTGTTTTACAAAACACGGGTCTTGATATAAATTAATTAACTCAAGACCCGTGTTTTGTAAAACACGGGTCTTGAATTACGGTTAATGTATTAAACATTATTTAAAGTGCATAACTAAAGTCAATCGAGGTAGTTTTGGTGTGAATATGTTGTATAAATCTGTTGCCCTCAGTTTCGTCTTCGTTTATGGTCACTGTCAAGCTCTATCTAAGAATATCAGACATCTCTGTCCTTGTTTAATTAGTATAATCTTACATGCCCCACAACTTCTGATCAAAACTCATGTACGTGCCCCTACTAGATCCACTAGAATACCTTTTCTTGTTCGTAACATCCTCCGATGTAGCACAACAGTTATAGTTCATTCTTCATAAGATTCACAAGTAAATTAGTAGTCTTTGCGGAGCTTGTCTTTTACACTACTAAGCCATAAATATTAAATTAAAGACTTTTGATTCGATAAACATTACTTCAAACTGATTCAATACTTAGTTAAATTTCACTTCATACTGTACAATTATGAGAAGTGCAGTGTTAAATTTACAATCACTTTTTATATTTTTTTAAATAAAGATGGCGGATATTAAGCGGAAGCTAAAGCAGCTCAAATATGTAATATATTTATAACTTCAGTCAAGTTTACTAAAAAGTTTTTATCATAATATTAAAAACTAACTCTATTGATTAAAACTGATAAGACTGTATGATGTTACAAAATAAATTTTATTTAAGTTAGCGCTTACTTTGCTCCTTTTTTCTGAGTTATTTTAAACCAAAACGTGCCTTGAAATCCCGTCTTCTTTGAATTAATTTATAAATTGTAGTACTACTGAATAATAACAAAAAGTTTTTTTTTTGTATTTCTGTGAGATCTGCGACTGGTGTCAGTAGCTTTATTGCTACTGTCAGTCGACACTCCTAGGTAATGCCCGAATTAGAGACATGGTTTATGCAACCGCTACTAAATTTAAAAAAATTAAGACAACAATAATATGCATAATAATTCAATAGTTCAATCTTAATCTGCAATAACTCATTTAAGGAATTTTTATTTTACATTAATGTGAAATTAAAGCGTGGCTAATAAAAGGGTAGGGCGCGCTCGGCAGATGCGGCGCGCGGTGCCTTTGTGCGGCCGCCTGCCTCATTTACATATGTTTCAAAATCTGGCCGCGGGACCAACTGACTTGTCGACTCCCCGCTAGTGCTGTCTGACTTAACACCTGTCGACAATTTAAATTTAAATAAATCTCATTATGGTACACTCTCATTATTTTTTCCATTAAAGAAATCTAAGTGATTTCGAAACGTGATGGAAATTCGACCACTCGTATGTTGTTTCGTATCGTGCGCCTTAATTTATATAAAACTTTTTAGTAGCGGGCTGGTAGCTTGCAAACAAAATACCTAATACACTAGTGAATATTTTAGACGAATACGTCTATACTTTCAGGTAAGAAGAATAAATTTAGTAAGATGAGTTCGAATAATGAAGAGAATAGTTTACATAGATATACAATCATCAATAGACATACAAATTACATAAAATATCTGTATGTCATGAACTACGTGATTAATAGAACGTTAATAATAATGTTAAAATTATGTTCTACAGATTAATTGTGCGAAACAAAAATTTTCCTAAAAAGCTATCAGTGTTTTCTCGAAGGGAAAAACGTAGAAAAACTACGGTAAAACCGAACAACTCTTCAGAACTCTGCCCTTAAAAAAAAGAACAATATTATAAATCTTGTTTAAATATAATAATAAAATATAAGAAGCAGATTCATTTGAACCATCAGCATTGGACAGAGATAAGTTGATGGGGAAATCATTAGAAACATCATTTAACATGAAATCAAGAATTTTGTCATTGTTCTTTACTTTCTTATGAAAATAACAAATACTCATCACAAACTTAAAGCAAATTTTGTAGGAAATAGGTAACTATTTACAATTTTTCGTGTCTTTTAATGTTTCAGGAAGAAACTAACTGTTATTTGCAAATTTGCCTGCTTAGAAATATTTTTTGCATAACAATCAAGTGAGTAGAATTTTTTATATTAAAATTAAAAACATGTAAGTTTTACGTTTTCTCTTTTTTCATGTTCTTTTGATTTCTTCTTTAATATTTTCACAAGCATGCGGCATTCAAACCTGGCTTTAAGACTTACAAGTCCCCCTTCGCCTAAAAGTAGGGAGAGGGGATGGAACTCCGATTGCTTCACTCATTCGATAAAATATGAGTGATTAACAACAACAACATGTGCCCAACCTGGCACGTGGTAAGCACCTGTAAAAAGAAAAAATGGACTGAAATTATTTTAAATCACCGACCAAGTGCGTGTCGGGCCACGCGTAGTGTATATAAGGTTTCATAGTTTATTACTTTCTGTTTTAAACAAGGAATGAGCTTATCAAAGCTTTTTCGAGGCTCTTGTAATATGTTCAAAATTTTTCTATGACTGTCTAAAATTTACAGAACCTATTTAGGCGTGATATTTTTACATTTAAATTTGTTAGGAGTTTATTGATATACTTCCATGAAAAAATTATTTAGATTTTTAAAGACAAGCCAGTTAAACAAAAACTTGCCTGTAACAAACAAGGCTTAATGTTTACCCTACAAGTACTGTTTGCGCTTTTAAATTTAAAAATAAGAAGATTTAAATAACCATTTAATGTAATAATATAATAAGTAATATAAAGTTTAAATGTAAAAAGTAACACCGATAGTGTTATTTTTTACATTTAAGACATAGCTACAACAATACCCATCAAAAAATCAAAATCTCCTTATTTTACGAGTGAAATCATCACATATGTTAGCTTATATCTAAAAATTTATTTAAATTAATTTCATTAATTTAGAATTATTAAAAATTTATTAAAAATCGATTACAATATAAGAACGGCTCTAAGGATAAGTCGATGCAGACGCAATAGTTACTTCACTAAAGAGCGGCGCGCGTTGGCACTGCTAAAGCGCTCAGCGTTCGGCGCGGCGCCCGGTAGCCGCCTCTTGAGCTTTCTTCATAAATCAAAAAGTTGTTTTTGTGTCTTATCGGCGGATAATCGGCGGCTGCTACCGACCTGCCGCTACTTCTCCCCTCACCGTCCATCCCTCCAGCCGCTATCGTCCGGATAGACATTAACTTTTTGTCGAATTTTAATAGGAATTAACTTTAACGAACCGATAATCAATAGATCCTACCACAACTAACCAATCTCGATCCCTCTAAATGGAAGCTATTAAAGGATTTTAGTGTAATAGATAACAAGAGATAGTAAATGTAAAAGCATGGCGGCGTTAGCATGGAATGTTTGATAACTGTCAATGTCACTCACGTTTTTGTTTCTCTCTGAATAAAACCGTCATTCCATTTTTGTTATCCAATTTTTATTATTGCATATGTATGTCGCCCCTATATATATATAAAACTAATATACCATAACCATATAGGTAATTAAGAGCAAAATTATTATAAATATGTTATATATACATAGCTTAATGAAGACTAGTAATCGAGAAAAATAATGTCAATAAACGAGAGATATGTTTTTCAATAGAGAAACCTTACATTGATACAAAACAATAGATGGCCGCGTGTGCGGTGTTTGCGTCTCAGAGTGATCCCTCTCACATCAGAAGTTTTTAAATAGCTTTAAAAAACTATACGCATTTCAAACAAAGCTACATTTCTGCTTGTGTTTATTTGGCTTATATACCTATGTAATATATTAGTTTTGATGCTGAAGCAAATTACTGCAAAACATTATATTATTTACTCATATGTATGCACATCTAGATGAAAATTGTTGCGATTCATGATTATTAGAAATAAATATCACATTTCAGCATGAACCCTAAGTAGTGTGGCCATAGCTATAATGAGTCATTGATAATTACGTAAATGTTGAGTGCACCATTATGCACGGGGAGATAATTCAGTGGAACGTCAAGTGATGAGTGTGGAGTATGCGCATCGGCGGCGGCGCGGCGTCGACCGTCGGCACATTCGTGTCAGCACATCTACTTCGCCTAATTGCACCCCCGCAGCGTGATGGATTGTCCGCGCTGAACCGGTCGCCGCCCCCTCCGCGCCACTACTCGTAACACACCCTACGGACACAAGGGTTGTTCCCAGAAATTTCATTATCATCCGACTCGCCATATAGGCCGCTTCGTTTAACATTGACAGTGTGCCGCTGACTAACAATCGAGTCATTGTGTTCAACTCGCAAGTTAAATTCCTCAATTTCGTAATGGAAATTACTTAGAAACTGAAACGGCATAGATTTCGATACCAAGACGCATAAAAAATCAAAGAGTTATTCTTCATAGTTTTTTTTTAATCCATTTGAAGTATAATATTTAGAAACAAGTCATTATGTGAAAGGTAGATCGAATGTAAAAAAAGTTTTCATGATGTTCCCCAACATTAAGTCTAATTAGTAAGAAACTTAGATAGCAAACACAACTATACGTCTGGCACTTTAGGTGCCAAGCTTTTCATTTCTTAATGTCAATAAAACTTTTTTTTTTATTTATGTAAATTTAACATTTACCTAGATATAAAATTCATACGAAATCACTAATCAAGACCAGTGTTGGTGATAAATCGTCATTCATCTATAGATATGAATATTACTTTTGACTTATCAATCCATCCATGTGTAAGCATTTTAATAGATTAAAACTGCTAACAACCGCTTACAAACACATAATACGATAGGCAACGTGAATTGGTACAGGCAGTCAAACGGACGGTGACGAGTGAGAGACGGTGGGTTTGGTAACCGTATTTTGTCAAAAACATCTAAAACCACAATGACATCAAACACGTAATAAAAGATCATTAATCGAACATGAACAGAAGCCAATGACCCTCTTCTCCTAATTCTGCTATAGATATTGATTTAACTTTGAACCTTGAAATACGTAAACTTCTCCGTGAGTATAATATTCGAAAAATCATTTAGTAGCATTTATTAAGTATAATAAATTATTGTATTATAACTAAGTTATACAGAGTATATTTACTAGAAATAAGAAAAATCTTCAAAGCAAGACAAAGGTGTAAATAAAATTTTATGGTATGTTTTATATGTGCACTAAATTATTCTCGATTCCCTTATTCTATGAGACATCCGACCCATAATCGCTATTTTAATGTTTTTGGTTTTATGCTCTTCATAGAAATAACAAAGGGTACTATAGAATGCCATGATTTATAAACGTCATAAAGAATTGTTTCTCGATGGAGACATGCTTATGCCTACTTAAAATTTCCAAAGTGTTCGTGAGTCCCATTTAGAAAGATCAAACATACACAGATATATTTATTTTATTCTGATTGGAACTTGGTTTTACTGAGTTTTTTTTTGTATGCTAAACTATAAATTACTACCATCAGTTGCTCAGGAAAATATTTATGTTGCAGTATGTTACCGCTTTCATATTGTAAAACTAGTTTTTGCATGCAGGCTCCGCTCGCGTATATATCAGTTATCGCGGTTAGACTTTAAAGTGATGTCATTTTTCTATTTGTTAACCGATTGAAATAATAGTATAAAAAATGTTACGTGAAGGTTTCTACAATACATAAGAGAACATTACACCCAAATATAATTTAAGCCTCTTCTACGATTAGAGCGCCCAACCACACAGACTAAAAGATAATCACACAAAAATTTCAGAAACTGTTATGTTGCGTTCTGTTACTTTAATGAAGACCCCTTCATTAGTTTTTCTTCTATATATCTAATGCACAGACATCAACCTCTTATAGTTTTATTATTTCTTTCTTTTTTTCTTCCTTTCTTTCTTTCTTTCTTCCTTTACAAATAGATATAGGTGCATCAATACATTGCTTTATTGTACAATATAGACAAATGCTCACCCACCACACTTGGGGATCAATTTCCGGATCGGAAATGAGTTGTGGCTTGCGTTGTATTACCTGTTGTTTTGGTTTTGTTCGCTGGTTATTCGGAAAGGTATATCACGTACTATTATGAATGGAGTGTTGGCAGAGTATTGATTGCGACCCTCTGAACATAAATCCACCCTTTTCCGTACGATCAAATAGAACGGAAGAGAAAAAAGATCAATATTTGGACAGAAATGATTATAACGCGCACGACCGGACGCGAATGCACTCACCGGCGCTAATAAAACCTAAAGAACAGGATGCGATTTTCGACGGAATCATGTTAACTCGCCCGTTCTCAGCGTTCCCTTGTCACAACAAAGTTGAGTTTTTTAGTTCAGCTGAATGTGATTCAATTGAATTGGATATCGAGCCCCGCGGCTTACAATCCAAATGTATGCCTCGAGCACGGAGAGCCCCGAGCGTATTCTTATTGAAACGGCACCGTTCACTTCCGCAAACACAATCCGATCCTGTAGCTATTGAACACGATTTTATGTTTACTTTAAAGACAGTATTTGTGCCTATACTTATGTTTAAATACTAAGACTATAGTAGACTCAAATAATTCAGTCAGTCATTCAGAGAGTACCTATCAAAATTTAATATCTAGATTCTAGAAGTTGCCAGAGCGAATTGAATTGCTTTAAATTCTGGGACTTAAACTGTAGCAATTTGGTGTTCGCTGACGTTTCAAAATATCATAATTATCACAGTTTCTAGTTCATTCACATTAAGGATTTCTCCTCAGAATAAATTTTTGGTTGTAGTTGTCTCAAAAGTCTCATAAAATATTATGTCTGCGCTATGCTGTCTGTCTGTCTGTCTATATTGAAGATCAAAGATAACAAAAATCAATTTTTCACAACTATTTCGGTTTCTATAGCTCAAATAATACATTGATAATATATATAATATAATAACATTGTGATGTTACAAAATTGTAGTGCATAAAAGCGACAAGTTTTAATTAAAAAACTTTTTTTCATACGCCCAACTATTTTTGACATAGAGGGTGGAGAGCCCACCAACCACGGGTCAACGTTGCTAGTAAAAGTGAGATATTTATAAAAAGGGAAAATTGGACAAGACAAACTGAATTAGAAATAATCTATTAAATTATACGTTTCCACCTCAACGCATAAACAGCATCTATTCCATAAAATACCGGCATTTTTTGTATTCTTGCCAAATAACGACCAAGCGAGGATTATAAACTGATTTAAATAAAACTGTGGGATTTCGCGTCACATACTTTATAAAATGTTACAATAAAAACTGCAATTTTAAGAAAGACACAATCCACCTGTAAAATTGCTTGGTGGTAACATAAGTTACCCCTCCAATATACAAAGAAATTACTCACAAAAATAAAAATTATATTTATGAAATCTCATACCATTAAGCATAATAATAATTGTAGATATAAGAAGTAAACCTAAGCGTAACACAATTATAACTACATTAACTCATCCCTGATCATCAGAGAGAGATGATGATGATGATGAGATGAGAGATCTGGAAAGGTGTCCATTATACTAATAATTTGTATGGGTCTGAGATACCTGAAATCTCATATATCTCGCATTAGTATGATTGAACATTATCAGCTTAATAAAATAAATTAGCTAACTAGGTGTGGATAATACATTACTCACTAACTTTACCAAACTTGTTACAAGCCTAATGTGTCTATAAAAAATAAATAGAATCTATTTAGCTGTGATTATTTTTGTATTTACACTCTGCCGATAATAATTTCTTTAATGTTTACACGTTCTTGATAAAAGGTCTTTCTTTATTTACGCTAAAGCAATGATTCCGGGGTATTTACACAAGTTGATAGATAAAGGGCGATAGTAAAGCGGTGTTCTTGTCATGAGAAAGAAAACTAAACAAATAAAGAGATCCTGCTCTCGAGTCGACTGTGTAACACCAGGGATAGCTCTGATAACAAAAACAATGAAATACATAGTAAAATTAGATATTTTGTAAGTTAAAAACTTCATCGCAATACCGCTTTGTTTGTCAACTCGAGGGCACTTCAGACGAACACAGTTTACTCTGTTATATGAAAAGATAATCAAAGTTATAATAATATTAGTCGTCTGATTAGATTACGTTATTTCCTTACATGGAGCTTTAACTTTTTTGAAATATTACATATAACTGGATTCTATTGTTTTAAAGCTTTTGATTTTGATTAAACCCAATTTTACAAGTTTACCAAGGTTCTATGTTTAATTTGATTCAAATGAATGTAGTTTAAGATAAATCCGTGTTTATTCAAATACCCATTCTACAAGATCTGTTTAGTTTGAATCTAGATAGTAATATGTACGAATATATTTAATATAATATGTACCTATTTATTACTTAACTAGCTACAATAGGCATGTTTGATAAGCTAGTTTAGTATTTTAGTTAGCTACTTTACATTGGATTTTTTTAGTAAAAAGATAACACTTATTAGGAATAAATTCTGTGTCGCGGAGGACTCTAAAAACGCACATGAGACAGACACAGAGAACACGCGGACTCAAAACAACAATTTGTCAATTACACAAAGTGTTGTCTCATGTGGAGTTTGAATACATAACACACAGCGTAGTGGAAAGCGGCGTGGAGACCGCTTAAACCACTACGCCCGCCATTCTCTAAGTGTGTTCCGCGGAACCCTAGGGTTCCGCGACATCCCTGTAGGGGTTCCGCAAGAAT
Source organism: Hypercompe scribonia (assembly GCA_949316085.1). Taxonomy (NCBI): domain Eukaryota; kingdom Metazoa; phylum Arthropoda; class Insecta; order Lepidoptera; family Erebidae; genus Hypercompe; species Hypercompe scribonia. The sequence goes on along the minus strand of OX438971.1, from coordinate 11,667,925 downwards.
TTAGAAAAAATTCCAAACACCTCTCTCTGGTCGACCGTTCTGACGCGGCGTATCACGATTCACGAGGCGCAGCCGACCTTAGTCACCTCGTACAATTTTACTATGCCGCCACCGCGGATATCTACTTGTGAGCGCGAGTCCCTTTGATAAAAGCGCGCGAGTCCCTTTGATAAAAGCCGCCCCTGAGATTAACAATAATTGTAAACAAGCTACTTTCGGCTCTAATTTTAAAACGTAAAGTCGAAATTGTTTACACAGCATTTTTTGTATTTCTATTTTTATTTCGGCTTGTTATTTATCAAAGGCGCCGACTCGAGTATTTTTGAGAATGTTCGAGATCTGGCTAGGACTATAAAAGCGGCGATCGCGCCTCGACGCTTAGTAGCCTACGACAGATATCCATGCGACGCCAACAGGATCAGGTTACGACGCTTAGAAAGAGCGGTCAAGTCACGCATCGACCAAATGCGCCAAGACAGGTGGGATAGGACACTACAAGATCTCGAACCTACCCACCTTGCCTTCTGGCAACTATCCCGCTCGCTTAAGAGAGACACCGTCACCGTTATGCCTCCTCTAAGCAGACCTAACCTTCCACCGGCATTCGACGATATCGAAAAGGCTGAGTGCCTGGCCGAGAGTCTAGAGAATCAGTGCACGCCCAGCGTAATACACTGCGACTCGGACCAAATAGCCGAAGTTGATTCGGAAGTAGAGCGCCTAATAACCTCACTTCCTACATCAACATCAACGCCGACGGGAACGACGACAGATGAACATGACCTAGACACGGTCACCCCCGAAGAAGTCGAAACGATCGTCAAGGGCCTACACGCTCGCAAGGCGCCCGGTTCGGACGGTATTACAAACAGGGTGTTAAAACTCTTTCCGGAGAGGCTACTGGTCCTGCTGACGTTCATCTTCAACGCAGCACTCAAAAACAACATCTTTCCACAACAGTGGAAAGAAGCCGTTGTTATTGGGATACCCAAACCTGGCAAACCGAAGTCCGAACCGACCAGTTATAGACCGATCAGTCTGCTTAACGGATTAGGCAAGCTATACGAGCGTCTAATCTACAGTAGGCTGAAAGCGTATGCCGATGCTAATCTTCTCGTCCCCCACGAGCAATTCGGGTTCCGAACCGAACACTCGTGCGTCCACCAAGTTCACCGCATCGTTGAATACACCAGCGATCGGCTTCAACGCAACCTGTTTACAGGAATCCTCTTTTTCGACGTAGCGAAAGCTTTCGACAAAGTGTGGCACAACGGCTTACTATTTAAGCTGGCAACCATGGGAGTGCCACACGGACTCGTGCTCATCATACGAGACTACTTGTCGAATCGAAGCTTCCGCTACCGAGTAGAAGGGTCAATGTCCTCCACTCACCCCATTCGAGCCGGTGTCCCACAAGGGTCCGTGCTCTCCCCCCTACTCTTCACGCTGTATACTAGCGACATTCCGAAGCATCGGTATGTGCAGACGGCTCTATTCGCAGACGATACGGCTATCTACTGCTCAGGAATGAACCCCTCGACAGTAGCCAAGAAACTCCAGACCGCAGCCAACGCACTGGGCGTTTGGTTCCGGAAATGGAGGATCGAGGTCAACCCCGAGAAAAGCCAGGCGGTGCTGTTTCACAGAAGACAGCTAAGCTTGTATCCTTTGGAGAAGACCCCTCAGATTAGGATGTTCGGCAAGTCTATCCCTTGGACTAGGCAGGCCAAATACCTAGGCATAACCCTTGACGATCGTCTATCCTTCGGCCCCCACATCAAGGCAGTCCGCAACCGGGCTGCCTTCGTGCTAGGACGTTTACACAGTTTAATTAACGCGCGTTCGAAATTAAACTTAAAAAACAAAGTCCGATTATACACTGCATGCATACGTCCTATAATGACGTACGGTAGTGTAGTATTCGCACATGTAAGGCCACACAGGATCCATAGGCTTCAAACACTACAGAATAGGTTCATGCGCACAGCTACGGGAGCACCGTGGTATGTACGCAACGTCGATCTTCACATCGACCTCAGATTGCCGACCATCAAGCAATTCATTAAACAGTGCTCCCTTAGCTACTTTGACTCTGCTCCGACTCACCCCAACCCTCTAGTGGTTGCGGCTGTAAATTACACACCGAGCAAAATATCAAAAATACGTCGACCCAAACACGCGTTAGGGGAGCTAGACGACGACATTACACGCGCTCAACGCAGAGCGAACACATTAATTACGAACCGTCCGCGTTTTCGTCCCCGCCGGCGGGGGCGGAACACGCGCCGCGTAAACCGTCAACAAAACATGGGAGTAGGCCGCCCCAGTGTTTCAGCAACACCCCAAGCCGAGGTTCGTACCCCGCAGGGGGTGCCCTTGGGCAATGTTGTTTAATAAAGGCCGGTTGAGAGCCCTCTGCGCTCACCGTAACTAAACCGGGTAAAGTTGTAGAGGCCGTCTGAGGCCAACAGCTAAAAATCATCACAAAAAAAAAAAAAAAAAAAAAATCGACGCTTAGTTAGTCGACGATTAGTGTTCGGAGTGATTAGTACCTACTTGCTAGAAACAAAGTGTTTAGTGTTCTACTGCTGTATTCTGATTGTACATTTCTTCTTTGGACTAAACTCTTTTACGCAGTAACGATCGTGCGTTATTTTGACCCCACCATCCTGACATGTAACATTATTAATAAAGAAGAATGGAACGTTGGCTTACAGGCGTTAAACGTGTTGCAACAACATCTTCTAACGAAGCCGAATGTTCAAAATCAGATCGCGCGGAGTATACAGCAATTACCGATCCAGACGATTATGCAACGACGTCAAGTTCCACGGTTTCAAAGGCGAAAAAAAGGAAGTATGATGAATCATATATCAATTTCGGATTTGTTGATTCCAACGGCTCACCTCTCTGCATGTTATGTAGTAAACTGCTTCCTAATAGTTCCATGGCACCTGCCAAGTTGCGCCGGCATTTAGAAACTGTACACCCCGAGTCTAAAGACAAAAATAAAGAATTTTTTGTACGTAAAAAAGAACAGTTATTGGAAAGTCAAAAAACTATGATGCATGTAACCCAAACTATCAATGAAAAGGCCACAGAGGCATCATATTTAGTTAGCTATCGCATTGCACAAGCAGGTGAAGCGCACACTATCGCTGAGAATTTAATAAAACCATGTGTGTTAGACATAACAAAATGTATGCTCGATGAAAAATCTGCAAAGCATGTTTCTACTGTGCCGCTATCAAACGATACTGTTTCACGGCGAATTCATGATCTGGCAAGCTACGTCAAACAAGAATTAGTTACACGTCTACAAGAAACACGATTCGTCTTGCAAATAGATGAGTCTACTGATGTCGCTGGTCTGGCTATCTTGCTGGTTATCGTGAGATATCCATATGAAAGTTCTTTGGAAGAAGATATGCTTATGTGTTCACCGCTGCCCACAAAAACTACCGGAGAAGAAATTTTTAATAAAATAAATATATTTTTTGGGGAAAATAATCTCAGTTGGAACAATTGCATTGACATTTGTACAGATGGGGCCAAGGCGATGACGGGTATTACAGCAGGACTAGTGTCACGAATAAAAAATAAAGCGCCTAATTGTAGTTCCAGCCATTGTATCCTGCATAGACAAGCACTTGCGATGAAGCAAATGCCGTCAAATCTAAAATTAGTTATGGAAGAAGCGGTAAAAATAATTAATTTTATCAAAACACGACCACTACAATCCCGATTGTTCTCATTATTGTGTGAAGATTATGGCAGCAAACATAAAACACTGCTGCTCCATACAGAAGTGCGATGGCTGTCTAGGGGTAAAACTTTAACAAGGCTATTTGAACTTAGAGCCGAGTTACAAATGTTTCTTTCAGATACTGCTTTTAATTTGAAAGACCGTTTGTATGATAAAACTTGGTTGTTCCGACTGTCTTTTATGGCGGATATCTTTCAAAAACTGAACGAATTAAATGTATCATTGCAAGGTAAACAGACAACAGTGTTCCAGGCCTGTGATAAAATAACTGCCTTCAAAAGAAAATTAGATTTTTGGATTATTTGCGTTGGAAAGAGAGAAATAGAAAGCTTTACCTCACTCAATGAGTTTGTTAGCGATAACGATTCAGAAATGTTTCAAGATGATGTATTTGAGGAATTGGTCAAATATCTCACTTCGATGCGCGCATCTTTTGAGAAGTATTTTCCCGAAGAACAAAATACAAAAATGAAACTGAATTCATGGATTCATAATCCTTTTTTACCCAACTTACAAAAGCCCGAAAGTATGTCAAACGAGATATATGAATCTCTTTTAGATATGTCATCAGACACAAGTATGGAGGTACTGTTCAAAACGACGCCTCTCAACGATTTTTGGTGCAGAATTCGTGATGAATCTCCAATGCTTGCCAAAATGGCTCTGAATATTCTTCTCCCGTTCCCAACAACATATTTGTGCGAAACAGGATTCTCAACCTATGCAGCTACGAAAACAAAATACCGCAATAGACTGGACGCCGAACCTGATATGAGACTTCAACTGTCCTCTATCAAACCTGATATCAACCAATTGATGAAAAATAAAAAACAGTTTCATACCTCCCATTAGATTTTTTTTCTTTTTTAATAACTTCTATTATTATACTTGTTATGTAAGTAAGTAATAACTAACTGTTACATTGTACTTTTATTATGCTTATTAATAAAGAATACACTTTTAAAAACTATTGTTTTATTATAGGGTTCCGTCAAGTATTTCGCTTTCCAAAAGGGTTCCGTCACCAAAAAAGATTGAGAACCGCTGCACTACGCCATCTATTGAATTAATTTTGCTTATTGCGAAATAATATTTATCATGAAATGGATATGATTTAATTAGTATTTCGTTAAATTTCTGATGGTTACGTGTTGTCTCATCAGAATATGGTCTGGTCTCATATCCAAACTAAATAAAATAGTAAGAAGCGACAGGTTGACTGATTCTTTTGTATTTATGTTACGCAATTGCTACGTCAGTTATGAGCCGAATTTGATGAATCTTTTTGCTTGGAAAAATATGATTAATGAATAATTAGCATACTTCAAAATCAGAGATATGTTTTGTACAAATAAAGTCTCGTTTTTTTTTTACATAATACTTACGTGCAACTAAAGTATGCTTGTGGCACTGGCCTCCGTTTTAAAATAATAATGTTACGCCGTTTGTGTGGACGGGTGAAAAACTAAACCAGTTTTAAAGTTACATCGAAATCAGACCAGCCGTTTTGCCTTATAGTGAAACAAACAAATCATATTTTAATAATAATATAGATTCGGTTAAACATTTCATCATGATTGTGGAGGGACGGAATCATGTCCCTGCGACACAAAGGGAGGATCCTCCGACCAGGCGAGGTGATCATGCCCGGCGGGCCACGGCCTAACGGTTGATTTTTTTTTTTTTTTTTTGATGTGACCTAGCTGTTGGCCTGGGATGGCCTCTACAACTTTACGCGGGTATTACGGTGAGCGCTGAGGGCTCTCAACCGGTCATTTGTTAAGCAACATAGCCCAAGGGCACCCCCTGTGGGATACGAACCTCGGCTTGGGGTGTTGCTGATACGTTGGGGCGACCTGCTCCCATGTTTTGTGGACGGTTTACGCGGCGCGTATTCCGGCCCCGACGACGGGGACGAAAACGCGGACGGTTCCTATTCGATTGCCTAGCTGTGTTCGCTCTACGTTGAGCGAGCGTAATTTCGTCGTCTTGTTCTTCTAACGCGTGTCTGGGTCGACGTATTTTCGAGATCCTACTTGGTGTGTAGTCTACGGCCGCAACCACTAGAGGGTTGGGGTGAGTCGGAGCAGAGTCAAAGTAGCTAAGAGAGCACTGTTTTATGTATTGCTTGATGGTCGGCAATCTGAGGTCGATGTGGAGATCGACGTTGCGTACATACCACGGTGCTCCCGTAGCTTTGCGCATGAAGTTATTCTGTAGTGTTTGAAGCCTATGGATCCTGTGTGGCCTAACGTGTGCGAAGACCACGCTACCGTACGTCATTATGGGGCGTACGCATGCCGTGTATAGCCTAATTTTGTTTTTTAAAGCTAACTTCGAGCGCGCGTTAATTAAATTGTGGAGACGTCCTAGCACGAAGACAGCCCGGTTGCGGACTGCCTTGATGTGGGGGCCGAAGGTTAGACGGTCGTCAAGGGTTATGCCTAAGTATTTGGCCTGCCTAGCCCAAGGGATAGACTTGCCGAACATCCTAATCTGAGGGGTCTTCTCCAAGGGATACAGGCTTAGCTGTCTTCTGTGAAACAGCACCGCCTGGCTCTTCTCAGAGTTGACCTCTATCCTCCATTTCCGGAACCAAGCGCCTAGTGCGTTGGCTGCGGTCTGGAGTTTTTTGGCTACTGTCGAGGGGTTCTTTCCTGAGCAGAAGATAGCCGTGTCGTCTGCGAAAAGTGCCGTCCGCACATACCGATGCTTCGGAATGTCGCTAGTATACAGCGTGAATATACCACATACCCCTACTCGGGAGAGCACTGACCCTTGCGGGACACCAGCTCGTATGGGGTGAGGGGAGGATAGTGACCCTTCTACTCGGTAGCGGAAGCTTCGGTTCGACAAGTAGTCTCGTATGATGAGCACGAGTCTGTGTGGCACTCCCATGGTGAATAGCTTAAATAATAAGCCGTTGTGCCACACTTTGTCGAAAGCTTTCGCCACGTCAAAGAAGAGGATTCCTGTGAACAGGTTGCGTTGAAGGCGATCGCTGGTGTATTCAACGATGCGGTGGACTTGGTGGACGCACGAGTGATCGGTTCGGAAACCGAATTGCTCGTGAGGGAGGAGATGATTAGCGTCGGCATATGCTTTCAGCCTATTATAAACTAAGCGCTCATATATCTTGCCTAATCCTTTAAGCAGACTTATCGGTCTATAACTAGTCGGTTCGGACTTTGGTTTGCCGGGTTTGGGTATCCCAATAACCACGGCTTCTTTCCATTGTTGTGGAAAGATATTGTTTACGAGCGCTGCGTTGAAGATAAACGTCAGAAGGACCACTAGCCTGTCTGGAAAGAGTTTTATAACTCTATTTGTGATACCGTCCGAACCGGGTGCCTTGCGAGCGTGTAGGCCCTTGACAATCGTCTTAACTTCTTCGGGGGTGACTGCTATTAGGTCTTGCTCGTTTGTCCCCGTCGTTGTTGTTATTGTTGAAGTCTCTACTTCCGAATCAACTTTAGCTACCTCGTCTATATTATAGTGTATAGCGCTGGGCGTGCACTGAAGCTCCAGACTGTCTGCCAGGCACTCTGACTTTTCGATATCGTCGAAGGCCGGTGGAAGGTTAGGTCGGCTTAGAGGAGGCATACAGGTGATAGTGTCTCTCTTTAGCGAGCGGGATAGTTGCCAGAAGGCAAGGTGGGTAGGTTCGAGGTCTTGTAGTGTCCTGTCCCACCTGTCTTGGCGCATTTGGTCGATGCGCGACTTGACCGCTCTTTCTAGGCTTCGTAACCTGATCCTGTTGTCTTCGCATGGATATCTGTCGTAGGCTCGTACGGCGGCGTTCTTCCGCCTCAGCAGTTCACGTACGTCATCGGGTAGGTTCCAGCGGCGATCGTTCGTCGCTGGTGCCTCCCGAGTGCATTCGTTAATTAACGATTACACGTGTGCTGTGAGGGAGTCGATCGCCGTCGCGGTGTCCTCGTGACTGGATATATGGTCGGATATCCTGTCTAGATGCACGGACGAGGATGCCTCGAGTTTTGTCCCGAGGCGCCTCCAGTCCGTGATTCGTCTAGTGGGGGTACGATGACCTGTGTCGATGGGACCCAGTCTGCGTGCGAACTCCATGACCACAGGTCTGTGGTGAGAGGTTAACTCGTGTAGCACTTCTACTGAACACAAACGTAGGTTTATGTTCTTTAGGAGTGCCACGTCCAGGATGTCGGGTCTGTGTGCCACGTTGGTCGGGTAGTGGGTTGGTTCGAGCGGGGTGATAATGTCGAACGCTAGTTTCATCGAAAGCGACTCCAGGGCTCTGCCTCTGCTGTTGGTGACGTGACATCCCCAAAGGGTGTTTTTAGCATTGAGGTCGCCGCTGATTATCACAGCGTTGCTCAGTTCCAGCAGTGCTTGGAGGTCGCTCTCGAGTAATTGCCGGTTGGGTGAGAGATAGACTGAGACCAGGGTGATTGGTTGGTGTCCAGTCATGCCTATTCGGCAGACCGAAACCTCAATGCTCGTCAGCGCAGGCGGATCCATAGGTACGCAGTGAAGGGACCTTTTGTAATAGATGAGAGTGCCCCCTAGCGCAGAGTCACGCCTATCGTTGCGGACCATACAATAGTTCGCAATGTTAGGGTTTCTCTGCGAGGGTTTCAGAAAGATCTCTTGTGCGAACAGTATGTCGAGTTGGTGTGCCCTAAGAAATTCGCCAACTTCATCTCGTTGCCTACTGATGCCGTTGGCGTTGTAGTACCCTAGCTTGAGTGATCTTGGTTTGACTCTGCTTGTCGGTGTCCTATCCATCATGGGTTACACTTGAACGCGCCTAACTTCTCGAGTACGCTCGAGCATCTAATGCTGACGTTGAGAAGGGCCAACGGGTCGCCCTCGTTTTGGCGAATTAAGTTAGCGAGTTGGCGTAGCTCGCTAAAGTTTATCGCACTCGCGAACCTTGCCACGAGGGATAGGTCCGGGTCGATAGTTTGGGTTAGCTGGGCTGGAGGGCTCCTATAGTCGACGAGCGGCTTGGGCCCTCCCTGGAGAGGTTTTGTGGGCATGGGCACGCCGGAGGCTGCCTTTGCGGGTACTGGGGCAGGTATGGGGGCCTGCATCGTCTTCCGCACGGGCAGAGGTGGGAAGGTCTCCCCCGTCTTCCTGGGAGTGGCCCATGCGTTTGTTTTTGGCGAAGGAGCAGGAGCAAAGCTCCCCGCAGTCCCTGCAGTAGCAGGGGCGACTGGGCGAGGACGCTGAGGTCCTTTTGCCTTGGAGGGTTTAGGCGCCTTCGGGCAACCTCTGTAGTTGGCGGGGTGGCCTGTTTTGCCACACAGCACGCACGCGACTGGCTCAGTGCAATTGGCCCTGTCTTTGGGCCTTTTGCACTCCTCCGTCGCGTGGTCTTCCAGGCACTTGACGCACCTGGGGCGGGCGAAACAGTTTCGCGCCGAGTGCCCGTAGAGCTGGCAGCGGTGGCATTGTGAGATGCCACTTCTACGGTGAGGTGGCTCCACGGTTATACCCGACAGCCCGCAGACGGATGACATCTTCAAGATGTCTTTACCCGCGGGGCTGTCGTCTAGCGAGACCATCACCATATCATAAATGGTGTTGGTGCGGCCTCTGACCATCCGGTGTACCTCGTGCACTGGGTAGTTTTTAGCTAGGGATGCCTTGATCTCCTCGGGGGAGATTTCCCTGGGCACGTTGCGTATCACAACGCGGAGTTTGTTCTCTTCCGGAAGAGTATACGAGTATGTGTGGAAAGATATGTTCCTTTCCCGGAGGAGTTTTGATAGCGCCCTGTGGTCGCTTGAGGTGGCCAGGGCGATTTTAATGCCCTGCTGGGTGCTGCGTGCGGAATGGTAAGTAATCCGGCGCTCGTTACACAACGTCGAAATAGCCGTCCATTTCGATTTCTCCTGGACGTAGATTGGTGGGGGCGATGGGGCCTTTTTAGGGGCCGCCGATGCGTTGGTGGTAGTGGGCGAGGCCCTCCCTGAGGGGGAGGGGGTGCGCTTAGGCCTTGAAGCGGCCTGGGCGGGGGCGTTGGCAGGGGCGGGGGCTGGCGCGGGGCCGGGCGCTGCCGAGGTCGGTTTGCTCTCGGTGCCTAACGGTTGATGTTGGGGTGTTGTATATATGCTAATTGCCACGCGAATCTCTATATCGCGATACAGGATTAGTATTTGCATTGTAGTTCATTACATTCATACGTTTCGTTCACACTTCGTAGTTCGATGTATCTTCGCTAGATGGCGCTGTTGTATATTTTTCTATGTGTTGTAATGTAGAAGCCGCCACAATGGTACTATGTAAATGAAAACTTAATTTACTTGCATATATTACGCAGTAATAACCCTAAAGGCCAACGCAAGAGTAGGTTAGTAACTTGCTGAATGTCCTAAACAACATATCATAAACTACTGTTTTTAGTATATTGTGGTAGGAAGACTGTGTGGTGGCAGCTTGTTTAGTTCCTTACCTACTACATGATCTCTTGGGTATCCAATTAAACGGACAACATGAACCTAGCGCTACTAAACAACTAGAACTAACACACATTACTGTAGATGTGATTGTATAGCTAATTGTGCTAAGTTTTCATAAATATGACACGATACTTGTCATAAGACACTTAAAGAGTGCAGTACTAGATTGTCTACATAATGTATTAATATTTTGATTGTGATTGACACTAGAAAATGTTCACCACATTAACACTTTCTTATTAAAACATCAAACAATTTTCTTTGTTTTATCGATTGTCAGTTCCGAGTTACCGAGTACATTAACAGAATAGTTATTATTAAAGACGACACTTTCGTAGAATGTCGGAAATAGCGCTTCCGAGTAACTCTTGTATCGGATCTCTTGTCGCTCGTTCCATGTTTATTTATATAACTTCTTCAGTATCTGATGGCGGCCGCCGGCTGCGATCGTATCATTTGACGACTAGAATAACTGTATTAACATCAAAGAAGGTCAATCTGTTTTGTAATGTTGAGACAAAGGTTTTAGAGTGTCATTTATCTATATGCCAACTAAATTTGGTAAGATATATTTTTGGAAGAATCTTTTTGAGCTTGACGTGATGGACAAAAGGAAAAAAGTTAATCAACTAAGACGGAAACATGCACACTCCGCCTGATTCCTGCTACCTACGATAAGACTTGCTGTATTAATGTAACATTATTACGTGAATGTACCAACAAATTAGGAAAATGCAGTGAAGAAATCAACCTTTTGTTGTCTGCCGACCGCCTACACAATCATATTAATTGTTATGATACAAGCGATATAGCGTAGAAAATCAGTGTGGGCGAAGGTTAAAGACAGACCATAGTGAGATACCTACATGCATGTGGTAGGTAAGTGGATACAGATCGGGATGGTCCAAAAGGTTTGCGGCATCGTCGGCGGCACAGTGGTCGGACGGCTTGGCCCGATCGCGCGGCACGATCAAAGCTCGGCACGGGTCGACGCACGCGGCTCTCGATCGTCCCGCGTCACGTCCCGCGCGTCTTGCATCGCTCGCCTCCCTAACTCGCCCGCCTGGCTCACTGCGTCTTTTAACTCAACACCGAACGACCTCAGCTCAATTCGTTTGACTGACTCTGAGATGCCGCCCTATCGGTACTCGCTCTCGCAAAATAACATTCAAAGAAAACTACCTACCATCTTAGAACCGGTTATTGTTTACAAACGACCAGTGCTTAAGGCCAATAAATTGCTCGAACGAAATATAGCGGCCTTGGTATTCTGAGACACTGTTCCTTCCGTGTTTCAAAGTTTCGAAGCCGCTGCGAGTTCAACAGTACAGTAATTTTATCACTTATGTAAAGAAGCGTCTTAAAGTAAGATAATATGTATAATGTATAATATTTATGTACAATGTTTAACGAATCCATCTAAGCCTAATAATTACACATATGTTAAAGTTATATATCTTTACTGATTAAAGTGCACTGTTTACGTTGCCTGAATAATATGAGTAATGTATAAAACTCATTGTTTTCTAATTGTCTGGACAGAGTGCATATTACAAAATTTTTGGCAATTTGATAGGAATAAATTTAATAATTTAATACAGAAAACTTATAAATATTTTTATTCATTTAAAGTTAACAACCAAGACAAAATAGAACAATATAATCATAACATAACCATAATAATATAATCATAACCTTTTTTGACGGACCTCTAGATCTAGTGGCTAGTGGCTGTATCTGCTAAGCTGGAGGTCGTGGGTTCGATTCCCACCCAGGACAAATATTTGTGTGACAAGCATGATTATATGTTTTGTGTCTAGAGGTAATTTACCTACAATATGTATGTATTTAGAAATAGTCTGGTTTACACAACACAGGCTGCCTAATGTGGAATTTGACAGCTGTGCGTGTTTGTGTGGGATTATTCATTTATTTATACCATACCAACTTGTTGACAAAACACGTCTGAGTGAAAATTGACGTCAGATTTTGTTCCACCAATAGCGTTGTGTTTTAGAAATTTGCAAGGAAATTAAAAAATCTGCTATTTGATTTTTAAATTTCGCCATTAAATATAATAAATTACAAAATTACATTACAGTTAAATAATTACCATCTAGCTATCTATAACCTGCACAGCATCACTCCCGGTGCAAAGGTGTCCATGATACTGGTAACGTTGCCTCGCTGAATTGTAACGGACATCCTTTGCACCATCTACCTGAGCAGCGACGACAACTTAGTGCGTGATGGTGTGAGCTCGATGCGGCTCACAGACCCTGCAACCTAGACGAAGAGCCACTGTTACATGCAAAGAGTCATCATCTAGCAAGATGCCTGATTCCGACAGCGACAGGGCTCTCAGTCTAGCCAGATCGGCACCCATAGCACCATCTAACATTCACTTAGCAATCCCTTAGCACCAACGTCATTGTATGCTTAAATATACCCTACGATTGTTTAAATAAGGCGTATATATTCGTTCGTTTTAGTATTTATAGTCACCTACATGTTGTTTTAATGCTAATATATGAATGATGTCAACAGATAATTAAAAACATTACTAGGTCTTTCGTGCGCTCAGTTATGAGTGCTTTTAACGAGACCCTTCTTGGGTACACTGCTGTTCTTGTCAGAGAGTTTATAATCGCTTTTTACCATTTTTGTCAATTATTGTCACTATATCTCCTTTCAACCCACACATTTTTCATACCTCACCATTTCTCAGTATTTATAAACTGTTTGGATATTATGACAAATATCCTACTTATCACGAGGTCTATAACATTTGAATATACCTACCGCTTACATCCTTCCATCACACCAACATACAAAAAAGGTAGATTTAGATTTGTCACTTGATTTTGGAACTTATGCATCAAAATTTAAGTCATTTATCACGGATTATGAGGATTAATTTAAAACGATTTTGGATTAAACTAAATCAATCATTTTAACCTATAATCCATTTTGGATTAAATAAATATGATAATGGTATCTTATTTACAAACCAGATTACTGTTTTCTGTTACGAAACCTAATAAAAACATCACATGACTTTTTTTTGTCAATCTGTGTTACGTCAATCACATTAGCTTTGGTAATTATGTAGATCTTCTGCTTGTCTTTTTTATTATACCTAACTTTCTAAAATCGTGAATTTATAATGATTGATGCTTTTACAAGTTCATTTCTTTACACGAAACACGGCAAGTCTCAGAAAATCTCTAGTTATTTATACATCGGACTTCTTTAGGGTAATACGCAAAATCGCCACTTGCTTCAAAAAGCAATATGAATCGGGTCAAATTATCTACGACGCAATATACGATACACATTTAATATTATTTACCTATTAAGAACAATATTCTTTACATTGTATAAGACGCATGGATGTATAAAAAAGTCGGATGGAACTCTCGCTTAGACAAAACAGAGGTACTGTAATGACGGTATCTCTTTACGTGTGACTGAATTTAGGGTGGCCAATATTTATGAAATAAAATACAATATTTTTCTTTCGATCACTACGGGTTTTATATCAATTTACCACGCAGACATGTTGTATATTTTAATTTTTTAGCCTACGTGGCTATGTATAATATAATGTAATAAATGCATGTTGCATTTGTATAAACAACTCTATATAAATAAGTCTTTACGGTAGTGTGTCTCCAACGCAACGGTGCGATGCGTTTGATGGTGCATGACGGAGTGCGGACTAGCGACTTGGCGTGGTGTGCCAGCAATGTAGCGTATCAGACCTGACGGGCATCGTAACACAACGGGTTGAATTAATTAGTAGTGCACCGCTCGGCGACCGCGCCACTCACTGTCTTTATAACATAATTTGCACTTCGTGCGGTTAGATCAAAGCCGAGGCCGTTCGATGGCGGCGCCTTTGATCACGGCGGCCTTTGACTGCCGCCGCCTCCGTCGGCCACGCCTCGAAATAGTCAATTTGTCGTTGGTTTTTTTATAGAACGCAATGTAGTCCTTATACGAGTTAAATTAAGGCAAACATCATAAGTTCAAATCGAAACGTTGATCATAAGACAATATCATGAGTGGGTAATTTAACTCGTATAAGGACTACATTTTCTGCAGTTTCATAAAATTGTGTTTTGCAAAACGGGTCTTATATTATCCTGTTATTTATAGAAATATTAAATATGCGATATCGGACCCTATGAATTCTGCGCCGATAGTACACTACACCGCAGTTGGTAACCTAATTTTAATTTCGTTTAAATTAGTAATATGTACAAAGCGTAGACAAGTAATATAATATCTATGGTAGAGTGAATACTCTGTATTACGAAAAATTCTGTGTAGTAGAATTACTACACAGAATTTTTCGTAACATGTACTATCTGCTGCTTTAGCAATAAAATCCTCTGTACCACCCTCCGTACATTATATATCTGTCATTTTATATACTCTCTTATAACTCTGTAATACGGTGTACAAATAAAAAGTTTTCTATCAATCTCATCGGGTTGGGCACATCATGATATTTTTAAAGATGCAACGAATCGGTTAAAAGAAAAGATATTTATGTACGGTACACATATAAGAAATATATACACAAAACTTATTTAATGTGGATGAATGAAGTTGTAATGCTACAGGTACCTTTTTTTTTTTTTTTTTTTTTACGCAGGGAATGCTTTTCGCACCATACCCTCCGGAGGGACGAAGGGCGTGTGTGGGACTCCCGGAAAACCGGTATACCCACTAAACCCCGCGGCGGCCTACCTCGGCAGTCGGAAGGAGCTCCAGGAACGCATTAGCGGCTTCTAGAGTCCTCCCTGCCGTACCTCACAAGTGAGGTACATCCCGGGCACCTCATGCCCCAAGGACAGGACGCTATCACACCTCTCTACGCCCTGCACAGTAAGAGGCAGAACAGCGCCCCGCCCCAGACGACACTCCCTGGCCGCACCGGAGTGTCACCTGTCTCGGGTCACTTGCAGCAGTCACATCGCCCCAAGATATGACCGCAGCGACCCTTAGGCGGCGATTAGGGAACTAGCGACCTCTGCCGCGTCCCCTTCGCCGCCTCCTTCGAGCGGGATCGGCCCTTTCCCGATCTCGCTCTGCGGTCTCCTTCCGGAGCATAACATGCTCACAGAAGGAGACCGCGGCTTCCCATCCCTCACGAGTCGCCAGCATTGCCGTGATCAGTGCTGACGGCGTAAGGTTTCGTCCGATCCGTCCGACCAGGACTCGACGCTCAGACTCCCAAGCTGGGCAGTCCTCCAGCGTGTGCTGGGCGGAGTCCCGTTCGGACTCACAGTGGTGGCATTGTGCCGTAGCCTCCCGTCCTATTCGATTCAGATACTCACCAAAGCAGCCGTGCCCGGTGAGTATCTGAGTCAATCGATAGGTGACACAGTCGGTCCTCTCTATCCACGCTTCGAAGTTCGGCAGAACGGCTCCGACGGCGCGTTGGCTAGCACAGCCCTCAGTTTCGAGCCGTGCCTGCCAAGCCACCAGAGCTTGCTTATGCGCGTTCTGCCGTAGCATTCCGGGCTCATGATCTGGCGCGGCCTCTTCAGCACTCCGACCGACAGAACGACGAATTTGGTCATAAACCATCGCGTCCATGTCGGCCAGAATATCGAAGGGCGGAGATCGTGCCAGGATCGTCGCCGCCTCATAGGAGATTGTGCGGTAGCCCCGCACGATCCGTATGGCCATCAACCGCTGCAGGCTCCTGAGTAGAGCCCGGCAGCGGGAGGCACCCGCCAGGTCACTAAACCAAACGGGCGCCCCATAGAGGACCATGGATCTAATAAAATTTATAGAGGCGGCAAACTTCTTCCCGTGGTCCCCCGAGATTGGGCAACAGACGATGCAACGCACCTGCTACCCCCCGCACTCGGGGGACTAATCGCCCGAAATGCTCTTCGAAGCTCCATCGACTGTCCAGGATATGGCCTAAGTACCTCATGTACTGGCCCACCTGGACTTCAGCGTCACCCACGCGAAGGCATGAGCTGGGTGGTTCCTGGCGTCTGCGTAGGCCATGAAACCATATCGCCTCAGTTTTCTGAGGCGCCACCCTAAGGCCCAGCTCACAGATCTTGTTTACAACACAAGCCACCCCCTGCTCGGCAAGCCAAAGCACTTCCTCAAAGCGTGACCCTCTAGCCAATATAAGTGTGTCGTCCGCATAGCAGACTACACTTAGGCCAGAGGGCAGACTGATACGAAGGACCGCATCGTATGCGAGATTCCACAGCAATGGGCCCAATACAGAGCCTTGGGGAACCCCACAACATACCTCCCTCTGGTTTTCTACTCCATTCCGACCGATAAACTTCACTGTCCTGTCGCGTAGATAGGCCTCTACGACGGCCCGCAGGTAGAGCGGCACCTCGTGATATACAAGGGCCGCCCTAATTGCCTGCCAGGGGAGGGTGCCGAACGCGTTGATAATATCAAGGCTACCCGCAAACGCCACCCCCCCTGATTGGATTGTCGACTCCGACAGGGATCGAACACACTTGACAGCATCTACTGTCGAACATCCCCGTCGGAATCCAAACTGACAGGCCGACAGATCAGGGCCCACTCGCGACAGATGCCCACTGATCCGGTCAGAGATAACCCTCTCAAAGAGTTTCCCCGACTCGTTCAGCAGGCAAATCGGTCGGAATGCAGAGGGAGAATCTGCAGCCCTTCCTTCTTTTTTCAAAAGTACCAGTCTCGCTTGTTTCCAGTCGAGGGGGAAGATACCGAGGCTGAGACAATCTGTGAAGATTCGCCTCAGTTTGTTCCCCAGAACCGACAGAGCTATCACCAACGCCCGGCCTGGAACACCATCAGGTCCAGGCGCGGTGTTGCGGGAAGCCAGCCGCCGTGTGACCCGGTCCAACTCCAACTCCGTCACCCCATATTCATCGGACCAGGGTTGCCGGTCCGATTGTGACGGAGGAATCGGGGGACTGTCCTGGACCCTTGGGAAGAGTGTATCTAGCACTCTTCCCAAAAATTCTGGGGCCAGAGTTTCCGTCAATGGAGGGACCCATGGCTTCAGTTTGCCCAATATCATTTTGTATGGGCGCCCCCATGGATCCCTATCCAGTCCCGCGATGAGTTCTTTCCATGACCGAGCCTTGGCCTCTGCGATTGCATCGCTGAGAGCCTTTACAGCAGCTCCATATTCCCGCCGTGCTCTGTCGATCTCTTCGACTGTGGCTCGCCGTCTTCTCCGAGCTCGAAGGTACGGGCGGCGCAATCTAGCAACTGACGTTCTCAGCTACGCGATCTCTGCGCTCCACCAATACGCCGAGCTCTTTCTGGCTGCCCTGACTCGGGGCATTGAGGCATCACATATGGACGCCATAATATTCCCAAACCAGACAGCCAGTTCTTCTGGATCGTACGAAACTCTTTCCTCCGACCAATCCGCGACGTGGGATGCAACCACAACCATATCTCTGTCGAGCTGCTTAAGGGACCATCGTCGCGAAGGTTCTCTTTCCTGCTGAGGGCGATCCGGGCGGCAGAGTGACACATTGAATAAAATGTGTCGGTGGTCCGAGAGAGTAACCACTTCCTCCACCACTCGCCATCCCGACACCATATGTACTGCAGAGGGAGTTGCCCACGACAGGTCGACAATAGACTCCCCCTGCCAGCGTACACAGGTGCTAACTGAACCCCGATTGAGAAGTCGGAGGTCCAGTCCAGCTGCCCACTCCAGGATAGCCTCTCCCCTCGCGTCGTCCCGGGTGTCGCCCCACTCTCTTGAGTGGGCGTTGAAGTCACCTAGGACGAATACCGGAGGGGAGGTGAAGCTGCGGATGCAGATTCCTAACCCGTGTAGGTACGCCTCATACTCAGCTTTCCCCACCCACCCAATGTATAACCGCTAAACCATCATCCGCCCCGAACCAACGCGGATGGTCCGGTATGTTGTAGGGCTCTGCAATGACTGCCAGGGCAACCGACTGCTCCGCAAGTGTCTGAACAAGTAGATCCTGTGCTGCGCGGCAGTGGTTAAGGTTGCCCTGGAGAATCGTAGTCTGTGGTGGGAATTTCAAGCCTCCATTGCCTCTCCCCTCTTCTTTTTCTTCGGTGGGCAGCAACTTTTGCTGCCCAGTCGATGATTCGCAGGCCGGCCGTGATCGAGACACACTGGACACCTCGGTGTGTCTGCTACACAAGCTCGGGCCTTGTGGCCCAATTCCCCACAGCGGAAGCAGCGCCCACTCCTGTCAGCGTGGCCCGAGCACTTCACCCTAACGTGCCCCATTTCGAGGCATTGGTAGCACTGCAGGGGCCGTGGTGCTAATACTTCTGCACGGACTGATGCCCATCCCACTTGCACACGTTGAGCGGCCGCAACTTGGCGTATTGCCGTAAGTGGGCCCCGGACCCAAACCGTTCCCAGCCGCGCTGCAGATCTGCGTATTTCCCCGATCTTAATGTCGGACGGGGAGCAGCCTCCTGCTGCGGCTATTGCCTCTGCAACCTCAGTGGGGGTGATGGATTCGTCCAAATCCATCACCCGCAGTTCGGCGGTCTTGCACGGACGCACAAATCGTGCATCCGTGTCACTCATGGCCGCACGCAATCGTTCGGCTAGAGCATCCGCTTTGGCAGTGCTGTCTGGCCCAGGGACCTCCAGTACTAGGTCCCCTGTGACTGCCTTTCGCTGACGGACCCCGCCTGTAATGCCAAGTTCCGCCAGTTTTACCCGGGACTTTGCGGCCTGCATTACCTCGGCCAGAGAAGCACTAGACTCCGGAGGCACTATGACTACAATTGCGGCATTGGTAGGTGGTCGTGGTAGCTGCGGCTTCCTCACCCTCTGAGAGGAAGTAGCTACTGGGCTATGTTTTGCAGCCGCAGCCTTGGCTTTTCGCCCTACAACTTGAGCCCAGGTGTTGCCTTCCTTCCTCACTGTTCGTTCCGGCAGGTTCTCTATTCCCGATGCCGATGGTTTTGTTAGCAGTGCAACAGGTGTCGGCGCTTGCACAATGGGTCTTTTCATCTTGTTTTTCTTTTTTCTCTTTTTCTTTTTCTTCCCTGAAGGAGCAGAGAGCATTGGGACTGCAACAGCAGGCTGCTGGATCACTGACGTCTGCCCCTGACCTAGAGGGGGCCTGGCCCCCCATTTCTGGGAAAAATCTATCTAGGAGCCCGGACTGGAATCGGGCAAACTCTCGGTTCATAATAACCTCAATTTGCTCCCAGTCCGGGCAGTCTACCCTTGCCGGATGGGCTTTTGGAATCGTCACCACTTGGCCGCTTGTCAGCTTCGGAATCTTTCCAGCCACGTTTGGAGTTAAGGAGGCATGCGGTACCACCGAAGCCGTCACCATTGACTTGGCTCGGGTGAGGCATTCAATCTCCTGTTGGAGACTCCTCACCTGGTCAGCCAACTCCGAGACCCGGTTCCGTGCAGACACTTCCTCTTGCTCGCGTGACACTGCCCTATTGCAGAGCTCCTTGACGCCGTTTTGTAGAGTCTGCAGAGCTCGGCGAATGGTGCCCATCAATTCCGCCTTCGTGCTGCGAGGTTTGTCTAGCACCTCTTCGACATCAGCGAGACTAACGAGCATTTGGGCGCCAACTTCTACTGAGCTCATTTTGTTAGCGTTACTACCACTGTGTGCTCGTTTCGCATGACCAAACCCATCCAAAGCGTCATTACCGCGCTTCCGAGACTGTCGTCGCGTTTCTCTTTGAGACCCTACCGAAGCAGAACTATCGCTCTCTTCGACTCGCTCATCTCCATCTAGCGAAAACGGAGTTGAGGGTCTGGAGAAAGATGTTATAAGCGATTGCGACCGATGCCGCAACCGCTTTTCCTCACCTTCTCTCACGTTCTCCTCTCTAATCTTAATCGGTCCATTTTCGATAAAGCCAGTTTCTTTTGTTGATCCGTCCGTTGTTGTTTGTTTTTTTTTTGAGTTTGTAACATATCCATACTAAATCCCACGAGTATGGGGGAAATGAAGTCCGTCCGGGCGGTGCCTCCTGCACCCGGATAAGCCTATATACTGCGGAGGTCGGCCGGTATCCACAGGTTTTTACGACTTTGCTGTCTGGTGTTATAGACTATCCTTGTCATGGGCCGGCCAATCAAGGCAAGCCCTCCGGTCAACAGGTTCTCAGCGTACCCCCTTGGAGCCACCAGTCGGGTCGTTGTTGAGTCCCTGTTGATTACGGAACGCAAGAGGGTGGCTAATCCTCTCTCACCGGCGATAGCACTAATGCTTGTCAACCCCTGCGCAAGCAGTGGGGCAACCCGCCCCTGGGTTCCCTATGGATCCCACCTCGGCACTTGCCGACGCTCGTCCAGTCTCTTCTGCTTAACAGAAGAGTACGGAGAGCGTTTACCCCCCTGTCGAGTTATTCGCCGGCGGCCAATACCCACCTCACAAAGGAAGTCATTGACCGTCGCCCAGGGTGCACCGGTCCTCCTGCTTCCGTTCCCCCCGACCGCAATGGTCAGAAAGGACAAGAAACATGAGAACGCACGTGGAGGTTACCCGACCCGCACCCCAATGCTACAGGTACCTAAGGTAATGAACACTGAAATTTTGTATTGTTGCTTAATTTCATATAGATATAACTCACAAGGACAATCTTCACCGCCGCATATTAACAAGCTGGTCACCGGGCTTCTCGCTACTACTTAGTGAAGTCCACATCCTCGACTTAAATCGGTGTTCACTAGTCTAAAAAAGTCATCTAAGTTCTGTATGCGCAGGTAGTAAGTGGTAGCATAATTTCCTACTGCCCGCTTTTTTATCCTACAATCACTCCCGATAAAAGGGCACGATGTGACCATAAGCTACTATTTTGTGGCTGTTTTTTTTTTCAAGTAGTTTTTATTTCAGTAAGTCGTAATTTGTAGCAAAACGAACACATAATGCCCTCGTAATAATCGTTTTATTGCAAAATAAATTTTATTTTTTGAGAATTTCAAGATTTCTTGTTTTTGCTAAGTAATGGTACATTGTAAAATTTAAAGCAGTTGACATACAAAATTTCTGTGTGCGGGTTAAGAACATCATAGTACCTAAATCTTACTCTTGGAATGTTATAAATAAAGAATATTTTTCTCATTGGTACATACATGCACACATGGCTCGTTCCTGGTGCCAAAGGTTGCAATTCAGCGAGGCAATGTTGCCAGTATATTGGGCATGTTTATAGTTATCTGATTTAAGTTGAAATGTATAAGTACATACTATGACTAAATTATCTAAAATAATTTGTACAATTTTACTTACTAAATTTACCTAAACATAATATGTATACTTAAATCATAAATAATTAAATTACAATTCAAGTAAATACTTGGTGTATTGAAGAATTTTTTGGATGTATATTAATAATAAGTAATATTAACTTCTAGAATACAGAACACCTCGTTGATATTGCATCTTGCACAGTGAGACTACATATAATTTTTATATTGTTTATGCCAATCCTCCTACTAACACTGGTAGTCAGAATCGATATTAAAGTGTACGAAAACAAGTAATTTGAGAATACTGGTAAACAAGAAAAACATTAGGTAGATTTAATTTTGTGACGTAATCATAATTTGTTACCATTTCAATTCTGCATGAAGCATTATGTGCTACGTTACTGGCGGTATCCCCTTTGTAAAAACACGCAGTGGAGCTGGCGGTATTTTCCAAAAGACTCATCACCATGTTAAGTACCGGAAACTCGTTACGTGTCACTCCACCGTTGGTAGTGCACCAATGCACTATAGAGAAGAATAGTTTGTAATTTTAAAATATTAGTTGAACTACTATTTCAGGGTTTCAGAAATTTTGTTTAATATATTACTTTCAGTTCTCTTGGATAACAAACTAGCCAGACTATTGGATTTAATTTGGTTCTATTATCACGATATGCCACGGTCTCGACCGCTGATGGTGACAAATAAGCCTCAAGATGGTCTAAATACGTTATTTTAGTTTGCATTTCGATTAGACCTCTAAAACTTTATGAAAGTAACAATTCAAAAATTTTCCACACTTCACTACGCTAGCACTACCATAGATAATTTCATCGGTTGTTATAATTACTATGAAATGTTACGCAGTCGATCTCGAATATACAGCTTAGTAAATGGCAGCAGCGGAAACATCAAAGACACAAAGATGAGTATCGTATCACTGGCCAGCGGCGAGGGCTCCGCACCCTTTATTTTTTGTGTATTTTTTAACAGCTTCACGCACAGCACTCCATTTATAAATATCTGCGTTTAAAAAACCTCGCGGCAAAGTTGTGTGGAGAGATAGGTACGTTTACTACCGAAACAAATATCTAGAGATATTTCCTTGTGTTAAGTAAATTAAAAATATTAAAATATACACCACAACCCACCCAAACACACGCCAAAAATGTCTAAGTCTTGATTGGCTTTGGTGTCTGATGATCGACCGTTTGGTGAGCTTTCATAACTTTTAATCGTATTTAAAATTCATAGTTTCCTCTATGAATTGCGAAGAGTATTGGTATTTCGAGAAACATTCCACCTTATACTCAAAATACGGGTCATTCGTAGTACTACGTTCTTTATATTATACTGGACCATACTCTACAAAGGTTTTGAACGGACACGAAAAGACCTTCACTCAAAACAATAATATGTGTATCGAACTATAACATGCGCCAAATGGAACCCACAACACAGCGGAGTAAGAAACAGCGAAATAGCCGCTTAAATTACTACACCGTCCGTGCAGTCTATTATCTAATTTATTGTTCTAAATTGTTTTTAATTTGTTGAATCAAAATTTTAAAAAAATAAAGTACTGTACAGAATAATATTTTTTAGCAATAATATTTTTGAAAAAATGTAAATTTATTAATTTATAGCTTCATTGACATTAAATCAAACGTGTATTTAAAAGACATGTTATATTAATTTAAGTGTAATTACATATGTTTATCACAAAAAACAATCTAAATAAACTTTGTGTCTATGATTTTGATTTTAATGTTATTTAGCTTTCACAATATCGAATATTATTCAAAGACTGAAGTGCATTGAGTATTTATTTTAAAGTTTGTTGGTACGATTATAAAAAGTAATCATTACTTTTCTAAAAAGGGTTAATTACGTATATAAATGGTACATACATGCTTACAGGTTTTATTCGATTCATGAAATGTATTTTTTTACCTTTTGATGCAAAACTCAAAAACGTTTTATCACAGTAAATTAATGGAAGTCCTTTGATCATTCCACTCTAAAATGAGTAAATCTCGACAACACTTTTTGCCACCTATTTGCAAGGAGGCTGCCAAACGTTGATGGCACGTGACGTAATAGTTGTCGGCGCCTTTGATGTCCACTTTATACCTACACGCAGTAAATCCAGTAATGGATCGACGCAGGCAGAGTTGTCGCTTGTGATGTTGCCGCTCAAGAGTGCGCCGACAAAGGCTCGGCCCCGCGGTAGCACAAGCTATTGATATCATTTAAATCCCTTTGATAATCGCCGACGAGTTAAATCCCTTTTATTAATAACTGCACAATGCGGTATTTGCCAGTAAATTGTACACTTTCATCTTTTATTGTATAATGTCATTAAAATGTACCAACATTTTAATAAACAGATGCTAAACCTTTTAAATAATTGTTAACGTTCATGTTAAACAGTGAATAGCTAAATAATACAATGTTAATTATGGGTGATGATTTGATTGTGGGTTTATTTATGAAAGAAAAAAACAAATGTGGACCAAGTAAATAGGCAATTTGCCACAGTGCTGCAGTAGCAAAATTCTGCCAATATTAGCTGCACGACACTGCTTTAATTTTTTTTGTATTGTCTTTAGTACTAAAATATTATATTATGTTACACAATGAAATTGTAAAAATATGATGACGAAAAAATTTTAAATCACCAAAATGCAAACACAACACAATTTAAAACCAGACTGGCTACAATTATTTGTGAATCACGCAAATAATTACGGTACGTGGGAATCGAATTCACAGCACTCGGCCCCGCGCAGCGGTGTGACAGCTGGCGGTTGGCGGGGTGACTGACATTTTTACCAAACATGCCATTCGGTACTTAATAGAAATGTGTTCCTTTTAGTTCTCCCAGAGAATTTATGTATTAATAACTTAATACGTGTTAAAATATGTTTCAACTTTTTTTTTTAGACAAATATATCGCACACAAGCATCTAAGTGTCAAGTAAGTCTTCCACATATATGGACTTCTGCAACATCAGGGGACTTCACTCCAACCTGAACGCAGTCCACCTTCATCTGGAGATTGCGCAGCCGACCCTCTTGTTTCTTACGGAGACGCAGATATCCTGCCCGGCCGATACATCATACCTACACTACCCCGGCTACAAACTCGAACACAAATTTCTGAGACGTGCCGGTGTATGCATGTACGTCCGGGAGGATATCTGCTGTCGCCGTCTCCATTTTTATGAAGACAGGGACCTGTCAGTAATGTGGGTGCGCGTAGACTACGGAGGTGAGACTCGAATCTATGCGTGCCTATACAGGTCTCATAGCGGTGACAGGGAGACTAAAGCACTCTTTGAGCACCTGCAGGTGACGACTGACAAAGTTCTTGAGCGGTACCCTCGTGCTGAGTTGGTGATTTTAGGGGATTTTAATGCCCACCACTGTGAGTGGCTAAATTCTCGATCCACCGACTTTGCAGGCAGGTCTACTCACGAATTTGCTCTGGCCCATGGCCTCTCACAACTGGTACATTCTCCAACAAGAATACCTGATATTGAGAGCCATGCACACTCTTTGCTGGACCTTCTGCTGACGACGCGTCCGGACGACTAAACTATTGCAGTGGACGCACCTCTCGGCTCGTCCGACCACTGCCTCGTCCGGACCGAAGTCCCATGCCCTCGGCATATTCCACCTCGCCCAGCCAATTTGCGCCACATGTGGCAATATAAATCAGCAGACTGGGATGGATTGCGTGAATTCTACGCATCGTACCCGTGGAGACAGCTTTGCTTCACGCCAGAAGATCCTGACTCCTGCGCAGCCGCTGTCACTGAGACGATCCTGGTGGGTATGGAGTATTTTATTCCCAACCCATCAGTAGCTGCGGGGGAAAAAAAGCGACCGTGGTTTAACCGGCTTTGCAAGGAAGCCAGGCTAGTCAAGCAGGCCGCCTATAGGGCTTGGACCACGGCCCGTACCAATAAGGATCCGAACATCTCTGATGTGAGACGCAAACTAAATGCTGCCTCGAGGTCCAGCAAAAAGACAATTGCCAGAGCCAAATTCGATTTCATCGGCAGGATTGGTGAGCGACTTACGAGCTATCCCTCTGGGAGTCGTGCGTTTTGGTCTCTTGCTAAGGCTGCCGAGGGAAATTTTTGCCAGTCGTCTTTACCACCATTGCGAAATGCCGATGGTAACTTGGCCCATAGCGCTAAAGAGAAAGCCGACCTACTTGGGCAACTCTTTGCCGCGAACTCGACTATGAACGAGGATGAAAGTGCGGTACCGCCTATTAACCCGCCGTGCCAACACACTTTGCCGGAAATACACATTTCGCAAAGAGAAGTGCGGCGGGAACTAAACTATCTAGACGTTCATAAGTCGAGTGGGCCAGACGGCATACCTGCAGTGGTGCTCAAAAAGTGTGCCCCTGAGTTGTGCCCTGTACTAACGCGACTTTTCGCGATTTCCTATCGCAAAAGGCAAGTGCCGTCTTCGTGGAAGACTGCCCATGTGCATCCAGTGCCAAAAAAGGGTGATAGATCGGAACCATCGAATTACAGGCCTATAGCTATAACCTCCCTTCTCTCTAAGGTGATGGAGCGTGTAATCAACACACGGCTCCTCAGTTACCTGGAAGAGCACGATTTGATCAGCGACCGCCAGTACGGTTTCCGCCGCGGTCGCTCGACTGGTGATCTTCTAGTGTATCTCACTCACCGGTGGGCTTCAGCCATTGAGAGTCAAGGTGAGGCCTTGGCAGTTGGCCTGGATATAGCAAAGGCGTTCGATCGGGTCTGGCACAGGGGCCTTCTATCGAAGTTACCGTCCTACGGCCTGCCCGAGGGTTTGTGCAAATGGGTGGCTAGCTTTTTGTCTGGCAGACGCATAAAAGCCGTCGTCGACGGTAGCTGCTCCGAAAGCATGGACATAAACGCTGGTGTCCCGCAAGGCTCCGTGCTATCTCCAACACTATTCTTGCTGCATATCAATGATATGTTGACCATAGATAGCATTCATTGTTATGCGGATGACAGTACTGGAGATGCGTATTACACGGGCCGGGCTAACATCCCTCGTACCGCTGTAGTAGAAAGTCGCGAACAACTTGTGTCTCAAATCGAGAGCACTTTACACAGAGTCTCCGATTGGGGTCGGGATAACCTGGTCCAATTTAACCCCTCTAAGACACAAGTTTGTGCGTTTACTGCTAAAAAAACCCCGTTCACTGTAGTTCCACAATTCCAGAATACACCCCTTACCATCTCACAGAGTATTGGGATCCTCGGTGTCGACATCTCCAGTGACGTCCAATTTCGGACTCATTTGGAGGAAAAGGTGAGGCTGGCATCAAAAAAGCTTGGTGTTCTGAATAGAGCGAAGCGATATTTCACACCGGCACAAAGGCTACTACTGTACAAAGCACAAGTTCGGCCTCACATGGAGTATTGCTGTCATCTCTGGGCGGGAGCACCGAAGTACCAGCTTGAGCCTTTCGATTCAGTCCAGAGACGTGCTGTGAGAATAGTCGACGATCCTGATCTCACGGACGGTATCGAGCCACTAAGTCTTAGGAGAGACTTTGCCTCCCTGTGTGTACTCTACCGTCTCTACAATGGGTTGTGTTCAGAAGAATTGTTTGATATGATGCCCACAGCCACATTCTACCATCGCACCGCTCGCCATCGTCAGGGAGCTCATCCACATACATTGGAACCTAAATGGTCGCGCACAGTGCGGTTTCAGAGAAATTTTCTCCCGCGAACAATCCCGTTATGGAACGAGCTCCCTGCCACGGTTTTCCCTGGGAACTACAGCATGGGGTTCTTCAAGAAGGGGGTTAATAGGTTTTTGAAGGGTCGGCAACGCGCACGTGATGCCCCTGGTGTCGCAGGCGTCCATAGGCTGCGGTAACCGCTTACCATCAGGCGGGCCGTATGCTTGTTTGCCACCGTCGTGGTATAAAAAAAAAAAAAAAAAAAAGTCGGAAAAACAATCTGTCGTCTAAAAGTTATTTTGAAGTTCGCTGCCCAAATTGTTGGGAGTTACACGACAATACACGGTAGAGTTGTTTGTCTTAAATAGTTCTAAATAAAAGTTAGGCAAATATATTCTAAATAGTAAGTCATAAAAAATTGTATTATAAATTGTATTTATCAAATTCTTATCAAAATTTACACATTTGTCGCTTTTAGTATTTAATGTAGATGATCTTTGTCTTTTACACTATTTATTTGAACGTATAGCTTAAAAGTTATGACGATAAGGTTGAACTGAATGAGGCGCAATTAAGCACCATTTAACGTTAGTATGGATGCAAAAGTAATTCTATCTGTCTGTTATGCTTTCACCGCTCAACGGCTGCACCGATTTTAATGAAATTTACAATCGAGATCCTTCGATTTTTGAGAAAAGCTATATATGGTAACACATAGGCTATTATTTACCAAGATAACCGATATAGTCGTAGGCTGCACCGTGGCCAAAAGCTAGTATTTAATGTGTATGTGTAGAGTAAGTGCACAAAGCTAACATTTTTAAACAATATATTTTAAAGTCAAAGTATGTAAAATTTTAGTACAAAGTCTTTACAATGAAAGTTCAAGTTATACTAGTCGATTAAATAAAATAAAACATTCAAAAAGGTCGAAATTAAACGGTCAGGCGATCTACTATACGTAGCTGTACCACGCCACTACAACACTTAACAACCCAAAGAACAAATCGAGATGCTATGTTTAATTGACTATAACCAAAATTAAATTTTACCAATTTTGTTTTCGATATAGTCGTAATTTTTAAGAATGATGATGATGAAGCGGCATCATCTTCTGAGTTCTTTGCATCATTAAAAAAAAAGATCTTTGATTGAAACCTGTTATTAAATGTTCATATGTTATTCCGTCCACGTGTGTATAATCTATAACGCGTACCATCTAATAATCACACTTTGTAGCTATTAATTCGGGATCACTTTTAACCATCGTCCGTCCGATATGCGTTACACGAGAAAGAACAGGTTTTATTGTACATAGTTGAATGTTAAAGAAAAAGAAGCGTTCACGCCGTAAAGTACAAGGGGATAAAAGGAGATACGTAATCGTATGTTATTATTTCTTTGAAGTACCGTGCCGACAGAGGGTACCGTGTCTACTACAAATTGCATCTGCGCACGGCTGCGCACTATTTTGTTGCCTTCGGCGCTGTGCCCGAGACTTGGTCATTTTCATTTATTTAGTTTTTAAATTTAATGATTGTTTGTTCCTAATTAGTAGATACTAGTTTTTACCTACGACTCCACTCGCGTGTATGTCAGTTATTGTGGTAAATACTGGCCTATGTGTTATTCTAATGGAAATACTATATTACTGTATAGTTTCATCTAAATCCGATCAGTAGTTTTTACATGAAGGAGTTATAAACAGCCATATTCTCACAAGGTCTTGCATTTATAATATTAGTAGATTTTATAATAATTCAACTCAACGTTACAAAAATAACTTTCTATGGGTAATGTACAGTTAATAAAATCTATTTCTCTTAATTTTTTTAAATTTCGCCGAGTTTTTAACTGATTTTTAGATATTTATTTACACTAAACTGCCAAGTAAAAGTGTCATATAGCAATATCATTACAAATTATTTTTAATAATTTGCTAATTTTTGATTTTTACTATTATTCGCGATTATACTTAATATTATAACATTGAAGAGTTTGTTCGTTAATTTGTGTTTGTTGAACGCGTTAATCTAAGAAACTATGAATCCAATTTGAAAAATTATTTCAGTGTTAAATAGCCTAGTCGAGATTGAGAAAGACTATACACTAGGAACGGAATATCAATGAAAGATGATGCAAAAAAGGAGGAAAATTATTGCTTTTGGATTATCGTTGAGTGCGCCGCGAAAAAGATTTAAGTTTCGCAAAAATAATGTAAAAAAAAAATTGTTCCCCTTTAGAAGTTCTATAAAAATGCCGCAACAGCATATGCTATATTTAAAGGTTCGATCACTTTAACCTTTTTTATGGTAAACAAGCTTGTTCACGCTGTATAACATCAGGCTACAATGGACAAAAAGAGATGCAGATGAGGTTACGCGGGTCAGATAGTCAATAAATAAAGTAACTCACAGGTTACACTTTTGAGGAAATAAATTAATAAACTCATGGAGGTTTGTATACGGTAACAAGCTTACGAAAGCTTTTTATTTCATCACCAGTCTTTAATAGTTCACTGAGTAGACCTCACCCTTATAATAGAGATAATAGAGCTTTTAGTCTATCTTTTAGTATACTAAGCTGGCCAGGTGGAATTTTGTTTGTTTGATGATGAATATACAATAATAGATAAAGTCTAAGTTTTAAATAAATTTTAGACTTACACACCTACCTACATTTACAGTGATTTAAGTGTACTATGTATACATGCTCTCAATACACGTAGGCTTTATGGTCATATCCGTAGGTGAGAGCTTAAAGAGGTGAGATTCAGTTACATTCCTTGACCCAAAGAAAATGCCATAGTAAATAAATATCATTGCCATTGTTGCACTCAGCAATTGAAGATGATTATAACACTTATAAAGATAAACATGAAGACTTGTATACTATACATATGTGGGTACATAGAATGACTCTTCAGACGCAGGTACATATGTTTCAACAACATTTGTTATTTAAACTATCAAAGCTGGCTTTATAAGTACCGTCCGTAGATCGGTTGATATATAAATATAAGAATATGGCATTCCTTTAAGAGGTTAAGATTCAGAGTTTGATGAAAATACGTGAGTGGGCATTGCCCACGTGACGTGTTAGAACTCGGCGACCACATCTGGCGATGTGCCAGCCAACTGAATAGCAGAAATAACGCCACTATCAACATTCCAGGTCACTTCGGATGATTATCTTTTTATTATTTGCGTATACAAAGATCTGATGTTTTCGATGATAACAACTTTCACACTAATTTATTTTATAAAGATTGGCTTCTTAGATACTCATGAAAGAACCTGAGACGTGGACGGTGTCTGCGTACGTATATGTTATTTGTATAATTTTTAGTACAATCTAATGTTAAATGTAGTTAAATTTAAGTGTAAAGCAAAATTGAGAAAGGTATAGAATGGAAGATCTAAAAGCATTGCCATCAACACTATTTCGTGGAACGCGCCACCCACGTAGAACCTGCGAGACCCTCCCGACCGCTGAGTAGGTATGGTCATCTTATTGTAACGTCATCGGGTAGATATGTTTTATAAAAACCTTAATAGAATTAGAACACTATGTTCTGTTTATAAACGTTGTAGAGTAGATACTTACCTAGGAGTCATCTAGCAAGAAAAATATTGTAAACTACGAACAAAACAAAACTTTGTGTTACAAAGTAGGTTTATATCTAAATAAAATTTCATCAAATAATATCTAATGAACGCAAGAACGTTATTTTACGTGTTCGTAAAGATTTCTTTATAACAGACATAAAACTTACATAAAACACTGTTTGTTGTAAGTCAGTTTTGGAATACGACCTCATCTTGGTCGACAATAACTTCTCGACAATAAACCTAACACGAAGAGGCCGTAAAATTCTAATTTGAAACGTTGTGGCTGTATCACATCCCCCACTGGCACCCCACAAGGCGCCCGCGTCCTCCACTCTACATTTTATAGAAAACATTGGGTAACTATCGTGTCGCAGACAATGTAAAACGTGCACTATACCTTCCAAGAAAAGTTAATATAATAGAAATAAAAACAGACAATCTATAGCTGCCTTAGTAAAGCTCGGTCGAATGATGACATGATGTCCGTATTATTTCTGCCATTAAAATAATTATTTATTTATTATAAAGCAAGAAACAATATTTAGTTATTGTTACAGTTATTAGGACTCTACTTATAAAAATAAATCGGCGAATCAGCAAAGGTAAATACGGGCTCTATTCCTTTCTGATAGCTTCTGTCTGTTTGTTGTGCTGGGTTAAAGTTACGAAGCAATTTAATGGTACTATCATATTCAGACTCGATATTGTTAAAACATATAATATATAGTTAATTTCCAAAGCTTTCGTAAACTAACATCAACGTATATCTTGACAAAATCATAGTATGTATATAAAAGGGATGAAATAAAATTCCAATTTCATGAGTCATTTCATCGCACAATGAAAAGAACTATCTGGGATTATATTCAGAAAGCGGATTGTGTATAAGCATAGTTGTAGATTATTGCAAACTCTAGCTAGGTACGACATAAATAGTGCACGTAATATGATTTTGTTTTAATTAAGTTTAATGGATAGAAGCTGGGTATAGCTTAGTCGTCTCACGTTTCATATTTGAGGTGGTCTGATGGAGTTGTTCGAATTGGGCATACTACTCAACGAGTACCTACTATCTACCTAACTTAATCTTTTTTGTAATCGCTTACTCAGGGTCATCGACCGCATGGAGGCTGGCTATGCCAACGTAGCGGATGCCCGTTCACCTTTCTCTCTATTACTGCCCTATAGGTATTTACCTACGGTTCACTTTCTTTACCAGTAAAAGTTAGGGCTAATTACGGAATCATTTTTGTACGAAATTTAATAAAAAAATAGAAAAAATTACACAGGTCTTAAAGTTAAGATAAACCCAATCTTTTGTAGTTTGCTTAACATATATTATACACATATTCCTTTTCTTAATAACTAGAACATTCTTTATAAATTCAGTTGAAAACTGCATATTTTGTTTTTATTTAGAAATAACAAACAAGAACAAAATGCTTTTTGTTAACGAATAATAAGATGTGATACCTATACGTAATAAAGGTACCACATTATTGTGTTGTTCAGGCTTTGTTGTTTACATCTAGGTTCATTACTGAATTCCTTCATTACCTATACCTACTAAAATAACTATATTTATAGTTAGTTTAGTCCCTTTTTTGTGTTCTATTTTATTTACAATACGTTATAGGTTCCAGCAGTTAAACAAAGGGATGCTAGAAAGTTATTTAAGGACTTTACTAATTTTAAATAAAATGTGCACTACTATTTTAATTAGATATGCCCTAAATGTTCGTCAACTATTCAGTGTTTGGTTATTCGGCTGTTTTTTCGCTACTCGGCATTCGGTCTTTTTTTTTTTTTTTTTGTTAGTGACCTAGCTGTTGGCCTGGGTTGGCCTCTACAACTTTACGCGGGTATTACGGTGAGCGCTGAGGGCTCTCAACCGGTCATTTGTTAAGCAACATAGCCCAAGGGCACCCCCTGTGGGATACGAACCTCGGCTTGGGGTGTTGCTGCTACGTTGGGGCGACCTACTCCCATGTTTTGTGGACGGTTTACGCGGCGCGTATTCCGCCCCCGACGACGGGGACGAAAACGCGGACGGTTCCTATTCGATTGCCTAGCTGTGTTCGCTCTACGTTGAGCGAGCGTAATTTCGTCGTCTAGTTCTTCTAACGCGTGTCTGTGTCGACGTATTTTCGAGATCCTACTTGGTGTGTAGTCTACGGCCGCAACCACTAGAGGGTTGGGGTGAGTCGGAGCAGAGTCAAAGTAGCTAAGAGAGCACTGTTTTATGTATTGCTTGATGGTCGGCAATCTGAGGTCGATGTGGAGATCGACGTTGCGTACATACCACGGTGCTCCCGTAGCTTTGCGCATGAAGTTATTCTGTAGTGTTTGAAGCCTATGGATCCTGTGTGGCCTAACGTGTGCGAATACTACGCTACCGTACGTCATTATAGGACG
The DNA here is from genome assembly GCA_949316085.1 of Hypercompe scribonia. Taxonomy (NCBI): domain Eukaryota; kingdom Metazoa; phylum Arthropoda; class Insecta; order Lepidoptera; family Erebidae; genus Hypercompe; species Hypercompe scribonia. The sequence continues at coordinate 11,634,762 of OX438971.1, read as the reverse complement.
TACGCATGCCGTGTATAACCTAACTTTATTTTTTAAGTCTAACTTCGAACGCGCGTTTAATAGGCTGTGGAGATGTCCTAGCACGAAGGCAGCCCGGTTGCGGACTGCCTTGATGTGGGGGCCGAAGGTTAGACGGTCGTCGAGGGTTATGCCTAAGTATTTGGCCTGCCTAGTCCAAGGGATAGACTTGCCGAACATCCTAATCTGAGGGGTCTTCTCCAAGGGATACAGGCTTAGCTGTCTTCTGTGAAACAGCACCGCCTGGCTCTTCTCGGGGTTGACCTCTATCCTCCATTTCCGGAACCAAGCGCCGAGTGCGTTGGCTGCGGTCTGGAGTTTTTTGGCTACTGTCGAGGGGTTCTCTCCTGAGCAGTAGATAGCCGTGTCGTCTGCGAAAAGTGCCGTCTGCACATACCGATGCTTCGGAATATCGCTAGTATACAGCGTGAAGAGTAGGGGGGAGAGCACTGACCCTTGCGGGACACCAGCTCGTATGGGGTGAGGGGAGGATAGTGACCCTTCTACTCGGTAGCGGAAGCTTCGGTTCGACAAGTAGTCTCGTATGATGAGCACGAGTCTGTGTGGCACTCCCATGGTGAATAGCTTAAATAATAAGCCGTTGTGCCACACTTTGTCGAAAGCTTTCGCCACGTCAAAGAAGAGGATCCCTGTGAACAGGTTGCGTTGAAGGCGATCGCTGGTGTACTCAACGATGCGGTGGACTTGGTGGACGCACGAGTGATCGGTTCGGAAACCGAATTGCTCGTGAGGGAGGAGATGATTAGCGTCGGCATATACTTTCAGCCTATTATAAACTAAGCGCTCATATATTTTGCCTAATCCTTTAAGCAGACTTATCGGTCTATAACTAGTCGGTTCGGACTTTGGTTTGCCGGGTTTGGGTATCCCAATAACCACGGCTTCTTTCCATTGTTGTGGAAAGATATTGTTAGCGAGCGCTGCGTTGAAGATAAAGGTCAGAAGGACCACTAGCCTGTCTGGAAAGAGTTTTATAACTCTATTTGTGATACCGTCCGAACCGGGTGCCTTGCGAGCGTGTAGGCCCTTGACGATCGTCTTAACTTCTTCGGGGGTGACTGCTATTAGGTCTTGCTCGTTTGTCCCCGTCGTTGTTGTTGTTATTATTGTTGAAGTCGGAAGTGAAGCTATGCGCTCTACTTCCGAATCAACTTTAGCTACCTCGTCTATGTTGTGGTGTATAACGCTGGGCGTGCACTGAAGCTCCAGACTGTCTGCCAGGCACTCTGACTTTTCGATATCGTCGAAGGCCGGTGGAAGGTTAGGTCGGCTTAGAGGAGGCATACAGGTGATAGTGTCTCTCTTTAGCGAGCGGGATAGTTGCCAGAAGGCATGGTGGGTAGGTTCGAGGTCTTGTAGTGTCCTGTCCCACCTGTCTTGGCGCATTTGGTCGATGCGCGACTTGACCGCTCTTTCTAGGCTTCGTAACCTGATCCTGTTGTCTTCGCATGGATATCTGTCATAGGCTCGTACGGCGGCGTTCTTCTGCCTCAGCAGTTCACGTACGTCATCGGGTAGGTTCCAGCGGCGATCGTTCGTCGCCGGTGCCTCCCGAGTGCATTCGTTAATTAACGATTGCACGTGTGCTGTGAGGGAGTCGATCGCCGTCGCGGTGTCCTCTTGACTGGATATGTGGTCGGGTATCCTGTCTAGGTGCACGGACGAGGATTCCTCGAGTTTTGCCTCGAGGCGCCTCCAGTCCGTGATACGCCTAGTGGGGGTACGATGACCTGCGTCTATTGGACCCAGTCTGGGTGCGAACTCCATGACCACAGGTCTGTGGTCAGAGGTTAATTCGTGTAGCACTTCTATTGAACACAAACGTAGGTTTATGTTCTTTAGGAGTGCCACGTCCAGAATGTCGGGTCTGTGTGCCACGTTGGTCGGGTAGTGGGTTGGTTCGAGCGGGGTGATAATGTCGAACGCTAGTTTCATCGAAAGCGCCTCCAGGGCTCTGCCTCTGCTGTTGGTGACGTGACATCCCCAAAGGGTGTTTTTTGCGTTGAGGTCGCCGCCGATTATCACAGCGTTGCTCAGTTCCAGCAGTGCTTGGAGGTCGCTCTCGAGTATTTGCCGGTTGGGTGAGAGATAGGCTGAGACCAGGGTGATTGGCTGGTGTCCAGTCATGCCTATTCGGCAGACCGAAGCCTCAATGCTCGTCAGCGCAGGCGGATCCATAGGTACGCAGTGAAGGGACCTTTTGTAATAGATGAGAGTGCCCCCTAGCGCAGAGTCACGCCTATCGTTGCGGACCATACAATAGTTCGCAACGTTAGGGTTTCTCTGCGAGGGTTTCAGAAAGGTCTCTTGTGCGAAAAGTATGTCGAGTTGGTGTGCCCTAAGGAATTCGCCAACTTCATCTCGTTGCCTACTGATGCCGTTGGCGTTGTAATACCCTAGCTTGAGTGATCTTGGTTTGACTCTGCTTGTCGGTGTCCTATCCATGTTATGGGTTACATTTGAACGCGCCTAACTTCTCGAGTACGCTCGAGTATCTGATACTGACGTTGAGGAGGGCCAAGGGATTGCCCTCGTTTTGACGAATTAGGTTAGCGAGCTGGCGTAGCTCGCTAAAATCAATTGCACTCGCGAACCTTGCCACTAGGGATAGGTCCGGGTCGATGGTTTGCGGTAGTTGATTGAGAGGGCTCCTATAGTCGACGACGAGCGGCTTGGGCCCTCCCTGGAGAGGCTTTGTGGGCCGCTCGACAGGGGCTGCCTTTGCGGGTACTGGGGCAGGTATGGGGGCCTGCATCGTCTTCCGCACGGGCAGAGGTGGGAAGGTCTCCCCGGTCTTCCTGGGAGTGGCCCAGGCGTTCGTCTTCGCCAGAGGAGCAGCTGTAAAGCTCCCCCCAGTCCCTGCAGCAGCAGGGACGACTGGGCGGGGACGCTGAGGTCCTTTCGCCTTGGGGGTTTTAGGCGCCCTCGGGCAACCTCTATAGTTGGCGGGGTGGCCTGTTTCGCCACACAGCACGCACGCGACTGGCTCAGTGCATTTGGCCCTGTCTTTGGGCCTTTTGCACTCCTCCGTCGCGTGGTCTTCCAGGCACTTGACGCACCTGGGGCGCGCGAAGCAGTTTCGCGCCGAGTGCCCGTAGAGCTGGCAGCGGTGACATTGAGAGATGCCACTTCTTCGGTGAGGTGGCTCGATGGTAATACCCGACAGCCCGCAGACGGATGACATCTTAAAAATGTCCTTGCCTGCGGGGCTGTCGTCTAGAGTGACCGTCACCATGTCGTAGACGACATTGGTGCGGCCTTTTACCATCCGGTGTACCTCATGCACCGGGTAGTTTTCTGACAGGGATTGTTTGATCTCCTCGGGGGAGATCTCCCTGGGCACGTTGCGCACAACCACACGGAGCTTCTTGTCCTCCGGCAGAGTGTACGTGTGGAATGGGACGTCTCTCTCCCGAAGGAGCTTTGAGAGCGCCCTGTGGTCGCTCGCGGTGGCTAGGGCAACTTTGATGCCCTGTTGGGTGCTACGGGCAGAGTGGTAGCGGATTCGGCGCTCGTTGCACCACGTGGAGATAGCCGTCCATTTTGATTTTTCCTGGACGTATATTGGTGGGGGCGAAGGGGCCTTTTTAGGGGCCGCCGATGCGTCGATGATAGTGGGCGAGGCCCTCCCTGAGGGGGAGGGGGTGTGCTTAGGCCTTGAAGCGGCCTAGGCGGGAGCGGGGGCGGGGGCTGCCGAGGTCTGCTTACCCTCGGTCAGCTTGGGGGCCTTATTTGGGCCTCCTTTGGCCTTACGGCTGCGTTTCCGTGAGGAAACTACGGTGTAACCCTCTTCGTCCTCTCTTGACGAGGACTCTTCCTCGCTGTTCTCGGAGGAGGAGGAGGAGGAGGACTCTGTCTGTCCCTTTTCTTTGCCTTCGCGTTCTTCACCCGAACTCGCAGCGGGCTCTGGAGACGCTTCTGTCTCCATCTTTTCTTGCGCCTTCTGAGCGATGATATTCGCGTATCTCTTCTGGAGGACCGCGAAGACGACTGGGTCGTCGAGGAGGTCCTTGATCGTTATGCCCTTCAGGGCCATGTCGGCGGTTTGGGTGCTGTGCGTATCGCGTACCACGCGACGGCAACAACAACAACACCACCAATAACAACAGTCCTAGTCCCCGGGTGGGACAACCCGGGGGTGTGTGCGTGCTTGGCCTCCCAGCCGGGGTAAGGCCGGGAGGGTGTACTTAAAACTAGGTGTGCCCTAAGAGTGTATCCCTTCGCCGATCTCAATGTGCGTCGGGTTCCTAGCAGCCCAGGTGCCGGGGTGGTATGGGCCTGTGCAGGCCGGCACACCCAATCTAACACCTGAGAATGGGATGTAGGGGTATGATGGCTAGGCTCGACTAGGAGTCCCCCCAAGGCCGAGTTGTCTAGCCCCAGCCGACTTCGCCTAACCCAGAAGGGGCTAGGCAGGCGGGTCGGGTCACCGCCCACTCGATTTGGCATTCGGTCGAATAGTTTTGCTATATTAGACCGAATACCGAATAGCAAAAATATAAAAAAAGGATTCTTAAGAAGATATTCCGAACAATTTTAAAGATTTTATAGGTATGACCCGGTAAACGTTGTTTTACCATATTAATTATTTCTAGGAAATAGTTTGGTGAGCAATGTAAATGAAAACAAAAATATTATTATCCGTGCCACGGAAAGCACATTAAGCCATCGGTCTGGGTTGCCATACCAACATCTTTGTACATACTTAGTCTGGCCATAAATACTGTTACACTTAATTATAAAAAAATATTACATTTGAATTTCGAATCTGTCATTTTTATACGATTGTTCATTGTGTTTTCTCATTTTGGCGCCAATACATTGTAAAATATTTTGCGATATTAAAATGGTGTGGGGTGATAAAGAGAACCGAATCGCTGTGATAGCATTACACAAAGTAGGTATGGAGCCAAATGCAATTTTTAAAACTCTCCATACACTTGGTATTAGTAAAATGTTTGTGTACCGGGCTATTAATAGGTACAATGAGACCTCCTCTGTTTGTGACAGAAAAAGATCTGGCCGTCCACGTAGTGTTCGTACGAAAAAGGTGGTCAAAGCAGTAAGGGAAAGAATTCGAAGAAATCCTGTCCGAAAGCAAAAGATTTTATCTCGGGAAATGAAGATAGCACCTAGAACCATGTCGCGTATTTTAAAAGATGACTTAGGACTTGCAGCCTATAAGAGACGCACTGGCCATTTCTTAACTGATAATTTAAAGAAGAATAGGGTGGTAAAATCGAAACAACTACTGAAGCGGTACGCAAAGGGAGGTCACAGAAAAATTTTGTTTACGGATGAGAAAATTTTTACAATTGAGCAACATTTTAACAAACAAAATGACCGTATTTATGCTCAAAGCTCTAAGGAAGCTTCCCAATTAGTCGACAGAGTGCAACGTGGACATTATCCGACTTCAGTGATGGTTTGGTGGGGTGTTAGCTATGAAGGAGTGACTGAGCCATATTTTTGTGAAAAAGGTATCAAAACATCGGCACAAGTGTATCAAGATACCATTCTTGAGAAGGTAGTTAAGCCCCTTAACATCACCATGTTCAATAACCAAGTATGGTCCTTCCAGCAAGACTCGGCGCCGGGTCATAAAGCTCGGTCCACGCAGTCTTGGTTGGAATCGAACGTTTCGGACTTCATCAGAGCTGAAGACTGGCCGTCGTCTAGTCCCGATCTTAATCCGCTGGATTATGATTTGTGGTCAGTTTTAGAGAGTACAGCTTGCTCTAAACGCCATGATAATTTGGAGTCCCTAAAACAATCTATACGATTGGCAGTGAAGAATTTTCCCATGGAAAGAGTGCGTGCTTCTATTGATAACTGGCCTCATCGTTTAAAGGACTGTATTGCAGCCAATGGAGACCACTTCGAATAAGCTTTTTATATTTTTAATTGTTTTATATTTATGTATTAAACTGACACACTGTAAAAGTAATAAATGTTATTTGCAGTTAACAATTTTCTTTTTTCTTTATTACAATATTTATGGCAAGACTAGGTAGTTGAAGCCCTATAAAAGTTGGAGAATAGTCTTTCCATATAACTTTGATTTTCCATAGAGCTTGGCTTGTAGAGTTCTGTGCAGGCGCTCCACGTGAAACTCTAAGTTTGGCCGTATCGTAGAAGATATACTAAAGCCGATCCCTACCTAATTTTGAAAAAAGGCTCGTAAACGGAAAGAAGGCATATAAAAACTGTTTCCATTCGTTATGATGATTCGAACGACTGTTTTCTTTTCTAACATGTATTATATTTTATAGTCAAAAATATTTGTCCTTAGATGTAGGGCACCTTAAAATAAAACACTATTTATGTTTTATTAACATGAAGATATTTCACAATTGTTTGAGGTCAAGTTTGTAGAAGCCAATGAGGCTATAGTGACTTTTTATGTAGGTGTTTTGACAGAATAATTTTCATTGATGTTATAAAAAAGTATTTCTAAAAAAATATTTTTATGTAGATAGAATATATGTGTAGGTAGCAGAAATATCAGGTAGCTATCTAACGAATTCACTTAGATAAGGATCAACGTAGGTCGCTAAAATGTTTATGTATTAGGTAGGTATGTCTGCTTAGATAGGTAGATATTGTTTTCTTAATGGGATAGAGCTCGATCTGGATCCAGGTACCTACTGTCTAGGATGAGACTTAAAAAATCGTGATGAGCAATGACCGCGATTGTTATTCATAGAGTAGGTATTTATCAATCTGGATTACTAATGTAATCTTTACTTCTTCACATGGGTACTTGTGTCGTTTTCTTACATTAAAACTAATACCAAGAGTAAGTGTAGCTCAATGAATACAACTGTTCTGCTTCCTAATTCAGTAAAACTACGTAGGAAGATAGACGAATTTTAAGTTTTTTGTTCATCACGATACATGGTGGTCTTCTTCAATTGTCGTCACGCGTAGGTTTTTATTTGTAGGTATATATTTTGTATAGCGGGCGGTATATTTGTTTCGCGACTGCGAGACAGCAGCCGCGGTGAGCGGTGCCGCGATGCCGGCAGTGCCGCCTGCCGCCGCCACAAACAACGCGTCTCACTATCCCGCGCCCTCACCCGCCCCTCCCTACTCTACTCCCTTCATCCATCAGTCAGTCACTTTACGGCACGCGCGAGGGACGGTCGCTCGAATTCTCTCGGCACCCAATATTCACGCGGACAACTAGGTCAAAGGTTTAACGCTTACATCGAATCTTAACTTCGCCCGGTGTTGTGATTGATTATTGTGCAAGTGTGTTAGTATTGTTGTTGGTGCCTAAATAGGTATAATAAAATTGCGGCTCTTTTGAAGTGTACGGGATGCGTGCGTGAGCGCAGCGCATGACGTGCTACGAAACGTTGAGAGCTCCGGCACCCGCCGCGGACGCCCCCATGGCGCACCACTTTGTCAAGTGGTGGCGCAACAAGTTTAGAAATGGATACAAGAAATTCAGCAGTAAGTTTAAGAGTTATCATTACTAAGAAATCGGATAGTCAAACAAGAAGCTATCATTAAAAAATTGGTGTTCTTTACGCAATGAATTATTGGAAAATATTGTGGCCCTAAATATGGGAACGAAAGTTTACTAGGTAACATAAAACAGTTAATGCGGGTCAACGTAAATTACGAGTACTATGACAAACTTCATATTATTACAAAACCGGTCAAGGGCATATTGAAATAGATTGTGAAGAGTGTGTTGTCTATAAACCATGCTGTTTACATTTAAATACCACGTCATCACCTAAAATGTTTTATATAAAATATTAGTGTATTTTCATCACCTTAAATTTTGTTAACCTTATTCTTCTTTATATATACCCTTATTCTTGTTCGATGCCCATACTTGATTGACGCTGAGTACTAGAGCCTTAAGTTCAATTTGATACTTGAGTCTTCTAAAGTGAACATATTTGTAAGTCCATTATAATACAACAGAAAAATAGATGTTCAGAAAAAGGTGAGCAAATATGTATAAATTCTTCCTTCGATTTTAATTCAGTAAGAATTGTCAGAATGTTAAAAAAAGGTGTAGTCTCATTGTATTTTCTTTCATCATTCATTCAAAACAGCTGATCTTTAAATTTTGTTTTGTAAATTATCTTAGTTATATTTTTCAATGGCCAGCTACAGTCTACTTATAATACATTTCAATGTCGCGTACTGTTTTTTGTGTGATTTTTCTTTAGCGGTACTTGTGTTTTACTCTCTATTAACAACTCGTGATAATTTAGTAAAAAAGTATACCTACTCCTAGAATACTAATGTAACGTAAACACAGATACTTTTAATGTATTCTACGTATTAAGTCGCATGTCATTTACGTGTCACCGAAATACATCATTAAAATACTTATCTTATCCATTCATTTTAGTAGAATAACTAATGTATCTAATATAAATTTTAAATACCTACCCATATCGTGCTTATTAAAAGATTTTACGATCTCGCACGATGTTATCAAAAGTCGGTGAGATCAAAAACATGCCGGCGACGACCCACCGACATACAGGGCGATTCATTCGCGCGGTAACATGAATGAAAAAAATAATAATAGGACGAGTCTTCGTCTTCCGCTATAACGCAGCCCACGTTTAAATATCTTATTACATGTGTATTCTGTTTTAGCTTTAAAATATAAGAAAGCATATCAAATCGTTTGTGCGTATAAAATAATTGTAAATTGTCTACTTTGATGTTTATTGTTTTTGGTGTCGTTAAAGATTGGTACAATGTAGACTTTCAAGTTAAACCAGCCTGGGGTGGGTGGCATTGTAAAGGGCTAGGTGTTAGAATTATTTTTAATTAATGTTTTTTAATTAGTGCTAAACACCTAACAAGAAAATGGATTTGTACTTACTTTTTGCTTACTTAGTGATAACATAGAACGTATGTGGTTCCATTAATAACACTAATATTTATTTAACGAAATGGCATGAACCGCTTTTAAGTATTGAGGGTGTCGTAATATGTCAATAGCTGAATGATATATAAAGGTAGTGTAACTAAGTAGATGTAAGTACTTACATATACCTACAAAAAAAAGGTCGATAAATTAGGTAAAGGAAAACACGAGGCTTGTTTTAACATGCACGTTTAAAATTATATTCCAAAAGTCTATGATTTGCAATTTTGAATTGATTGAGCATTTATTCATTTTTTGTTTAAAAACTTATGTTGCACCTTACATATTTGGAACCTATTCGGTCCTTTTCATCTTTATTTTATTCACATCATTGTTTTTGTACAGAAATATAATTTTCATCGTTGGTAATTGTCCTCAAATACAGTATTCATATACTTATGTTTTCAAATCAAGCGCGTGGGACAAGGAATTAAATCTTTGCAGTATAAGAGATTTATTTAACAAAAACTTGTGTTGCCAACAATGACCCGGAAGAAAAAAGAATGAAGAATCACACACATAGTTGTTATGTATGTGTTATGGCGCTATTGGAGGCTAGTGACCTTGGATGTGAAAGAGTCGCGTCCGTGCGCTATAAACACTAGCACATATTAATTTGTCACTATCATCTTGGCCGTAGGACGGCAACTTCATAGCATAGATTCTGATTATTGCCAAACGTATAAGTATTTATGTATTTCCAAGAACAACAGTGCCTGTTCTGAGTGTTCACGCTGTGTGACAGGTATAACTAATTAAGCAAAAACGTGACCTTCAAGCGTAACTGAACATAAAGTTAGATAGAAAAATTCCTAAACAAAAATGTTGACGTAAAAATATATTTTAGAAGATAAATAGCCAAGTACATAGCTACTTTGTGATTATAAATAAGAAATGTTTCATTTCAAAGATATACGATCGTAATCACATCCTAAATTGAAACAACTACTTCAAGGCAAACATCTACATGTTTAAACTCTTTGATCTTACTGTTCTTAATTACAAAACAGTGTGGGCTTAAGAAAGTAGAAACATCCTCATTGAAAGATTGTCTTACATTTTAATAAATAGAGTTATGACTATACTGTGGTAAGGGTATAAAATTAGTTTCGAAGAAAACACCGCTGCAATTCGATTAAGATAGAATTTTAATTGCGCTAGTTGACGTGTTCCATTATCAAAGAGTGTAAAACTCTTAACAAAAATATCTGCCAGAGTTTAGTCAACTCGGTTGTTTGAGTAAATTCGTTATCACGGGTTTATTCCAGTCCCGGATTGAGAGTTATTTATTTCAACAAATTAAAAAAGGAATTCAATAAAAGTTGGAGAGTATTATAATTTGAAACATGTATGTGATTTCGCGACCAGAGTTTGGGGATGGACTTTCAAAAGTTTCTTATAGGTCTTTATAATAAATGTTAAATTTTTCCACCCAGATAATTATTTCAACCTGGCCGAATAACAATAAAGTTGATTGCTACACGTTTCAATGAAAAGTTAAATTATAACTACTTATAATAAATTAAGTTGAATTTGGAATTCAAACTTTCGGATTTTCTCAATAGATTTTGAAAGATAAAAATAATGACATGAGAATAATTTGAGAGTTAATCATTTTAATTTTATACCTTATATTTCATAAATATGATGACTTTAATTAACAAAATTAAAGTGCATAGCTGAGAATGTTTGGTAAGGTATGTAAAAAAGACGCTCCCTTTGAGAGAAATAACATTAGCGGCAGATGTGCGATGCCACGGTGGATCCCAAACGTTCCAAAAGCCGACCCACTCACGGAGCCTTCCAGGAAATTTCGACGCTCCCCGTAGCCTTGTGTCGTTTACATCTCGGTCGGTCCGCATCACACAGGTTTTGATTTTCGCCGACAAAACTGTTGAATATACAGTTTTTATTTCTCGTGCTATTGTGTTACTCGTGTTGTTTATTCCGCGATTACAATGGTTGATATAGCGTGAAATACGTATAGAAGAGAAGAGAATGCACATTTTCAATTATCCAAATTTTTGTACCTGTCTACCGTACCTAGCGTAGCCTTCATTTCTGTCTGTACTCTGTCAATATTTATTTTTAAATGCTAAACAACATGTTTTCAAGTACATAATTAAATACTGCACTCGATTAATAAGTTTTTTACAGTTTATTACACTATTAACAATTATAGTTTTTAAATTCATGAATTTCGCTCGCAATTTTTTCTTTTTCCTTTTTCCTCCTTGTTTTAGTATATGTAAACCTATACCTACTAGCTTCGCCTAGCAGTTTGTAGGCGATAATGTGGATTTCATCAATAAATTTACTATACTTCACTTTGGTAACAATTATTACTTTTATCGCTATATCTTCATTTCTACGTTCTAATATGTATTTAATAGCAATCGGTATCGATTCCTATTTTAAAAAAAATGTTCTAAGTTTGTTAAAAAAATCTTTATATTACTTTTTGTTACAAAAATACAAGTTTCACAAAAATACCACGTTTCTCGTTTGAAGGTTTTGTAACTAAATTTAAGGTACGTTTTTATTTGTTGGCAATATAAAACACACATTTCGTGAAAATTTTAACTACCTACCTATTACCGTTAACAAAATATGTAGAATGCTGACAGACATACAGAACACGAAGGTTTAGTGAAATGTGTTTTAAGGATTATAACAAAAATAGAAAGGTGGGAAAAGCAAAAAAAGAATCTCAATATACAATAGACAATAGCGGACACTTCTCATAAAAAAAAATACGATCATAGTTCAAACGCTTTAAATACAACCCTGACTGTACAAAATGAATGAAGGAATTACCCTGCATGTTAGAAATTAGACTCTACTTTTATTACTTTAAACAATAGAATAGATAAGAGAAATCCAAGAACTTTTGTAACAACAAAGATAACGAGTTATTGTAGATTATTTAGTTTGGCAGAAAATGTTTGTGTACGAGCATTTAACTTCAAAAGAAGTTCAATAAATAACTCGCGTGTAACGTTTTACTGCCCCTTTCATTAATTTAAATAATAATGACTCATTTCTACAAAAGTAATTTTACAAGTTCATGATACACAAATTGAAAAAAAAAAAAGAATTTGCTTTCTTTGAATATTCGTCAAATCCAACATACGGGAGGTACAGGTAGGTTAGGTGGGTTGTAGTTCATAGTAGGTAATTTTATTCACAATAATATGCCATGTTCTAAATTCTGAATACGTAGGGTGGGACGATGTGTTGTATATGTATTTGAATTACCCCAAAATGACAACTGCCGTCAGGGCCGATTGCTTATCAAGCTTTAAGAGAACGGAGCATGCAGTTATTATCAGTTTACACACTCACTTATGAAAAGTCACATCAATTAGTGATACTCTTTTATTTTAAATTTATTACAGGGACGCATTTGTCTGGCTTGCATACTACCGTAAATTGTATTCATTAATAATAAACCAACAAACCATTTCGGTACCGTTTCGTGGTCGTAATACAGAAGTAGTAATATTATTATTATTTTATTGATACCAATTCATCAGTTCTCTATTCAGTGATTTTTGTTTTGTTTTTGTTTAACTATGAAGTGAACATTTTTTGTAATTATACAGCAAAATAGTATAGAGCTCATCCCTCTATACAAACAACAAAAAACAACAATAACAAAAAATAAACTTAGCACAAGTTAACTTTTGCTGTATTGTATCTGAGTATGTATAATACAGTAGAAGTTCCTTATTCGCGGGGTATGCGTTCCGTAAATATGCCGCGAATACAGAAACCGTGAATATGGAATGGTAATTTGTATGGGGTTATAGGGGATACGTGCCTAGATGACGAAATAAAAAAGCAAATTGTAGATAAAAAAATGTTTAATTGAACTTTCTGATCATACAAGTTGATTAATTACATATTATCATCAGGTTTAGGCAATGGTTTAAAGAATTTAGTAATTTTTTCTTGTTTGGCATTTTTTAAAAGCTCCTTCAACTCGGACTGATATTCAGCAGTGGCATTAGCAATTTGCCTCTTAAAAATAAGGCTTCGTTCCATAGATGGATCAATTTTCATAAAGAAATCACAAAGCTCATTTGCCATTCTTAAACCTTCACTAAGATTTTTCAAATTAAATGTTACGTTTTCAGCGCTTGTTGAAGCCTCTTCTTCGATGGGTTGCGAATTTAACATTTCCTCCAAGTCGGTTTCATTCAAATCTTCATCTTGTGCTTCAAGAAGTTCCTGAACATCACTTGATTCTATCTGATCGAACCCATCTCGTCCTATTCCACTCGCAATTTCGACAATGTTTGCAGTTAAACTTTGAATTTGCACAGGTTCTTCCTCATTTTCCGCTGTCAGAACAGGCCACAGTTTTTTCCAGCATGATTTCAATGTGTATGCCTTCAATTCTTGCAATGATTCTTTTATGTTTACGATGCATTTCGCTATGTCAAATTGCTTCCAGCATTCTATAACATTCATATCAGGATCACATTCCATATTATCCAGTATGATTTTGAAGGTTCGTCTAATGTAGTAAAGCTTAAAGGCCTGGATTATTCCTTGGTCCATAGGTTGAAGCAAAGCCGTCGTATTGGGAGGTAAAAATGTCACATTTATATTTGGATGCATAGTTTCAAGTTCGCGTGGATGACCGCATTGGTGCATTGTCCAAAACTAGAACTGCTTTAAAGTCTAAATTCTTTGATTTCAAATAAGTTTCAACTTCAGACACAAAACAATTCCGGAACCAGTTACAAAAAATAGCGCTTGTAACCCACGCTTTCTTATTAGCACGCCAAAACACTGGCAGGTCGTCTTTGTTTTGATTTTTTAACGCACGAGGATTTAAAGATCTATAAAGCATGAGTGGTTTAATAACACAATCTCCAGATGCATTAGAACAAAGCAGCAATGTAACTCTATCCTTTGCTGCAAATCCAGGGGCAGACTTTTCGCTTTTAGAAATGAATGTTTTGTTTGGCATTCTTTTCCAAAACTGTGCAGTTTCGTCTGCATTAAATACTTGCTCAGGCTTATACCCTCCATCAGCTATCAGGTTCGCAAATTCGTTTGGATATCTTTCTGCTGCAGCAGTGTCTGCAGATGCAGCTTCTCCAACGATTTTCATGTTATGCAATGATTGTCGCATTTTAAATTTATTGAACCAACCTTCCGATGCTTGAAATCCTCCATCTATACATTCACCACCACCACTACCACCAGGTTCCTTAAAATGTGCGTAAAGACGCTTTGCTTTCTCCCGTACCAATGGACCACTTAGAGGCACCCTTTTTTGATTGCGGTCTTCTATCCATAATGACAACGCCACTTCCATTTTTTCTATTGCTGGATCACGAACAATTTTCGCTGACAGTGAAGTTGAAGCTACAGACGACCTTATTTTATCTTCGGATTTTTTTATCGATCGTACAGTTGATTCGTTGACATTGAATGAACGTGATATCGATGCAAACGACTCTCCAAGTCGTAAACGATCAAGCATTTCTATTTTCACTTTAAGTGGTAACACTGATTTTTTTCGCATTGAAACACGTTTTTCATTTTTTTTGGTTGACATTATTACAGCGAAAGACACGTGTTACTCGATCAGAATTTTTGTAACGAATGGAAAAGTAAAACAACGAAACACGCAATGCGGCTCTTACCCGAGGACAGAACGTCCTATTGTGGCAACATTTAATAAATTACTTTATGTTTTGAGTAATAAGATACATAATTTTACCTACACATTCTGTTTGTGTATTCTCAAAAACACCGACTGCGGCGAAGGCGGCTTACGTCAAAGAAACTGCCGCATAAAACAAACAACGCCGATCACTTTAGAAATCACAATCTAGACGTCGTTGTAATAAGGTCTATTTTATTTTTTATCCTTCTACTGACGTGTCGACAAAGGATAGCGAATGCATTTTTTTAGGTAGGTACATGTACGCATCGATATTTCGATTCGATCCGCGAATAAAGAAATCTTAGACCGCGAATATAGGAATTCGATCGCATTTTTTCAATCCGCGAATAGTGAAAACGCGAATAAAGGAAGCGCGAATAAGGAACTTCCACTGTAATTATATCTGAGCTCACGTACCGTCTAAATAAAGCGATCAGTGTAGCTTTAGTGTTACAAAGGTGACCTCCCTGTTGAGGATCTGTGTGAAAGTATTTGTGTAAATTCCAGAAAATGCTAAATATACACACGACAAACTAAATACCTGGTAAAAAGTATGATGCAATAACTAACAACGCGAAATAATTTTGCGATATTAATAATCTGCATAATAAAACTAAGGAAAGGAGTTATTTACAATTTACATACATGTAAACTTCACACCGCAACAACAAACATATAAATCTGACCAAGTATTTTGTTTGCTCTTCATACATAAGTAAACGAAATTATTTGGCATATAGTAGTTCCATGCCAGTATAAGATACTTTCTATGACATTACAACATCACTATTTTGTATTTAAAATACAATTAATTATTTTTGCAGTTGGAACGGAGAGTGAGCGGACAGACACGGAAGAGCTTATGGGCCGTGCAGCATCTCAGTGCTCGGCCCCACCGGACTTGCTGCCAAGCGAAGCCCGTGCACTGCTTCGGCCAAACACTCCACCAACGGCATCGCACCGCGGCTTACATGAACCAGCATACAAGCCTCCGCAATCACCGTCACGAGTAGTAGAACATAATGAAGAGAAACCCAGATTACGCTTTGAGGTAAAATATAAACATACTAGCTTCTGCCCGCGGCTTTGCTCGCGTGAAATTTGGTCTGCCACCAGTTTCTTAACTCTTTCAGTCTTGGTGGTTAGTGTCACTAACCACCACTTTCCGATTTTTTTTCTTAAAATCCACATTATCTACCTGTAATCGGTTGAATTATAATAAAACTTCTATCCATCGCTGACACAACGCGACCGGTTGTCAGTTATTGAATGAATGACAGTTCAGTTGCGTTGAATTCATTTTTGTGGTAACGTACTTTTTTGAGTGAGTTCGATATAAAAAATTGTGAAACAGGTAAGTAAACTTTTTTCTTCAATGTTTTTTGTTCATTGTGTTTACTGATATTTATTTTATTCGTGTATCGATCAAAATACTATTATTTTTGTGTTTTCGATGTGCATTTAGAACGAAAATGTAGTGGTTAGTGCCACTAACCACCGTGACTATTGCGGGTTTATGGTTCCAATCTATGTGCTAGTTAGACATGTAACTAATAGCGCATTTTTCTTATATTTTACAGTATGCCGCGCTCGCTAACAAATAGAGAACTGGAAGAGTACTAGTTAGAAGACTTTCCTTCAGGTGGCGAGAGTATTTGTAGCGATGATGATGCCGTAGAGGACCCCGACGATCAGCCAAATCCACTGGTGTTAGGTGATTTGATAGGAGAAATTCAAGTAATTGATGCTCACGACTTTGATGATGATGATGACCTACCCTTGTCTAGCTTAGTACGCCAGAATCCTGACCCTGTCGAGCCCAACACTTTGAATTTAAACCGACTGATTACAATAGCTCCAAAATGGAAGAAGAATTATAGGATGGTCGTACCTGGTGAGTTTTTTGAAAGTGTGGGAATAGCCGAACAAATTCTTAGCATGGAGAATATTACACCGCTTTTACTATTTCACCTTTTTCGGACAGAGCATGTACAAGATATTTTATGTTTCCAAACGAACCTTTACGCTACTCAATCCGGCAAGCGTTATACACCTACTACAACGGAAGAGCTTGATGTTTTCATTGCTTCGAACTTGGTGATGGGCATGAAAAAACTACCAAGCTACAGAGATTACTGGTCTTCAGCACCTGATTTGCATGATAAATACGTTTCAAAGTTTATGAGTTTCAATAGATTTAGTTGGCTTTTGAATAATTTGCACGTAAACGACAATAGTGTTATGCCCAACAGAAATTGTTCAGATTTTGACAAACTTTATAAAATTAGATCTCTACTCGACATTCTGCGAACTAATTTTTAAAATAACTATAAACCATTAGAAAAGGTTGTAATTGATGAAAGTATGATAAAATTCAAAGGTATTAACTATTTGAAACAATACATGCTAAAAAAGCCGACTAAACGAGGATACAAGTTTTGGATGATGTGTGCACAATAAGGCTATTGCCTAGATTTTGATATTTAGAACAAGTTAACCGCAGAGAGCGCGATGGTACCAGCGTGGAAGTGTCGTGTCCAGAAGCTGTGAAAGACTACAACGCAAATATGAATTTTGTAGACAAATTTGATAAGCTAAAAGGAAGTTATGCTGTAGACAGAAAATCACACAAGTGGTGGCACAGGATTTTTTTTTATTTCCTTGATTGTTGTGTTGTCAATGCCTTCTTAATTTATTAAGAACTGTAGTCTTCTTCACGCCCAGACTTATCCAAATTGACTCTGAAAGAATTTAGACGAAGTGTTTACCAGGGTTTATTGGCACCAGCATATGTGAAACAAAGACCCGATTCAGTAAACAGCAACCGTAATTCCGCAACGTCTTCCAAGACCTGCATTAATAAAACGGCACAAGCCTACAGTCCCTCGAGAAATTCGTTTGGAATGCAGTCGCCATCAGCCTGAGAGAACCACCTCTAGAAGATACTGCAAATATAGCATCAAAATATCTCCAGTGCGTACTGTATGGCAGTTCAGTACTTGTAAAGTGCCTCTTGGCTACGCAATGGAAAACATGTTTTGCAGATTTTCATAAAAAATAATTTTATGTTATATTCGCCTGCAGAAAAGTTGCTTATAGTTTTTAATATTAATAAATAATATACATCATTCATCAATGTTTTATTTGTATCAATAGTCATGGTGGTTAGTGTGACTAACCACCTCATACCTCGAAAGCCTTAACACCTAGATTTTTTTTTCACACTTTTTATGATATTTTAATTGTTAATGATGCTAAAAGTAACATAAAAATGTTTTAAATATTCTCGATGTAAAAGTGTGACTGAAAGAGTTAACAGATAATTTTAAATAAATATATATATATATATATATTTAATATACAAAAAATCATATAGGCAGCGTACGCCAATATAACTCTCAGAGGCCAGATGTTTTTCATCTCAATTGACATATATCGTTATATTATGACCGAAATTACATAAAATAATTACAAATTGTAGCCTATATGTTATTCCGATATTACTGTAAAGTTTCACCAAATCCGTCCAGTAGTTTTTTCGTTAAGGAGTTTCGCAAACTTTCGCATTTATAATATAATATTAGTAGGATTGACAACGAGTACAATCATTATTGATGCGTGACAATCGATTTATTTGACAGGAAAAAAGTAAATAAATTAACCGATTTATTTAAAAATATAATTGATTGATATAGATCTGGTGCGGGTTTAGATTTTACGCATAATTTTTCGTACAAATTTGTGAAACACTTTTTCGTTTCATTATGCAATATTCATTATTTAAACATTCACTTAATTCCATTTGAAAAGAATAATATAGTATGTAGCAAATGGCTAGCCGCAAGTAGTCACCCATGTAGGAATGGGAATTAGAAAGTGGCTATTAGTAACCGAGCAAGTCGTGACTTCAGATTTTAATCAAATTCATGTCTTTACAATCTACATATTATCATGAATTCTCAGAGAATTTAAAATACCGCTGCAGAGTTTGGCCACTTTTGTAAATCGTTAGTTTGACGTTTCTAATAGTTACGTCAATGGTATGTCACATATTTTCAGAATTAAGTACTTATGTTACTCATCCATTCATCATATTATAGTCATGCAAGTTCATTGTATCTAATATACCGCAATTCTAAAACCTAAGATATTGATTGAGCAATATAAACTACGATTTGTAATAGATTAAAACTCAGTAGAAACTATCGAATGGATCAACTTTACCTTATATCATTTCGATCGTAATAGCCAGTTTCCTTTTATAGTGTCAGATAAGAACGCCTCGATGTCGTCTGCTACAGAGTGCCGTCCGGCGCCACTAGGCTATCTACCAGAATATATGGAAACGACACGACATTCTAATGTTTAATAGAAAGTATGGTATGATTTATCAAAGGTTTCTTCTTGTTATAGGAATTGACCTGTGACGTAGAACTGCAACATCCAGAACCGTCAAAACAACAACCGCTGCAATTCTCTTTTACGCTTTACGACCTAGATGGACATGGCCGTATGACGAAGGATGTATGTATTTTGAAAATATTGTCCCTTTAACCTCATGTCTTCAGGATCGAAATCTAATTTTAACATTGTTGAATTTTTCAGGATATCGCCGGAATCGTTTCAACAATATATGAATCAATTGGAAAATCAGTGACAGTACCTCATTACGGATCTAAAACCATACAAGTACGCTTAACAGTAGTGCCTGAAGATGGCAAATCTAGGAGTCACAGAGAAAGGCGGGAAGATCGACGGCGTCGACGTAAAGAATGCTCATCAAACGTCACCGCTGCGCCACCGGAATGTATAGATCATAGTGATGATGAACATCGGGATAGATTATCTAACGATGATGACGTGTCTTCTAAATCATCGTGCTCAGGCGACAGACGACCACCAAAAAGACAAACATCTTACGCACAAAGCCGACCCCACCGCCAGTCTCGCAGGGATCATCGCGAACGCAAACACACAAAAAAGCGTTCTGGAAGCTTGCAAAGACGTGAACTATTGGAAATTATTCAAGCTAACATGGAAAAGAACCACCTGAGCTTTCAAGCTGCGAGGTAAACTTTTATCATTATGTAAGCTGTTATAAGTTTGCCATTATTTTTATTTTTTGTTTATACATGGTATTAAATATTAATATATTGATCAAACAATAACGGCAGGCAAAGTTCTAGAGAAAACAATACCTTACAATTTACCATGTACAACATACCTGTACCAAACAGGCTTTATTGCTGTAACGATCATCCAGTTCTCGCGACAATATGCAACATAGATAATGCAAATCAGAAAAGATTTTCGAGTTTTATCATCATTCATAAATAAAGAAATAAATGAATTTCTAACATTTTATTTTTTTTGTCTTTTCAGAAAGCCCTGTGAACCAACTGTTAATGACGAAGAAATTCCAAATAAATATCAAAAGCATCGAAACAGATCTCACACGATAAGTGAGAAGCCTGTAAATACATTCCAAAAAATGAAATCTGAGAATTCTGGCAACGGATACCTAGATCTTGCAGGCGGTGGCGACTCACATTTGTGTAGATACGACCGTTATCTTCACGCAGTTATTTGTTCTTCGGCGCGTCACGCAAACACAGGATATCATCAAAAACAAAATCAAGTACTCCGACCGCACCGAACAGCTCACGCTCACCACGCGCGGTCTAGATCTCACGATCTACCTGCCCAAGCGCAGACAACCCAACCACCAAGAGTATTACAAATTATATTCTTATAGAATTTAAGAAAGGGCAACATCAGTTGCCCTTTTTGAGTGTTAATATAGTGACAATGTGTGATAGTGGACAAAAATAGTGTTGAGTTACCAAGAACCATATTGAAAGCGAACTTTTTAACTAGAACCAGAACCAGGAATAGAATTGCGAGCCTGGGAAAGCGTAAAATAACTCGGTAACGTTCATGTTTTCTGATAACGTAAAGCGCCTAAATATTTCGCCAAAATCAATATAATTCAGATTCACCAGTTATAATTTTTATTCTGAAGTTACTGGGGCCTTAATTGTTCTATTCATCAGAAGTGCCTTTACTTGGTAACATTGGTATTAAACAAGAGGGGACGGGTAGCAGAGTTCACGTTTTAATGTATACTGATAGGTGATAATGCTCAGTAGACTATGTACCTTTTATTATAAAACTCTTTTTCGGGTTTATAGACTGATTCTAGTTTTAAGTGTTAGGTACTCCGAATAGTTTATAAAATTGTTATGTAAAATTGTTTAAGTACAATATAATCAAATTATACTTGCTCATTTCCCTTTTTACACTTATCACTGATATTTGTAAAATTTTAACTGTTTTGATTTTTTTCACCTCACATTACCAATATCAGTATTCGTTATTTTAAGTTAATCAAGGAATCTCTTATTTTTATCTACCTCTTATTTGCTTTCAAAATGTATTTATAAATTATTGTGGACGCCTCATATGTAATGTATAGTTAATGTAAGACAGTAGGTATTTTGTGATAAATTGTTGTTAAAAGTAATTGTATGTAATGATATCAACTGAAAGTGTTCAGTTGCCAGTGTACAAAAGTGCTGTATCTTGTCAAAACTATTTATTGTCAATAATAATCCATGAGATTAATTTATTACTTTGTTTTACTTCATATACGTCGTCTTCTTTTTGTCTGGAGTATCACCACAAGCAACATCAGTACAGCACATATTACGATAGTCGTTTCTTGTGGCAGTTCACATTTGCTTATTGAATAGTTGTTAGGTGTTATACTCACCTAAAAATCACAAAAGTTATTTAGGTAAAGTGTATCATCAATCATCATCAATACAATAGTTTATCATCTACATTACAAAACTGTAACGCAAATAAATATCTTTTTGTTTCGATATAGAGTGATGAAAACTGTTATCTCTTGTTACAGGTGTTTTCAAACCCTAAACAACACCCTAAAACTTCAAACATTTACTTCTGTTTATTCTACGATATATCTACCCTTTACTGCGTATTGAAAACACGACTTGACACTTTATGTATTCTATATATAGTGTCACTGCTCTACGGCACTAATCTACCATTTAATAAAATCTAACGAGGAGAACTTACCAGCATGTATTTAGGGTTGTGCCTATTTCTCCAAGAAAACGAAGGAACTGAGTATTCATAAAATTCAAAAGATTCAGGATCTGTATATGTATGATGTAGCAAACATCCGTGATGTGTATGGCCCCCAAACACTAATCTCGGCTTTATTTTTTTTGCAAGGAAATTTGTGGCTTCCAGTGATAATGATTCCCGTTTTGGCCGAAACAGTTTGTTTCTTTCCGGCAATGGGGGTGCATCGCGTCCAGTGCATACAGCGTCCGACAATCTGTACAATGGGAAATGCTGTAAAGAATATAAAAAAAAAGTTTAGAAAACTATAACTAGATTACATAAAAAAGGGATCTAAAAAAGATGAACCAAGAAATGGTAGATAAGTATGAACACGGCTCTACTTTAACCATTTTTCTACCTATGCTTTTTTCTATTATATCTGAATTATTTTCTTGTTTTATTCTTCTTAGATCCCTTTTTCACACGTAGTGGAGTTATAGTTTTAAACTTTTTTTAATAGTTTTTCGTTTTGTGATCTGACATACATACACTAGCCGTGTAATATCTACATTAATCTATTACATGACAAATTTATTGTTACTTTTATAATTTAATATTGTTACGTAATGTTGGTTTGTTATTAACTCATACGAGTAAATAGCGGCAAAGACTGGACCGTGCGAACTCTACGACCGCATTTTTAACTGTATAGTTTGATAACACTGATGTATATTATACACATTAGTAATGTACTTGCTCTTGGCATACCTTTCTTTTGATACCAAACAAGTGATCTTAGTTATTTTTTTTAAAAGAAACACATACTATGAACACACACAGTCAGCAACTAAGCCTAGATAAGTTAAGAACTTTAGTGTTATCGGTCCAAAAACGAATAGGAGGATACCGTCAGGCAAATCCTGCAAAGCCTTTCTAACTGCTAAGTACAGAGCGAAGAGTCCGAGTGAGCACGTAACCAACCTTGCTTTAAATCATAACAAACAAAAAGCACTCTGAATCTTCGCCCTGCACATTGACACAGCATTGTTTATCATCATACATTTGCAAGTCGAATCATTCTCACAAATTTTTTCATACATCCCAGTTTTTTCAGGACTATCCAGAGGATGATTGTCGCGTGACAGTATCAAAAGCTTTTTCCGGGTCAACAAAACAAGTACAAAGGTGGTACTTGTTCTTGACTTTTCTCTTGTAGCTGTTAGATAAAGAAGACAGCCTCACTCTTGCCTCGATTTTGGGTTTTAGGCAGTATGTCTTCGGATATGAGCATTAAACGGTTCAGCAGGATTCTAGCAGACTTTTCGCGTAGGATCAGAATGCAGATTCCCCTACTGGCGTTGCAATGAAACTTGTTGCCTTGTTTTTTTACAAAAAACAAGTACGCGACTGTAATATAAGAAATGTGCAATTTGTGAGAAAAACTAATTACCTGCATAAGTATTGGTCTACTATAGGTTATATTCCTAATATTTTTATCACAGTACTCTGAGTTTTCAGCACAATGCAATATCTCTAAAACAGCAAAAGACAAATAATAACTTGTACACCAAAATATGTTTTTTCATTCTCATTCAATGTGTTATTGTTACCTTCTATTTTGTTTATATCATTTCTGGCTTGAACGCACATATTGCACCGATCTCCTTCCATTGCCATAGAATTGATAAGCACAAAGTGATTATCTTTTATACTTACGAGCTTAACTACTGAACTATTGAGCATTTCTACAAATCTTTTAACATTGTCTTTTCTAATGCTGAAAACGCTTAAAGGTAAGTATAGAGAGTACATTTAAAGTAGAAAAAGAGATTAATAACTAAGAGTAAAATGTAATTATTATATCGAGAGTAGGTTAGTGTCGAAGGAAGAATAAAATATTATAATTTTTGCATTAGCTTTTGCGCGCGGCTTCGGTCGCGTGGAATTTTAATCTGTCACATTTAGTTTCATAAAAGATTATTTTAAATAAATATATTTTTTTTAACATACAAACATTCCTACGGTACATCATCTTTGTGTAACTTCAATGATTTAGGTAGTGTACGCGAAGTTATCTCTCAGGGGCCAGATTGTTTTCCGACTTAATTGATATGTATCGTTATATTACGACCAAAATTACATAGAATCATTACAAATTGCAGCCTATATTATTCCGACGCATAACCTATATTACTGTAAAGTTTCATCCAAATTCGTCCAGTAGTTTTTTCGTGAAAGAGTCAGAAACATCGATACAAACCTTCGCATTTGTAATGTTAGTAGTAGTATTTAATTATCTCATATTTGGGTAACAGCAATAAAGTAAAATGAGACATTGACCACTAGGTAAGTATTCTCTTATTTAGTTTTCCTATTTGTATACAGCTGAATAAATTCAAGTGATTAATCAAAATATCTTGTATTGTGAATATTCATTTGATTGCCTCGGTGGCGCAGTGGTCGCGTATGTGACTGCTGTGTTTGAGGTTTTGGGTTTAATTCTTGCGTGTTTAAACTAAATGCTTGCATGATCCGCAAATATTTCTTTCAGAGTTTGAGTGTTTTCCATGTATAGTATGTATGTATTTATAAAAAATAATATGTATGTATTTTTATCAGTTTAGTACCCATAGTACAAGCTCTGCTTAGTTTGGGACTAGATGGTGTTGTGTGTCAAGTGTCCGAAATATTTTTATTTATCATCAACAGCTTTTAATAAGCCACTGCTGGACATAAGCCTCTCCTTTAAAAGGAGGTTTTGGCCTACTATACCAGACTGGTTGATTGGTAGAGTATGTTCAAGTTTTCCTGATTTTTGCAATGATTATACACCCATGGTATGAATAGCCTCTTGAGACCCCCGGTATCATCAGTGATATTTGTTGAAAATTTTTTCCCACGTCATCTTTCGGAATCCTGAAGTAATTCGTAATGTAACTATTAGTTCGAGCTTTCTTTTGTTTTTTCATTCACCGATCAATTTGTTACTTGTCAAAATTTTGTCATTCTCAATCAGTGCAAGTTTGTAAATGTTGCGTTAACCGTCATGGCAAAGTCATATAAAGGTAAATATTATTTTTTATTAATAACTTAGTGTTTTTATGCTATATTCTTTTAGAATACATTGTTATTTTACTTTTAATACAAATATTTTATGGAAAAGTTTAATAATTATTTACAAATTTTTCTACGAGTATCGTACGTGATACCTCGGGCATTTGAACCTTAATTCTGATTTCTTTTACAGCTAAGCTATCTGAAAAAGATATCATAGAAGAGCTCAATTTTGATGAGTATGGAATATACAGTGAATGTGACAGTGATGGCGAGAGTGACCTCCTAGCACACCAAGATTGGAATGAATCAGACGATGAACCTCTTTCATTTTTTTGCATACAATCATCTCGAAACATACATTCACGGTAGATAACAGCGAAAACTTCGATTTTACTCCACATGAAGACGATCTGGACGTCTCCATCGATCCTAGCGTCTCTAAATAACTCTTAACAATTATGTTAAGAGTTATTTAGAGTAAATAACTGTTAACAATTATGTTAAGAGTTATTTAGAGTACTTTGGTCATTATATTGATGACGGTTTATTTGAAATTATGACCGAATGTACAAATATTTGCAGCGTATCAAGAATAGGAAAATGTCTGGATACGACGCCTGATGAACTTCGACAGTTCTTTAGATATTCAATGACCATGAGTGTGCTTGGTCTTCTACGAATCAGAATGTACTGTGCATTGGATACATTGATGAAAAATAGAGTGTCAGAGTACCAGCGGCCAAATGCAAAGAAAAAAGATAAAAAGCGGGTATTGTTCAAGACAGATGTGGAAAGCTGGAAGAGGCAGCTAGAAGAGCAAGCAGAATGAGAACTATATCGAAGTGCCACAACCTATGGCTATGAAAAATTATAATAATTATATGGGAAGTATTGACTTACTAGATCATATTATTGACAAGTATTGCATGAGAGAAGGAACTGGTAAATAGAGCATAAGAACA
The DNA here is from genome assembly GCA_949316085.1 of Hypercompe scribonia. Taxonomy (NCBI): domain Eukaryota; kingdom Metazoa; phylum Arthropoda; class Insecta; order Lepidoptera; family Erebidae; genus Hypercompe; species Hypercompe scribonia. The sequence continues at coordinate 11,609,018 of OX438971.1, read as the reverse complement.
AAATTTCACTTCTTTGACTTTGCTGCAGCAGCAGTAGGATGGATGAAATATCGAAACGATGCTGCAAAATCTAGACGCCAGAGGAAAAATGTAGACCAACACTTAGATTTCAAGCTGGATTTGGCAAAACAATTAATTTACTCAGGTCCCAGAACATGACAGCCACAAATTTTGAGCCTACAATCTGTATACGTGACACACAATACCCCACAGTAAAATCCTCGTTCCAGTCCAAGCAGTCGAAACTGTCCTGTTGCCGTAATGAATGAAAAACCTTCCACTTCTACTAGAAAACACAGACTCATGGAACCTATACCTTATATTGCAAAAAGGAAGAAGGAAGCAAAACATCTGTCAACTTATGCTAAGGGAGCTCAAAATTACAGATCAAAATGTCGAAATAAAGGTTGTAGAAACTTGACGTTTGTGAAATGTTCCGAATGTTATATTTTTGGGTTGCTTTAATGTCAATAGGAACTGCTTTAATGATTATCACACTTCTCAGTAAGTTTTTTTTTCACTAAAGTTTGAATAATGTGCCATTTATAAAATATATATTCAGAAAAAAATAATAGAAATAATAACCTTGTTTTAAACTAATGCAGTCCCAAGGTATCGTCTGTGATACCCCTTTGGAGGGAATGGATTTTTTTTCTTCTGTTATATTGATAATAATTAGTACTTAGCTATAAAAATTAACATCAATTGTAGGTTATATACTTTAGTCTTGGGTCTCAGGAGGATACGGGTAGTGGCACTCTGTATTCTTTATCTGTCACCACAAGGAAACTGTGACATTCGTTCCCATAGATAAAGAAACACGTAGATGTATCTTCTTTATACCTACGTATATGTGATCGAGTAACGGATCTAACTCCTTTGTTATAATAGCCTGATTTCAGCATATATTTGCGTACCTACTTACATGTATTGATTTATTGTTATCCTAAAGTTTAATAGAATTCTTTATCATCATTTACAGCCTTTGATAGTGTACCGTTTGACTTAGGCCTCAGTTTAGAAAGAAGGTTTTGGCGTATTATACCACGTTGACTATTCGTGTTTATGTCAAGTAATCTTTTTCTTTGTTATTCATCGTAGTTTGCGCTCTTCGTCCACCCTTACTCACCCACTCAGTTATGGAAAGAATAGGCCTGGTAACACACCGTATTTTTAATCTATTACAATAGGGACGAGAGTACGCACACACATAATACTTACAAATTATGAAAACCTATGTCATGGTTGCCAGCAACAACATGCATAACAGTGTCAGAATCGTCTGGGATAGGAAACAGTTCATGAAACCGATCCACATAACTTTTGAACTGTTTACTGTTACTCCACTCTCCCTCGTCAAATAGATCACCTGAAAATAATTATAAAAATAATCTTTATTAGCAGTCCCGTAATTGCATGTTTGTGTATCGATGTGAGCCACACTAGGCTCAGCCACTATCGCGGCTATCAATCCTATGAATTGAGTCTACATCAATAAACCAAATACACTACGTCAACTAAAAGAAAAATCAGCGAAGAGATCTTGGCGGTCTCTTCGTCGACGAGTACTCGAAAATTTAGGTGCTCGCTTAGAAGAGTGTAAACGTCAAAACGGTAGTTATGTAGACGATGTTATTTTGAAAAATAAAAAATAAATTCCAACTAATTAGTTTTTTTTTTTGTAAATAAACAGTTTTTATAATACACCAAATGATTTTTTTATACGATTTTTTCAAATGTTGACTACATCGTGGCCCACCCTAATAATCAAAACTTATATACATATACATATATGAATATATATATATATTGAAATAAATTCATACTATACATAAATTTCTTTTTTGTTGTCCTAAGATGGAGTCGAATATACGAACTTCGTCATTGTAGTCCTCATCCTCCTCGATCGCCAGAATCATTAACCTACAGACTAACAGGTGGACCGAAATACGGTAGATATGCATTTGCATATTATCATCATTATAATGATCATCATCATCATCATCATCGACAACTTTTAACAGTTCACTGCTGGACGTACCTGAATTCACGCTATGATTATTTGGACAAAGGTGGTGACCTATCTATGTCTATGGTGGTTAATGCATTTTTTCTTACTTTTGTTACAGCATGTAAACAAGTGCAATAGTAGCTAACATTAAACAGTTGAATTTCATTATAAAATCTTACCTAAAACAAAAATTACATCTGGTTTGTGAATTGTTAAGATAGCCGTATAGGCTTGGTGCATCTGCCACTCCCGTCTCCATTTGTCAAGCCAGTGTCCTTTTCGTGGACCCAATAAATGTGTGTCAGCTAATACGAAAGCTTTTAGTAGTGTGTTAGAATTTGTATTTTCTATACTGGGCCAAGAACACTGTAATTGGAAGAATGTAGCATTTAGTCAAATTATTTATGTATGTTAAGTAAATAGCAAAAGTTATGCAGTATTAGTGTTTAGATGGAGACGATTTATTTAGTTATTAATTTGTTCAAGATAGATTATACAGAATAATGAAGATAATAAAAAAGGAGCAATAGTTTAAGCTATAAACTTGTTTCAAATGCGCCTGGCTGAAAAGACAAGCCCTAGATATAGGTATCAGAATTGTCCCTGTACAACACCCGAGGTCTAGGTACAGATTGTTTTTATAATTCCCAGTTTATATATCTATTTGAATTAGAAAGGGATTATTTCTAAAATTTTATTAACATCGTGTGTTCAGGAGCATGCGAGTAATTAGCACCAAAATAAAACAAACAAAATTAGTGTTGTTATATTTACTCACTTTTTATTAGATCTACTTATTTTGCGCCTACCTAAGTAATTCTTATTTTTAAATATTAATAAAAGGATTCTATCATCATTGAGCTTTTATTTTATTATAAATTTCAGTAAGCTAAACCTAACTTAACATTTGTCCTAGATACGATTGAGGCAAAAAAGCACTAAATTAAACTTACCTGTGCAACTACAATGTAATAAATAAGAAATTCACAATAAAATGCTGTAAACATTGCACCTAGAAAAATTATTAGTAACTTTTTGTTTACACGACGCATTTTTAAACAATATCGCAAACAAGTGTTGCTAAAATTGTGGTTTATCAGTTCCAAACAGTTACCGATAAAGATAATCTGACATGGCTTACCAGTTCCAAACAATTACTGATAAGGATAACAATATAAGATAGCGATATTGGCAATGCAGAATACTTGTTTACAAAACTTACTCAGTGCTGCCAGCCTTGAACTAGCGATGTCAAAAAATAATCGATTTTCATATTAATCAATTATTTTCGTCTGTAAATCGATACTCGTATAAGATAAATATACACAACTAGCAACAGCGAGATTTAGAAAATTACAAAAAATAGTAGTTGTTTACCACAGCCTGAAATCAAGTTTTAATTTTTAACGTAACAACTGTGTGTAAAATTAGAAAAGCAAATATTGTAATCAGAAGTGCGGCAAGTTCAATTCTCATAATAACATTCGTTCAAATTTCAGTCCAATCTAACCTTGCTCTCATAAATTTCATAAAAGGTGTTTAGTTGTAAAATAGTAAGGTTTTGAAATTTATCAATCAATCTTAAATGTCAAAACTGAAGGTTTTACAAGTAAAAACAGGACCATTAAACACCAACCGAGCAGACCGTATTTAAAAGATTATAACGAATGCCTAAAAACAAAGTAATCCAAAAACATAACTAAAAATAGATAAAATAATCATTATAACTTAAGACTGGCAAGGCAATGGCATCGTTGAATATTTAAAAATTTTATACCTACCAGTGGCATAGCGTGAGTGTCAGCTGTCCAAAGCGGAAGACAATTTTGGTTATTTAGGTATTTTAATTCAATGTATGCTATACATTACATACATTAATTATAGAGAAGTTTTCGGCGAGAACAGTCATCATTATTTTGCATTTTGCATTATACAGTTATATTTTTATTTTTATTGAAAAGTAATATGAGTATTTGTTAGAATTAAAATCAAAACTTCCGCCTTCAATTAAAAATTTATACGTCTACTTTTCTAAAGAGCAAGCTCTTTTATTGCCCTGTCAATGTCTATCGTATCATACACCTCTTGTTCAGTAGATAAAATAGTCAAATTAGTTAGTCTTAGAGCACTCATTTTCGATCTTAAACAATTTTTAATCAATTTCAATTTTGAAAAACTTCTCTCACAGCTGGCATTACTTATGGCAACTGTGAAAAATATTCGGAATATTATTAAAATATTGGTCCGAGTATCTTCCAGCTTGGATTTAACAATAAATTTATTAATTCAAGTGAGTCGGCATTAATCAATTTATTTCGTTGCCTGTAGCAGCAACGAAAGTCCGTAGTCGAAGTCTTTGCAGCTTGAAATCCTGCTCGTCAATTTCGTCAAATGCGTAGTCTAGATTACAGTGCAGTGTTGTCTGGATCTAACAATATAGCCGGCGTTAAATAAGCAAACTTGTTCGTTAAATTCTGCAGCTGTTGAAAACGCTCACGAATTTCTACAATAACTCTATCTAACGAATAAAACAGCTTTCGTCTCAACTCATTTTCACAAGACAAGTTAGCATCTCTAGTTCCCCCATCAAAAATATGCTTTCTTGTTATACGCCTCCGAGGTTATATGGAAATTCCAAGTTCTTCATACACATACTTTTTGCATAACCTACAGCGTAATTTGCCCATTCCTCTCTTTTCTCTGTCAATATCATCTGTAAAGCATCTACTTTCTGAGCGCACAATCTTATGTCAAGTCCCCTTGTTTTTGTGTATCATTCATTTTATGTATCACTGTTTGCCACAGGCCCAAAAAAAAAAAAGAAAGGAAAATGACTGCATCGAAACCAGTAAAGCAGCTGCATCTGTCCTAGTGTTCAAGCTTTCACCTGCCTCTGTCAGTTTTTCCAAAGTGACGAGAATGCCTTTGTAATGATGCCATGTCACATTTACGGTATCGCTACTTGCACTCCACTGCGTGTCTTGAACCCTTTTTAAGCTTTTGCCTGTAACTGCTATCAGAACTTCTCAACGATGTGTCGATGTGGAAAAAAAAGAATAGCAACGTTTTAAAGCGCCGAAAAAAGTTACTGAATCCTCCTCAACTGAGACAGCGTGTAAACAAACTAGGATTAACGAATGATTTGAGCAAGGTACGAATTCAGCTGCAGAGTTTATTTCTTGAATTCTTTGCTGAACTCCTGAATACTTTCCAGCCATAACAGCAGCATTATCATATGCTTGGCCTCTACAGTTGCTTATATCTAGGTCATCAGCTTGAATCTTGTCCAAAATCATCTTTGAAATTCCTCCAGCAGTTTTGTCTTTAGTTTCAATTAAACCTATAAAAGATTTCATTACTTTTACTTCTTGATTTTCAATTACTACTTATCTTAATACCTGACTTGTTTGATCTTTAACAATACTTAATAATAATGAATAATACTTAGCTTTCTTTTTTGTCCAATGATATGTTGGCGAACATTATTGCCCAAAATGGCAATAAATTCGTTTTATATTTGTGGTGACTTATAAGTGATTGAAATTTTGCTACACACTTTAGACCTTACGAGATGTTCACGAAGTACAGGACCGTATTACATGAAGCGTCCGGACGACAAGCTAGCGTCCAAGACCTCCCTGAGGCGGTCCGACATGTGTTCGAGGGCACGGGCCAGCACACGGGTAGGTATCCCGTCTGGCCCAGGGGCGGTGTTCTTAGAGCGGATCCGTAGAACAACCGCCCCCACCTCCGATTCCCTGACGGGCGGAACATTGTCCTCGTTTCCCCCGTCGTCTCCGGCCATGAAGACCATCGACGGGGGTGTGTGCTCCACCCGCTGCGGGAATTCTGCATCAGACCCTTCTTTTTTTTCTTTTTTATCGTGTGGAAGATCGAAATTCGAATGAGTTAACTTTTTTTTTTAATTTAATTCAAAGGAGATCAGAACAATCAAGGAATGTAGAGGCGGAAATGCGATAAAAATGATTAGGCGATAGTTTTTTGAATTTCCTTAACTTGTCGAGAAAAACTTTTTTTAAATTTCTTTTTTGAATTTAGGCAGTTTTTGGAATAAAAAAAATGTGGGGAAAGCTCGGAAAAACAAGTTTTTTTCTCTCATTTTTAAAAATTATGAGCTTTTCAGAGCAAAAAACGTGATCCTTTCATTTTTTCAAAAATTCGATCGAGTGAAACAAAAACACAGCTGGCTAGATTAATTTGGTTTTTTGTGGGGTTTTTATGGACATATTGAACTGTAAAAGGCACACTTAACATTAGTGGTTTCCTCAATATTTTCGATCCAGCGCTTGATTTTCCAAAAAACCACCAAAAGCCCTTTTTTTGTTGCATTTTCAAATTCATGTGACAAAAAGAAAAAAAATTTTTTCGGAAAAACAATGGCCAGTTGTTAAGGAACGTTTATTCATGTTCTTGAAACCTACCTTTAAATTTCTGTGCAATCATTGGTTGCTGAGATATCGATAATCAAAGACAAAAGAATCTTTTTCCATTTGAAAACCGATATCTGGGCGAGAAGTGGGCGTATCAGAGTGTATAAAAAAGAAATTAAAGCTAAGTAAACAAGGTATCCAATCTTTATAGTGGTTAAGCTAAAAAAATTTTTTCCACGTCCGTAGCCCAAAAAAAAAAACTAAAAAAATTATAAAAAATTTTTTGTTGCTGGTTTTTCTACGATTATTCAAAAACCGCGGAGGCTTTAAAATTTTAAAGTTCAAATCCAAAAACTAGACACTTGGAGCTAAAATTTTCTTTTTTTTTATTTTCTGTAAGACTATTTCTCTCTAAGTTACGGCCTGTTGAAAACTGCCCAAAAATTTGGCATTTTTTTTTGATCCTTTAATTTTTTCCAGTAGTGTAATATGCCTAATAGATTCTCCAGGACGGTGGCACGCCCGACAGATGTCAACCGTACTATCTTTCAGGATATATTTCCGGTAGTTATTCGTCATGATATCTTCGTCCATAATTGCACAAACAAAACCTTCAGTTTCTCCGAAGAGATCACCATAACGTAGCCAAGACGTCGACGCTTTAAAGTCTATATCAGACCCGTGTAGGGCCCGATAAAATCGGCCATGAAGTTCTTTACCCTTCCATACTTCCTTGCGATCAGTAGTACTAAGTACTACAGGTTTGCGCCAATTCTCTTTAGCCAGAGCGAGCGGGGTAAAACCAGTATCCACTGCAACTACATTGCGATGCACTCCCACATTAGTCTGTAGAAAATATTCTCTGAGATTGTATATCTCGCGATTGTCTAGAGTCTTGATATTTAATAGACCACGACCTCCAAACTTTCGCGGAATATACAATCTCATAACCGATGAACGTGGGTGGTGCATGCGGAATGCAGTCAGCAATGTACGGACTCTCCTGTCAAGGGCATCCAATTCGGTCTGAGTCCATCTAAGTACACCAAAGGAATACATCAGAACCGGCATGACCCAACTGTTACAGGCTCGCACCTTGTTACCGCCTGATAAAAGACTTTTAAGTACTTTTTTTAGGTTATTATTATTATTATTAATGAAAATTGTTCAGCTATTTTGTTAGTTATACTTATTCCAGTCAATTTTAAATACATTATTTAGTTTTTTTTACAGAATTTATAAACTCCTTTTTCTGTTTTCAAGGGTAAATTTCCGTGCAGTAGTCAATCATGAAGTTTCTGCTATCTTTGACTAACTATAGCGATGGTATTGTTCTTGTGACTCGTGTAAGTGGTCTAGTCCTCGTAGTTCAAATTTGTTCAAAGTGAGATGTTTGTGAGATCGAGAGTAAATCAGAACTGAATTTTAGCTGATTTTTTATTGCAAGAGTTGGCCTTCAGAGCATGGAAAAAAATAAGATAAACTCGAAAAACATTACCCTCTTCATAGCGTCGTCAAGTAAAAATAAAACACAAAGCATTTTAGCCTCATTTTTTTATTAGTCTAAACCTTTATAATACAAAATAATGAGACTGAATACAGCAATATTTACAAATGGGACAATAGGCACACAATAGTTTTACATTTTTTAGTGTATTTTTCACAATTAAAATATAATGTCAGTTTCGTCGAATTTCCATTTCTGTGATACAACACGTAACTACGAGACGTTTTAGGTATTGTACGGCATATGTTATTGTCTATGTAAACAATATTAAAGGCTTGAGGAAAGAGGCCTATTGCCCAACCATCATTTATCACAGTCTCTTACGGGTCAATTATAGTCTAGCTTAAAACATAACGTACGCAATGTCTTACGAAATTTATTTAAATTGATGTTCAATATTAAGGAATTCATTTGGAGTAATACTTCACATATATAACCATACAGCAAGAGCTAGAGAATTCATTATATTTAACGATGTAATAAATATTTTTTGGTATATTAATACTTCAGTAAAATTTGTGCATTTGGTATTATTTAAATATAAAATGTGAATTTGTGAATCCATTTTGTACTTAATAGGTAATAATTTCATAATAGTAGAAAAATATTTTTCATCACATTTTATCCAATACACACGCACTAACACGAATCATTATTGTCTAAATAATTCAATTAAAATTAGTATCCCTAAAAACAAAGTGTACAAAACATACTTAGTACCAATTATTATGACTTACCATAGAACTTACTATTTAATAAAAATATTAAAAGATTAACATTAATTTTTGCCTTTCCAAATATGTCCATGACTGCACAACCTTCGTATTGTTTTTGTAATAGATCTTGTATATCTACTTCCACGGATTCCATTTCAACACCCATGAACTTACCTTTAATGGTGAAGACACCATTGTGGTCCGTTGGAGTAATATCGAACTGTACATTTTTGAATTGTGAAGGTGAGAGTCCATCTATCTCTAAAAGAACACCTCTCTCCAATAACTTAGCACCGGAATATTTCGCAGTTAGTTTGGACTTCAATTTTTGAATATCCTTTCCTGATCTCCTTAGGCAGGCGTGAACACTTCTGGAATATTAGGAAATAATTTGAACTGTGTAGCAGTTGGATATATTTTTTGGTTACTATATATTATTAGATAATGGAGTCACGCTGATATCAGCACAAACAGGTTGGTTCGACTACTGGCACTATCCTCTCACAGATGAAAAACTTAAAGCAACAGCATTGGTGCAGTCGTCTTTCGAAGTTTGTCGTTTTGACGCCTAGATGGGTGATAGTTATCGTGGTGAATGTGTGACATTGCTACGATGCCTGTCCTACATCTTGCGTCCCCTAATAGAGTGTGAAGAAGCGTCTCGCTAGGCCGCCACAGTGTGGGTCACCATGCTGCATTGTCTGCATACGCACATAAGTATGGTGGTCACAAATATTGGATTCTAATCATGCTTTTCATTGAGTAGAGTAAAGTTAGTTTTGTAGGCTCTCATAATAAAAAAAAAATCTACTTACTTTTTACCTGTGTGTAGATTAGCAAGACAAGATTTTATATATTGATCATAGGATTTGCATTTTTCCTCATAGTACTTTGTTTTTTCGATTAAACTTAGTTTAGTACGTGTCAAGGTAGCAAGAGCTCTTCTCTGAGCTTTTCTATATTTGCCTTTATTACACAAATCCAAGGCGATAGAAGTCACTAATGCTTGGTAACCATCTTCTCGCGTAACATACCCTTCATCTTCAAGCATTTGCAAATTTTTACGTAATTTAGCAATATGTTCACGTAGGGTCATCACTTCGTCCTGTCGTGCTTGACCGGAATAGATCCTTTTCTGAATTCTTTCATTGTACTGGTCTTGTTGCGCTTTGGTAGTACCAATACATAACGCCTCCAAAAGATGCTCACCTTCAAAATATAGATACTTTTGCAAAATGTTTCAAAACGTAGTATGATGAGAAATACGTAATGTTTTTAACTTACCGTTTAAGAATGGAATTACAGACACGCATAACTCCTTAGTTTTGATAAAAAGTTTGTTCAAATCAGTCAAATCGTCTGAAGGTGCCTGAAATTTGTTCATAAGAGCCAAGCATACTTCTAATCTGGCATTTTCCTCAGTAGTGTTTCCGATCTGTTTAAAAAGAGGAATATCACAAAACTGAAGCTGAATATCTAACATACGAGTAAAAAAAAAGTGTTTACTCTGAAAAGCTAATATAATAACAATTATTAGAATTTAATACATACTGTGTCAACATCTCTTGAAGCTAACTGTCCTACTGTAGGAACATCCCCCAAGTCGTCCAACAGTTCGTTAAGTCGATCACGAGGATCTGGTGCTATGATATCTAGATATTCGTTTAAAAGTGCGTGGGTGTCAACGATTTCCTGAGGAAAGATATAAAATTTGACGATTCTTGCTCGAATATTACACTTTCTTTAAATTGTCCGTCCATCGTGGAGCAGGGCGTCCCATACTATGTTTGCTAATATGTACGATACGAGTACATATCCACTAACTGAATTAACCACTGGTTGAAGAGTCAAGTATTTAAAGATGATGGTGTTAATTCTCATATTTGTATTTTACGAGACTACATTCCGAACTATCCCATTAAAATGTGAAGTTGATTTTTGTCGGCTTCAAAAACAAAAAGGTTGATTGAGGTCAAACTCTGACACGATATAAACACTCTTCAAATATATTTATTTATTTAAACTTATTGCGCTTGTTGTACAAAGGCGACTTAATGCCATGAGACATTCAATAGATGATGATGATATTCTTATATATTTAGTCAATTTAACACGTTATTTTTCTTAATCTTACCTGCACTGTGATATAAATGTGGGGATGATGGAGTAACGTCGCCTCAGTATACTCATCGACGGCGAAATACTCTTCAAGTGTAGGACCGCGGCAACATCGACGAAAGAGTTCCTTCATTTTTTCATGACACTCCACGATAAATGGATTTAAGCACCGAAGATGACTCGACTCCTCTCCAAACTAACAAAAACACGACGATAGAGATGAGACACACCGGAATACGTACATAAACATGGAGTCAACGTTTCCTATATTATGCTACCCTATACGTATCCATCACCACCTACTATTATAGTAGATAGTAATAAAACAGATACTTAAACACCTTTGATCTTACTCAGCCAATACAACTTTTAATTGATTGAATACATATTTGTAGGTTACCCAAAGAACTAAATTTGTAATTTTGTTTTTCTCAGAATAAACGGCTACAAAATACACGTTTTTATGGACATTTATGTACCCAGAACTATGGGCGTCACCAGAATTATTTTCAGGGGGTGCATCTACATCTACACCCTATTCTTAAATCCTTATTTATGACATCGACTTTTTTATAAAATAAGTTAAAAATAAATTCTGCCAGAAAGTCCATAAAAGAATAAGATGAATAGATAGATAGATAGGTACTCTTTATTGTACACCATAACTAGGAAACATACAATGTAGAATACAAACAAAAAATCAGTAGTACAATGGGTGGCCTTATCGCAGTCTGTGATCTCTTCCAGGCAACCGTTATACGGACTATACTGTATAGTATTATGTAGTTTGTGGGGCACATTACAATTTACATATATTAGCTACCATTATATAGCATAACTACACATAGATATATACGAATACACATTTATACACTTACATAGGTATATACATATGAATATATGCATAAACATACACACACATACCCATACGGCATATAGTTGTTACAGAGATAACTAGTGATCCTTGACGAGTTTCTTAAAAGCATTCACCGACTGTGCCCGCCTAATAAGGAGTTCTACAGGCGTGCAACCTGCACTGCGAAAGACTTATCGTTATTAGCAAAAGATATGTTGTGTTGGGATTTTCAAAGTCCGATTTTGTAATGACCTCAAGCATCGTGTATATGTGTCATGAATAAAAGTAAAACGTTTTCTTAAGTAGATAGGAATTGTAGGATTATATAAGATGTTATATAATAGGGACAGGATATGAGCGGTTATATTATCAGTTATATTAACAATAGCGGTAGTTGTGCTGTTTCCGGGACGGAAACCGCATTGGAATGGGTTAAGGAGGTTATTAATAAGTTTCACAGTTTAGTACTTATATTATTGAAATTGTACTTACGCCTTTTTTCGCTGCAGAGAAATGGAGTATTTTAGCCACTGAGGCTAAATTCTTGCGTTGATCCGTCGTAAGAGAAGTGCCGTTAGGTAAGTTGATGATGTGAAATGCGTCAGGAGCAACTATGGCAGCATTGAGGAATTGATAATAAACTAGATTTCCGATTACCTGTTAATTAAAAACAATATTTATTAATTACAACTACGAGTATAATAGTAGGTATTCAAATAGTTTTGATAAAATTATTGAAGTGATGTGGTGACTTTCATATGCATCGGAAACAAAGACATCAGTACTACAGCGTAACGAAATGTATAACCATTGTATCGCGGCCCGCCAGCCATGATCACCTCGCCTGGTCGATTCTGTTCCTCCACAGTGGTAACCCCGACGTGATTGAAAGCAGCTTTCGAAAAGCAGATCAGTAGCATCATCGCCGCCATCGTATACATTATCCCTACGGCCTCAGCAGGTTCAAGGCACAACAAACTGTATCTAAGGGTCACGTAAGAAGAACATCTCTTTCCCTTCCATCCAGCAACCAGCCACTACGCACAAATCACCCCGACTCACTGGGAACTTCACCGCCGTACCGCGCAACGCATGTAATTTCAACTCGGTGGGATCAGTGGACTTCAACCCTGACTCACTAGGTTCAGCAGACATCAGCCCCGATTTACTGGGACTAGAGGTACTCAGTTCTGACTCGCTGGAACTATTCTATAATGGCATTGACACGCTTCACAACAGATCCTACAGACTCATCACATATCGACCTCCAATTTTGGAGGGGAATTCTGTGGCGACTGCCACATGTAACGTACTACAGCACCACCTACCGAAGACACGTCGAACTACGCAGTAACGAATTCTGTATATAGAATATAGAAGTATAGATGCGATATAGAAGTTGTCACTCCATATATACAGCATTCCACAATCAATTATTGGGCAGTGGCCCAACAGGTATGATCACCTCGCCTGATCGTAAGATTCTCTCTTTGTGTTAGACGGACATGACAACCGTTCCTCTGCAATGGAAAGGGAGTTATATATTTCTTCTGCGTCTCTCAAAAAGAAATCAATTTGCCTCGTTTTTGCTATTATATTATTATCATTAGTACTTAGCTCATATTCGCCATAACGTGATGCTCGGATAACTCATTTATCGGTGAAGACTATATAGCCTTATCCAACATTAAAAGAATTTATCAGTTATTTTATTTTTTCTACTTTAAGAACCTGCCAGTGACTACTCTGATGGAAATCATGAATAGAATCCAAGAGTTGTGGTCACCATATTCAATACAAATGCAGACAATGTAGTATGGTGATTCACACTATGGCGGCCTAGTGAGATGCTCTTACACACCCCATTTGGAGACGTGAAAGGCATGACAGTCATTGTGGCAAGGCTCACACGGTTGCCATGATGACTGTCATCCCTGCATCAATAAGCCTCCGGTCTTGCACTCACCAACGAAACAGGACAGCACGGATGCTGCTACTTTAGGTTGGTCTTCTGTGAGAGTATAGTACTGCTCCGGTCGAGCTGGCCGTTTGTGCTGAATTTAACGTGGCTCTACTACCTGACAGCTGATGAATGAGATGAATTTATAATTTTGGTATACTTGTAGATTGAGCACAGATTTTATGTTAATAGGTATAAACATTGTTGATTAAGTTTTAATAAATTTATCTTAACTATAAAGCTGAAATTACCTTCAAGATATCTTTTTCGGGAGTGTGTGGAAATTTTGATGTTAGTGCTCTATGTAAGACTCGTGCCATGTACGTGATACAAAAAGGGAGAAGTTCTGTAGAATTAATTATTTCATCCAGGAACATGTTAACTACAGTTTTAAGTTGCGCCAGAGCTTTTTCCAACCGCGTCTTTACTTCTGAATAAGTCAAGGCTTCTTCTTGGCTCACAGTATATGGCAAATTTCTAAAAATGAAAGATAGCATTATTTATACGTGTAAATGCTCAACATAGCAATTATCCTTTTATTACAACTTCAAAACAAAAGGTTTATTTTCAATGTGTAACATCTTTCCTGTAGTTTTACTGCAATCTATGAGAATGACTTCGTAAAACGGGAGAGGATATGTGGCACGTAAATCATACATGAGTATGCTACTTTATTTGACCAATGAGCGGCCAGCGTTAAAATTGGTCAATTATCAAGGTGAGTTTTGAGATGTTACACATCATATGCGATTGATGTAGAGATCGGCATATTAAAGATACTCACGATATTTTACCAGTTTTCATTTCTGTCTCATTTCTCCAAGCTTTATAAATCTCCACTGGTCCTGTTTCTATATTCAGTTCTTTATCTTTTAACATTTTGTTTACTAGAGGACCAATTATAGTTTGCAGACTGTTTAATCCAGATAGTTGCCTCGATAAACTCACAGCCATTTTAAGTACCAATGGGGTTGAAGCAATTATATCCGATGGTTTTACAATTTTACAGCTTATTTCTTCTTCTAAAGTAAATCGGAATAATTTCAATAGTAAATATTCATCTCTGGTATATGCTCCATAATTGTACAAACTAAATATTACATTTTGTAGAAAAACATTCGTTTTGTTCTGCGGAATACAGAATAATAATTTCGATAAGTAGGTAGGGTTTGTTTGCAACTCGTAAAAAAGATGTTGATAGCCATCTAAAAGTCGTTTGCATTCCTTGGTGAGAGACTTCAATCCCTTTACGGCTGTCGAAACGGTGATCAAAGACCCTTTACCATCAAAATGTTTTTCTAATACTAACTTTGTCATGGAATTATGCTTAACTAAATTATTTAATTTTAACCCATGTGCAGCAACTTCTTGTAAAGCTATGCGATTTTGAACAAGAAGCCCTATCTTTAAGTCCATATCATCCAACTGCTTAGAGAGTTCTTGGTTCTTTCTGATAGACTGCACGACTTCAGACTTCAATGATTGCAATTCTATTTCTCGATCATAATCTTCTGTTGAAAAATCTAGCATGGGCACAAATTTCTTTACTACTTTTAGTGGTGGGTTAGGTGAGTAAAACAATGACGTAAATGCTTGACGAGCACGTCGACCGCGCCAGAGGGCCTGAATTTTTATTATTTTACGTTCCTGTAAATAGAGGAAAATTATCATTATTTTTATTACATAATATTTCAGTTTTGTTTTTACTTATAGCAATGAAAAAAGGTCTACCTGAATTTTATACCAAGCCATTGGATTTTCTTTTCTTTCGCGTTTGAGTCTTGCTTCTATAGCTTTAATCTTTATTAAAGTGCCGTATTTCTTCTCAATAACGGTTTTTCGCCACCATGCTTGAATTTTTATGACATATTGTTCATTATCCTCATAAAACTTAAGTCGGTCATTCATATTTTTCCTCACTAAATACCCTCTGCAGTATGCTTGTAGCTTCGTGAATGTGTTCTCCAAAATAGATTGCATATATTTATTAACATGATATTTATTTGTTTTTTCGATTAGAGCTTTAACATCCCTTCTGGTCAAATAACGAGCATAAGGAACAAAATCCTTAGGCGTAGTCCAGCTGTAGGCATAAGATTCCACATCAATGTATACTGTATTACCGGCGTTTGTATGACATACAATCCAAGGACAAATGTTGTGTCCTCTTTTCTTTAACGCTTTTGAAAACGTTTGAAAATATACGTCTTTGCATGAACTCTCGATTGCTTTAGAGGTCAATAAAACTGGATGCAAAAGAGCATTCCAAAATTCTTTTAAATTATTCTTCAAAACAGCCAAGTTTAGTTGGACCAATGATTCAATAAGGTCTTTGACGTTTTGTGATTCCCCATTGACTTCATCGATGGTCTGAATAATATCGTCAAACCAAAGGTTTTGGGATTCTTTTCTGATTAAGACTTTCTTTAACATGCGCAGACAGAGATGACTCTCCTCTTTTTGTAACTGTGTAGGTAATTTTAAACAAGCGTGTTTTAACAGAATCGTCAAAGTATCCTCATCCTCATCAATGACTGCTTTATTTATATGTTCTATTACAGACACCACTGAAAAGAAAACTTATCGATGAGCATTACTCTTACCTTAAATATTTATTAAATGCATAACGCGTAAATGTTTCTAAGTCATAAATATACAATAGTATACTAGTAATTTGTTTACTTACATTCCTCATTGTCATCATCTTTCATATTTACCATATCAATAGAGTCCCTGATATCATCTAAAGTTAACAAGGGACAGGCACACTGTTCCCTAATTTTTACCTCCAGTGCAGTTGCTAAGGCTGCCAAGTAACGACGCCGACAATGTGGTCGTAAGCCTTCAAGGTGTATTTGGTTCGAGTTAAGAGTATTCCATACAGCTATATCGTCACCCCTGTCTACCGCTTCGGAAACCGAAGCTACAGCCAGCAAATAACTTACTGACGCTGCTATTTCACTTTCGTTTAAACTCTTTTCTAATTCATATTTCTCTAGTTTCATTTCCTCATACAAGAGTGGGATTGCAAACCTCTGTACTTTAAAGTTTAACTCTAAATGAGGACTGTTTAAAGCAGCATATAAGTCTTCAGGTGTTCCCTCGTCTAAAGCTTTGTTAACATCACTTATAGCCATTTTATGGTCCATGTGTTCGGAAGATTTACGATTCCCTTCATTGATAATATTTTGAAATATTTTGTGCCAATTTGTAACACTTTCTACATCAATGTCTTTATTGCATTCATTTATTTCTTTGACAACGTCGCAATAGAAATCCACATTTTCAGAATTGTAATCTTTAATTTTTACCCAATCTTCGTTAAATATTTTGTGTATAGCATTAATATCTCCGGTTTGAGACGATGAACACAGGTTTTTCCATAAATATTTGTAGTTAACAGAAGTTATGTGTCCTTGAATTTCGACGAGATTAAGCAATTCGTCATACTCATCTGGGACGTAGCTATCATTAAGGGAGTGATTATGAGCTGCTTGTATTTTCTCAAATTTAGCAGCTTTCAGAACTTTTTTATAGTGCTCGATTAATCTATTCTGAACATGTTTAAGTTGTAGTTGTGGGTTTAGTAAAGCTGATGTTATTGATTTATCTTTGTCTAGAAGTTCATTTAACTCAACAATAGCATTATGTAAACTAGAACCATCGTTATTATTACTTTTTGATAATATACCCCCAATCTTTTGGAACATTGGAAGAGGGTGCACGCATTTTTGTAAGTCTTTTGAAACAGAATCCAATTCCTCATCTATTTAAAAAGAAAAAAATATCATTCAATATCTATTTTATTTACATACAATACACACGCAATATAGTACTTACCAGTAAATATGGCTTTTCCAAATATATCATGTATGAGTGGAGCTTTCCCAAGTTTAAACAAATGGGAGCTAAGAGCATGTATGCAATATATTACTCGTGGCATGTTCTTATTGTCGTAAATATCAGTAGTTTCCGGTTGAAATGTCTGAAAGCAATATCAAGTTTAAGCAATGGCTCTCCACACAACTGTCATAAAAGGTAAAAGTATTAAACATTCAACGTTGACTGTAATATGATTATAACTTATTGTAACCCAAAATTATATCGTTAATCTGTTAGTCCTAATATCACTGTAACTACTATTTTACCATGAAAATATCTTTTATGACAGTTGTGATATCCAAAGTGGATCAACTGAATTCGGAGCGAAATTTTGGTGCGTGGATTGACCCTATGATGAGAACATTACCTTTTACAACAAATGTGGGACACTACCGAAAAATATTCCAAAATAAAATGTAAAGAAAATTGATTGAGAGAAAAAAATGAGAAATTAATTTAACTCATTTAGACCTGTAGGTTAAACTTTGCATTTTTAGGTTTGAAATTTGTTTTATTTAAAAATTGCCCATTTTATTAATTTTGAGATATCAAGCAGGGGAAATGTTCTTTTTTTCGAGAACAAGTCTGGAAGTAAAGCAGTCAGAGCAACACATACATAGAATTATCGTCATCAAAGTTAATATTGATCACTTTGTCTAAATTTTATTCTTCTAATTTAGCATCTACAACTAGTATGGGGTTGTGGGGGTTTGCTTTCAGTCTATAAAAAAAATATTTATTGAAGTTCAGCCATTGGACTCTTCAGTTAGTGGAGAGACTGCCATCAGATCTCAAAATTTGAGTACAAAAAGTATTAAAAACTAAATTGCAGACAAATTAATATATGTACCTTTTTTTTGTAAGTGGTTGGAAAATAAACAAAAAAATACTACCATGTTGACTTTAGAATGCACATGAGAATAAACAAAAAAATATTACCATGTTATTTAAGTTTAAGATACATAAATAAAAGGAATTTCTATTTGATAGAGTCCTGAAGAGTCATAGGAAAAAAAGGATAAATCGTAAACAAATCATCATTAATGTGTTTAAAAATGAGTTTCATCTTAAGTTTTTAACTCAGATGGATACCAAATTCTTGTCCTGATACCTCCAAAGAAGAAGAGTTTTGGTTCCCAGAGAATTTATAAAATAGTATACCCTAATTTGCTGATTATTGTTTGTGTGTATGGCTGCTCTTTTTATTATGTGTGTATTTAAATAGATCAGATTCTTTACATATTTGTATATACTTTCAGCAACTATTCCCAAAGTGCCTATTACTATGGTATGATATGGGTATGTTTGTAACATGTGCATTCCAAAGTCAGATTATTTCTACTATAAGGTTGTGGTATTTACTGAGTTTGTCTATTTCTTGTTTTTGAATATTAAAGTCAGACAGCATTGTTACATTTATTAAGTATGTTTCATATCTCACAACAAGTTATTTTTATTACGTAGTAGATTATAAGTAGAAAAAAAAGTTGCTAAATGAAATCATTTATTCAAATTAAATATCTAATACTCCAATGGCTTGTCTCCGACACCCCAATCTGAGGGAAACTTGAACCATGAGATTTCCTATAAATGCACATGACCTAGGGTTAGAGATTATAGAGGGTTACAGATTAGAAATTGATTTTTTTTTTATTTTCGGAAAAGGAGTTTAATTAACTGGATTAATTTTATGTTTACAAATTTAGTTACACTTGTTGGTCTCTGTTTCGCCTCTGTCTATCCCTTTAGAGATAAAAGATGTGAGGATATGTAGGTATGTATAAAACCCAATCAAAATGATTTACAACACAGTACAAGGAAAATTTACTTAAAGTCATGAGTCTTGATAATATCCATTTATTTAAATTTGTTATAATATTGTTTTGAGGAAGACAGAAATTTTGTTATTATATTACTGTTTTTTGTTAGAAGTGTTGAATAGCTGCTGTAAACATATCAGGAAATGGAAGAAATTTTTGAGGTAGAGAAT
Organism: Hypercompe scribonia; assembly: GCA_949316085.1. Lineage (NCBI taxonomy): Eukaryota > Metazoa > Arthropoda > Insecta > Lepidoptera > Erebidae > Hypercompe > Hypercompe scribonia. The sequence continues at coordinate 11,589,587 of OX438971.1, read as the reverse complement.
GTGGTTGAGAAGCAAGATATAAAAAAATATTATTTAGGTTGATATAAATTAAATTCTAGGAATCCAGATATTTACAGAGTCCAGTTTCTTAATTTCAATTATATGTACATTAAAAGAATATTTTGTTAGTTAAACAAATCTAAGTGGCACATAGTTTGAGAGGCCTCCTATGCCCAGCAGTAGACTGTGATAGGTTGATAATGAGGCAACAATTCAAAATATAAAATGTTATTTTTTAATTGCCAATGTTAAATTAAAATAAGAATTGATAACAATTGTTATTTTAATCTATTATTGATGTCTGTCTGTGGCATCACAGCACATTAAAAGTTATAATAATAACTATACTTTGCATTACAATTTGTTTTTAATTCTGTATCATAAGTTTTTAAGTTAAGAATATATTACTTACCACAGGCAGCTCTGTCTTTTTAAGAACTTGCAGAAATTTATTTATATTGTCAGTGTGTTTAAACTGTAATCCCATAATCTAAAACATAACACAAAAGAATTTTCATTTAATATAATTATTTATAGACTTTACTATAATTGCCAAGGTTGATCAAAATTACATTTACCTTATATCGTTTCTGATCGATGTCGTAAATTTTGTTTATAGGGAGTAATTCAGGCGAAATAAAGTTACCAAGCTTAGCCAGATAGACCCCATTTCGTAAACTTTCTTCAAATTCAGTCACGGCCGGTAGTTTTTCTTTCAAACATGCTTCTAACCAAGTTTTGGCTTCCTCTAACCGACAAAGGTACTCATACGCGATGGTTCTTTGTCTTATAATATCCATTTCTAACCCTGTCTTGCGAATATCAGAGTCGCCTAGATTTAAAAAAAAAATTTGCATATAATATAAATAAAGTAAAAGTGTAAATTATATTGTAATATTTCCAAAATTTTTTTTATGTAACACGAGTTTTGTGTTAACACTTACAATCGTCAATTTTACCAATATGTACTTCTTCAGAGTCCTTTCCCATTTTGGTGGATAATTTACGAATATATTTGATGTTATTAGTAACATTTAAAGCACAATTAACCGTCACACTATCAAAATAGTTAGCAATGTTGTAAATATGGCTAGTCTTACTTTCAAAACAACACGGGCGGTTATTATTTGATTTGTAGTGTGACAGATGGCTATGCCTTTACTAGTTCTACCACAGAGTATGTTAAAAATATGAAATTTTGTAAAAATGAGGTTTACAATACGCTTACAAGATAGTATAAGCATGTTATTCACTCAACACTTACACTCACACAAAATATCTAGTCAGAACAACATACTAGATTTACGGCCATCGCCAGAATAATTTTTAAGATCGCCAGAAACATTTTCTTTTCTGCCAGGGGGGTTCAAGTGCACTCCCTTGCACCTCCGCCTGGTATCCATAACTAGGTTAATTATTATTTAAACACGAAGACACTAACAGGTCTGACAGATAAAGATGACTTAACAATAGTTTTCCCTTATAAGTTTCATCGCAACTCCATTATATCGTTCTTAGAAGGAAGAGAGGTTCTTAGGAAGAAGAAGTATTCTTAGTGGAAACAAATAATTTTACTTTTTTAGTTCTTTAAACTTAGATCTTTTCCTATGAAAAGTTGTGCGAACATTAGCACTGTGTCTTCCAGTTTGTATTCTAACCACATTCTTATCATCATTAGTCTATCTTCTTCTGCTGCTGAACGAAAGCCTATCCTAAGTAGCTGGCTGTGGATGGATGCGGATACGCAAAACTGAAAAATCTGGAGTTTTTTTATAGTACGTAAAACATTCTCTAAATTAAATTAAATATTTGTTTCGAAGTTTGGGTGTTTTCTATGTATAATATTTATGTATTTACAAAAAAAGTACATAAGAATTCTATCAGTCAGTCTAGTTATCATAGTACAAACTCTGCTTAGTCTGAACTAGATGGTGTTGTGTGTTAAATGTCCGAAATATTTATTTATTTAATTTAATCCCTACCGCGTTAAACAACAAATTTGTTTACGATGTTGGTATTGTACTAGTAGTATATTTATTTTAGAGTATTCAATTTCGGACTTAGCTATAAAAATTGGGAGCAATTTGTTTTTAATATGTGGTCTGGCCCCTTACGTCGAATTTATTTTTCCTCATATTTTTTTTATGTTACATAGAAAATTTGACTCTGCATACGTCAAAAACATTTGAATTTTATTGTTTGTATTGTGTTGTACAAAAGATTTTGATGGAACTGAATTTGATATAAATGGCAAAACAAAGTAGTTTCTATCTTAAAGAAGTGGATGCAGCTAAGGACGAAGCTGAACCTGAACCTATACCAGTTTGCAAATGTCTTATAGATGCAGAGTCATCAGAAGAAATTGTTGTGTCATCAAGAAAACAAAAAAATTTATCCACTGTCGCAAGAACTGAAGAATATTTACGCGAGCGTCGCATACCTGAACTTATAAGGTTTCTTTTTACTAAGGTCATTGCCGATGGTACCAATCGGCCTATCGCTTTCCTTGAGAATTTATTAAATGAAGGTATGTTATTTCGTGCTGGACATGGATTGGCCCCCGTTTTATACGAAGACAGGTACGTATATATTGTTAACTTTAACATTTATGCCGGTTTTAAATAGAAATATTAAAAACGATTTTCATTACAACTTATGTCACAAACTGAACAATGTAAACAGTACAACGATTTTTTGTACGACTGTTAGACGCACACAATCTGCTGTTTTTAAAATTTCAAATTCTATACTTTTGGGAAGAAAGAACGTTAAAGATGCTTTTCAAATCTAGAAATCTAGAAATAGTATCTTCATAAAACTCATCTGAACCTTTTGGATTCATTCATATTTTTAAAACTGATTCAAAGTTCATTTTTCTTTTGCAGGCATTTACGAGCTTTTATTAAAAGCTTTGATCCAGGTAACCGTGGTTGGTTGACTGCTGGACAAGTTCGCAGAGCATTTATTACACTTGGTCTTACTCTTATCAAACCTTTAGATGAAAGAATGCCGACTGATGTGCTTTTGGAATTATTGAAAAGTACTCAAGAGAATGAGCTTTTCAGTTTATTGACATCCGGAATTTGTCTAGTGGATGACTCTAGCAAAGATATCGAATAAAAAACGGTGTATCTATACCAGATTCATCAGTTATGTGAAATTATAACTGTTACTTTATCTGTCATGTGATTTGTAATTTCATTATATATTTCTTAATAAAGAAAATAATAAGTAATTACTCGTAAAGTGGTTGTGTTGCACTGTCTAAATATATATAATAGAATTTAATATGTGATTAAACACATTTGTTTTATTTATCAATAAAAAAAAAAAAAATAATAGACACATATATACGTAACGTACGTACGTAGAATAAAAGGAAATACTTATATGTTGGAAATATACGAATACAAAATATTTATGTAGCTATGCTAAAATGAGCTATGCTAGTAGTAGTAGGCTATGAGTAGTAGTAGTCGCTGTAGTTGCTGTTAGTTTTCACTACTTGTTGCTTAGATGTTGAATCTATTCCAAAATTAAAGTGGGGAAGCAAGTCAATTTTTCTGTGAAGTAGATATTGTTGAATTATATTATGGATTAAAATTTTACATAATCAAAACGAATCCCTTGTAACAACACTTTGCCATATTAAATATAAAAGATCGGCACTCGGGTAAGTGAAGAGCTCTTCGCCTGTTAATATTTTTCCAAGTTCCGCTTTGTTAATTTTCACCTTTCTTCGTTTCTAATAAGATTGCTGTGGGAAGATTCGATAACTTTTAATTTCCATTGTAGTAGATATTTTTAGTCCATATCACCACTTATAAGAAAAGTCCCGTAGGAAACATTAGGAGTATATGGTACTCCAGAAGTAAGTACTTCAAATAAGCCTAAAATACTGTGACTGATAACGAGTCCCTTCTAGCTTCCCAAGAGAAAACTCATCTTAGCAACCGTCTAATACTTAATAACATTAGTAACTTTACTTTACAGGCGCATAGATGTAGCCATTGAATCGATAAACACGTACACGATCAGTCTCCAGTACATTGAATCAATTTAAATTTCGTTCTGTAAAGTTATGGATATCTGTCTTGTGTTTGTGAGGTATGTTACGTTTAAAAATTGAGCCCCAAAAACTAAAATGACAGTTTGACATCTGACAGTGTTAACTTTACTGAAAGTTGAGCTGAGTGATAGCTTACTAAGGCCGTGATCCGAATCACGCTTACAGCGCTCATAGCGTACCAACGTGCGGTCTGATTCGTGCTTTTCAGGCTCACCATTAGCGTTGTGCATGCCATGACGTCACATGAGACGTTACTACCTAGTACTTGCAGTACTAACGTGTCGGATCGTTAGCATCGTGAGCGTTGACGTTATTTTGCGCATTTTATTTGAATCTATGAATCTATGATTGCAGAAAATGCTTGAAATACAAGCATTTTACCATCTTCATTGGCTACACCACATACTGCACTCATATTTATGTCAAAAAATGCTCTGTTTGGTTATGTTCAACTTTTTGAATTCGTAAGCACACTCACAAGTAGGCCAAATTATTAATACTGCTAACAGACGTTGGCGCGCTCACTAAATCGGACCACACGTTAGCAGTTTAAACGTCGTAAGTGCTGTGAGTACAATTCGGACTGCAGCCTAAATCGGACCACACGTTAGCAGTTTAAACGTCGTAAGTGCTGTGAGCACAATTCGGACCTTAGCCTAATTTCTGTTACTAGTGTTAATATTTTGAAGATTAAAAGAATTAAAGCCATGTCTTTTTCATTTTAAATTAGGTAAACTGTATTAAAATGTAATAATTTGTGGCAGTTGTTTTATGAATTTGGAAAAAAGTTTTTAGATATAATTTTAAACGTTATCTTATGATGGATATAATGTTTTTTATTGGTATTATAATCCATTTGATCTTTTTATTTTCTATATTTGACATATATTTTAAATCACCTATTGTTAAGAATGTGGACTCTTATCAGCCTCAACACGAAGAACTTGGGAACCGTCTTGTACTTTTTATGGTTGATGGACTAAGAGCAGAATCGTTTGTTAATTATTCAACAATGCCTTATTTGAGGTATGTAGGATGATTTATTTTTATATTAAGATGTGCATAAGCATTCCTTTTCCAAAATGTTGTGTGTTTACATTTGTGAATTTTGAGGCAGATCCAATTTATTTTTTTATAAAATTAAACTTTTTTTTCATAACGAATTGTAAACTTCAAATATATTAAACAATTTTTTTTTTCAGAGAAGTAGCAAATACTCATGGAAGGTGGGGAATATCAAATACTCAGGTACCCACAGAGTCACGTCCTGGCCATGTTGCAGTGATAGCAGGCTTTTATGAGGACCCTTCTGCTGTTGCCAAAGGATGGAAAGAGAATCCTGTTGATTTTGATTCCGTTTTCAATCAAACATCTTTCACTTGGTGTTGGGGAACCTATGATATTATCAATATTTTTACAAAAGCCGATGTTACTAACCATATAGTAGTCCATGATTTTGACCCTTACGATGATAACTTTTCAACAAATAAAAATACCACATCATTAGATAAATGGGTATTTGATAATGTTAAAACTTTTTTTCAAAATTTAAAACATGATACTGTTCTCAGTAAAAGTTTGAAACAAAGTAAAATAATATTTTTCTTACATCTCTTGGGGACTGACACTGCAGGACATACACATAAACCTAAAACAAAGTAAGTGCATAGTTATAGCCCCTTCTATATGTAACTTCACACATCTTACTCAGGGCCAAGACTGGGATAACATTCTTATTGCGATGCATTTTGTTGTTTACAGAAACTTTTTAACTACATTAAGATATGTTGATGAGGGCATAAAAGAAATAGAGAAAGTGATAAGAGATTACTATCATGATGATGGCAAAACTACATTTTTGATGACTTCGGATCATGGCATGACTGATTGGGGTAATTACTAATGTAATTTAATTTTAAATTTGTAAGGAACTTTTATATGGATTATGATCAAACTTTACAGTAATGTAACTTATACATCAGAATAACGCACAGGGCCTTATTTACTGCAATCACCGATATACATGCGAGCCAAGCTACTGATTTTAAGGATTTTAAAAATGCTTCATATTGACATTTTTAAAGTTAAAAATCGCTTATGAGAAAACTTTATAAACCTATCTATTTAAAAAAAATTGTAAATAAACATTCAGGCAGACTTTTCTCTTAGAATTCTTAAACATGTTCCTTTTTTAGGTTCTCATGGTGCTGGAGATGATCATGAAACTCAAACACCCTATGTAATCTGGGGCTCAGGAGTAAAACAGAAAATATATGTAAAACAAGACCCTGAAACAGATGGGATGTCTTTAGAACACAGGTTTGACATTAATCAAGTGGATTTAGCACCACTCATGTCCACTATCCTTTCTATCCCTGTGCCTGTAAATTCTAAAGTAAGTTAAACAGCATTGTTCTTTCAATAAGAACATCTTTGCAGTTAAAATTGTAGAAAATAATTGATCTGTTATATGTACTTGAATATTCATGATTTCAGGGAAAATTGTCTACAGAAGTATTAAACATGTCATTGCCTAACAAAGCTAAGGCTATGTACAGTAATGCTAGACAAATAGCGTCACAGTACAAAAAGAAGAGGTTTCAAGTTGAAGAGAATGCTTTACCACTACTTTATAGACCATATGAGCCTCTTAACAAAGAAAAATATGAAGAATTTATTAAATTTACTGAAAATTTGTTAAAAGATGAACAATATGAAAAATTAATAATGTTAAGTGAAGAAATTATATATCTAAGTCTTTCAGGACTCCAGTACTATCATAATTATTACCAGTTGCCACTGCTGCTCCTAGTGACAGCTTCATTTATTGGTTGGATAGGTTGCTTATTTAGAATTTTAACTGAACAGCAATATTATAGTCAAGCAGTACCTTCAAACTTAAAGAGTGTTACCTGTTCAACCAGGTCTATGAGCAAATGGATGAATATAGTGTTTATATTTTTATGTGGAATATCATTTCTTTTGGTATATGGTAAGGAATCATCCAACTATTATTTAATAGTTTTTACATGCATATATCAAAATAATGTGTATATTTATCTTTTTCAGCTCAGAATTTGCCTACTCCATATTACTTGTATTTTTTACTACCCATATTTTTATGGTGGTATGTTCTGGCATCATCGACTACATGGTTTAAAGTTTTTGGCCAATTCAGGAAAAATAAACAGATTTTGTCATTGTTACTGCAGATTTTAAGTTATACATTTGGTTCCTTAGCACTTGTAAGTGTTTATACTTTTTCTCTAGAGCATTACAGAATGTTGAAAACTATCTATTGTTTTATAGTAACAATTTTTCTTACAGGCCCTTTCATTTACCTATAGATGGATGTTAAGTGTTCCACTTCTGGGTATGGGAGTCTGGCCAATTTTTTCTTCAACTAAGCACCACATATCAAATCAAGTGCTAGGTTCTTGGCAAATTGGGTGTATACTACTTAGCATATTTACTTTCATTCCAGTTGTTGGTAAAGATGTCTTTATAGAATTAGTGTAAGTATACATAAGTAATCCAAAATTTTGAGGTCTAATGCTTAAAACGAATTATTGAGTATATATGCTGCAGTAAGCACCAACGCCATACCGCATCACGTTCAGGCTGCAAGGGCATTATAAACCTTTTTAGTTTTTTCGTGCAGAAATCACTCTAAATACCAGCTATTGGTGGTTAGATCGGGCTCGAACCGACCAAAACTACACGCCGTCTCAGGTACTAGAAACTGTAGTAAGGGAATCAGGTGCAACCTAGAAAAGAAATCCCTGACACCCTGGCGTACCTTATGCCTACGACTTGCAGATGACCTCCTCCTGAGTGAAACTGTGAAACTCCAATGTTCCCTATTTTGCCCCCTAATTCGCACTCCGATAGCCACGACAAAGTCACACCTCAGCTCCACGTACGACGGGCATTCTGTCAGCGTATAGAACGTTGTGTCCACGGTCCGACCATCGCAGTGGTGATATTCAGGCGTTGGTTCCATGTGGATCAGACATAGGTGATCTCTGAAACCTCCTTTGCCAGTGATATCCTGCATCAGCTGGTATGAGAGGATACCGTGATTCTTCTCAAGCCAATACTCCATAACAGGTCTTACCACGCGTTATAAACCCTAGGGAACAATTTTATTAATTAAACATATATTTTTTTCAGACTTATTGCAGGTGTCATTTGGTTATTGGCAATTGCAATATTCACATATAGAATGTTACTTAATGTACAGTCTACCAATTTTAAAGATAAAAAGGAAATCGTGCTGATTGCTGTGCAAGTTATATTATTATTTTTATCTCTTCAGAATATTTATGTACAGTCCAAAAGATTTGAAACAGGTTCCCCAGTTTCTTACTACTATCAAACGCTGTCCTGGATAACAGCAGGTAATCTCTAGAAAGCATTAATATTATAAGCTCAAAACGAATGTTTATGATGTGAAAACAAACTTCTTAATAAAAATGGCTTAAAGAAATGAAAGAACTAACGTAAAGTAAATACAAATGAAATTTTTCAATAAGAGGAAAAGAACAGAAATATTACCATGTTAAAGTGTCTCTTGAACATCTTGAACACAAACTCTACTATTTTTATTAGCTTCTTATGCTTACCAAGCGTCCACAAACTCCCAAGTTTTTACAAACGTTTGGAAATTAGTGTGCTCTCTACAGGCAAATATGGTAAACGTGGGCTCTTGCATTACACACCTGTCGTGAGATCATCATCATCATCAGCCTTTTACAGTCCACTGTTGGACATAGGCATCTCTAAGGAGGTTTTGACCTACTATACCACGCTGGCCAGACGGGTTGAAATAGGGTTTGTTTCAAGATTTCCGTCTATTTGTAATGATGTTGTCTTGCATACTTTGTTCCCTTAGTCGCCTTTTACGACATCCACGGGATGAATAGGGGTGGTAACACTATGTATTCTTAATCCGTCACCACACGGACAACTGACGGATAACAACGCGTGACTTGGCAAGCGTATAAACGCAGTATCAAAATCCTAGAGAAATGTCATATAGCCTTCTCAACTAAAGCTTTATCAACCACAATAAAAATGTAGTTAGTTTGGTATTAATCGTTACATATTTTTGTTTCAGCTATTTCACTAGTCATTCCTTTGGTGTTTTCAAAAAGAATAATTTGTCGTTTATTAGCTGTAAATACATCTATAATAAACTTCTATCTCTTATTATCTGTTTCTCATGAGGGATTATTTATTGTTGCCTTAATGTTTAATTTGATTTGTTGGATTTTTATTGAATTCAAGCTACTTCATTTAAAAGATATTAAGGTAAGTTTTATGGTATATTACTAGATTTTGTGATCATTCTGAGTCTTCAGGGAAATATCAGGGAAATATAAATGAACAAGACATGTTTTTTTTTCCTCGTATCTACGAGTAGTATTATAAGTATAGATGCCATTAATAGTGGTTTGGCCGAATACTGAATAACAAATGAGTTTCTTGGCCGAAGCGCCAAATGTTGGGTAGCCAAACATTCGGCGACACTTAATACTTTTCACACATGGCAAATTTAAACCTGGATCATACAGATGTGATGACGACGCGCACCATGGCCGTGTATCATACGGGACTCGACGCTCGGATTCCCACGCAGGGCAGTCCTCCAGCGTGTGATGGGCGGTAGAAAAAACAGGGGTGGTGACAGTCTGTATTCTTAATGAGACACACACACACACACACACACACACATGGAAAAATTGCCAAAAAATACGAAAAAAACATGGTTGTGAAAATGGCCTAAGGAAAATATTTTCCAATCTAATAAACAGTAACACTTTTCTTACAGCTTATAGAAAGTAGTTTTGGCAGTCACAAAGAAGATGGATTGAAATCGTTCACATCCTTAGAAAGGGGAATAAATAGTCAAGATTTCAGACGCGCCTTCTTTTTTGTATCCTTTTCAATTAATTTATTTTATGAATGAATCGTGATGTCAACCTTAAATAAATCAAACACATACATACACTAATGGCCCATAGCATTGTTATTAAAAGCTTTTGGCAAGAAATAATCTTGGAAGAACTAAACAAGTTTCAAATCACATAATTATTATTCTGAAAATCCGTTTGAATGTATCCACCTAAATATGAGGTGGGCATTGAAGTTAAACTACTGTTACACGATTCACATTCAGTAATTACCATATTTTTTCTAAAAGAAATTTACAATAATGTTCTTGACTTATATATTCAGGTTGTGTACATCATAGTCGCATTTTTTGGAACTGGAAATATAGCATCATTGAATTCATTTGAAATCAGATGGGTGACATGTTTTATAACGTCATTTCAGCCATTTATAATAACTGCACTTGTATTGTTAAAGACTCTAGCACCATTCTTGAGTGTTGCTTGTAGTTTTCGGGCTGTGCAGCATTTGACTAAGGTAAAACCCTGTTTGAACTATGTGATTAGATTTTTCAACTTAGGGCCGGTTTTTTCAATCCTCAATTATACTGTCAAATAATTAACAAGTCAATAATGAATCTAGTTATAATCAAGCGAATTAATTTTTTGTGTTTTTCCATCGGGTGCAAACAGTCTGATTGTCACTTGATTATCTTTCATAGTTAGTTAACTGTAAACATGTGCAAGCAAGCAGTTAGTAACACGTTAGATAAGTATCAAAAGCTATGAGTCAAGATTCAAACTTGACTGTTCTTATTTTGAAATGAGTTTTCCTTTTTAATTGTCTGTTTGATATATCTACCGTTGATTTCCGTGGTGTAACGCGGTTGTCACATCTTTCTGACATGCATACTGGTTCCAGTTCGATCTCAGGCGGCAAACATATTTTTTGGCATTCCAATTTTTGTCCTCAATCATATTGCCTTAGAAGGGTTTACTTAGCATCTAATGAAATAGAAATTTATTAAAATGTCGGCCTTATGGTGTAGTGGTTTATGTTACGGTTCAAAGGTCGCGGGCTAGATTCTTTCTCACATCAAACATTTTTGTGTATGAGCATTTAATGTTTGATTTGATTTGACTCTGTCTATAATATGTATATACATATTTACAAAAAAGGTATAAATATATTTATGTCAGTTGTCTCGTAGGTTCCCATTACTTAACGCACTAGCTCTGTGTAGTTAGGATTAAAAACGTTGCTCATCATCTCGCAAAGTACTGTCATATCTTTCTCTAACAATTCTTTCTTTCGTCTCAGAACACAATAAAATTGGTATCAGATCGAGTCAAAAACTACCATGTTCACTTTAAATACTTAATGACGACAGGCAGTATACATAAACTTTGGTCACAATAATTACAAAAAGAGTTTATAGAAATACGAGTACATAGCCCGGTCAATTTAGACAATGACTCTTGCAAAAATTCCCAGAAAGCTGAAAATTTGCATAGTTGTTACGGACATCATTATTATGAAATTGTGAAAAGTCCCCATCGATCCCATGTCTGCAAAAAAATTTATTCATGGTCAAAGGTTGCAAAAAGGGTTTTTTTTAATTTTTCAGCGAAACGGTTAGTTTTATGATAAAAATTGTAATCACTATTCTATAGATACCATCAATAATTGAGGTTTGAAACAGCAGATAAAGAGATTCCTCAGATTTAAGTTTTATTCTTTAGATAAAAGTTATCTAAATAAATGTTAACTGACCATTTATCTGACGATTGAAAACCCAGCCCTTGGTATAAATAAAAAAATTGAAGATCGAATGTCGTAGTGGTTTGTATAACAGACCGCTACGCCAAAGATCGCGGGTTCGGTAGAACATTTGAGTGTATGATCATTTAATGTTTAGCTTGGTCCTGGGTGTTTCTATTAATATTATGTATGGTTTTTACAAGTAAAAGTATATAATATATGTTTATATTAGTTGTCCAGTATCCATAGTATTAGCTCCTAAACTAAGCAGTTATTATTATATTAAAGTGTATTTATTTGATTTCAGGCACCAACTGGTTACCTAAATATGATAGTATTAATATATTCCAATCTAATGGGAATACAATTGTTGTACAATGTGAAAAATACAGGAAGCTGGCTAGAGATTGGAACATCTATATCACAATTTGTTATTGTTCAAGTTATCACCTTGTTTATTGTTATAATTAATTCTATTGCCAAATTGTTGACTGATATCAGTATTCATAGTTTTATTGGCAAGATTAGAAGCAGAAAAAAAAATGTTTAGAATTACATCTTTTATTTAACCTTATGATAACTTTGTATTATTATGAATATCTAGAAATTTATAAGTACAGTTCAAAATCTATTCTATTTGAAGTGTAAAATTGACTGTCCTCTCCATGCTTCCTAACCCAAACACCACTTTTAAAGTATCCTTCTTCTGACCATTTCTGCATTTGCTGAGTAGTGTGTGGACCACAGACTTCTTCATCTTTTTGGTCCCACTTAAATTCCCACTTTACTTCTTTTTGTTTGTCTTCTTCACTATCACTTTCATTTTTTTCAGGATTACTCTTCTCCAAAACATTTTTTTCTTTTACATCAAAGTCATCAGCATACATATCTAGATCAGCATCACCTTTTTTACCCTCCTTTTTAGCTATGGCTGCATTGATTTTTTTAGTTAGAATCTGGTTAGCAAGCTCTGTTACTCTCGTAACTAATTTGCTATTTTCATCAACAATACCAGCCTTTTTCCTTTTCCAGCGCTCAGCACTGGACACTTTTGAACCAGCACCTAAAATTTAAAAACAATATTACTTATAAGTCTACTAATAATCATTGGTGTGCTCACTGTCTAAATATTCAGCCTTATTTGAATTATTCCAGCGTTAAGATGACAAAGTAATAAGGTTATAACTGAACTATAACTATTTGGCCTCTACCTTTACTATTTGTCAAGTATTAAGTACTAATTAGTAACATTAGAGGCTAAAAGTATTAAAAGGATTCTATTACCTAGCCTTTGTAAAGCTTTTGCAATTGTTTCTTTAGGTTTCATGTGCTGAATAATTTCTTTATAATTCTGCAGCAAATCAAATTTTTCTTCAGGTTCATCTTCATCACTACTAGAGTCATCACCAAGTCCTTTGTTCTCATCATTTTTGTGAACTTTGTATTTATCTTCTGGTCTTCCTTTGACCTTTACCCAGTCAATATTATCCAGCCAACCATCTCGAATTTCTTTTTCTTTCTTCCAGTGGTAATGTCCCTGATTATCAAAATGTCCTTCTTCAAGTTCTTCCTTCATGTTGAATGGTGTGATTGTTATCTGTTATAACATGAAATTATTAATCCCATTAATATTATAAATAGATGTTTGTTACTCATTTATTCCAGAATAACTGATGAGACCTGGTTAAATAAGCCACTCAGATAGATAATCTGGAGTAACATATATGCTTATCAAGTAATTGACTCCTTATCACATCACAGCCTCTTAAGAGTCCATGGCTGGACATAGCCCTCACCTTAGAAAGCAGGTTTGGGCCTATTATACCACACTGACCTGACATATTAGTACGTGTTTTTATCAAGTTTTCCTTCTTGTTTCAGTGCTATTGTCCTAAATACTTTGCTCCCTTAGTCGGCTCTTACGGCACCTACAGTTTGAATACGCGTAGTAATACTATATTCTTAATTCGTCACACCATTTATCTATTTTGTTAGAATAATCAAACAAAGGTAATTTGGACTACTTTCTTGGCACAGCCGAAGCCGTAGCCAAAGTGACTATGTTTGAGGTCTCGGGCTCGATTCCCCGGCCGACCAAATACTTGTATAATCTACAAATATTTGTTTCGAAGTTTGCGAGTCTTGTATGTATAATATGTAGGTATTTACAAAAAAAAAGTATGTATGTGTTTTTATATCAGTCGCTCTAATTATCATTTTACAAGCTCTGCTTAGAAATATTTATTTATTTATTTAATTGCGTCGGATAAGTTGATGAAATATTTTTTTAGAGTTAAGCGTAGAGTTACTCACTTCACCTTCCATTCCTGCGATGCCATCCTCTTCGCCTTCAATATCATCAGCATTCAAGACATTATTCCTTTCCTCCTCGGCTCCACTGTCTTCTTCATCCGAGTCTAACGAATGCTTTTTACCCTCTGTTTTTTGTTTTTTTACTTCTTCGAGATCAAAAGCTACAGTTGCTGATCGCTTTGCCATTTTTATGCTATAAAACAATATATATACATACACAAAATAATACTATCTGTGTTACGATCTTGCTAAGGAGAGGCCTACGTCCAGCAGTGGACTGTAAAAGGCTGTTGATGTACGATTATGTACCACAAGCGGTAAATGACATTTAATAATTTGACAGCATCCAAATAATGTTGCTAGCATTAGCGAGACTGAATTTGTGACGTCTCCTTGATTCAGTTTGTAATGCTTCATATTAACTTACAAGTAGAATAGAGTAATAACTTCTAAATAATATTATAACTCATTAAAATTAATTTGCAAATTAATTACAACATAAGAAGCCTTGCTTTGGTTAAGCAAATTGTACGATAACGATCTCTAAGTTTTTATACTATTGTAAAAAAACTCTGATTTGTAAAGTTAACTGGTGTAGGCAATATTATACACTATTGTTCGAATTTAAACAACATTTTATAATTATAAATATTCTACTCAATGTTAAAAACAATCGTCTTAAATAGTTCTGGCAGTTTACCATAGCTGAGCTATCTTTACTTGGGTATAAGTGCGCTGGCTCGATCCGAGTGATACCACACAAATATTCGAAGCTATAAAAAATGATTTATTTTGCTCGGTGGTCCACTATTAATTATTTAAATATTTACTTATTATTTATTTTATGTATCTTATATATTGTTACACTTTATTATAGTATCCAACACAGTCTTGAGTATCAAACCTTTGTGGCACTCTTCACTACATTGCAACTCTGCAATGGACTAGTACAACATATTTGTACAAAATAACCATAGAATCGATGAAAGATCGTTAATACAAATGTACATTTTAACTATGGAGTGTAGAGGTACTATCTCTATGCATAAAAAAGTGTCCGTTGACAAGCATAAAATTTGTGGTGCTACTGCTAAAACAAGTGAATCATTTTTAAAGATAAAACAAAAGTTATTAGAGAAAGACGATGAATCAAAGAAGGAAAGGAACCAAGAAAGAGAGAAAATCACCAAAGATATTTTTTTTTAACTCTGCACAGTTTACTCAATTTATAACTGCTAAATTCATATAATTTTCATATGCTACGATAGCACTACTTTGGTGAGTTTCTGAACCATAATCTACACAATAACATTGTGCGAAACTTATAGTCACTGCTCAGATATTAAGGCTGGTCGCGTGATGTTTCATATGTCTTCAATTTAGATTTTTTTCATATTAGAACTATGTTACTAATAGTTATAGAATTGTAGTCTATATTAACAATTTGATTATAGTTAACATTTGAAGAAAACCGTATAAAAAACCCACTTGATATGTTTTAAAAAATTATTATTTGCAACTAAGCTAATTAGTTGGCATTCTTTAAAAATTACATCGTCTAAATAACCACCGTTTTGACGTTTGCATGCCCTTAAATGAGCACCGAAATTTTCGAATACTCATCGGCAAAGAGACCGCGAGATCACCGACATCTCTGCTGACTTTGTTTTAGTTAATGCAGTGTATTTGATTTAATGATGTAAACACGATTCTTCAAATAACTCCATAAAAAGAAGTCTGTTGGAGATAGCTCTGCACTACTGGGTGGCAATGGAATGTCGTCTCGTATGGAAATCGGCTTTTCCGGCAACATGCCTTTGACTACCGGCAGGGACTCATTGGATATGTGACAAGTGGCTCCATCTTGTTGAAATCATGTGTTACGATTGTAACCACCAAATTCTAGTGGCATCGTTCCCAAATCCCAAGACCTCTCGTAACAATTTCACATATTCAGCATAATTAACAGTAAGTGAACTACCACGAGAATCTTCGAAAAAGTAGGGTCCAACGATTTCTTTGCCTGAAACTTTTTTCTTTTGCTTTATCTTTGGGATTTTAACTACTCTAAGACCTGCAATTCTGTTTGTTTACACGTTCGTTCAGGTGAAAATGGGCTTCGGCAGAAAATAAGATGTTGTCAAAATTACTGAATCATTCTAAAATTGTTTCGGCATACAGCTTACGCAAATGTAAATCACTAGATTTTAGTTTTATCTAGGTCTTAAATGGATGTAATCTCAAAATACGGCGTAATAATGTGCGGGATAACCCAAATTCAGCCGAACATTTGCGCGTCGATAGACCTGGATTACGTCGAACAGAAGCGGCAACTTACTGTACATTCTCTTTGGTGCGAGAAGTCCGTGGACCACTAGTTTGCTTCACATTTGCGTAGATCCCGTCTCTTCGAACTTCTTCACCCATTTCTTTATTAAAGGAGCACTCGGACGCTGATTAAGTCGTGTAAGTCGTATTCATTGCGACAAAATTTTCGAGAAACTAGGTAGTGGTCAGACCTTCCCCGTGCCGTGCGCGGCATTTTTTGGCGCAGGATGTTAGATCTAAATGGTAACAAATTCTCGGCCCTTTTAATTTTAAATATAGGTCTATTTAGAATCACGTTGCACTGATAGAAAATAAGTACCGCTGACCATGAATGCTCGCAACTCAGAAGTCACAAGTGCGTTGCTGGCCTTTAGATTAGGAGTATACTCTTTTCTTGAAGGTCGTGTCGGTCCAGAAATGCAACAGACAGTAATTTGTGATAGTTTGGATGTGAGAGGCAAAAAACGTGATGTGATCTTCAATTGTCTTGCAAAGTGCACGCGGTGCATCCTGCTGAACAATGAACGAGGCAGTGGCGCCCCGACCTATGACTTTATAACCATCCCAACTCGCATAGTTAAATTTAACAAACCGGTGATGGGCACCAACGTCTCTAGTACAACAAGCTACGCCCAGTGATCACCAACCCGTCTGCCCAGTGTGGTGATCATGGGCAAAGAAATCTCCACGTAGAAACAAATAAACTGGTCACCGTCACCGGCAGCCCGCTTTTTCAGGTCATGATGGCGATCACGGTAACGGGGTAGGGAGTATGTAAAATTTACAGGCTACAAGGGGTCATCACAACCAATTGATGAGAGTGTCATGCAATGTGTGGCATGCAACAGGAGAGACCTGTGCCTAGCTGTGGACTGCAACAGGCTGTTGAAGATGATGGTGACTAGTCATGAAGAAGTATTTATTATTTTTAACGTCTCATTTTAGAATTGTACTCTGAATAATAAACATGAAGAAAAAGTGAATCCAATGGAATTATGAACTGGAAAAATCTAAAATTAAACAATGTTAATAATTGTAAATTATATGTAATGTATGGTCATAGAAATTGAATACTAAAATTAAACAATAATAATATTACACAGGATAGTCTATTAATAAGATACAATGAGATAATTCTTGGCAGTGCACAATTAAAATATTTGTCTTGTTAATTTTTTTTCCATATCAATATTTTATTATTAGCAGGCATTTCTACAGTGTCTATGAGGGTTAAGTTATTTTTTTCTGCTAACTTAACTAAATCAGCAATATCACGGAGACCCCATGAGGCATTTCTTGCTTTGAGAGATGCATCAAACTGCACATTACTATCAGGGGTAACAACACCATCCTTACTATAAGGCCCATAAGTGATCATCAATGCGTCAAGCTTCAAATAATTACCCGCATTTTCAAATAACCCTATTGTACATTCATAAGGACTAATGTGAATCATATTCGCACAGTACATGTAATCAATACTGTTTTCCTGAAAGCCATATGATGATAATTTAGTACAAATATCTATCAGTTTTGGCAAGCGAATGTTTTTTGTTGTGCAACTCTTTGCATAATATGTTATACTTCCTAATAAATTTTCATCCACTTCAGTAGGCTGAAATTTCACACCTGGGAAATGTGGTGCAAAATAGGCTACATGTTGCCCAGAGCCTGATGCTATCTCCAAGAATAATGGACTCTCTTCATCTTCAATATCATCAGTATCGGTTATTATAAATCTTTTTAAAACCTGAAGGATTGGGTCTTGGTTTCTAGATGCAGCAGGATAAATTAGTTTTTGATTTCCTATGCTGAAAAGAAGATGCAGTTGAATATATTAATAATTTTCAATTAGTTTAATTTTCCATACACGCATTTCAGTATATTTTTGTTACTTGTATTTAATGAAAAGAATAATAACATTGCAATTTGCAATTATGATCGAGTAAATCACAAGAATTAAGGACTTTTAAAATATAGAATATACCTTTCTTCTCCGGAAAAAGTGCATGCAACATCTTGAGCCATTGACTTTGGCTTTAAAAAAATTCTACGAATTATTTGTTTAAGGAAACGAATTTTGAATATTCTATAAGTCTGCGATCCAAACTAACTGTTAAGAAAGATATGTTGTTGTCTATTTCAATATGTCAAGTTTTAATAACTCGTCAAATTTGGGATAAGTAAATAATGTAGTTGTTTCTTAAAATACAAGACAAGATGACTCTTTACAAGAAAAATCACGTTTTTCATAACAATAATCGATCCGATCTATCAGCTGTTTAATTGTCAAGATTATTAGTGTTGTCGTTATAAAAAATAAGTAACCTACTACCTATCTGTCAGTTGATTAGAGAGTTAACACTTATTCCACTCAGTGAGCTCAAAGTTGTAGCAGTTGCAAAATATACAATGTTATTAGTAATTACAATTGTTACTTCAGAAGAACTATAGGAGAATATATAGAATGGACATTAAAGAGTATACTCGCAATATCTTCTTGCTTTATTATCATCACCATCATCATCATTATTTTAGCTGAAAGATGTCCCACTGCTAGACAAAGTCTTCCTCCAAGGCTTCCCGTAACAACTGGTTGTGTTCATATAATTAATTAAAATTGTCTTTTAATTCCAAAACGATGAATACATGTTTAGCATAATGGAAATCTACTAATTTATCCTTTTAAGCTTTGAGCTTTACAATGACTATAATTTATATTTTAATATATGAGTCTACATTATTTAAATATCTAAAAAATTACTTACTACTGGGAATGTAGTAGAAAACTTTTCAACTTGATAGAAAATACTGGTAACAATAACAAAACTACAAACATTTATTGTAACCAAAGTAAATTTTATGTTTGATTGTGTTAAAAATGGATAACTTTCAGAAGGAGTTCATAATGAATATGTTTTTGGACAGTGACAATGATTGTAACATGAATAAATTAGTTGTAGCTGTGGCAAATATTGTAAACGATAACTGTGAAAATATGACTAGGTTTAGTAATTTACAACAAGCAGTTGCACAGTCGTCGTTAACAGATATTCGTGAATATTTTGGGACTCTGCCTGTGCCTCATCGTGTTAAGGGATTCTATGAACAGGCAATCCTCAATTACACAGACGAAGAATATATTATGCAATTTAAAATGAAAAAGAGTACTGTCCAGGTATTTACTAACTGCTACTGCTAAATAATATTCATTTACAATACATTTGCATAGTAAATATTATTCAAACTTTAGCCGGCAATGTTTTAGTTAAATGTTAAGATTTTTTTTTTAAATATAACTTATATTTAAAAAAAACTTCAGATGCAAAAAGAGGGGTGTTATAAGTTTGACTACTGTCTGTCTGTGGCAACATAGCTCCTCAACGAGTATGCTAATTTGGCAGTGGTTGTTTTTATTTGTGAGCAGATTTTGTAGCGATGACTCTTGGTTACACTTGATGTAGATTAGCGCAGCCATTCTGAAGATATGACCATTTTGGTAACAAGCATATTTAACGCAAATCAGTCCAAACAACTATAAGCAGATGAGTTAAAAGAAGAGCGTGTTTTGGATAGTTTGGTCACTACCCTGACTTATTTTACTGGAACAAGACATTGGCTTTTCAAAAGTTTATTTGATTTGTCCCCAAAAGCAAGTTTATCTAAGCATTGAAATGCCTTTCTAATTGTTGTAGACATTTGTCACTAAGTGCTTTAGCTCCTTAAGCTACTGTATTCATGTCATATGGTCCTTAGAATGATGTTTTGCGTTCTTTGTAGGCATGGAATATTTCTAGTAAGTTTTATGTTGGTTTTATGATCAAGCTCTGAGTTTGTTGCTTAGAGGAGAGTGGATTGTCTTCCTAAGTAACTGAAGTACATTTTAAAACCTAGTGTTCATTTAGCCCCTTTTGTGTTTTATGCGATCTTTTCATGTCATATGTTGTTCAAGGTATGCAAAGTACACATGTTAATTGAGGTAATGTATTTTGTATTGCACTCTAAGCCCTGTGAATTTGTTTCAGAGTAGAGTGATCCCTGCTAGATCCAAATTAATGTTCAGAAATCATATGATCCTCATCCAGATACCTTTTTAGTCTTGTTAGAAGGACACATTCCCAGAGTTTCCACAGTATTTGGTTAACTTATTGGTTGATACAATGTCACTTCGTAAATCAGCTTACTAGGCTTGAATCTTACTATCTGTGAAATTTGCCACACCGTAGGAAAATATGAGGTTCACAAAATAAAGGCATTAAAAAGAATTGTTAGAAAAACAACATGCTTCCTAGGGAGTGCCTTTAATATTCTTGCAGAGATCAAATCGAACCTGGGGGTTTTATTTAGTGTGAAGTTTGAAATCTCTCTAGCTAGTTCTCGTCGAAACGTTGGTCTTATAGGAAAGCGCAGCTGGAGATCTTGATTTAGGATGACATCAATTTCTGAATAATCAAGGTCTGCCGTTTTGTTAAGTTTGAACCGCAGAACAGAGAATGAAGTAGCAATGTTGATGTATCAGATGCGCCAGAATTTTTAACGCGTTTTGAGCACGTAAACGATTGTATTTGAACTGTTATGACTAAATCCATAAAAAATAATCATACATTGCATATTAAATTTGAGTGTTAACAACATTGTTACCACAAGAGCACCCAATGAACTGAATTGCCTGCAGGAATACTTCAAACTGTTTTGCACAAAAAATTTAGTATAGTACCATACCACCCCTAGAACACAAACATACAAATGAAATGCTACCTTATCCAAAAGGCATAAGGTTCTATAGTAGTAACATGATAATAAGCAGTTAGGATATACATTCTTCAAATCCTTTGGATGAATTAGCACAGACTTTGTTGTGTGTATCATATTATCAATCGTTTATGTGTTTTTATAGGCAACAAAAATCCCTTGGGATTTACCGTTGACAGCACTTCTAATGTTTATTTCTGTGTTCTGTGGTTTGAACACATCGGCTAGGTGAGTTGCAAATATTTCGGACTTATTTTCCAGGCAGAATCCACGCACTATTTGTTGGATGCTTTCGATTGGTTACAGCGGCGTACAGCCCACGTTATCTAACGAAAAAAAAATCATCTGCAGTTGTGAAGAGATGTCGTATCTATGGCTGCCCTCCTCCACGTGTCTTTATCGTGGAGAGTGTCCCACCTTCTCCCTTCCACTACAGAACACGTGTTGATCTTGGAAGTCACCGGTTTTGGAATGGTAGACATATACTGTCAAACTATATGGTTCGGCTCTTCTTTCTTGTGCAAATCAGTCAAAATCTGGAATTTGCTACCACCCGACGTGCTCCCCTCCCACTATGATTCCAGGTCTTTTAAGTGGGGTGTGAAAAAGATCTCATTAGGCCGCCATAGTGTGGGTCGGCATACTCCATTAACTGCATTCGCAATTTATGGTGATCACCACTTTTGGATTCTATTTAAGGACCACATCAGACAGAATAGTCACTTTGGCAGGCCATAAATACAAAAAAAAAGTTTTTCTATTTTAAATTATATAGTTAGCCCCTAAAATTTCATAAAGTTGTTTATTTCATTTGCAGGCATTAATTAATTTCCTGAAGAATCATGTGACCCCTGGCAACATTCCTGTTGAGAAAAAAGTTCATATATTTCTTTGGGTCCTTGTCAGTGATAGTTCCTATAATGAAATTGCCAAACTGTTTGGTGTACATAAATCTTCAGTAAGTTATATTTTTCATGAATTAGCCACTATCCTTCATGAACACATATATCAATTTATTAGCTGGCCTTCAAAGGAAGAACAGCATATCACAAGGATAAAAGTGAATAGTCGATTTAAGTTTCCAAATTGTGTTGGCTTCATTGATGCTTGTCGATTTAAAGTTGGTTCAAAAAGAAATAAAAGAGATAAACCTGATATCGTTCTTTTACAAGCAGTCTGTGATGAAACATTGATGTTCATCGATATTTATGTTAGTCCGATTGGACGAACAAAGAAAAATAAAGTATTCAGAGACAGTCATTTGTTGAATGAGTTAAAGAAATATGTCGAATTTGAGAATCATATTATTGGCGACTCTGAGTATAGATTAAGAAAAAATCTTATTACTCCTTTTACAAGTGAAGAGTTACTTACAAGTGAAGAGATGAAGTTTAATGAGATTCATTGGAAAACTCGCAGCTACATTGCCCACGCTTTTCAACTGATGAAAGAAAAATTTAGAAAGTTAAATCACATTGATATTGTAAAGCCTGAATCAGTTCACCTTCTGATAACTGTTGCATGTATTCTTCACAATTTTATTTTGATGCACGAGGGATGTTCTGAAGTGAAGGAGGAAATGGTTTCGTATGATGATGGTGTCACAATTAATACCAGTATAGTACAAACTGCTGATGAAAAACGCCAATTTTTGTGTAATTATATTAATTTTATTGAAACAGAAGACGTGATAAGTTATAAGTGTTTGACCTAGGCCTATTAATTGTTCTCTATGTCAAAAGGGGGACTAGCCATGGTGACGGATTACGTTGCATAGATTCTGATTTTCATATGAGGTGAGGCAATTTGCTCTTCGAAGAAATTGAAATAATTGTAACAATATGATTTAAGCAGCTAAGTTGTAATATTGATTTCGTAAAAAACGACCGAAATGTATAGAAGGAAGCCTGAAGATATGTGCGCTGTTTGATTTAATCAATGAGAGTACGTGATGTTAGAATTGGGCGTCAGATAGTGGGTGAGATGTTACAGAAGTTACACATACCATATGCTTTCGATGACCTCTTTACGTTAAATGGCCCATTTTTTCGAGGCCGACCTACCGGATGACTTGTAGGTTTGTTATTTTGTACCTACTAAAATCGTCGCTTGTACACATGGAACTTAATTTTTATCGTATACGGAGATAGAAAATGTATTCATGATGTAAGGAGTGTTGAGGTTATTTTGGGTCAATAAGGGAGCCTTTATCTTCTGTAGATATATTTATACATATATTTATAAGCGTTGTGAACACGATAAAGGCAAAACAGGAAGAGAGAGGGTGCAGATAATGCATCAATGTATTTACAATAAATTAGTGTTGTTGCTATTAATATAAGTCTTAAATTTGACTAATTGTTTTTATTGCTATATCTAACAAGGAGCAACTAACACCTGGGTCGCCTTATGGAAGCTGATCGTCGCTACCTATAAACATCTGCAGCGCAGAGGTCACATGCGCATTATTAGCCTTTGAAATTGGAGTGCGCTCGACTCCCACAAACACCGCAGGTAACTGTTTTATCTACATATACGAGGGATTATCAATAAGTAATGATAATCAATATACACTCACCGGCACGGAAACTTGGCCAAGTACAAAACGTATGACAACTTCCTTTTTTTTTCACTTAGCTCTACAAATTTTGGCTAATTGTGATCGGAGTCTATCCAGTTAACGTTCCTGATCACTTCTTTTCACATTAAAAGGTTTTTCGGGTTCATAATGAAGTTTATGCAAAAAATCACGTTTTCACAAAATTTTACACTAGAGTTAAAAGCACTACGAATTTAAAATTGTTTGAGTTTTTGTCGCTTTCTATCCTTTTTAATAGCGTGTGTTGCCTCCTCTAGCCCTAATGACCGCCTGCATTCGGTCTGGCATGCTTTGGATGACGTTCTTGATGTTGACTTGTGATAAGTCGCGCCAGGCAGTAAGTGCAGCATCTCGAAGCTGGTTAAAGGTTTGTGGTGGGTTCGATGATAACTTTATTGCTCGTTTCAGTTTGTCCCATACGTGTTCTATCGGATTTAAGTCCGGGCTGCGAGCTGGCCACTGCAATTTTTGAACACCAACCTCTTGAAGGTAATCATTCACGATGTGAGCGACATGTGGACGGGCATTATCATGCATTAAAATGAATTGGTCATAACCAATAAACCCTCTGAAGGGCACAACATGATCTTGAAAAATTTCTTCGACGTATCGAGTTGCATTTAAGGCGTTATTGACGATGACTAATTCCGTACGAGCATCAGAACTCACGCCACCCCATACCATTATAGAGCCTCCGCCAAAACTGACTGTCGGTGTGGTTGTCATCGCCAAATAGCGTTCCCCTTTCCTTCTCCAGACACGTCGACCATCAGGTGCATTTAAAGCGATCCTGCACTCGTCTGTAAACAAAACCCTTGCCCATTGCTCAAAAGTCCAGTTAGCGTGTTCGCGGGCGAAGTGAAGTCGAGCTACTCTGTGCTGTGGGAGGAGCTGTGGACCACGGGCTGGTCTTCTTGCTCTCAAATTAACTTCCTCCATACGTCTTCTCACCGTACGCTCGCTAACATTCACACCTCTGGAGATTTGAAGCTGCTGACGGATCTCAACAGCGGTCAGGAAACGATTTCTTAAAATTTCTAACACAATAAAGCGGTCGTCACGAGCTGATGTGCATCTTACACCGCCACTACCTGGTCTTCGGGTGTAGCGGCCAGTCTCTTGATACCGTTTTAGTGCATATTGCATCGAAGAACGCGGCACGTTTAGGACAATAGCCACTTCATGATGGGTCAAACCTTGTTCGACTAATGCCACTGCCTGTGCTATCTGACTTGATGAGAAAGGCATTTTTATGGATCCTAAGGGGCCTTTAGGTGTTTATTAACCACAATAACAACAAAACTCTTTGTCAAATTAAAACTTAAAATTTTTAGAGCACAATTAAAAACTTCGACACCCTTCAAAAAATGTTATCGCATGTTATGAGTTTGGCCAAGATTCCGTGCCGGTGAGTGTATAAATCAATGATTAGAGTAAAAAATATATTTTATTTTTCAACATTGTCTCCTAACAAATTAATAAATTTAGTGTATCTTCTTTCTGAACCCATGATTCCCTTACAAAAAATCTTTATCTTGGCATTCCAAAAACGTCTCTACAGCGGCCATCACTACATCATTGTCCTCAAATTTCTTGCCTCGAAAATGTTCTTTGAGCCGAGAAAAGAGATAGAAGTTGCTGAGAGCCAGATCAAGCAAATAGGGAGGCAGTTCGAATCCCGTTTCTTGAATTGCAGCCATCGCAATTGCGGCTTTGTGAGCCGGTGCGTTGTCTTGGTGAAACAGTAGTCCAGCTCGCAGTTTGCCTCGCATTTGCCTTGATGTCCTCTCGTAATCTTATTTGATCTGCGTAGTAAGGGCCTGTTATAGTGGCTCCTTTTTCCAAATATGCCACCATGATAATTCCTTCAGTGTCTCAAAACAGACACCATAACGTTTCCCACTGAACTTGACACCCTGAATTTCTTTAGCGTTGGTGAGGAGGCTCGTTTCCAGGTCATCGACTGTTGTTTGGTTTCAGGATTAACATGGTGGATCAGGTCTCGTCCATGGTCACGAAACTATTCAAAAAAATTTCTTGATCGGCCTGCAACTTTTCGAGATTGACCCTCGAAATGTCGAGTCGTTTCTTTCTTTGCTCGTCGGTTAACATTTCGTTTTTCTTCATTATGGTGTTATCTCGTCGACAGTTCGTATTCAAATGAATATACCTCCCGGAAATCGTGCCCTATTTATGATTTTTTTATGCTGAACTAGAACATGTACAAGCAAGCAAAAATATATTTTTTTAGATTTTTGTGCGTCCTATAAGTACGCGATTATCATTATTTATTAATCACCCCTCGTAGAGTAAGAGAGACAATTATGCAAGATGCAGTAATGGAATACATATTGTATACATAAAGGGATTAGGGACATTAGATGAGCATATGGTATTAAAGCTTAGTGTACAATGAGAAAATTGTACGTTGTCAAAACCGAGTCACAATATGGTAATGTGATTTGCCAATTTTGCTGAATCGTCGTTCTTAGAAATAAAATCACGCTTTAATGTTTTCTTATTTATATTTTCTTCTCTAGCACTGAATGTCATACAACTGCCAGCATAATGATATAAAAAATATAAATAAAACATATTTTGAGTGGATACTAATGACATGTTTTGATGAACTAACAGTTTGGTATTCAATATATAACAACATTTTTAATATAAATGATTCCAAAATGGTATTATTCATTATTATAATCTAAAACATTAAAAAAACATTTTGTCGTACTCACTTTAATAGGTACGTAGATACATAAATCACTTACATTAATATATTTTCTACTGCTTAATATTTGTATGTACAGAAATAGATAGTTTATATTTCTTAAAATAAGAGACTTTGATTGTTTTACGGTGGGAATACTAGCTCCTTTTTAAGATATCTGGTGGTTATTTCAGCCTAATATTTTTTTAATCCACAATCAAATATTGTAGTTCCAATTTATACACATTACAATCAAAATATAAGTAAGTCAAGGCATAAACAAAATTGTTCACAGAGATAACATTTAAAAGCAAATCAAGCTTATATACACAATCGATAAAATGAAATTGAATATAGACCTAAACAGTTTTATATTATAGTTTACAAATAAATAATTTTCTCTGTCCTGATGTATACTACATAACATTAGGCACTAAATTGGCAACCTACAAGGCACTATGCACTTAGCACAGCAATACTTTGCTATAATAATTATATTATGATCCTTTATTGTAACAAAATTTATACTTAGTTATGATTTTACTACGGCTCGTAATACTATACTTCAGATAGTCTGACTTATGGCCAGTTCCTATAACACGAATATAGTTATCTACTGAACAAACTTAATATAGAACTGATAACACTAATCTTTTGGAAATCAGAGTTCCAGGATAAATTTTGATTATTGAAGTAACATTATGACTTTGTGTCAACTTCTAGAAAAAGAAAAGGTATGTTATACATATGAAAATAAGAACTATTTACCTAAAACTGGCGCTACAAAATCGAGATAGTCCAGTAAAATAAATAACATGCTCCTTGTGTAGTAAGCATAAGCTGGTTACATCTACATAGAACAGAATAGTTAATATTTTTGTTTTAGGAATATACCAAACGATAATATGTGCCTAACGAAATACAAATACATTCGTACTCAGTCAACCATTATTCAAGGTACATAATACATTTTTATATCATTTCGCTAAAATATGCACTTGACTTCGTCAAGTTATAATAATATCTGTAAGCCCGTGGCTTATAATATTATATAACAATACCGCGTATATACAAATTTACTTATATTTACAATAGCTGCACTCGCAATATTAGCTATTGCACTTCTCTTAAGTCGTAATAGACCTTCAGATCAGTTGCACCTTTAATTATATCTACGATTTAGGATTATGGAATGTGACAAAACCTGACCTCCTAATTACATCTAAATCTGATAACTATTTACAAACGTCAAATGAAACATTAATTAATGAAAAAACTATCAGTCTGATATTGTTGCTGTTTATGACATAAGCGATTTTCCATTTACGTATGCACAATAGATGTCATTTTGTTACTTTGAATATAACACTACATGGCTTTTCATTTTCACTTACGTAACATCTTGTTAACTGTCCTTCAAATATTTGAATATTAAATGCAGTGTTCACCACATAAATACAATAATAATAATCCAACTCTTGGGAATAATCAGCTGACGGCACACAGATACGCGACGAAATATTATGTACACGATTATAGTTCACACTGACGGAATCATACATAAATTCACTGTCTTGACCGACACTCGGAAGACTTGGCACACGCGACAATATAATATTTATCGTCTCAATCACTTCTCAATGGACCCATACACAGTTTGTTTTGGTAATTTTCAAATATAAGTCTTTTTAACCTTCTGCAAGGTGCCGCATTTGAGATCTTTGTCCAAGGATTCGGTTGAGTTTCGTAAGTCAAGTGTGCGCTCTTTACCAAGCTCTAGGTGCAAGTTGTCCTGTTTAGGACATACATTTGCCACCATATTCACGTTTTTCGAACGAGGCATGTATGCGGTGTTGGCGTTTAAAGGCGTCTCCAACGGACTCAATCTGGAAAAAACGCACATATTAATATTTCAAATATTGGAGCTCCCGTTACATCGGCTACGATAAAACTTAACTAGTATAACGACATAAGTTGTTTAAATCGTTGGTATTTCCTAATTAAATTCGGTTTGTTTATACAAGTTGGTACAGAAGGGTGTGGTCAAATTTTAGGTGCGTTTCATGTAGCCGGCAAATATTATTTTAACATTTTTATTTAAAACTGTTATATATTGCACTGGATTTCGGAAAGGCAGGTGAGGAACATGGCAGTTGTATCAAAATAAATATATATATTTTTTTAAATTTTTGGATTTATTTTAAAAAGGCTTTTTTAATAGCTTTCTAGGTCCATCTTAACGATTATATTTTTTAATTAGAAATTTTCAGGAATTTGTAGACATTTCATCACCATCTTTGGTGTTAAATATTCAGTTTTATTCATGTTGGACCCATTTCACAAACAACAAATTACACATAAGAAAGCAAATGTTTAGCTTTTATATTAATTTGAGAAATTAATTTAAATAAATATTTATAAAACGCTTTTAAAATTAGATATCTATGTAAAAAGTTACAAGTTTTCATAAAATTGTTAACGCCTTTCGTTTATTACACGGACTACTATACAACCCTAAAATATTTCTGTACCTTTCTGTACAACCTGTATAGTACGTATAGGTATATATGTTACATGTGTAGAAGTGCAAAAACGTTGTGTGACTAAGCATATTGTATCTGTACAAATTCAATTTATACAAGTGCAATGGCATATTTGTGGTACAACATTTCAGCGAGGATTTGCGGATTACAACTATAACTCACTTCTGGAAATCATAAAAACTCGCCTGTAAAGGAAAACTGTGTTGTCATTTATGCAAATATGCTTTTAATTACGCTACTAATTGTCTTGACAGCAAATTTTAGTTTAATTTATTGATAGATTAGACAGAAAAATACCTGTTTAAATGATTGTGTTGCTCATTGAAGGGCGAGGTGTCGGTAAAAAATGGGTGCCGAAATCTTCGTGAAAAAAGGTATCCAATAACGAATCCGACCATAAGTGTAACTAGACAGGATGCTACTACAGCAGTAAGTAACGCTTGTGCACTGTATATGTTGCCGTCAGCAGCTTCCACCGTTAGTAAATCTATAAAAAAATACATAATTGTAGAAATCAAACTCGAGATTTAATTGAAATCAATTAAATTCTTGTTATCAAGTCTTGTTACCTGTTTCATGTTTATTGTTAGTAGTTCCTTTCTCTTCTGATAAAACGTTTGTTTCAACGACTTCTATCAAAATTTCATTCTGAATATCGTCTGTTTTTTGACGCGACTCGGATTCAGATTGCACAGGCTTTTTGGTCCCAGGGTTTCTATTGCTATGTCGATCACCGGGCAAGAGAGCTGGCATCTTATTACATACTTCAGTCTTTCCATATTCTACATTCTGTAGAAACCTTGGGTTAGGAAATTGTCTGTTTCCGACCCAAGAACATACTTGTTGCTTAGAATCCCAACCGCAATGAGGATCTTGCAACGCAACACATTCCCTGAAATTAGTAAAAGCGTATTTAAAAGCAATGTTATGCCCAGAAAAATATGATAGTATGATAGTAATTTAATTTTATTATATAATTACCTGCACGACTGTACGTTTCCACAGTGAGAGAGAGTTACTGCTTTTATAATATCGCCAGACGCAACGATTAGTTTTTCAGTAGTTAATGCAACATGCATTTGTTTGATAGGAACGCCTTGAGGTAGTACTTGTACTTCTGAAATCACAGCTGTCCTAACCGGATTTTTGCTGTATTCATCTGTACTTGCGTCAAAGTCTCCTTCATTAGCAGCAACGTTAACAGCTTTGATAACTCTTCCATCGTCGGTGCCAATATACATAACATCATATTTGTTTCCATTCATCGCTTGAACTTGAGGGTGCACCGCAATAGCCGAAAATCTATATTGTAAACTGACTCTAATGAGAACTGGTCTAGCTAGGAATGATGGGACGGCTTTATCCATCAACGGGTGTGTTTTTATAAAGTTTACTGCTGAATCGGAGAGCGTTCGACTGTCTTCAACGCAAGAACCTGGTCTATTTTCAGGTATTTTCTCTTTTTCTAAAGGTAGCCAATTAGAATTCATACTTTCTTGACCTTTAAACGTTCCTTCGAAAGCATCAATAATGTCTCTCATAGAAAATGCGCAAACTGCTGATCCACCGATAGCATTTTGAGGAGTTGTAAAAACAGCGTACATAATATCGTTTTTACTGGCACTTTTGCCGTACATTCCATTTATTACTTCAGTCGTTGCCTCTGGAAATATAAAAAAATGATTTAAATCTTTTACTGCACTCGTAAATGTGGTAGAAATATTAAATCTCATTAATTTTTTTTAACTTACGAATTTCGTCGAAATAAAATGGATATTCTCCAGGCATGGAACAATTGAGTCGAGCTTTTAAAAAGGATGTCCATCTATCGCTAAACGAATGGGGGCCGCCTTTGTCATTTAAACATATTCTGGCTACTCTGGAATACACAGCCTGTTGAATTACAAAAAATAATTATTTTTATTATTATTATTATATGCCATTAATCAACATTAGATTGAATACAACTTTAGTACTGACTTTGCCACAGTTCATGAATTCAACAGCTGTTTCGCGGTAGAAAAAGTAGACATGGCTAGTAGAAGCCACCGCTCCAACGAATGATGGATCGTTGAGTAAACGAAGATCTGAACGTTCCGTTCTTACTGGCTCGCGGTATATTAGAGGATCGGTTCCAGAAAAGTCGGCTGCTGTTGCTGTATATAATTGCCCATCTGTAAATAGCATAAATAATTTTGAAATTAATTATTAACAATAACAATTACAGCTGAATCGTGACGACGTTGAAAATGGGCCACAACTTAATTCTATTTATTGTTACGTATTAGTGAGAGTATATCGTATTATACATATATTGCTATGTTAATGCATTTAATGAGAAAATATTTATATTAGGCATACGTAAATAATGAAATAAAACGGAAATCGGTGTCTTACCAACAAATATCGCAGTGGAGTTATGTTGTGGATCGTAAGGACAGCGACCTGACCCGTCGAACTCTTCAAGATGGTGATTTGCCGGATGTCTTGCATACCGGCGACATAATGGTTTGAATGCATTGGTGCCGCAAACTAGGAGCCTGCCATGCGCACGAGCCGCCACTCGCGGGTAATTCTGGCATTCATCTGCCGACTTCCCCTTTAATTGGCACAGTTCTCTGTGTGCATCTGTTGATTGCCACTCCAACCGCTGTAAACAATTATTTATTCATTATTTTTTTCTGTACAGTAACGCTTAAGCGGCGTAGGCTGTATACACAGGATCTTCACTTTTATTCAAAAGCACAGTTTTGTGTGTGGCAACGATATGAATAAAAAAATTCTATTTATAAAAACTTTGGCAAAACGACCTAGTTGTTAGTTACTTTCTCTCAGGATCATAAAGAAAATGGCGTAGCAAATGGTTTGCTAAATTTGTTGAGTTTGTGTTCTAAACGACTGTTGAATGATCATACTTGTTGGCAAACCAGTTAGTTACAAACAAACTCATTTTGAGTTATATGTGAGGCTTCGGGTTGACCCTATTCTCGAACATTCTTATAAGCCGGCTAATTTAGTATTTGTGTTATTTGACCTACACTGCATTTTTTTATCACCTCGTTGCTATCGAATAAGTGTGTATTTATCTCAGTGATAAGATAACCGTATTAAATCCTCTTTAGTACTAAATATGGAAATGTGTACTTGTTAAAAATGTAAATTCTCTTTTTTAAGAGTATTTTGTAGATGTATGAAAATCGTCATGTAAAGAATACAATTCCAACAGGTTGGAGAAAGAATAACTGTAGGTATGATTTGTATTCGGGTGAGGCGAAGTGGACGCCCTGCGCCACTGGCTGTGAATAATTTAACACAACAGTGCACACCAGCCAGGTTTTACATGTGACACGTAATTTGAAACATAAATTTGACATTCAACTTATAAATTTTCGATCACCGAGTGTCAAATTGAAATGAAAAAAGGGTTGAATCAATAAAAAACAGTCTCTCTCTTAAAGCACCGATAATATTACGAAAAAATACAAATTTGTTAAACGAAGCGTGTGCCAGGTAAATGGATACTTGTATTGACTTGGGTAGTATTTGACTTTACAGCACATGTTTAAGGAGTTTGTGAAAATAAAATGGGTCTGTGACCTAATATCGTATGATATTCGGATAAACAATGTAAGAGAAAGTCAAACTATAAAAACACATTCGCTGTTTTTAACCCAAAGCCTGCAATATACTGGTACATTCCAATTAGGTCCGCAGTTGAACTACTAATTGATCGTTTACTTAATGAATTATCTTACACGTGATATCTTCCTTTGTAAGGGCATTGAACGGATATATGATGTCTCTCATAAAACCGTATATAAACACAAGTCTGTTTTTCGTGAGTAAAACGTTAGTAATTTTTGGCTGAGTGCCAAACAATCTCTCACCCCGCGTCCGTTCGCCCATTTCGCTTCGTATTTTTATTTCACACGCCGTGTGGTACCGTCAATCGAAACTTCCAATAAATAACATGGAGTAGATCAGATATTTTTTAAATAAATTGTCTCAAACACGGCACCTTTTATATTATTTCACCTTTATTATAACAAAAGAATGAAAAATGTACAAACGCTCTTAGATCTTAAGATTGTTGGCTGCAGAGCACATTTATAAGTATTCGATTAAAGCACGCTATTAGGTTATGTGGTGCTCTTATGGAGCTTCGATATCTACTAGAGAGAGTTTATTTAATGTGTATTACATTTAACATTCCTCGAAGTTGAAATAATTAATAGCATAGTATAACATCTATGTTCCTTATGAATGTGTAAATTACGACATATTAATGTATGCTAATTGTACAATATACAATCATATTTTTTATAAGAATATATTTGTTGACAATATATTTATTTCATTTTACATAACGTTAGAAAAAGTAAACCACATTTTCGTATTGTAACTGTAACCCATACAGTAAAGAAACATCAAACTACACATAGGCGCTATGTCCATAGTTTACCTCTTGTTGCTTTTTAATATAGGCACTTAAACATAAATTTACGTTGCAACAAAAATTAAAAATAAACGCTTTCCGCTTGAAGTAGGTCGTAAGAATGAATAGTTAGTGCAGTAAAATACTTAATGTAGGTAGTTGTTTGTATAAGATTAGATACAAAAACCGGTAGTAGAGCGCGATACCTAGTACGGGTTTTGATACTTGTTCGTTCATCGAGCGACGCGGCGACTACAGGCGGATAAAGCTGGCATGATTTCTGTGATATCAATCTGAACTATCAAGTTACTGTTCCCAAGATATCTCTTATCAAGAAGAGTACTGGATTTAACCAAATACAAGATAAAATCAGGATTTATTTTTGAACGAAGTCAATTATTATTAGGTCGCAAACGTTTGATATGCTAAAAGTGCGATAAAAACTTCTTTCGGTCTACCTGAAATTCAAGGATCGATGCATAAAATTTAAATGAACTTATTTATAATTCATATATATGTCTCGATTATAAGTTATAGTTTACGTATGGTCCAGTAATAAAATTAGAGTATTAATTAGACTAAAATTTTAGTTGAAAGTCGAAGTCACCGAGACGTTACTTACCCAAAATATACCGAACAATCATTTTAATAATTCAATATCTGCCGAATATTTTGAGAATTTTATCCTTTACAATAATGGGAAAACCATAATTCAATAACTACTTAGCTTTTGAATAATTTATCCTTGTACATTACTAAAAATAAAACCAAAATTCCATCTTTACCTAAGGTTTTCAAAACTTATCCTTGTGTTATTTATAAAAATTAAATCATTTTTCGAGTTCTGCCTAATGTTACAAACATTTATCATGGTATAATAATAACTTCAAAATTATTATTCGATATCTACCTACCTACGAATATTTTATCCTTAATGTAACTCATATAAGGTAATTTTTTAAGAAACATACTACTACTATAAATACCTGCTCTAAATTTTCTGACAAGTCGTAGAGGCTGAGGTTGTAGACTGTATTTCTGTAAGAAATATAATAAAATGTCATTCTATTATTGCTTCAAGTAAAACGAAAACTGTTGTTTAAACAAAAACTTATCTTCGATATATTCATAAAATATTTGTTAAAAACCTATTTCAATCAATAATACGTGTTGTTAAATAATCTATTATTGGCAAGCTTGTTCCATAATTGTATTGATCATCATTATCAACAGTATTTAAAATCCTATCTTCATTTGTCGACAATCCACAGCTGAACAAAGGCGTCTCCTTAGAATATAGATTATGGCTTACTACACTTAGCTTGCTCCCTTAGTAGCTTGCTCCCTTAGTAGACTTACGACACCCATGTCATGAATAAACGCGGTGTTCTTAATCCGTTATCACACGGCCTGTCACGGTCAATTGTGTTAGTAAAATGCAGTAATTACCTGCCCCCCACGATAATGGAGAAGTCATCTTTATCTAATATACGGAAGTGATCCGGCGCCGTCGCATTGCCAACGAATTGTTCAGAAGTTTCGTCGCCTGAAACAAAACCAGTAAAATTGTCAATTTTTTCAGAACATTATTTAATATAACAGTTAGGCAGTTAGCCAAACAAACATTTCATTTTCTCATCAAGAGTCAGGCCCGTCTGTGTATTTCACAAATATTTATACTCATACATACGACGTATATAAAATTATAAATAGAGATTATCTAAATCTGCGAAGTAACTGTACAGTCCCCAATTTTAATGCAAAGATTGCTGACTAGACTTGAAGTGCTTGTAAGACTATCGCCTGATGATGGATTTCGAAATGTTGCACATTTGTTGTATAAAACCAAGTATACTATTGAAAAGTAAGAAAATTAACCTCGACACAGGATTGCTTAGTAGTTGAGTTAGATGGTGGATATACAGCTCATTCTAGGGTGATATGTACTTGCTTTATGTACAAAAACTTTGCACGTGGTAATATTTTATAAAAGTACGTATCTTATACAATTAAAATACGTTAAAATTAAACACGTAGGTTACATAGTTTTTTACTGACGAGATAAGTAAAGAAGTTTATAAATTATGTTATAGCAGCTTTGGTTTTGTAAAAGAACATAAACCTTAACATGAATTATGATATAAAAATTAATTTTTGAATTTATAAACTAAAACTATCTTGTATTTTTCAATAGCCTACTGCCATTTATGGAGTAAAATATTTCATTACCAAATATAAATTATATTTGTGTAGAACCAGACCAGTACCAAAAACAATTATACAAAAAAGAAATGAATATTTATTCAAATTTCAAATGTGGGTAAATATTTGTATAAGGTTATTAAAGATCTAAAAATATTAGAACATTTCGTAGAAATAAGGTGATGATATTATTAAGAGTATTCAGCTAATCCGATTCCTTAGAAGAATGAAAGAAGTTTTCAGACTTTTGTTGTCGATTCAAATGTACATATTGATGTTTTTTGCCATGCTGAGATTTGCCGAACAAAGTTCCCACTGTACGACGATTAAATAACAATGAACGTTTGCGATTTCATAACAATTGGTTGGGAAATTCTCACATGTCTCTACAATACAATACATCGAAGTCGCCACCAGTTTCTTGCACCTGCCATTTAGTTTATCACAGGATGTGAATTTTTAAGATCTGTTTTTGTTTAAGCAGTACTCTGACTGAGAAAATTTATTGTGTTATTATCTACATTAAATAAATAGCGGTAACATGCATAACAGCTTTTAAGATGTAAAGTTATTTGTGTAACTCTTCAAGTCGCCAAATGACGTTTATATAACTATACAAAATTATCTGTATAGTCCCAGACAGGGTATGAACGATTATGAGCAAGTGTTTGAGGTACTAAATGTTTTTTTTTTTGTCATTTGTAGCGGTAATATTTATGATAGCTTTAAACTCCTAAAGATATTTTTCATTTAGTTACTTATTTCAAGTCGCTAAATGACATGTAAAATATAGCATAAACATAGTACAGTGGAAAGTTGACTCTTGATTTTTAAACAATCTTAGATATAGTCTAAACACTTTAGGTCTTGACTTATGTAAGATTGTGGGGTTAACAGCAATCTTCACGATTTATACATATGACTATGAATAGGTGTTCTAGAACCTATAGTACAAGTTTTTGCTTTTTTTGGGTCTTGATAGCGTCGTGTAATATATCCGAATAGATTAGTAGTAATAGACTTATAATATTGTGTTTATGTATAATATTATATTTTTTACATACCATATTTAATATGTATGCGGGAGTTGGCATCCGGCATCCAGGCTTGTGCCGTGGATGCTAAGAGTACAAGGACCGCACGGATGACGGCCATCTTAATTCAGTGCCTCCTCTCTATGCAAGCCATCTTTCTGCATTCCGTATTCTCTAAAACAAGAAAAAAATACATTTAATAATAAAATTTAAACTTACAGACAAAATATTTCAATATTTATTATTTTTTAATGTTGAGTATTTAAAAATTTTAAAGTTTTAATAAACACGCCAAGCAATTGGGACTAACTCCTTAGACTAACAAGTGGTATTCAGCTTAGAACTAACTTGGTTAAAGGTAGGTATATAATATTGCAAGAAAAAGTTGACAAAAATAATATATTTCTCTATGTTCATAAGACTTCATCTTAATTGTTTTTTGTGTTATTTAAAGTGGCTATGAGTGTTATAGAATATTAAATAGTTAGGTACAAGAAAATAAAAAAAGGACTTATGAGGGACCCTGGAATTATCCTATTATCTGTACTATATCAATCTGTCTATTTGTTTTACTGTAGAACAATAAATATATTACGTAATTTATAAGCTAGCTAGCTATAAGCTTTTCAATTTAGAAACTCTAGTAAACTCTAGTAGTATGTAGTTAGTTAGATCTCTTAAATAGTATGTACGTATCCATTTGACTCACACTGCACTTAAGAAATGGTTACTCATCCTAGTTTTGTAATATATTAGGTATTTATAAATATGTTTATATAATGTCCTACAAACAGAAGTAGCATGGATTCTCAATCTACTAGAACGGATTTTGCATTCCCTGGCATTAATGCCTAATGCCTCGGGACACAACCTTAAGGCTTAAGCCTTGTTTTACAAAATTTTATAAAGTCTATTCGACGAAGTAGCAGACATGAGAGTTTAGCTTTAATAAAATAAAAGTAATAGTCCTTATATTGTTATCTTACAAGCATTACGGTAGTGCATCAGCGTTCAACCGTTGCAACTTGCACGAACAAGATTTATTCAGACGATAAAGTTGCTTGCAGTGTCATAATTCATTTTGTGTTGTACATGTGCCGTTGGTTTTATTTTTGCAATATTTTTGTTCATTACTGTACACAAAATAGAAGATTGCATAATTACTACAATGACGCACGATAATGTATAAGTATGTGTTGTCGTTGAACGCACGCATATCTAGTGACCGGTCTGGTTTTCGGTCACACGGGACGCTCATTTGACGCACGCAGCATGCATCTACGCACACGCACTCATTGCTCAGGATTCGCATGTAACTTTTTTAGATTTTTTAACTATCCTTGCCGATCGTGAGAAATAAAACTCGCCGACTCGTCCCGGTCGTGATCTGATCACTATTCGCTTGCTACGATATCTTATTTTTAATCCACCTTTTATGTCTCGATCAGCTCATCGAAGATATTCAATTTTTTTTTGTATTTTACATAGACAGATATCAAAATTTATTTCTATCGCAAAGCAGGTTATTTCACGATGTTTAATTACTCAACGAAGTAATCGAACGGCTTACTAGATGGTAAGCGGTTTTTGTTGGGTGCAACATTCGCAGTATTAACGTTGATTATTCCTGACTTTATTCAATTATAATTGTAATATACATGCAAATATTCATCTTGAAAGTTTTATTTTTATCATGATAATATTGGCTATAACTGTATCAATTTAGTTTTCGTTATCATAGGAGATGTTTTTTTTATTGTCTAATAACCTCTTTTACGACGTGATGGCGACAATATGAAGTTTTATAATAATAAAAAGTTATTCACTTAATTTGTAAAGTAAGAATAATAAAATAACAGAGAGGGTTTAATTAAAAATGTATTATACGTTAATGGATCTCTCTATGTTGAATCGTACGTCATACTTATGTTGTAACGAAAAGGGTTGAGCGTTGATGTAATATACCACCCCTTTAATGCACAGATGTCCAACAAAATATACGGAGGAGTGAGTGCACACTACACACAGGGATATGTATTGGATATTTTCATGCATGTAACCGCGTTACTGTTTTGGAACTAACGTAGAGGGATGTGCGCTGTTTAAACTCGTTTGTATGAGTGCATTCACAATATATTGTACTTCCATCGTGTAATTTATAAGCGAGAAATATACAGAAACAATACAATAAAATATGGTTTCTTTGACGTTGAATATCAATTTGTTTAATGGTAGATAAGGTAATTCGTTTAACAGGTGAGTTTAGGGAGTATATATGGTAAGAAATAGATGAGTTGCAAGTTATTGAGTCATAGAGTTCGTTCACGAAGCTTTTCACTTGATGAGAAATCTGTTCCTTATGTTAACAAAGAAATCTCAAAAAAATAAATGTGTAAAGATATCGCGCCGTAACGTCGAATACGTAATAAGAAAGATATAAAAATGCAAAAGAAGTGTTCCAATGAATATTTTATGGTGGGACTTGGTTATAGAAGTACTCGATACACTGTTCAAAACTATCTAAGTGGCACAGATAACTCTTGTTATAGTTCTATATTGAAATTCCGAAGCAACATACCCATAGAAAGCCATAACTTGAGTAGCATTTTTCTTCGCTTAACTACATTATCATGGTATTATAGTTTCTTGACAGATTACCAGATCCTTATGTCCCTAAATAAGATAAAACTGATATGCCGTTGACCCGGTTGACACATGATCCTTGAAAGGCGACCGCGACGTGATGAAGCTGCTTACGATCTCACACGGATCAGGAAGCTGCGGTTCTTGTCGGTTGCTGGCAATAAATATTCCACTCGAGAAACGGGTCAGTTTAACGTTCAGTTTAGGAAGACTACGTTAAGACTTAGAAAAGACAGTTTAATGCCATTTTTCCATATCAGCACACAATTTATTGCTACTTCTGGCGGTGTCGCGTCGGAAATGTGTGTTTTTAACGAAATTTGGTATGGGTACTGTTGTGTTACGTGTTAGCAATTTATAAAAACATTTCTGCTACCTACAAGTTAAAGATTTTATGTTGTAGATGTAGGTGACTATAATCTAGTTCATGAGTTCAAAAACAATATCTTGATAGAGTTAAAACTAGTATATTTAAACTGCTGTTTTGTAAATTGTATGGAGTTATATTGTAAGAGTGTAATTGGATTATATATTTGGATTTTTAAATAAATTGGAAAAAGAAAATTGGAAAATTTTGGGTTTAGTTTCAGATCGTATGTGAATTGACGAGTGATAGAGGAGATTGAAAGAAGAAAATTCATTGCGCCGACCCCAAATAAATTTGAGAGATGGGCAAGAAGCTGAAGTAACAGACTACATATTTTGTAAAGACGTAATATGCTACTTAAAACTTTCACGAATTTCACTGTACCTAATGAAAAAGTGTAAAAGTGGAAATGAAATATTGTGTAGTACTTACGGTGTACTCGTATGATGTTCTATAGTTTCGTATAAGACTATGTTATATAATCTTTTATAACACCAGCCTTTTCGTTAAAATACCTGCACGATTTGGACACATATGAGAATAGTTTAGAACAACAGTCACCATGGGTATAAAAATTACAGAAGACTATATGAGAGCTATTTAACAAGTACAAAAATGTTGTAAACATCGTGATAGTGACTTATTTCTATGTTACCCTGTTTTGAAAGACAAATTAAGCTAGTTATAATGTTTTATTAGAATGTAACGTGAACTCAAATAATGTTACGTTCTAATTAGAGTTCATTATCTTTATAGTATAGGTATTTTCTGATTATGAAGACTGATAAACTAGGTGATATCTGCACCCACTTGCCAGTTGCCTGTTTACGATAAGGTTGAAGTACGTAGCAATGTTTTTAACAAATACTTAACCTTTTTGTTAAAAATGTAGTAGCTTTTTGGATGAAAAATATTCTGTAAAAGGCATAATGTGAATTACTAGTATAAAAACCAACTATTTTGTTCCTAAGTGAGGCCTTTGACCATCTTATTTAGGAATGTTAGGCTATAGCCATACTAGAAATTAGTAGATAAAATTATTATCAGCATTAAATTATTTGTAGTGGTGCGCCATCCTAATATTCTAATGATAAAATAATAATTATATATCCATAAACTACTATTAGACAGACATTATTATGTGCCAATCTATTTAATTCTAAACAAATACCTCCGAAACATTTTAATTAACAAAATTCTAAGTAGGTACATTATAATGTTCCAAGCCATAATTAAACAAGTTACTCACGGTCAATTTTTGTGTCACTTGTTTCACAGGAAGTAATTAGTGTTTATATAGGTTTTCCTTTTAAAATAAGTATATAATACCATACAATGGCTTGTACTTTGACTTCTGGCACAGTCAAGATTGACTAGGATTTGTATTGGAAGTTTTTTGTTTAAATGTTTTTATGTAATTACGAGTATGTATAGCAGCAAATGGTAGGTAGAATGCAAATTAAAGAAAC
Source organism: Hypercompe scribonia (assembly GCA_949316085.1). Lineage (NCBI taxonomy): Eukaryota > Metazoa > Arthropoda > Insecta > Lepidoptera > Erebidae > Hypercompe > Hypercompe scribonia. The sequence continues at coordinate 11,548,464 of OX438971.1, read as the reverse complement.
AGGTTTCATCTGCCAAACTTGTATATGGGCGGAAGTATTAAAATATAAAGACACATTTAATTGCCTCTGATGATTCTATTATGTTATTTGCATAATTTTACGACAGTATTATGTTATTGACAAAGTAAAGTGTAATTAACAATCTGCAAAGCTGCCAACATCTTGTTTCTTGGCCAGTATAACTTGAACTGTCATTACATATAGGCTTCAATATCATGTTAGGTCAACATACAAAATCAAATGAATAGTATTGAATAGTTCCACCAGTTTATTCTGATTCCCCTTCTTTTACCACCATCTGTTAACAAGTTAGCTATAGTTAGTTGTCTTTCGATAATAATAAATTTACCATTTTACTTGTAAAAATGGTAAATAAAATATTATGTAAAGTAATTTATTACCTTTGTACTTCAGACGGTCGTAGTTAGCATGGTATGCATACAGGCCATCAGTTGGTTATTGTTCTGCATACTAATGATACAGCTATAAAGAATGCAATGCCTCTATCACCTGAACCGCTTCTATGGATACTTATATCTTTTTATGAATACTTTGTGACTATTTTTACTTTACAATTGGAACGCTAGAGACCCCCACAGCTTTGCTACTTGCACGAAGTTTTTGCTATGTCTATTATATGTGATATTGTTGACTTCGTTTGTAGTTAACAAATTTATCTCCTTCATTCCTTCAGTGACTGTTAAGTTATTTATTTAAGTTCTCTTTTGCATTATATATCTTGTAATTATGTACAACTTTCATACTTTTAAATTGGTTTAAAAAAAGGAGGAGGTTATTGAATCTTCTGTATTTTTGTTGTGGTTTTACACGTTTAGTTCCATCCACACTAAAAGTAAATTAAGTAATAGATACAGTTTCAATTCAATTCATCATAGTTTTGCACGTTGACGATAGAAATCCTTTTTAAAGTTAATTAATATTTTTACATAACATTTGATGATTTATGTTTATTGGACAAGAATAAATACATACATACTGTATGTATGTAGGCACGTGGACTAAAAAAAAATTGTTTTAAGATAGTTCTAATTACGAATTGTACAGTTTGATTGGTTATATAATTTAATTGCCGGAATGTGTTTTGCTTCAAAAATTCTATAATACATAACTGGTAATTGATTGGTTTTAAAATAAAAGTTAATGGTTGACATGGTGAATGACGGAACGCCATGTGGATTTAGTTGGTTCGATTCCGACATACTTTTATACCGTGACCCACTGTGAGGTGATTACACTCTTGGCCTTCCACACGAATACAAAAACTGAATAATGTTATGATTATCAGGGTATACACTTGAGCCTATTTTATTTTTAAATTATACATACACCTATGTTCACAGTTTTACATAAAAATTTAGTCTGACTATATTCCAGGGTGACGCACATGAAAGCCATGCTAAATGAATTTCCGAGGTAGAATTGCGCACGTCCGAAAATAGAGTTACAATTTGAAATGATTGGATTTGATAGATACGGTTTATAACTATTTTAAGGCTACCATTACGTATTCTGGGTGAACTAAAAGATATTTTAATAGAAATATGATGTATCTGTAAAGATTTGATGTATCAGAGCCATTTGAGTTATGCATCCAAATGATGACTTCGAATATTTGAATAGTTTCGTCTACTTAATTAGTCCTCGGTTGTAAGTTGTCCTTAAAAATATATATTAATTAAAAACCGCTTACAATATAACAAATATATATATATACTATAAAACTACCACGGTGGAGCAGCAGTAGTGAATGCGACTGCTGTGCTTGAGGTCTCGGATTCGATTCACGAGTCAGACCAAATGTTTGTATGATCTGCAAATATTTGTTTCGAAGTTTGGGTGTTTTCTTTGTATAATATGTATGTACAATGTTACAAAAAAAAAGTATATAAGTATTATATGAGTCAGTCTACTTATCATAGCACAAGCAATGCTTATTTTGAAACTAGATGACGTTGTGTGTCAAATGTTATAAATATTTATTTATTTATTTATTCTTTACTGTGCTGTAGTAATAAGTATAATATGACAATACGTTACAAGTAGTATGTTATGCAATTTTAGTTATGTACTTACTTATATTTAAAATAATCCTTATGTGTGCTGAGGTCGATGCAAGATTGCAACTTGGTGCTATTTAAAACTCTGTTTCCCGTTATTAAATGTTAAACAAAAGTATTGAATTACCTACAGTTTCTACTATATGAAATACGTTATATTGCGGTTAATGGTAATTCCCACACACAAACAATATGAAAGGGAATTTCTATGGGATAGATTAACGTAATGCATCTATATATACCATATATGTGTCAAATTCCCATTACGTAAAATATTGTAGTAGTATTAGTCAATTTTACTAATTTAATATGAGGAAAGGGGGAAACACAACGCGATTGAATTACGTAGTTTACACTTTATGCAGATTACTTAAAGATTGAGTACTATATGAAAACTAATCATATGTTAATAGATAGATAACTTGTAATAAACCAGTATATATATGGTTATATCCTTTGAGATGCAGATTTTAATAGGGCGGTAAGAATATGCTCAAAATATCAACACAAAAATCTTGGTACTTTATATTTTCTGGCAAATATTGTCAAATACATTGTTGGTTTCATAAATACTAAATAAAAAGAGTTTACATTATGAGATTCTTTGGTTATAAGAGATGTTTCTTTATATAGATATAGATTCTGTCTACGTGATTATAAACTATTTACACGTGTTACTTATAGTTATAAAATAAATTATTCATTACTACTCAGAAACTGATTCACTGTTCTTGAGTATTTCCGTCCACATACGCATAAATGACCCCTGTTGTTTAATAACTACTCATTATCTAATTATGACGTGAAATTGATTTCTCGGTAAATACTACGTATTTATATACACAAACTGTTGTAATTCTATAATATTATAAAACGTATGACATGATTTTGACACTATTGTGGAATATTTTAACTACAAATATCAAAATTATCTGCATGTGTAAAGTATTGTTACTTGTTCATTGTGACTTAAAGATTATAATTGAATAGCTGCATCCACGAACTCGTCCGCGTGGATTTTTTTATAATTCCAAAATTCTAAAATGTAAGTAGCCTAAGTTTTTTCCTATAACATCAGCAACCTGTCAGTGAAAGTCTCGTCGAAATCGGTCCAACCATTCCAGAGATTAGCCGGAACAAACAGACAGACAGACAAACATTGTAAAAAATGTTATTTTGGTATATCTATCGTATGTATATTCATATGCATGTAGTAAAAATCGATTATTTCAATATTACAAACAAACACTCCCATTTTATTTAAATGTATAGATTGTTAACGTATAATATTGTAAAATTTGACTTTAACTGTTTTGTTTTGACAAGCTGATGTAGCGTAATTCTGTTAATATAATTGTGGTGATATCAAATAACGGTGTGATATTGGCTGAAATTTTATCGGCACTTTAAATATGAAAAAACTAGTTTAGGGTTTGGTTGGGAGCTGAATAGAGGATATGTGTAAGTAGATGTGTGTTACATAATATGTGCACAAATTTGTATAGAGTTTAAGTTACATGACTTGATATATAAATGAATGAAAAAGACTTTGATGTTATATAAATTTTTAGTTACAGTATATTTTTTATTTAAATTAGTTATTTTTATGTATTTTCATAGTCTATATGTTCTACATTAAGGACTCTCAAGAATGATAGAATATTAACTTGCCGTGTGGTGATGGATAAGGAATACAAAGTGTTGCCGCCCCTACTCATCCTATAGGTGTCGTAAGAGGCGACTTATGGAGCAAATTATGCAGGACAACAGCGCTGTGAAGAGAAGGAAAACTTGATACAAACCTTATTCCAAACCGTCTGGCCAGTGTGGTATCTATACCAGGCTAAAACCTCCTTTCTAAGGAGAGGCCTAATTTCTAGCAGTGAACTATTATCTGTAAAGGCTGTTGATGTGTAATGTGGTGTGACGAAACATTTAACGGTCACATTGACCCATTAGCCTCACTTACAATTAGTTAACATACAGTATGCCTCATCCCATCTGGTATATTACAGTAGGTATTGTGACAGTACTATCAAGATCACGACAATGCGCGCACGCAGTCAACCATGATGTTGGATGAGATTTTATATTTGAAGTAGGTACAGTAACTGTTTATCTTTTTATAACTGAGATGTCTGAGAAATTTTAAATTATACAGTAAAGTTGAAATTGATAATTAGAGGGTCAACAACCTTCCTGCAAATGCTCACATTTCCTTGGCTGCTAACGAAGATATACTTCGAATTACTGCTTTTTATTTAAATTGTACTAAATAATTAAAATAATCTATTTTTTGGCAGTCGTTTAAATGGTTAGAATGTTTTAAAAGAGATGTGACGTTATATGGGTAAAATTGTAATTTGTTACCAAATGTTTGCTACGAGTGTGGTGTAGTGTAATCATTGTTAATAAAATATATTTGTATATGTACACAAATTAATAAAATAATTTTTTATGCACACAAATTAATAAAATATATTATATAAATATATTATTAATTTGTGTACATGTACATGGTTTATCTGGTCAATATCACTTATTTATATACCAACAAAATTTACATGCCTAAGTTATAAAAGTTATTAGAAAGAAGTAAGAGTAGAAGATATAGGCAGTAACAGATAATAAAATAGTATAAAATACCAATCTATACTAGTTTTACAAAGCTGAAGAGTAGGTTTGGACGTGCTACTCTCAGAAACTACTGAGACAATTTGGAAAATTCTTTTAGCGTAACTCAGCTATCGAGGAAAGTAATTAGATAAAGTTTTGCAAAAATAGTGTATGAACGAATTATTTCCCTTTAAAAGTTCTGAAAAAAGGTCCATGACAGCATATGTCTATCTTTTGAGGTTCGCTCACTATAAACTTTTTTTTGATTAAATACTTTTTTCACGCTGTATAACATCACGTTACGGCCAATAGGAGACGCATAGAAGGGGCGCATTGAGCAGGTCAACTAGTATTCAATAATCGGTTAAACACATGACTTACTATGCTAAGACTATACATATTATACCGTTGGCAATATGCTGACGCTTTCGTAAAAGATATCTACTGACAGAATAAAATATTACCATTGTGTTTTTATATATTTTTTTAATTTGTGTATTATAATATATGTTTTTATAAATTTATATATTAAAATAAAAATGTGAAAATGTATACACCACCCACAGTGATGTATAAATTTTATCGCTTATAAAAAAACATTGTTTATCTAATTACTGTTACAATGTATAAAGTACATTTCGTTATCGTTAAATAAATAACTGCGTACAACGTCCTAAACGACCCAACTACATACATATTCCATTAAACAACAAGTTTATTTCTTCATTTAGCTAATTACCATCATTATATTAATAATGGATCTAATTTGTTCATTTTTGTTGGCAAGTATTATAGTAACTTTCTAAATAGGTATACAGGAGAGGACATAGCGGTGGGCATTGACTGAACAATTTACACCACTCGAGCGTTGCGTGTCTCTGTCTAGTTGAACTACACACGTTAGGGTTACCACTAAAGTTAAGGCAGTCTACAAGCTTTTAGAAACCATATAAATTCAAAACAAAAAAGGTCGAAGTTGGAAACGCTTAACCTTTTTTATAAATCGTATTTTTTTGTGATATAAGCAAAACCATACAAAATTTTAAGATGTGGTGGTACTTCACACAAAATTTTAAGATATTATGGTACTACATACAAAATTGTAAATAATATATTCATAATTATTCAATCTGGCAGCCCTGCGACTCGCGTTTTGTTGTTAGAGTGGCCCCGTTGCTTGCTAGCCGCTTGCTCTGTCTCTGTGTCAACAAAGCGCGCTCTCTCCTTCGCTCCCCTATCCTACAGGTTTTGTTTGTGCCACCTCCACAATACTTACAGCCGTTAGACTCGTACCCGCTACTTTTAATTAATGTATTGTGTTCTCAAAAGTGTACACTTACCAGTTCTTAGTATTTCCTGTTGTGTAATCCAATTTAGGTTCGTTTTTAAGTCGTAGATCATCTCATCGCTAAGAAAGTAATATTTCGGCACAACATTTAATTGGTCACACTAACACACATACATTAAAATTTATTTTGACATATAAGGAGCCAGATAAAACACAACGTGCACGAAAAAATCACAGATGCAGCACTCGAAATCACTAAGGTTGTAACCGGTTTTTATGTAGGAGAGTGTAACAGAACTTGTGGTTTAGTGTTTACAGTGGGCGCGATGCCAGCACGTAGAGTAGCACTATCGCGTGCTCTCACGGCGCACTCGGCAGGGGCACTGTCGCGACAGAGGCGCCCCACTATCTCGCGCCCGCCCGAACTTGCCGAACAGGCTTCGTTTTCGATGCGCGTGCGCCGATGCCAGGTTTACCCGATACGTTGCCAGTTCTACGATATATTTTTTTGTTTTGTGTTGACGCTCCCAAATGAGGGGCCGTAAAATAGAAACGTGGTTCGTTGAATAAAAGTTAGGAGGGTTGTTGTATTATTTACTCGCTAGTTCTCAGCTAGAATAAGTTACTAAAGCTATAGTAAATCAAAAAGATACATACATGCATTTTTACAAGTTTACTGTACTATTTACTACCATATTAAATTAGAAAAAACGTAGTAAGCAATATATAAATGTATTATTTTTTATCTAAGTGTAATGTATGTATTTGCACAATGTTGTTTTTTCTACATGTACTAATAGAGCTGAATTCAGTCCTATAACAACAACAGTCTGCAAAGCTAAGCTTTCTATGCCTTAAAACAAAATCGCTATTAAAACTATAATATGAATCCTGGTTTAAATCTGTCGAAGGGACGCGGACATGTGCTCGTCTCAATTTATTTACGCTGCGTTCACCCCTCGCTGGGTGCCAGGTAGAAATGACCCATGAACATATGAAAAAATACTCTAGAGTTACGACTGTCTTAAGCCACAGGTACGACTTGGTGCATTTTTGCAATATTTGTAAGGATTTTATAACTTTTATGTGCCTGTATTTATTACATTAAAAACATTGTTGTATCTTTTAAATCCTGGTTTGATGGAAGAATTTGAAATATATGATAAAATTTTATTAAGGACTCTAAAATTCTTCTTAAAGCAATCATTTTCTTTTTAAAGCTCATTTCACCAGCAGACAAAGATAAGATAATATTTTATAATTGAGTAACGTTTGTCATTCAAGCACTTCATTATATCCTATACTCAGATTGGTACAGAGAGTGAAAGAGAGAGTTGTTAGAAAGAAATGACAAGCAATATCAAAACAAATAAGCCCGGACAAATAAGTTAATGAAATTATTCATGTCTACATTCATACTTACATACAAAGTACATAATATGTTTCTGAATATACGTATTTATACATTTCTTAATCACATCGCATGACACAATTGTCCTGGGTAGGAACGAAACTTGCGGTCTCGGGTTTAGCTGTTAGGATTGTCAATCACTGATACAATAGACCCGCTGATGTTAAAGTAAAATTTTTTTTAGCGATTCCGTACTGTATCGGTCATCACTGTATCACGCTATAAGGATTAGGATACATAAGTACCTCAATGAAGACTACATAATGCTAAGTTCAACTAAATTACGTCACTTAGCAATTGCAAAATAGATAGAATAATGAAATTGATATGAACTTTCTAGTTCATTTTGAAGTTATTTTGACTCAATAGTGCAGCGTGGGAAGGATAGGCTCATTTTCCTGCTAACTATATGTGTTATTTACATAATGGTGAATAACTTTCTCTTATTTGATTAGTAAACTGTGCGGTTTTATACGATGTGATACTAAATGTAAGATGGAACAGAAATTGACACATGGCCACAGGATGTCTTAAGATTATTGTGGGAATATTTGTACATGGCAGGTGCTACATCTGCGCGCACCTGCGGTAATGCTATTATGCGGCTGCTACCTTCTGCCAAATGTTCTTATCCAAAGTGTGATAATGGTGCTATAATAGCTGCTATATTTGCTTCTGTAAATTATTTAGCATAAATTTTACATAGACTCTGTATCTTGGTGTACATTTTATTTTAAATGGCAAGCTGTTTATGCTAGTTTTGGAATTTTTTACTCCTATTTGTGGATATTCACGCTTCACCAAACCTTTTTTTTTGAGTGTGAAAAACCACGATCCTTCAGCACAGGTTTTTGATGAGGGGTTACGAAACGACTAACAATCAAACGATATGAGTACAGCGCCCTAAATAGGCGTTTAAGCAAATATATAATTACACCTAACCGTAATAGTGTAGTAATTCCCGTGGAATTCTAACGCAAATTAAGAAGTGGAATACGCGTACTAAATCTGCTATAAATAAGGTTAGTTTTAATCTTTCGTCTGAACATATATATTGAAAATTCTCCTAGGTCCTTATATTTATGACTATTCCAGTCATATTTAATAGGTTTTATAGTTGTTAAACATATTTTATTATTTTTCGTAAATGAGTGCACAGTTGACCTAGTGGTTTAAGCGGTCGCCACGCCGTACTCTGTTGTGTGTTCAAATTCCACATGGGGCAGCACTTTGTGTGATACAAAAATTGTTGTTCTGAGTCTGGGAGTTCTTTGTGCCCGTTTCTTGTATGTTTGTAAAGTCCCCCGCGGCATAGGATTTATTCCTAATGCGAGCGCTGTTTTTTTTAAATAAAAAAAAAACGTATGTGTAATGTCCGCTATACAAAAACATATTAACAGTATACATACTTACGGTCCTGGCGGTACCTGTAATCATATTTAAAACGGTGTTATATAAAACGTACATTATGCATATCTTATAAGCAATGAATAATGTATCATTTCCGTAAAAGTAGAAATGTATGACCCTAATTTTTAGGTAAGTATAGTGAGTATGTATGCTTCCTCAATTTAATTTTAAACATAAAATTACAAATTGCTATATTACGTAAATAACTACATATTGCTGTTATAACTTAAAAACCATTGTTTTTATTGGCTGTTTATCTAAATAGTCAAATTTACTGAATTTTGGGTGTATAACAAATAAACGAGTTCTAACTTCTAAAGCTTTACTTATTATTTGTTTTTATTACTTTTCTAATGTATGTTCTAAGTTCTACAGGTACTGCTGGCCTCGGTTTCGGTCCATTCTGATTGAGGTACCCATATTATAAATTTTTAAATTATGTTTGTTATTTATTTGGTCCACAGATTTTCTGGCACATTCTTAAACGAGTGTTTATCGCATAACTGTTTTGCATAAATAAATATTTTACACGGACCGTCACCGTTCGTAGTTAACTATAATACATGTTATATACAAATACACCGAATGGTCTTATAATTATATTATATTTGATTATTTAGATCAAAAATATCATTAACTGAAGATACGTAATAATTTTACGTCTTTATTTCCTGTTTTTACTGTTTTTGAATGCAACCATATTTTTAAAACAAATGAATAATATTGTAGAATGTGCCTTATTAATCAATGTGGTATAAGTTAAAAGAAACAAAGTAGTAACTATTATTTTGCTATGTTTTTATTAACAACTTCAGCTTTTAAGAGGGAATTGATTATTATTACTTTGTAAAATATGTATATAAAATATGTATCAGGAAATCAAATTAAGAAAAGTTAATTATACTATATTATTATTATAGTGATCATCTGTCGATAACTATGCAACTTGATGGTAATAAAAACGTGTGTGTCTTCTTACGTGCGTACATAACGCACGTAAGAAGTTCTACTTTTTTGGTGTAACAAGACAAAAACCTTTCCAAAAATTTTATCCTCCACGTTATCCTATGTTTGAAGAGAAAATGACACTAATAATAGAAAAAAAAGATATTTAATGCATTGAAAGAAAATTTTATTATATATTTTAATAATTTTATTATTATTTATTTCATTATCTAGTTAAATAAATTTTATTTAAATATCATAAAATAATTATTTGTACAAAAATAATGTAAATTTACTCTCAGGATTTTTCCGTAATGCGTCAAAAGAAGTTTATATATATGTTTTCCTTTACTTTTCAGAATAACTTTATGAACATTTAATGTATGAAAATGTTGGATTACAAACTAAATTTAAGAACTGTATAGAAGTTTTAACAACGATTACAATAGTTCCACTACAGGTTTCTTAATATTAGGTGGTCAAACATTCAGCTTTAATCCGAATTCAATAACTCGTCCACAATGCGTTAATTCTTTTAAAACCACATTTTTAAGGCAAACATAGACAAAAAGAACAAATATAATAGGAACAGTCGATATTTGATCATGGCTACGTGATGTCCAACTTTCTCTTGAATAATATATCACAAGAGATAAGCCACAAGAGGTCCAAGATAGCTGATAGGCAGAGCAGGTAGCTCCGAGCGTTCCGTACGCCGCGGTGGGTTATCTCTAACATTTGTTACAGCCAGTCACAGGCAAAGCTATTCATTCAACATTGTGATAAAATGATCCTGAACATCACAAATACAACCAAGTCTTTAACGTAAACTTTTCATGCTTAATCTTTGCAACATAGCAGTACTAAATAAATAGGTAGAAATGTAGTAGGTACTTATGTTACTTAAACTTGGTGTATTTTGCATCCAAATTATGTTATCAGATTAGAAACGGTTTACGATCTCGGTGGAGTTTATTTGCATATCTGTGACGGGGGTGTAGGAGCGGACTGTGCTGCAAAACGGCGAACAATATATTTCAGAAGAAGACGACACGCTATCTTTGCCTATTGTAAAGAACACTGAGAAAGGTATCTTTGCAACTAGCATCATGCCACAGCCAAACATTTCGTGTCTTATCTTCTAAGCATAGATTATATAGGTTGTTTTTTACTTTAGAATATTTTGTCGTACTTGGATAATTTTAAATCTACATACACCTCTTACGTAATTTAAAACTTAGTGTTGAACTTAATTCAAGGTATCAAAATGTGTATTGGTATAAATTCATGTTTAAATATATTATATACATTGAAACAATAACATATTTACATCAAAATTAAAAAGTGACTGTAGTTTGAATTTTAAGATTGAATATAAATTATCCTTCGTATTTTTGCAGTAATTGTTTTTTGGACCTAATTTGATCTGCGGAGACATATTCACCCTATTTTCCTAGTGTAAACCCTACCCAAATAATACTAGTGTTTACTATTGCTTGCTTTCTTAGAGTTTTTTACTAAAAGAGTATTTGAATTTCGGGCCATAACGAAAAATCTTAATATCCAGTGACGCAAGAAAGGTGGTAAGAGATATTTGTTAGATGGAGCTTCGCTAACGACATGGCCCGACGTCACACTTCGCCGGGAAACCGCCACCTCGTTTCTGCACAGACCGTTCAGATAAGCGTTGAGCGTCATTTGTCATCACCATATCCTGTCTTTTCACTATCCTTATTAATAATAACAAATCCACGATGAACGAAATGAAAAAGAACTGTACGTGTTTGAAAGCAGTTACAAAACTGGGGCTTGAGCGTGTAATCCACTTGAGTTTTTTTGAAATCATCTCGAGCACGTCGGCTGATATAATTAGACAGCTTGGGACCGCGTGTGTTCTTCTTTTATTATTCGAGTATGCTCATAACATAAGTTGCGTGACCGTAGAATTAGACTGGTATGGTAATGGCTGTTGTGTAATTTGTTACAAAGACATATAATAGTAGTTTTTTGTCGTAATGAAATCCACGGACTCAATTGTTGTACTTCAATGAACTTCAGTAAATCTCACGGCGACCCAAATATTTTAACGGTAGAGTCGAAGTTGAATACAAAGAAAATCTTACTAGATTTTTAACAATGGAAATGTAAGCTATTTCAATATGCTATCAAACTAAACGGTTTGAATCTCATGTGTACTTTTTGCAAATATACATAAAACCAACTAAATATGTTACCATTTGCGTTAGTGTGCAGAATTGTAATCTTTTCAATTAATTTGATTGTTAACAGATTTATATATTTAAACAATTAACTTAGTCATACATGAGTCACATTACTGTCGTGGTTTTATTTAAATATACAAAAGAAACGATTAGGTTAACTACTCACCACAACATAGACGACGTTTGAGAGAACATTAAGGGATTTATGCATTATGTTGGGTCAGTGTCAGGTTTATTGCAGGTGACATAATAGAAAGCGCGGCGTGAATGCGCACTCTGACGTTCTAATTCCAAACAAATGCAAATTGGGCGGGCACTGGTCGGTCGTGTTGGACATCCGTTTAATGGAGGTGTATTGTGCTCTGTGCGCTAATGGTCGTGTAATTGGCACGAGGTTAATCGCGGTCACACCACCGTTTCACCTGAAATGTACGCTTTTATAATTTGCTACTGAAATCACTGTTATTTAAGTATCCAGTATATGTATTTTCAAAAGTAAGGAGTGATTCCAGGCACTTATGACCCTCGAGTTGCACATGAGCGGCAATAGTCACCTTTAGGTGTTGTCTGTCCGTTTGTCCCTCTACTTTAAGAAAAAAAATATAGGCCAACGTCACGCAAATTCCACAATTCTTTGCAGGATAAAAGTTGCCGTAGTTGTAAATAAACAGTTTTTCTTGCTAGATTTAAATATTATAACAATATTTTTATCTAGACAAACGCTAAAAAATCTATTCTTGTCATACCTATTCAATTCTTGAAGAAGTATGTCATCTAATGATGAGGAGTGGGAAGGGGCCAGGTACATAATGAGCGTAGGATAACTGACGGAGTTCGCGTGTCAACTGCGTGTCCTTGTTGAACGCCGCTCTCCGGCCGCAGGAAGTAGCTTATTGTGTCGCACTGACCCGTGCCCGACTGCCCACCGAACCGACCAACTAAATCTAAATACACCGGCCCCGTACACTCCTTTCATAAATGATAACATTACAGCCCACTCTATATTTAACATCTGTGGGCTCGGTTCGTATTGAGAAATAGAAATTCAATTAACAATACAAACCTGCTGTAAATTGACTTTTTACGGGCTATTGGACGTATGCTTTATGAGTATATTTCACTCTTTCCTAGAGAAGAGACAGAGTTAACAATTGTTTTGTGACAATCTTGAATATAAATATACATCTGTTTAGTTGCTACACTTGGAGAGAATTTGTCTAGTTTTCCTTTTAGGAAACTAAACATTAAGTAAAAGGAGTTCACATTGCATAAGCAATTTGTTCACGATTAAGAAACATATTGTTCCAGCTAAAACAGTATTGAAAGATGAAAATTAAAAATATTATGAAGTCGATTATTATTTCTTTAACGGAGGTAGATTAAATATTTTTGAGCTTGTATCATTTCTCTTTTTTTATATTTTTATATTATTTTCATTTTTATTAAAATAGTATGGGGTAGTGACTAGTTTCATAAAAGTAAAATCAGTAGTCACGGTGTCGACAGCTCCAAACCTTTATAGACGAATCAACATGGGTAGCTGGTCAGAGACAAACGTACTAGGTTTGATGAAGCGTCCAGATTTTGGCGATGAAAAGCTACAATACATACGAATTTTTGGATAGTGACATTTTAAAATATTGTGAATATTATCTATTTAATATTGTTATTTGTATCAACTGACCAAAGTATTAATTTATTTATTTTATTAGTTTTTAGATTTGGCATTGGTGACATTTTTCAGTGACGGATCATTAGGTACATAATTTAATATACGACGCTATGTGACAGCTGTCAAATTGTTTTAAACAGATGAGTTTTCTATGTTAAATATTCTGAAAACTTAGTAGTTAACATAGTATTGTGACATCAGTATATCGACTTTGGACCTTGAAATAGTTAACAAGGAAGACCTTGTAAACTATTTCAAGGTTAGACCAAGAGCTTAGATCAGAGTATTGCGTAATTATAGTGATAATTAGGCCAATTTCATCTGTTTTATGAATTCTATGTCAATAAAGTAGCTTATTTCCAACAAGTTTATTTAAAAAATATAAAGAATCTGAACTGTGATATGGAAGAGCCATGCTTCGACACATCTATATATCTTCCTATTAGAGTAACACCACTACCTTGGTGCTAGGCATTTTTTTAATTTTATACCACCGATTAAGTGAGATTACCGGAGGACCAGCTTGGCCTTTTGTGGAAAAGGGTTACAAAACACCGTCACTATACTTCTAATTCTTGAATTACAAATGTCTTAATATGACAACCATCTGTTTGTTGTTTCTTATATAATAAAAAAAATATTTACTCGTAAATCATAGGTTCACGAAGGTAAGTCAAAGATTTATATGAAATAAATCTGCTCAGGATGTAAGAGAAAGGGTGTGTGCCGGATGTTTGCAAGACTCAGTAATTACAGAGCGTGACGTCAGGCTCCGTTGGACTCCCACGCGAAACGCGCCCTCTTATCGCGACAATTAAATCGCACTGACATGCACTCATCGACCCTTGACATCATACAACGTCTCGCTCGTTTAAAAATTTAGAGTATGATCCCCTCTCGATCGAACTCGATCCTAAATATGTTCAGAAAATATGTCGATCATTTAAGTAAAGAGGCTTCTATACTTATTTAAATTAAAAATTAAAGATCATATAACTGTACATATAAATAATGATGTAAAGATTCTTTGATAAAATGTCAGGTAAGCAATTCACATAGTCAAAATCTGTCAGTAAATATACTTCTTTATCCTTGTCTTATTATCATTATCTTAGTTGGTATTTTAACTTCAAGGATTTAATTATTTATATCACAGACGGTTCTGTGCATATAGTAAATATGAGTACATAATTAGTGTTTAAAATAAAGAAGAATTACCGTAACTCCTATTAATAGTAATTTATTCAAATTCGATTTACATAACGCTTCTCTGAGCAATATTATTCTCTTAACATAAATACAGATGGGTGCGTAATAAAATCATACTAGGAAGTATTTTGGTAATTAACCGCACACGGCTTTACTTCCGTGTATTTCTCAGGCACAATTGTATCTCTCTCTTGTGTTTACTGCCGGCGACAATACAGGAACAAAATGCGTGTAATTAATCTTATGTATTGAGTGTGAGAAAATAAAGTTAAATGAGTCGGCGTCGTGAGATCGTAGAACAACAAAACTCACCGAGGGGCGCGACGTTACATGCTATTTCCCACAATTGGTAATATATATATTTGTTGGGAGTTGCTTTGTGTCAACGATAAAATATAGTCTCAGTTACTAATCAGTTAGGATAGGAATGAGTTGGTAGGACAATAGGTGATTTTGTTTTGCGTATTCCCAACGCACAATGGAGCCAAGTGCACATATGTATGTAGGTAGTTGAGGAGATTTCACACGATGCTGTTGTAGCTTAGAGCCCGTTCAGGGTTGTATAGCATTGTTTAATCCGTTATTCAGGTCTATTTGTTCCTTTGTACAGCAGTTATAATAGTGTTGTGCTAGTTTTTTGCAGGAAAATCCATTTTTATTTGTAACAGTAGAGGTGGGTGCGTACTCATATAGTTTTAGTTTTAATAGCTTTATATTATACTTATATATCATGAATATAATTAAGTTTGATGCTTATCTGTAATCTAGATATTGTCTACGGTGTCATTTATTTTTCTCGGAATTGTAATCTGGAAACTAGAATGTAAGACGTGTTTTTATTTTGTCCTGAAACTGGTATGTAACCCTAATTGCATGGTCAGTATAACCGCCTGAGCATTGTTAAAAGACCTTCAAGAAATTGCCAAGAAAATTATAATGTCATAAATAGTATCAATTCAATACGAATGTATGGGTATTGCCATCAACCTTCTCCTAATCCTGTAATATGATTAGTAACAATATATGTTTTCTACATGCACTTACTAGACACGAAACGATAGATTAAAATCGGTATGCAACTTTCATTTTGAACCTTTTTTTCAGGTTCTCTGCTACCTCAGTTACAAAGTGCCATATCGTGTGGTTTTAGTCGGTCCAATTTCAACATACCAACCCGCCGCAAACCTCGGTGAGATGACGGCAAGAAGGGGTTACCACACGAAAAAAAAATTGAAACTGGCCTCAAGATTAAAAAAATACGTAATAATACATATAAATACGTATAATAATAAGAATAATACTAATCATTGAATATTGAAAGTGACTGTAGCTTTTCTGCTTGTATTGATTTCACTGTTTGACATGTGGGTATATTTCCCGGTGCAGATATGAACTACTTACTTTATAAACCATCGTGTACTCTTGTGAGACTCTCATACACACATTGGATTTACACTTAGGCAATTCATAACATACATACTTACATAAGTTATTACTTCAAATATATTATAGGATAATAAATATCTATATATTATTCATCAAGATTAATTGCCAATCTAATGAGATGTTTGTGTAATCGCATACTATAATGCGTGAAAGAGGCTCAATGTATTCATGCCCGAATAAGTTGCACAACGCATCGGCTAGAAATACATGTTTCCACACACCATTTAACAGGGTGCTAACAGCCATAAAACAAGCATAAACCAATGCAGATTGAACGATTCATAGATTTTCCTTAGAAAACAAAAGAAAAATTACCCCAATTGTAGTAAAAAAAATAAAATATTAAACTTTATGTGATTTTTCATTAATAATTAATGTTATTGATAATTGTAACTTCACACATCCTAGAAATGATGAATATGATAAATGATGAACCGTCTGATTCCAAAGTAAATTATTTTGTTTCAAGAAACCGTTATTTTTCTTAGAAAAAATTGTATGTAAAAAAATTGCATTATTTTTAATTTTAAAATAAATTACTTTTCTTAGTTCATTTTAATTTTGAGTAGAGTAGTGAGTGTGAGGAGGGAACTTTTTTCACCACTTAGTTTTCTCATCATAGTTCTCGCGGTTATATCCCATCTCTAGGCATCTATTCTCGTCTAATCTAAAATGTATAGTTCAACTCTACTTAAAACTTGTTACCTACTTGCTTCTACAAACTGTGAGACTAACTACACCCTGCAGTGCATATGGATCTCACGGGAACACTACATTTTTTCGAGATAAAAAGTAGCCTCTGGGTTAATCCAGGGTATCAGATCAAATTTCAAATCAAATCAGGGTTTCAAACTTATTCAAAATTGGTTTAGTTGTTTTGCTCTTAAGGTGTAACATACATATACAATCCCAAACTTTCACTTTTGTAATATTAGTGCGACGTGTTACGCGGCATAAAACCCTAGGTAACACAATAGTTTGTATGTAAACATTTTACGTTTATTATCTCAGTGACTAGTTACACCAAACTAACTTTGTGTCGTTCAACAAAAATATACATCGTTTGTCATGTTGTACGGCAATGTTTTACATCCTGCCTGTGGTCTCCTCTTTTTGTGTGTAGCCAGTGTCGTTTCGCGTGTTTTGTGTTTGTACGGAGCCGCGGTCACCGGACGTCCGCACGTCGACATTGCGAGATGCGACACAGATATTATGTATTGTTCTACAAAAAACGTTGATTAAATTATGTAAAAATACATGTCTCTTTGTTTAGTATATTCTCACGCCTGCTAAGAATACTATTAAGTTATAATTTGCATTTACTAGCGGTGTATCAAATATCTTAGTTGGTAACATCGACGTAATCCAAGTATTAGAGTCAGCGTATAGAATTGTAGATTCACAGGTTGGTACCAAAGGTAACGGATATAAAGTTGTAATTGCAGTAATGTAAGACTTTAAGTACATTCGTTTGTGTTTAGGCATACATTTCACGGTCGAATGACGTCACGTAACCATCAGGTATTTAAAATTTTCCTAACAACGACCAGTAATTTTGCAATCTAGTTGTATTACATCGGTTAACTAGCTGCTTCATACGAGGACTGTCATTCAACTGTTTACTGTTTAACGATTCAATGACAAACTTTATTTCAGTTTGTATTCTATAGCTTATGTAGAAATGTAGTACCGTGTTAAAATAATAACTACGTAAATATTATTTACAATTATGAAGTACATGCAGGTACTAACAAAAATCAGGAAACAAACGAAAAACACAGAGTGCCTTGTTTTATGTATACAAGACCGCACCACCAATGACAAATCATTGAAAAAGTAAACTATATTAACTCAGGATAGCTCTACCTATCCAACTACTGAAAACATGTACAGGGTGTAATAGACACATAACATACACTGAAGTTAAGGTTTATATTTAAAGTTGCCTTATGTCCTGAGATTTCTTATACTTTTTAAATCTTGGTGACGATGATGATGATTCGCAAACATTTTCGTTAGTGTGCAGCTGGTCTAAAGCCCAATAAGTAAAGTTTTTACTATGTATGATCATTAGGCTAGGCCACTTACCACCGAATATAGTTGACCTGTCAAAAAGAACTAAAGTCTATAAAAGAGCTATATTTGGATTATAAGTTCTTGCTACCTTACCTTTTATGTAACCTAACTAAAAATATGAAAATATATACTTATTTAACAATTACACAAATTCATGGAACAGTGAACAACGTTAATATTTAGACTGGAGATGCCTCTGCATTCCACAAGATTTTATGACTAGTCTTTCACTATTGAAGCTGGACGGTTGTGGAATACACTGCGGATAAACATCGGACAAGTACAAAAAACAAATAATTTCCAATAAATGGTAAGGTATTTTATGCAATATAATTAAGTCAGCCACGAATTAGGATATTATATGAATGTTTTTCTATTCTTCATATTTAAGATTGAGATTAAGAAATAATAGTTATGTATTTATACGAGTACATATATGTATCACTACGGGTATGTATATATTTATGTTTCTAATTATATTTACTAGTAAATACTTTGTAAAACTCATTATTACTACTACCCGTTAACTAGTACTATTTTGATCTAAGGTTACATGGAAGAGATTGTTTTTGGCAGTAAGGCCGTCCTTCGTACATTATATATCTGACATTGTATGCACTCTTTTGAAATTCTGTAATACGGTCTACAAACAAAGAGCTTTCTATCGATCTACCTATTTACTTTTTAACGGTTGGTCGTAAAATTAATAGTAATTTTTAATCTACAGGACGGTAATATTAGTACAACGTTATTCTTTCTTATTATTTTCTGCCTATAAACATAGATTATTTCTCGTCTCCTAATAACAATTTATTAGCCGATAGAAACTGTTAAAAGTAGAAAGTATTTGTTTGAAATTATACCTACTTTGTGTAAAATCAGGTTTGTTGTGAAATCGTCCATTGCTAGTAAAAGAATTTGAAGTAATTAAGGCGTTACACATAAAGTGTTTGCTCTTAATATGTTGATAAATGTGTAACGCAATGAACCGGTTAAGTAAGTCAACTTCAAGTATTCGTAATAAGTGAGTTTTGGGTTTGGTTGACAAATAGGGCTACAAAACTCACTCAAGTGTAAGCATATCCAGCTGACTTCATCAATTTATAATAGTAAAGTTACTGAATAGCCATAAATAGAGATACCTATTTCTTTGAAATCAATGTATTTTTTAGAGCCTCGTGGATCGTGAACTTTTGGATCAATTAGCGATTTGAATCGAACTCCTTTAAATCACTCATTTAAAAAATTTCATTGGCTTTTGATAAATAATATGAATTTATATTATCACATTTTAATCATTCAGATACAAAATAACAGTTCAGGAGTTTGAACCACCTTAAAATTTAGAAACAATAAGTTTATTTCCAGTTGATTAAGAGATTTAATGTTTACGCTTAAAGAAACCTTTTTTTTTCTATTTTAAGAACCTGCCAAAGTGACTCTACTCTGCCTAATGGCATGAATAGAATCCAAAAGTTGTGGTCACCATACTCATTGCAAATGCAGACAATGCAGTATGGTGACCCATACTATGGTGGCCTTGTGAGATGTTTTTTCACACCCCGCTTGGGGACGTAAAAGGCATGACTGTCATCGTGACAGTGTAAGGCTTACACAGTTTCCACGATAACTGTCACTCCTGCATCAATGGGCCTCCGGTCTCACACTCACAAATGAAACACGACAACATGGATGCTTTAGGTTGGTCTTCTGTGGGAGGGTAGTACTGCCCCGGTCGAGCAGGCCCGCTCGTGCTGAAATCAGCGTGGCTCTACTATCTGAAAACACCTTTAAATCACTCATTCAAAAAACTTCATTTGTTTTTGATAAAGAAAATGAATTTATATTATCACATTGTAATCATTCAGATACAAAATAACAGTTCAGGAGTTTGCACCAATTTAAACTTTAGAAACAATAAGTTTGTTTCCAGTTGATTGAGAGATTTAATGTTTACGCTTAAAGAAACCTATTGGTAATAACACCGAGTTAAAAACTTAACTTCAACTAAATTGTAGCGATGTTAGCCGAACCAACTAAGACCATTACAGAAAAAAAAACCAATGGGATTGGGCAAAAATATCTAAATTAACCATTGAAGATACTTTGTACACAGAAATATTTGTTTTACACACAAATTTTTCAATAATATTTATTTTCCAGATTGTTATAATAGTTATATTTTCAAAACAACTTATATTTTCATTTATATTGAACGAGAATTATACACTATCTAAACGGTATCGCTTTAGAGGAGATTGAGATGAAAATTGGAAAAGCATTTTGTGAATGATTGATCCCAGAAGAAGATCGATAGATCGAACGTGGTCAATGTGATGATCGAGTTGACTTGAAATAAGCTTACACTAGGCCTTATTCAGTTCCGCGGCCCATGTCGTGCGGTGTTCCACAGGGGTCTGTCCTCGGACCACTCCTGTGGAATATGGGATACGACTGGGCCCTTCGAGGCCGTCTTCCCCCCGGGTTGGGCGTAATTTGTTACGCAGATGACACATTGGTTACAGCCCGGGGGATGAACTTCCAAGAGGCGGCACGCCTGGCCACCAAGGGTGTCTCTCTAGTGGTCGCGCGTATTGAGGCGCTGGGTTTGCGGGTGGCCCTGGACAAGACGGAGGCCCTTTTGTTCCATGGGCCCCGTCGTGGTCCACCCTCCGGTGCCTCCATCGTAGTCAATTCGGTCCTCGTACCGATTCGAGCCCAGATGAAATATCTGGGCCTGATCCTCGACGGCAGGTGGCTCTTCGACGAGCACTTCCGGCAACTTTCTCCAAAGCTGGTCGGCGCTGCTTCTGCCCTGGGGCGAATTTTGCCCAATTTGGGTGGAGCCAGCATCCCGACGAGACGGCTATACACGGGGGTTGTCCGGTCAATGGCACTGTATGGTGCACCGGTGTGGGCGGCGGCTCTGACCGCCCAGAATAGGGCTCGTCTCTGGCGCCCTCAGAGGATATTGGCGGTTAGAGCCATACGCGGTTACCGCACCATATCAACGGAGGCGGCGTGCGCCTTGGCTGGAACTCCCCCGTGGGATTTGGAGGCGGAAGTGCTCGCCGAAGTTTATCGGCGAACGGCTAATTTCCGGGCGGATAGCGGCATACGTCCCCCGCCCGAAGAGATACGCGAGTGGCGAGAGGCCGCTCGTCGAGCCACGATGGCTCGTTGGTCGTCCCGGCTGGAGACTCCACGTGCTGGCTTTGCCACCGTGGAGGCTCTCCGACCAGTCATCGCCGAGTGGGCAGGGCGGCAGCACGGGACCCTTTCCTTCCGGCTGACGCAGATCCTTTCCGGGCACGGTTGCTTCGGGAAGTATCTGCACTCGGTCGCCAGGAGGGAATTGAGTCCCGCCTGTCACCACTGCGACTGCAGTGAGGACTCGGCTCAGCACACGCTAGCGGTTTGTTCCGCATGGGCGGCGCAGCGTGGGGTCCTCACTGGAGTTATTGGAGGAGATCTCTCGCTACCGGCCATCATACGCTCCATGGCCGGTAGCGACAATTGTTTTACCGCGGTCGCAACCTTCTGCGAAGACGTAATTTCGCGGAAGGAGGCGGCGGAGAAAGCCCGGGAGGACGATATCCGCTCGGACCCAATTCGCCGCCGGCGAGCCGGGGGGCGGAGGCGTGCATACCAGCGCCTCATGCCGCCTTGAGTGTGGCCGCGGGTGGACGGGACGGGTTTTCCCCTCCATCCGCTATAGTGGCCAGCCGCGAGGAGGCGACGTCCGCGTGTGCCGTACGTCGCCTAAATGGAGAGGTTATCCGTAGAAGGTGCCCGCTTTAGCGGGCAGGCGCTAGGAGGGATCTGGATGACGTAATAGCAGCTGTTCCCGGATCCCTCCTATGTCAGGCGCAGAGTGGCACACCGTGTGGTTTTAGTCGGTCCGATTCCGACACACCACCCCGCCGTAAACCCCGGTGGGGTGACGGCTCGAGGGGGTTTCCACACGAAAAAAAAAAAAAAAAAAAAGAAAAAAAAAAGGCCTTATTCAGTTCCAAGCTTCACAAGGACAACGAAGGAGGGTAAAATAAAAGTGTAATATTTCTATCTACACCCTCAGGGATTTAACAGTAAAATAAAACAATATTAATCTTCTTCTGATGTAAATAGAATAGTTGAAAAAACACACCTACTTGTTGTCAAGTACTTATCTCGATTATGTAAATAAGAACGAAATATGAAAGGTACCGTAAAAATATATGTATATCTCTTGATTTATTGGTCTCGTGATTGTCTTTTTTAAATAGGTTCATGTTCTGAGAACAATAACATAAAACACGTCTGGTTAACCTCGAGCTACAAGTTCTGCCCGAGAACGGGTAAGTTATTTACATAAGCGAATTCACCGAATGACAGTCCCGTCATTATTTAATAAGGTGCATTTCTGTAAATTAAAAGAAATCTTTAAATGAGTGAGTGAGACCAAAATTTGATAGTTATTGTTGTGATATGTGTGAGTGTAGGTGTTTCTGTGTAGGTGCGCGAAATAGTTGTCTTATGATACTATGCTTATAATTATTGTCTTGAGTTGTTATTACTCTATAACATTCTAGTTTATTACAACGTGTCGGGACCGACATTGTAACGTAAATTTAAACTAACCATTAACGAAACAAGTGTTGCACTTATTCGCAGAATATCTAAAGTAAGCCCGTGTAGCGAGATCGTAGCGTTTCCTTATGAACACTAAGGTTAGTGGACGGCGCGTGGCACATTTGCTAGTTTATGTTTCCCGAGACCAAAATAATTCACAATCGACGGTATCCGTTATTGAACGCTAGTATTGGTGCCGGCATGTGCTATGACGATGGAGCAACGAGCCGTAATTTAAAAATAACACACACTTTAACATCGACATGTTTTGATAAAGAACAGGTATGTTTTTCATGTTTCAGAATCGAGTTAGTAAAATTTTCATAACAAAAGCTAGTGTAATTTTTTGTAGACTTGTCTTTGATGTAACAATAACTTTGCTTTCAAAGTTATTTCAGACGTGAGTTATTTGCAAAGTATATAATGGAATAAGTGGCACGTTAGGTTACAATCGCAAGGATCGTGCAGGATTTGCAGAGCTCGTTGTTTGCTCCGACATTTCAAGCGGACATCGTCGTCATCGGAAGTGACGACCGGTCGCAGGCATTCCTTAAAGGCCTGCAGATGAATATCTCTACCATAGCGTGCACAAATGTGTGTCAGGGTTTAATTCGTTTACAATTTCATTCAAGTCTATTAAGAGTAGTATCCGTATCATTTTGTGATCAGAATGGGTACGTTGCTGCGGATGCAGCGGTAGAATCAATTATAAAAGAATGCAGCGTATACAAATAAGAGCAGCTATTAAAAATCACAGTTTAATAAAGTAAGATATTGTTCGATCAATATCGCGTCGACTTAGCATGGACACGTGTGCGCGTGATCAATTTATTATTGCGTGACCTATGCGTCTTTGTTCCCTTACCATGACATTCATAATTAGTTGGAAGAAAACAATTTGTTATTACATTCAATGTTTTGTCTTTATCTTTAATGCTGATCGTACAATTTGTGCTCCTTAGCTAAAGATTTTTTACGTTACATGGAACGCAAACGTGCAATTCAATTGCTTAACTAGGCATGCTTCATTCATGGTTAAATAGATTTTAATGCAGTTTTAATGTTTGGTGTGAAGCGGGCAGCCGATTAGCTTCAGCTTGTACACAGAAATGCTCGCGTGTTATTTATATTGCGATATTTTAAATTGTTCTTTGCAGAGACAATAGCCTGGGGAAATGAACACGTAAATAGATCTTCAATTTAAATCCATTTTTTAAGTAGAACAAACTTATTACTACAGCTTGATTGCATGGTAATAACGCGTTTATGTCTTATGCAAACATTATTTATCTATTTCCCTTAGTTGTAAAAGGAGAAATCCAGAATGGTCGTTCGGAACACGTAACATGAAATTTGTACGGACGAATTGTAGTTAGTTTTATTCTATGACAGAATTACGCAATTATTTTATTTTATGCTTATATTTTCATTAGTTAAGTTTGTGAGCATATATCTGTTTTGTGTAACTCTGACTTATGTAATATAAGTAATAAGACATATTTAGATTGTTCACGGTATAGTGATAATTGTACTGATATTATATTTACATGAAGAGCAATTACATTTAAATAAATTTAATGTAAAATTGTCCGTGTAGTGACGAGTCAAGAATACGGAGTGTTGCCAGCCCTGTTCATCCTATGGCTGTCGTAAGAGGTGACTAAGGAATGAAACTATGGAAGACAACAAAGCTTTTGTGGAAAATATGAAAATATTAACCTTTCTGTCCAGAATGGCTGGTATGGCAGTAGGCTTAAACCTCCCTTTTAAGTAGAAGCCTATGTCCGGTAGTGGACTATTAAAGGTGTCATTTGAAACTAAATGTAATGGAATGCATAATATTATTGTTAATTAAAAATACTTTCAGTTTTTACACGTCTTAATAGACGAGAGTGATTTTTCAATTTCGTATTATTCTCGTGGCAAGATGTACCTTCATATATTTTAGAGTGATATAATCATAACGAGTGAACTAAAAGTGTGTGGAATTTATTCACATTGTTATTGAATGAGAGCGACGGTAGCATCTCGTCGAGTGGCGGCACAAATTGTTGATTACAAAAGAGCAGCAATTGAAACGTCAGAGACGCAGGAAGCGAACAGATTGAAACTTATGTCTGCAATGCAACTCGGCCAATCACTACTCATCTAGTTTATAAGTAGATTGTTTAAGAACCGGCTCGTTATATATAACTAGACAGAAACAAACCATGCAGTATTGCATTATTAAATCACGTCGCATTACCAAATATTTGACCTAACAATGATATCAAATAATAATCAGAACTGGAGAGAAACTTTTCTCTCTATACAAGTTTGTACGGATCATTTCCGGTACCCTATTGTTTGCAAATGACTCACTACTAACTATTGTTACATCAATAAATGGTTTTATGTTGAATGTGTCTTTTACTTTCGTGGTACAACATTCAAGAATGATTATGAGAATGATTTGTGGAAGGTTGGAAAGCATAGTGTTGATTTCTGTGGGCAGATGAGAGAAAGTGCGGTCGGAGGTCGCGGCCGCTGATTGCGAGTCTACGTTACCGGTTCGTACTGATATTACCATGTTTATATTCTTAGTTTTAACTAATTACGAACAAGAAAAATTAAATGAACCAACTTAAGACACCTTATAATTTGAATACATAAAATATAGACATACCCATAAATTTGAATAAAAATGAAATAATTGGTACTGACGTAACATTGAAATTGTGGTCAAACTATAGAAAATTATGATTTTAATTTGTCTACATCTTATAGCGTTAGAATCACAGAGTAAGTAGGTACATTAAATTAATAAAGGCGAAACAAATCAAGGTGGTGAATCACGGGCAAAAACAAAGGTACGCCCCACACCTATCGCGTGTGTTTCATTATAAAAACAAGTACATAGAATCATAAATTTATTGGTAAGTATGAATGTTTAAAATAGTTACTGTTTTGTTTCAAATACTGATTGCTTGTTTATATAAATATTTCACGACGAATATGGTACCTACGCCTCTGTTGTTCCATTGTGATATCATCTTAATACAGGGTTTATCGACTCAAAGTCTTCAAACGTGTGTTTTGTTCAGTTTTGTAATCTTCTGTTGAATTACGTGTACTTCCATATTAGTTACTTATGATTTGGCTTGTGTCATATAGTATTAGAGAAAAAATAATTTTCGTCCATCAGAATCCTACAACTTTTCAAAGGATCAGCGCTTTCTAGTTCTCTTTATAAAATGTTCTAAAGTTCTAAACGATAACTTAGAAATATGATTGGCTCCTCATTAAATCATTCGAAAACTTCTGAAATAATATCAAAATAACTATTGCTACATATGAGCAATCGGTTCGAGAAATAATGCTAGTCAGTAAATGGCCAAAAAACGAAAAAAATCTTATTTTACAATTGGATGTCAACTTATCTAGTTCTAAGTTTTATCAAGGTGAATGGAAAAAATAGGCACAGAATTGTACTTTACTTCGTTTTTTATAATATTATAGTTAGATAAATAAATAAATATCACACGGTCTGATCGCAAACTAGGCAAAGCCTGTACTATGGTAACCAGATAGCTGATAAACATACCTGTATATTTCTAAATTCAATGAGAATAAATTTCGTAGAAGAAAATCGCAATATGGATGAAGAATTTTTACAATCGAAAAATAAGTAAGTAATTTTTCTTAAAAGAAGACATTTAATAATATCAAAGGCGTCTGTGACATTTAGTTTGTCAATTATATACTCTATTGGTTGTGCTAATAGATTAAAAAAAGTTTTTGTTATTTGTTATTTATTCAGTTAATAATATTAATCAATCGTTACATTGGATGTTTATGCACCTGTGTAAAATGTTTTTTCATTAGAAGGTAAACAAAAAGAAATGTCGGTGCCAGGATGAGGCAGCGGTATCACCACATTGAAATCCATTTACCGGGCGGATGTGATTGCTCTGTATGAGAGTATTTTATGTGCCAGTAGCGCCTATGTAGGTATTTCATTAGTCGGGTTGCAACGTCAGGCAAATTGGTCGGCGCAGTTGCCATCGACCGGACGAATCTCATTAACTGTCGAGATTGATAGCCGTTGGAAAATGTTTTAAATTATTTTACGCTACATTAATATTAAACATCCTATCGCTTATAGTATATGGTGCGAAAATAGTCATAAAAGCTACCATTTAAAATTTAATCGTTTTAAATATCAGAACTGAAATTTGACAGTGTTGAATAGTTCTATTACGGGATTTGTAAGCCGTGTTATATAAAATATAGAGTATGAGATTGGAATGGACTAGTGAAGAACAAGGAATGAAAAATAGAAAATAAATTTTATTTGTGATTGTTATTTTTTTTATTTTTAAGGAGAGGCCTATGTCCAGCAGTGGACTGTTAAAGACTGTTGATGAATGTGATTGTTATTGAAATACAAACTCTAGCCGAGAAAGCCATAATGACAATAGTCACTGCGTTTAGATCGAAAAATAAGTTACTATTTTATGAGAACTACCTTTGACATTTTTCTTTTATCATTACTTTTTCCATAAGAAACCCCAAACACAATTTACATACATCGGGTTTACTGTGAATAGATTTCTACTTAAGTCTGCACGTTTGCATGTTCACATTTGCTTAAATAATATAAAAAGATTTAAAATGTGTTTTGACTATGCAAGCATTTTATATTTGGCAATCGTAAACAATCTTGTAATACTTATCGGTCGAAGGTCCCGATATAGCTCATCACGTGCATTTGAACCTAATTTAAGTCGTTAGTTAACGCTGTCGTTTGGCAATGGGACATCGACCCACGTCTCGAGTGAAGTCCATTTTATCAATTATTCATCAAACGAATACCGGCGTCCACCCGCACCATCGACACGATACCATCGTTGTAAAACACTATACATACCATTAGCTTCTATAACTATAACGGTATGAGTCAAGAACGAGTTCAAAATTGTTAAATAGTCATTCAGTACCACGTAACCGAGTTGAAAATCAATCACAGTAGGGTTTAGATTTTTCTTTTCTATTAACACAGAAACATAGCGCTGTTACAAGAAGACAAGGTGCTTTGTTGTTAATTTTAAAACTAATTTGAATAAGAACATATATTGAATGTAATTTATACACCATATTTGGTGTGATCTGCTCAAAAATGACACTTAAATATTTCGCATCATTGGTATTTATGTAGTGCAGGGCAGGCACATGCAAAGCCTATAATATTACAGTTAGAAAAATAAATTCCTCACACATTTCACACAATCCTGATCACAAACTAGTCAAAGTGTGTACTATGGTAACCAGAGTGCTAATAAACATATTTATATATTTCTAAATTTAAAAGAAATAGAATAAACTCCATAGAAGAAAAATTGCAAAATGAATGTAGCTATGTGCCTAAAACTTTCGATTAATAATAAATATGTTTGTCTTACTTTTTTTTGTGGACTGCGATAGGCTGATGATAACAATTTTCTTAGTATCTCAACTAGGGGCAAATATTATATCTGCGTTTATGGTTGGGATGTTAGATTTTTATAAAACCACTTAGTCGATACATTAAAGCGTGTCTGAGCGAGTAGAAAAACTTCACTGTGAAATTATGCTCAAAATATTAGGACTGTGTTATCCACATAAGATTAATATTATATGTGAGACTATTAGAAATCTTCAAGCTGCAAGGTCATTTATATAAACTAGAAACAATGTAAAACCTTGAGGAAAACTATAGCCAGAATTCCTCAGAGCTTAAGTATTGTCAAATTTAACACATTTTAAAATCACTAAGGCAGTCCAGAAATAGGCGAAGTTGTGTTCCCCTTATCCCAAGTGCTCCGAGCGTGTTTAAAAGTCTGGAGCAAGATGTACTATCGAAAGTATTGGCACGGTCCAGGCAAATTATTAATTATAAAACCATTTTATAATGAATGAATAGCTTGAGCATTTTAAAAGGCGTTTTTTATAATGGAATGTTAACTTGTCTAGTAAGCACGCGTTCTGGCCGAAAATGTGCTCTTTGAAAAATTACTTTGTTGAAAAGGGACCTACCGCTTAGAGAATTCCTAAAGTGATGCCACCTTGGCTCTCTAAGGTTAATTAATGGGTTTTGGTTTGTAAATACGTGCAAGAATGTTAACCTAGCAGATTTAAAGCTGATTTTGTGCTTAACAATAAATTGTTTATCCTTGTCTGTTGGTTTAGGTATGCGTTTATCGAACGCATTACAGAATTCGAACCGTAATTCAATCTCTGAGCTGTATGAATGCACAATGTGTTACGTTAACCGAATATCTGGCATTATGGCATTAATCAGGTTTACATTTGCGTTGTAATTAATGTTTTAGGACGTGATAATGTTGGTACTTGTATTGGAAAATATTTGAGGTAAGCATACTCGTATTTTTTCTTCGTTAACTTCATCAGTGCAGTGGGCTTTGATGCTACAGACAGTAGGTCTCGAACCAAAAGAATCAGGTTCAAAAATATGTATTTTCAATCAAAACCTATCATCTAAATCTAAAAATCTTAAGATCAATAGCAATATGTTAAATATCAATAGTAGAAAATTAGTGGTACTGCTTATAGTACCACAATTTTTTTCCTAAAGTGGTATTTTTAGTCTGTTGACGCAAAAAGATAAAAAATAGTCCTTGTAATCTGAATATTGATTTGTTTTAGAACTTTTACATATATCATTTTAAAATGAAATAAGTATCTAATAAGAGATATATATAAATGAATAATATATTTTTTTATTAGTTTTCATCTGTAATGAAAACCCTTTACAGCTTTCTTTAAAATTGTTGTTCAAACTCGTCTCTCAGAAACATAATTACGTAGATTTTTCTAACTCTCAAGAAATACGCTAGACGGTCGCAGTGTGCATATAAATAAATGTGTTATTTATAGAAGCAGTATGAGCAGAAACGCAGAGAGCGTGTCTGGAGCCACTTCCCTCCTCCGCGGATCACTGCGCAGGATCGTCCGTTAACTTAGTATCCTGACTAGATTGAACTTCTACATGGGGTCAATTGCATTAACTTTACATGCACTCCGCTATGTTTTACGTATCACACACTATTCAGATTAAATACGAGCGCTTTACATGCACTGACCAAAATTGAACTAATAGAGGCGTATTTAATTAAATTTTAACATTTAGCGGTAGTTATCGGTGTAGGCCAGATCAACGTTGAATTAAGTCGATTAAGTAATCTGATGCCGCGGGAAATAATATTAACATGGGAGCTTTTTCATGCACGTAACAACCAAATGGACTTCGACTTTTGTCAAGACGCGTGATGTCACGCAGTGCACGACCACTCGGCCTCTCTCGTAGATACATCGTGTAAAAAACTTATTCACAATATAAAAAAAAATCTGAAGGACAAGGTTTGTTGAGGTTAAATCTTCGACAATTGTGGTTCTCTATGAATTAAAATTTGTATTTTAGAAAACAGCCAGTTATTATAAATTTTAATGAGATCAAGTACAATGAAAATGTCTATTTCACTCTTACAAATAAGTTTTTCTTTATAGGCAAAGATGAATAAAAGATATACGAATAATAATATTTATTTTGGTAGCTATCAATATCAAAACCTTGTTAACTGTAATTGACTCTTTTGATGGATTTAGAGGACAAGCCTAGCCGAAAAAGCTCCAAGAACCGTCACGCTGTAAGAAATATCATCAATCAAATGCTACAAAAAGAAAGAATCCGCGTCTGAGGACAACATTTCTGACAAACATTGAAAAAAATGAAATATTTTTTCGGTTTCGGTTGACACAAGCAATTGAAATATAAGTGAGATGTTACGATTGGACAGATATACACGCGAGTTTGGACAATAAAAAATCTTTTACTAAATATTGAGGAAACCAAGGTTTCGTTTACTATTTAAACTGTGGCCAGATCTTTTGGAGTTGCCTAAACAAATAATTAATACAAGATGTGCAAGATATTCATGAGTTTTCGAATAAACATTTATTAGCAACTTTCCTTATTATTTTATCGTTGACCTCTTGGGTTCATAATCTATACATAAAAATTCTATGGTTTAAACATTCCACATCGCTTCATCTCCGACTGAGCATATCACAACTTATGACTGTAATACGATTCGGTCGACAACTATGAAGTTGTGAAACTTGACCTAAGGTAGAATGCCACTCCGCATGTCTACGTCTGTGTGAAATAAGTATATATTTAAAAGTTCATTAATTAGCGTGTGTTACGAGAACTCGCGAAGGTTATGCAATTATTGACAATCGGCCTGCAAACCGTGTTGAGTTAGTGTCGTATTTATCATACCTATAATGAACACGCAGGCAACAACGTGATAGTTCGCAATACGACCTGGGTTCGTGTACTGCATATGCCATTGCACGTGAGAAATTTGATCAAAATATTTAACAATAACACATACACAACGGACAGCGGTATAATTTAGATAAATGTCATGTCATAAGTACCTACAGCCTAGAATAAAAACAATAGAACAACAGTGATTAGACTTTTGTGTTAAACTCTACTTTTCAATCTCACCAGAAGGCTGAATAGCATTACCACTGATCAGGCTAATAACCTATTATAATATGGTCACACTAAAACTTACATAACTAAAGTATTGGCAGGATGGCTAAATCAGTGTCACTAAAAAAATTAAAAAAATGAATGGTGTCGTGGGACACCAGGTAGGAACGAAGTTCCTTCGGATAATGTGGAATCGACACAATTTGCAAAAAAAATCGTGCTCAATTTTATGTAGGTTTTCTTGATTTTTCTCTTAAATTTTGCTGATTAGTTTTTATTTAAGTACAAGAAAGTATTTAGGAAATTCAGTATTTTAGGAAATAAAATAATAAATTCCTTAAAATAATAAAATAATAAATTCCTTAAAATAAAAAAAACATCGTAATTCAAATTTCAACTGAAATAACAAAAAAATATGTATCTTTATTTTTTTTTGTCAACATTATTATTAATTAAAAATTACATAGAAATAGAAAAATAGAAAAAAGAGGTAGAAATAGTACGAATGTTAAGTACGTGATAGATAGTATGAAACGTAGCACACATGACGCGCTTTCGCGCCTGCGCATGTCTCATTTAACGGTTTTATTCCACGCACTTTTTTCCACAGATTTATTCCACAGATTTATTCCACGCACTTTTTCCACAGATTTTTTCTTACGGTTTTACTATCACATTTTTTTCAGTTCGGTCCCGCAGCGAAATCCCTATCCCCTCCAAGCCTGCCGTAAGGAACTTCGTTCCAAAAATATCTATATTTTAATTCATGTCACCGCCGTTACACAAAATCAAAAAAATCAAAATCAAAATCATTTATTCATATAGATCACACTGTGACACTTATGCAGGTCAAAGAAAATGCCAAATGAGACGTCAGCCAATTTACCTACTACCAGTTCGCTGACTGAACAGACAACAGTAGGGCCTTGAGAAAAGAACTGGCAAGAAACTCAGGCCACTCTTTTTCATCGCCAGGTTTTTACAATTTCTCAGGTGTTACAATCTGTGATTGCATCGAGAGCGACGCCACCACATCATACACGAATAGAACTAACTGTTTCAAATTATTGTCTGATAGTAGCACTCAATCAGCCAGACGCACTCTAGCACTTTTAATGGTCAAAGTTCAGTTGTGGATGAGTGGTAGCTTCATCCTCCGTTGACAATTTCCAGTAATATAATATCAATAAAAATAATAAAGCAATCATAATAATAATTAAATAGATCAAATTTAAATTGAATTAAATGATTTCTGATCATTAAATAAATACGTAAACGTAAGCTGTGGAGCGAGCAGTTCATTGCCAAACCTTTTTATCATTCAAATAATCCGAAATAGTATAATACGCTTTTTTACAAAGTACATTTTTTATATAATTTTTGAATTTGCTTTCGGATAGGTTTCGAGTATTTATAGGTAACTTATTGTAAAACCTCACGCATTGCCCCATAAAAGAGTTATTAACTCTATGTAGGCGTGTAGTGTGTGCAGCAAGATTGTCTCTATTGCGAGTGTTTAAAGTATGCCTATCTGACAATTTAGTAAATTGCGACTCGTTTTTTTTAACATACATTAAATTAACAAAAATATATTGAGAAGCTACAGTCATTATCCCTATCTCCCTGAACGCCTCCCTGAGTGATACTCGCGGGCCAAGGTTGTAAATAGCCCGGACGGCTCTTTTTTGAAGAACAAATATTTTGTGAACGTCTGCGCAGTTCCCCCAGAGAAGAATCCCAAAAGACATTACACTGTGAAAGTAGCTAAAATAAACTAATCTTGCTGTATCTACGTCTGTTAAACATCTTATTTTCTTTACAGCATAGGCAGCGGAGCTAAGCCTATGTGATAGTTTTTCAATATGCGGACCCCATTGTAACTTAGAATCTAAAGTGACACCAAGAAATACAGTAGTATCTACAGGTTCTAATGCTGAGTCATTCAATATTACATTGGTACTTGTGTGCCTTACATTTGGAGTGGTAAACTTAATGCATTTGGTTTTTTTCTCGTTTAAGAGAAGGTTATTTGTTCCAAACCAATGACCTATTTTTGAGAGTGCATTGTTGACTTCGTCAAAATTCTTCAAATGTCGTTTGGTTTTAAAAATAAGTGATGTATCATCAGCGAACAATACAATCTCTAGAATATCTTTCGCATAATAAGGTAGGTCATTTATATAAATAAGGAATAAAAAGGGACCCAGAATAGAACCCTGCGGAACTCCCACGGTCACTGCCGCGCCCTGTGACCTCTTGCCATTTACATCGACTTTCTGTATTCTGTTATTAAGGTATGAGGTCAAGAGACTGAGAGCTTTGTTCCTTATCCCATAGTGGTACAGTTTCCTGATAAGTGTTTCGTGTTGAACGCAATCAAACGCCTTAGATAAATCACAGAAAACACCAAGAGCGTCACGTGAATCCTCCCAGGCATCGAAAATATTTTTGAGTAATTCCACTCCTGCATCCGTAGTAGACCGTCCTTTTGTGAATCCAAATTGATTCTTGTGAAAAATGTCATTTTTTTTACAAAATGACAACATTTGATTTAAAATGATTTTCTCAAAGATCTTGCTCAAAAGTGGCAAGATCGAGATTGGTCTATAGTTACTTGGATCGGTTGTACTACCAGATTTAAAGAGTGGTATCACTCTACTTTGTTTCATCAAATCAGGAAATGTACCATCTGTGACACATGCGTTGAAGATAATAGCCAGGTAAGGAGAAATATCATTAATTATTGATGCTACTATATGACTAGATAGACCCCATAAGTCTGCGGTTTTTTTCCTTTCAAGGCTTTTGAATGTATCTAAAATGTCCTTTGCCGTAACTACTGAAAATTCAAAACAATTGTCACATTTCATCACACAGTCCTTAAGTATACAATAAGCTTCAGTAGGAGATGATGGCAAAGTTTTCGTACATGAAGCAGATATGCTTGAGAAGAATTTTTCAAATTCTGTGGCCACCTTCTCATCTGTCTTCACATCAATATCTTCAATATTCAAATGATAATCATGGTTGCGAACTCTTGATTTTCCTGTTTCCATGTTTATAACATTCCATGTTGTCTTGATTTTGTTATTTGACAATTTTATTTTATTTTTTATATAAATAGATTTGGCTAAGGAACAAATTCGTTTAAAATTTTTAGAGTATTTCTTTACGTATACCTCAAAGTCCAAGTCGTGATTGTATGATTTCTCATAATATAGGTTGTATAATGTTTGCCTGCTTTTGTAAATGCCTGGAGTTGCCCAATCACTAAATGATATATGATCATTAATTGTTAATGTTTTTGGTGTAAAAACTTTGTTAAATTCTAAAATGATTCTATTAAATAATAAATTGTATGCAACCCCGCAATCATTGTGATAGGGCAAGTCCAGTAATTTCTCCGCCACCTTATTTTTAAAATCTCCTAAGCGTTGTACAGTAACAGGAACAAATGTTTTAATTTTTTTCTCATCACCTAATACTGCCTCTTTCCGCCATGACACTAGCTGTCCGCAGTGATCAGAGTCTAATGAATGTATTATGGAACTGTCACATGGTTTCCTGTTGGTAAAGATATTATCAATACAAGTAGCTGTGGTGGCAGTTATCCTAGTTGGCTCAAGAAAACAGTTACTTAAGTTATAAGACCTAAATAAAACTAAAAGAGACCTACTTAAATTGGATTTTTCTAATAAATTAACATTAAAATCCCCACATACTATAATTGTTTTGTTACTGTTACATGTTTTACATAGTACATCCTCCATATGTGTTTCAAATATATCAAAATGTGCACAGGGAGGTCTATATACACTTACAACAATGTACCGCTCAAGCTCTACACAAGCTATCTCAATCACTCGCTCTACAGAGAGATCTACTATGTCAGTTCGTTCTTTGCATTTAATATTTTTGCGAATTAATATAAGTGAACCACCACGAATTGCATTTATTCTGCTGAACGAACTGCCAAATATTATGTAAACAAATATTATGTACCGAAAAAATTGTTCTAATATACTAAAGAGCATATTTATAGTCAGTTTAAATATAAGTACGACACAGACAACGACCAATTTTGAATGCGTTTACTGGAGCGTATTTTCAGTTCGAAAGTTTTTTTACATTTTTTTACATTGTTCAATTAATTTTCTTGTAAGGAATTTCTTATCTCTCTAAAATGATCAAGGTATTGTTATAACAAAAATGGCTTTCTTAGGAAGCTGACAGGCGTGTGGAGAAAAACTTTGTTAAAGAAAGGTGACGAAAATAATCAATTACGTAAATGATAAGCCAAACCAAAGGCACTATTCGTGATGCGAAGGTCGAGTGTTCCCGCGGGATTTTGATCATTTGTCACTGTAACTTATATTATATAAGTCCGCTACAGTGTTAATCTACACCACTCAACTAGGCTTGCCAAAGAATTTACACTTCATGTTTATTGCATCACTCTTTTTCATTGGATCGGAGTAGATTGACAACGTTCTAAATTCAAAACGTATATTACATACTTTTTTATATTGCTACTTTTTTCGACATCTGTTTCTCATCAAAAGCAACTTACGCATTTTGATGCGTTTCTTTTAGTATCAATATGTATAGCCTGATTACGATCAGACGTGAGGGTACTCTAAAAGACAACTTCATCTTAAATTCTGAAAGTCAAAGAAGCGCGAACTGTGGTTCATCTAACGTAAACAAGCCAGTCTATTTTCGTTTACCTAATCTCCAGTACGGCGGCTTAACCCTTTATAGGGTTGTCAACTGATCGAAGTGATTTCGTCTCCTGTTCACTTATTTATGTGATTGTTAAAGAATTCATAAACTATAAGAAAGGAAAAGTGGGTAGTGTCATTTTTAAAGTATAATTATACAACAATATTCCAAATATCTGTACTTCTTTTGTTTTTCTTACTATTTTAGATTTCAGTTTTCTAGTTTAGTAATATGTACAAACCTATAGGTATATAAGTAAAAGTTCACCCATCACAACAATCGAGTCATAGTTATGATATTTTTATTACAAAATGAAATCCATAACATTAAAAATGTTTTTATTATATGATGTAACTAAAAAATTATGGTTTTCGCAAGTGTTCCTTTATCTGTGTTACAAGACGTTACTTTGTTTTAATTTCAAGATTCTGAGGTCATAGGAAGTACACTATAGATTTTAATTCCCTTGCGACTTTCGAAAATTTGTGGCAATTCGCGGTATAAACGGCTGTATCTTTTGATAACGTTGACTTAGAAGTTTCATTTTTCAGGAACAGCACAGTTTAAGGGACAGTAGACTTGAGTATTTGATATAAATTTCAGCTTAATACCTCCACCCGTTCCTGAGAAAAAGGGTCTTGACAGATCGACGGACAGACAATAAAGTGATCTTATAAGGGTTTCATTTTTTCCTTTCTAAGTTCTTTTTAAACTTAAATCTATACTTTTAGAGGTATCATTAAAGCAATAATTATATCGCTGTTCTTTTTTTTCCGCTATCGTATCTCTGTCATATACCCCGCAATCAATATTTTGTAGAATAGAGTTAACCGAACCTGTGTGTAATATTGTTGTTGTCTATGGTATCATGATAAGTAAAAAGTAACACACGCCGTTTGGTTGTTTCCAGTCTTTTTGCAGTGATGTTGTCCTGTGTAGTTAGTTCCCTCAGTCGCTTCTTATGACACTCTAGGGATGAATTGGCGTAGTGACACGATACTTTAAGTCCGTTCGTTATTCTTAATGCCAGAATATTGAAATTATAAAATACACACAAGAAAAGTGTTAACCATACGCTAAAGTGATCATTCAATATGGGTGACATTTTTGTCATTTTCTGTTATAATTACAATACGGTTACATGCTTATGCGCATGTTCAAGGTAATTTAGTCTTGGTGCAATAAAGATTGATGTAAACTATACTAAGACCCTTAACAATTATCACTTAAAGGGATTTGTGTTAACTGGTATATAACACAGCTACCAATTTATAGTTGTATTGTATATTATGTTTGCAACCCTAGTAGGGCTACAGAACAGATGCCCGAGGCAGTGTGTTAGACGTGAATGGCGTAAGGAGAGAGCACAGTGAAGCCGCCACTTGCGAATGAAGACGCTCCTATACTTGCATCATCCTACTATTTTTGCATAATGCCACGCTGAATGTTAAATGGTGTGCGAAATTTTCTGTAATATCATTTGATTGAAATAATAAATCAATTTCTGTTTGGTAACTGCGTCTACGTATTAATAGTTGCTTTGAAAGTTGTACCGTTGCACTATGTAGACATTATACCATTGAACAATTATTAAAAATTTTAGTTTTAGTGGTTAATGTTGCAAAACTTGATGTGACGAGTTATAAATAGTAGGTAAAACCTTCTTTTTAAGGAGAGGCCTATGTCCAGCTGTGGACTGCAGAAGGCTTTTGATGATGATCTTTACAAACGTAGTAAGCAGCTGCGGTTAGTAAAATCTTTTGGTATTCTGACTTAATAATATGGGTAGATTCGTTAGGTGTTTAGTTGCCGAGTTTAGTAGTTTTTGTATTGCTATTAGTAAAGTGACTATTGTGTGCAATATAAACATATTTATATTTAGTGAGAATCCATTATTGGCAATGTATGTGTATATTAATTTGATTTCAACGCCTTCGTATATAGACTCCAAAACAAATTGTTTTAAGTAAAGTCTGAAACAAAGTGTTATGTCATGTTAAATGGCACAAGGATTATTTCTTAGTGCCATTAAATATGACCTAATACTTTTCGTAGTTATAAAAAAAAGGGACACAGATGAGAAAACTCACTTAGTTTTTCCATATTTTTTGTCTATCAATTCAAAGTTCTGCCTTGATGATGTCATATTATTTATTAAGGCAATGGAAAGTCCTATCTTGCTACAGCTACTATTAAAGTTAAGGTTTAATAGTTAGCAAAGTAGATAACATCTTAGGTCCCACAAATTTCTTGTTAGAACTGCAGTTGTAAGCCTTTTATTCATTTTAGTTTATAGTCTGATATATTATTAGACTTTATACTTGGGAAATTATTCTGTACAAACATAAGTTTTCTTTTAGGGTCAGTATTGATATTGAAAATAGAATTTTAAGGATATAAAATAAATTTTTAGCTTAAAAAATAAGAAATATAATTTGCTATTATTTTCACAACTCTTAAACGCACACAAAAATTTGCCATATTAAGTTAATTAGGATTGTAGAACCCGGTCACAGTATCACTAACCGAGACCAAATCAGAATATAAACCATCAGAGGTCCCAATTAGTGACTAAGAATTATTATTATTAATCTAACAGTTCAGGTATAGTACAGTAGCGTAGACACGAACGGGAGGATTATTTCCATAGACAGATATACCAAATTTGTAACAATTTTAATCCCATGGCGTGTATTTAATTCCTTGTATCACATTCAAACGAATTAAAACTTAACAGTAAACAAAATTAGATCATGCATAAAGGCAAAATACAGCCAATATAGAGTTTATTTGACAGAGTACGGCGTCAAAGAAGGAAGAAAAACTTAGTTTGACAATAAAATGTCCGAGGAAAAAGAAAAATATACCATAAGCCATAATATAAAGGTGATTTTTTACGACAATTTTTTAATTATCGCATGTTTACTTCGATTAACTTATTTGCATAATAGCTGTTATTAAGCAAATTATAATAATCTTATATTATTATGCATATATTTGAGGTTGTGTGAACATAAAACTCATTTGTAAAGTCAATGTTGAGACTTATGTTTTAGTTTAGATCATTCGGCAACTTAAAGTTCCTGGAAATTGATATTTACTTTACCATGTCTTGGTGCGAACTTTAAACAATAAACTAAGCAAACACACGCAATGTAAATAATAGTATATACATTTCAAATCTATTTTGCGTGAAACATTTATGTCGGTTACAAAGCTTTATGTGTGAGGGACAACAAATTTAGCAACGTTGGATTCTATAAACCCACGGCCACGGGGTGCCTTAAAACCCTAGGGAGCTCTTTATGTTGCATTTGTATCGGATAATGGTTACGCATTTATCATTTTATGGCAATTGACGTTTAATTTACTGCTTGTATCATCTTTATAACGCTGAGTTAAAGAACCCTGGCCTTCGTAGTCGTCAATATTCCACTGTGGTATAATAAATTTATTTATTATGACTTAATTAAATCTATCTTAACTCATATTGTAAAAATTAACGTAAGTTTATTTGTTTATATTTCTTTAGACAAATATATTTTTTTTTTAATAAGAGCCTAACAAAGTGACTACTCTGCCTGATGGAAAGTATGAATAGAAGCCATGAGTTGTGGTCACCATACTCATTGCGAAAATAGACAATGTACTGTGGCGGTCTAGCGAGACGCTTTTTCTCGTCCCACTTAAAGTACCCGGGATCATAGTGGGAGCAACATATTCAATAAATTATTATTATTTAAGTAAAATTTTTGATAAAATTTATTAGTTTTTTAGTTATTCTGGTCACGGCAAGCTTGGTATGATACGCCAGCTAATCACAGATTCAGACAGCTTATGCATAATAGTCTTCACCATAAAATCTTGTAGTATTATAAATATCAAAAATCACAAATATTAGAATCTATTGTATCTACCACTTTTATTACATATGAGTAATTTATTGCGCACATAATCAAACAATAGAGCCAGTCAAGTCGACCACTCGTTAGCGGTTTTATTACCCTATTGGTCTCATTGTATGAGAATTATTAACTATCTCTAATTTCAATATTAATCTACTCAACTAAAAATATGATTATAGTGAAGATATTACCTCAAGCCAAACAATAGTTCAGTATTTTGACTGAATAGACGCAAATGGATCAATAAAAGAGCAAATTATCGGGAAACAATCGAGGAGTGATGTGGTGCTGGTGAGTCACGAACCAAAGTATTCTGACTCACGGACGGCGCTAACAGATATTCTGGGAATAGCAAATAACCTTGACAATCACAAGCAGATTGTTCACCTACCCATATCTTGACAATACCGACGTTTGTACTAAAAAATACGTGCTCTAATTGTCTTGATTTCCTTGGCACTCGAAAGTCTAATATTGATATCATTTATTATTATTAAATTAATTTCTATAAATTTAAAACGTTAATAACTAGGTAACACTTAGAAATGGAATTATTCATGTCTTTGACATGCCTACTAATAGATATTATAATTGTAAAGGAAGTTATCGACCTTTCTGTTACGTTTGGGCGGCTAAACCACTCAAGAGATTTTTATGAAATTTGACATTATGTATACTTTGATTTTTGAGAAAGGACACAGGCTACTTTTTACTGTGATTAACGACATATAGGGGAACGAAATCGCGGGCTAAAGCTAGCCTGGCATGAAATTCTTATGTTAATTAACGTTTTTATTTTAAGTCTTTGATATATCTTACAAGCTAAGTACCTACGCTGTAACGCGCGTTTACAAAGACATAAATCTAGCCTATCGGAAGTCATGTCACGGCAAATCTCGAGGGTATAACCACCAACATTTATAGTATATATAGTGCGGGTTTCAAACGCAAGATTTGGTATCGTATTGTTGCTTGCGATAGCATCGAATGCGTCGGTTGTTCGATTCCATCGTATAAAGATAAATGGTTCCATGACTGTGAGTTAGAAGAGTGTGGGGATATGAGAGAGCGGGGCACGAGGGTATGAGGCTAATTGGCTGTCAACTATGAGTACGGTTGTAGTTAGGTTTCGCTGCACGCAAAATGGCGTAGATGGTGTACTGACACGGTGCCACTAATATGATAAACTGGGTAAAAGAAAACATTGAAGCCTGATAGCTAATGTACATGTATGTATTGAAGAATTGGTTACATACGTATATAAAAAACGAAGGCAAGAATGTCAAACTATTTAGCAATAAATATAATAAATCCTAACGTAAGAAAAAATAATAGACTTTGAAATATTACGAGGTTTAAATCTGCTTTTATCCTCTTCAAAATATCTCAATAAACTTGTTAGCATGCTTGTAATAATAAATACATATGTACATAAATAAAGAGTTGAAGAATACGTGATCTGCAAGGTTAAAAAGGATATTGTTCACTTTGCACTCAGACAAATGGTTGTCATCAACATTTTTTTGCGTTGAGCTAAGGGATTCTTAGTAATTGAAACCAAATCAGCCGAATGACAATCTGTGTTAGATATAATGAAAATTTATTAAAATATGCACGTTAGTTAAAGAGCATATTCTCTACTTGCTCCAACTTGAACGGATATTATACACCGCAACCACGGCGGCCGCGGCCGCGGCCCGCCGCTTGTCGTAGCCAGGTGTACCTCTCATTAGCATTAAAACTTATTAACGGGATATGCCGGCTTTTATATACCCACCAAACCTGTATCCCAATAATAAACTTGAACTCGGGGCTTTTAACGTGTTATAAAATCTTGTTT
This sequence comes from Hypercompe scribonia, assembly GCA_949316085.1. Taxonomy (NCBI): domain Eukaryota; kingdom Metazoa; phylum Arthropoda; class Insecta; order Lepidoptera; family Erebidae; genus Hypercompe; species Hypercompe scribonia. Next base: position 11,506,471 of record OX438971.1, on the reverse strand, counting down.
CATTTGATTGAACAAATATTATTTAGTAGGTACGTATACTCTGTTCTAGTAATTGTTTTCTCACTTTTTATTAAGTTTCGTAACTGTTATAAGTATAATAAATTCAAGGTTCATCGAGTCCATTTGCCAAGGTTTAGTTAACGACTCATACAGAACGACAAAAACGCGTCTTCACTTTTTGCATGATTTACCAAGGTGGGCTATGTTCAAAAAACATTAAAATATTACGTATATTTATGTTCGTAGAATTAATTAAAGAAGTGACGGGAGAACTTAGTCAGTTTGCTATTTGACTTTAAACTATTTTAATTGTTATTTACACGGTTCTTCTAACATGAACGCATTCAACAATTTATGAAAGAGGAAAAACACAATATCGTATTCACGACCACAGCAGAACAGAGGCTCACATAAATCTGCAGAGACATACAAACCGAGGGGATTCCTGGACAAAGTAATGAACTAATTACATTAGTCTCAGAATGGTCGCAAGAGATGTGGCTGAAATGGCTAAGCCGACCGTCTATTAACGGTCTGATACTCTTGGAATAATGATAATTGTGAACTAACAATGGTGCTGAATTACGTGTAGTAAAATACTAACATACGTCGTTGTGCCATGCCTCCGGTATCCATTTAAAACAATAGAAAATATTCTTAATATTTTTCCAAGACAAATGGTTACTAAAATATTCAGTTAAATTTACATATTGAATGAACAATTAATGTTAAAAATAAGACATGTAATTTTATACCGACTTAAAGTGACAGGTACAAATGAATTTTGACTCCAATTTTAAACAATCGCCTAAATTGTTTGTGAATGTTGGAAATTCGTCTTGAATCATTCGGTTATTAACGCAGACCAATTAATTTATCAACACGATTACACTTTCAAAATTATCTACAGAAAAAGCTAAGTAATTACATCAGTTGAGGAACAATAAAATTTCCATTAAATTGGGAAATCTACGGGCATTTTACTTTGATTAATTTTGAAATTGTGCTAGCTAGCGGTGAAGTCGCGATTGATTTAGGTAGAATACAAGACCCGGACGTCGAAGTGTCCGTTAGATCTGGTAGAGGCAAAGAGTTTTTTTGTGGCTGAACCATGTGTTACACCACACTTATACCACGGTATCGTGACTGTTTTGCTAAAGGTTTTCAAACGAGAAACCCAAGTGTATGTACACAATATATACAGTACAAATAAAGTACTTTGAAATGTATGTGATCTATCAGAAATGTTAATCCTTACTAGAAAGAGTATATTTCTTGTTGCATTTGTGGTTTGAATTCTCACGTATTAATAATTATAGTGCTCAATATTGGAAGCAACAACGAAGCAGCACGGTTTTTCTACTCCCAGTTTCTTAAGCACTGAATTTTATTTCAGAAGTTCGGTAATAAATTCATAGTTCTGTATTATTCTGTTGTAAAATGATTATCTTTCGGAGTTATAACCACGAAGACGTTAAAAGTTCGCTTCCATGTTAAATTGCACATAATAACGCAATTCACCTGAATTTGTTTGTTTGAAGCAAGATTCCATTTTACTATTCCGTCATTATTAATTAAAGCTCCGTTGAAGTTTTTTCTGCAGAACTCTATAAGCTTTTTTTTAACATCCTTCAAATTATGTTTAGAAACCCGTGGAATAATAATGTTGAATAAATTATCTATAATGGTGTGTGGGTCTGTTTTTTACAGCGGTTTGCCGGTGTCGAGTTGAGTGGTCTTTTTTAGCGTAATCAATTTTAGATTTGGAGTGGAGTCGTGACCTGAACGCGTGAGCATTGCAAGCTTCCGTGCAATTGCTCTGTAACTGATCGAACAAGCTGTAAATAAACTTAAACTTTGAGCAAATGTAAATAAGTAGAGACACAATAATTTGAGTACGTTTAAAGTTATATATTAAAATGAGCTAAGAACTAAATTTAAGTTAGTAAATAAATAGTCCAGTAAATATATGAATATAATATTTTTTTTTAGAAATTAACACAAATAAAATTTATATTCTATTTTTATTTGTATTAAATCATCAACCTGAGTCTCAATGTATATGCAAGCCAAACAGATTTATAATTATTCGATTGAAGTTTTCTTAACGTGCAAAATAACTTCTCATTACTAAGGCAATCGTAGAAATTGAACATATGATATTTCTTGAGTTTGCGTGAAGTGTAATGTTACACACGCTCATTTTATACAATGTTTTATAAATATTCTGCGAAAAAAGCGATTCGATCTCATTATTGTTAGTATTCTATACACTATTGCTAGTATTCTATACTATATGTTTTATACACAGTCTTCACGATATTTTTTACTTTATATTAAACATTTCAACTTAAGATTTACATTTTTATTGCTCGTTTTATCCAATTCTATTAAGGACGACGTGAAACGTACTCGTGCCGCGGTATCTAACGAAATACACACTACAGATTATATAAAATGCTGTTTATGGTCCTTTAAGTAATAGTATGTACTCAGTTTTATAAATTTCTTAAAATATTTATGTATTTTAAGTTATATTATTGCAAATTAAAATATCATGCAGCGTCGAAGCAGGGCAGAGCGTTCATCCTGCTGAATGCTCTATGATAACCGAACATTTTTTTTTAAAGTTATCGATAAGTTCGATTCGTGGGTCCGTTTTCGTAGAGCTAGAACCATAGAGTAAACCGCGCCACATCCACATTTGTTTGCCAATATGATTACCAATCACACAACTCAACAAAGTTTTTTGAATGTGGTTTTGAACTGCATGTTTTTTGTACGTGGTGTGTAAGTTACCTCTATGATACTTTCATGTATATAATTACAATTATTTGGGATATTATTTATTTCCTTTGCCTTGTCAAATTTTAAAACCAATTCTGACTTCGTCCATGTTCTTGATTTAATTTCAATGCTTACACAGTTAGCACGTTCTCTGTAAAAATTATCTTTGTGTCTTTTAAAAACATATAGTAAAATTTTGTTATGTGCTCAGTTCTCACATAGATATTTGGCTCTCCACATATTTATTTTCCGATCTACATCTGCGCTGGTTTCTGGGCTAATAAATATTAACAGCATACTCGATATAGACGTCATTGAGTACTAATTTTGTTTAGTCGGGAATCGTCAGAGTCGGAGTACTACTGTGGATCGAATATTTGCTATGAGTTTTATGGTTAAGTTATTAGCACAAAAGTTATTTTTATAAAAAGATCAAATTCAAAGGTCAGGTCTAAGATAGGTAGTGAGTTTCGCTACCTGCTGAAAATCAGTTTAAATTTAAATTGAGATCAACAACTCCGTAAGGATAGGCCTTATGAAGGCAGAAACCAGCAGTGGACTTTTGAAGGCTGATGAAGATGATGATAATGAATTGAAATCATATTTTGATATATAAATAGGATATTTGATGACTAAAGTACATATATTTACGGAAGTATAAAAGTTCTGGTCATACTGCAGATTCTGTAAATTCTGATACACAAAGCGAAATCCTGATACAATACCCAAACCCACTTCAGACGAAAAGAGAACAAGTATATTTAAACATAGGTGAAACAATTAAAAATGTATAATAAGAATATATCATAAATATAAGTGAAGCACAAGAGCCGTACTATAAACCTACATTTCCGGCCGCACCTATATAGTATACAGGCTCTTTGTTTAATCGAGTCATTAATATTCATCAACAATTAAGTCAGCTAAAAACAGGTTGCCTCAGTTTTTAGCACTTAATACGCGAAACGTTTCTAGATTGTAATTTGCATACAAAGAAAGAAAATACAAAAACGAGACGGTGCTTTATTACGAAAACGTTTCAAAAGCTGCGAAGCCGGAAGAAAATTTCAGCTGGAATATCCAGTTGAGTAAAGTCTCGGACAAATTATCGGCGTAGCTTTTGCGGACTGCAGAGGATCTGTGAGGATTGTTATTGATGTGCGGAGCATCGTCGGAACGCGCCGCGACTTCCCAGTATCAGATAGTCTTCATTAAGGGCGACCATGCGTGCCGGATACATAACGCTGAAAGCGGAAAAATCGTGATGTATAGCCACGTCCGTCAGACTTAACGCATATGAATAGCCGCAAATCTTTGGGTATTACGGTTTTATCCGATAATGCCTTTACAGCGTAGCCGCATCCGTGAATCAATATACACACATTTCCTGTTGATATTTGAAATGATACCGTGAAGAACACTTTGTCCGAAAACATTACGTTTACGTCTTCTATAAAAATAAATATGTAATATCCGCAATCTGTGTTAAGCGAAAGCAATGAATTCTTAGTTTTCATATCATGAAATGATCATTCAGTGATGGAACAGATAACTGTTTACATACATATTTATGAGATTTGTTTAGATACAGATATGTAGAATGGTGTGGATTATTTTTCTGATATTTTGTTTATGAGGTAGGTATTCGTTGTAATTTCTTAATTAAATTTGAATAGTGTCTTTGTTTTCTTATGCACATAAGAATATTTTAGCTGTATACATTACTTTTATCATGTTTACTGACCTGTTTTTAAATACACGACTACTAGTCTGTGGTAAATTCTAGCTTCCATAGTTTTCGTTCTAACATAATTTCCGGTAGGTATATATTGAACGTGCAATTGTTTAATGTATAATAATAATAATATATCTCTTTAATGTACATCAAATTGATTACAAAGTTTTAAAACTGAGGAAGTACAAGTGGCGGTATGTATGCAATTTGTTAAAAATGTTTTCCAAAGCTAATTAACAAGATCTGTTTATTTTGTGACACCAGGACTTTATTTTTAGAAATATTAAAATAGGTGACCTTTTGCCAGCATCTCGAATATTATATTGTCGGCCGAATTGAAACCCGATAGGTCACTCATATAAAATTTCAATTTGCTATTTACCCTTTTTAATTTCGAGATTCTGAAGGTAATTTGATTTCTATGCTAGCGATCTTTGTAAGCTTTTCTGTCATAAAAAAATATTTATAAAAAATATATTTGTTATTTCTGAGAGCTTGCACAATAAAGTTGTAGGATATGTTGCAAAGTGGTATCTAAAAACCCACTATACATTAGCATAGCTTCTAGATCTGTAACATATACTTACGAGCACATATTAAAAGGCTCATATTCATACATATGATAATTTCAGTAAGCCATTCATTATAGGCTGTTGTAGAAGTCGAACTGCCTATATAGATTGTCAAAAAGGAAAATTTATAATTTTTTATTACTGTTTTAAGTTTAGCATGAAAAATTTAATACAAGTATTACCAACTATATTATTTTTCAAAAATTTTTATAATATGCGTTGTTTTATGCAGTGTTTTATCTACGTATACGACATATTAAATTCCTCCTTATCTTAATTTAAAACTCGAAAAAAGGAGTTTTTGGGTGTTATACATTTTAACATTGTGTTATGCGCAATAAAATGTTTCGCACGAGAATAATTTGGCAGTTTCCGTTGTTTTTAGCGCCTTACGTATCCAATTCGTATTCGATTCATAATAGCAGTGCAGTTAATTGAGTTACGAAAGCGAATTGTGTAAACGATATGGTAACACATTTTTTTAAAAACTATCTTTATTAGTCAACTCGGCAAACTTGTCTTAGTCTATAAAGGCATGTAAGCCCACCATTATCATTACCTAAGTTTCTATAATCAACGATTTTTTAATAATTATTCTTAAAATCTACAAATAAGGAAGTGTAAAACAGAATACCAGTTTTCTTGAAGGCTAGAAGTAATTTTCTAAATTAATTCTGGGCTTTTCGAATTGAGAATTTCTGTTTTAGTTTATGACTATTACTTTATGAATATTCATATAGAATTGCGTGTTTATAAAGTCGTCACCATTAACTACGATGATAAATTAAGACCAAAGATATTTTTTACATCTAATAAATAGTGTTACACAGACTTTGAAGGTCCGTTTAAACATGCAACACAAGAACAGTGATTAATCTTAGTCAGTGATAAATCAGTTTATTTTCAGTACAATCTAAGAATAAGAAGAAATAACAAAAATTGCTGTTCCTCGTTAGCTTATAACAGACCTCTGCTGGACATAGGCTACTCCTTAGAAAAGACGTTTTGGACTACTATACCCTCCTGGCTAATTAGGTTGGTCTAGGGTCTGTTTTAAGTTTTGGGTGACCGGGACGGTTCCGTGGCAGTCGTCGGCTCCACGGTGGCTCATTTCCCGCCCTTGTCGCTAAGAGACAAGGGCACTGGATATGTTGCTGCCGAGTAGAGGGGGATCACTGTATATGGTGTATACTTCTCCCCCAACCGGAGTTTGAACGACTTCGAGGTTTTCCTTAACAACTTGGAAACCTCGATGCGGCGTCTAACGTCTGGGCACGTCTTAGTGCTGGGGGACTTCAACGCAAAGTAGTCCTCTGTTTATTAAACAGAGGCTCCACAAACACGTACGTGCGACAGCAGGGAGGGTCGATAGTGGACCTTTCATTCGCTACCCCTGCCCTCGCCGCACGAGTAAGGAACTGGTGTGTCCTGGTAGAGGTTGACACGCTCTCGGATCACCTCTACATCCGATTTGAGCTCTCCCGGACCTAGGACCTCAGTAGGGGTCAGTAGCCAAACTAAATAGGGACCTACTGGAGGAGGCGGCCATCATTCACTCTTGGCTGTCTCCGTGGGCCTCAACCGAGGAGGTTGACATGGGGGCTGGTCGCTTCCGCGATGCGATTACACGGATCTGCGATGTGGCTATGCTCCGCATCCGAGGTTGTCGGCCTCCACGGAAGGAGGTTTACTGGTGGTCCCAGGAGTTGGTGGACCTCCGCGCAGCCTGTACTCGTGCCCGGAGGTCCTACACCCCTAGTCGGCGGCGACACCGCGAAGAAGGCGAGGGGGACCAGCATCCTGCGGGAAGTAACCGAGGGCCTTTTCCCGCAGCGGGTGGAGCACACACCCCCGTCGATGGCCTTCATGGTCGGAGACGACGGGGGGAACGAGGACAATGTTCTGCCCGTCAGGGAATCGGAAGTGAGGGTGGTTGTTCTACGGATCCGCTCTAAGAACACCGCCCCTGGGCCAGACGGGATACCTGCCCGAGTGCTGGCCCGTGCCCTCGAACACATGTCGTACCGCTTTAGGGAGGTCCTGGACGCTAGTTTGTCGCCCGGACGCTTCCCTGAGTGCTGGAAAAGAAAAGCGGGAAGCTGGTCCTATTAAGGAAGCCGGGACGGCCTGCTGATTCGGTGCCGGTCTATAGGCCCATTGTGTTGCAGGACGAGGCGGGTAAACTGTTTGAGAGGATACTCTCTGCCCGCATCGTCCGGCACCTCTATGAGGTGAACCCCCAACTGTCGAACGTCCAATTCGGTTTTCGAACGGGGCTTTCGTGGGTTGATACCGTGTTTCGCCTGAGTTTCGCCTGTTAGCGGTGTCGTTCGACACCGCCAACGTTTTCAATAGTCTGCTATTTAACTGCATCAGAGAAGCACTCCTCTAATACAGGGTGCCTGGTAACCAGAGGCGGCTAGAAGCAGACTATTTAGAGAACCGTAGTCGTTTCCCATGTATCACACAAGTGGCCGGAGGACAGACCCCTGCAGAACAACGCACGGATGGCATCGCATCTGATAATCGCATATGATGGCATATACGAGGATCAAGATGGTTTTCTGAGGCCACGGCTCATTTCGTGCGGTGTACTGCAGGGGTCTGTTCTCCAGCCACTTGTGTGGTACATAGGAAACGACTGATCGCTTCGAGGTCCTTTCGCCCCTGGGCTTACGCTGATGACACACTGGTCACAGCCCGGGGGACACGCTTTCAAGAGTCGGAGCGCCTGGCTACGAGGGAGTTACTCTGATGTTTAGGTGCATTGACGCGTTGGGCTTACCCCACGGCGGCTCTGTGACGACTTTCACTTATAGTGCAAACAAAAAAGATATACTACAGCGTTGTCTACCGAAGACACTACCGTAGTAATGCTTTACGGAGCAACTAGTAATCCTGAATCGCAATATAGAATTTTTCACGACGATTAGCATATATACAACATCCCACCCACCAGGCATGATCACCTCGTGTGGTCGAAGGAACCACCCTTTGGGTCTGAGATTTTGCGTCAGACACCCATTCTTTCAAACCTCCATCGTAGTCAAGTCGGTCCTCGTACCGGTTCGGGCGCAAGTGAAGTATCTGGGCCTGATCCTCGCCGGGAGATAGCTGTTCGACGAGTATTTCGGACAGTTTGCTCCAAAGCTGGTCGGCGCTGCTTCTGCCCTTGGGCGGCTTCTGCCTTTGGGAGACTTTTGTCCAATTTAGGTGGAGCCAACGTCAAGATAAGACGGCTGTATACGGCGGTTATTCGGTCAATAGCACTGTAGAGTGCACCGGTGTGGGTGGTAGCTCTGAGCGCCCAAAATAGGTCTTGTCTCTGGCGCTCTCAGAGGATGTGGGCACTAAGAGCCATACGCGGTTACTGCATCGTGTCAACGGAGAATATCGGCGGACGGTTGATTTCTGGGTGGCTAGTGACATTCGGCCCTCGCCCGAAGAGGTGCACGAGTGGTATGGCTACTCGGCGATCCACGGTAACTCGTTGGTCCTCACTGTTGGAGACTCCGCACTTGGAACCACTCCAACCGGGCAACGTCGAGAGTGCAGGGCGGCAGCATGGCATCCTTTCCTTTTGACTGACGCAGGCCTTTTCCGAACACGGTTGCTTCAGGTAGAATCTGCGCTCAGTCGCGAGGGGGTAATTGAGTCCCACCTGTCACCACTGCGACTATAGTGAGGACTCAACTCAGCAGACGCTGGCGGTTTGTTCCGTCTACGTGACACAACGTTGGTGTCAAAAGACGTCATTTCGTAGAAAAACGCGGCAGAGAAGGCCTGGGGGAAACGATCTCAACTCACGTACAATTCGCCGTCGGCGAACCGAGCAGCAGAGGCGTGCTTACCAGTGCCTCATGCAACCCAGAGCGTGGTCGCTTGTGGACGGCACGGATTTTCCCTTCCATCCGCCACGGTTGCCAGACGTGAGGACGCGACGTCAGCGTGCGCCGTTCGTCACCTGTGGTGGTGGTGGAAAGGCGCTAGGAGGGTTCTGGATGTCGTAATAGTAGCTGTTTCCAACTGAAGCAAAGTATAGTAAACTCGTAAATAGCACATTCTAACACTTTTTTTTGAGTTTGTGTATTTTTATTAGTAATTACTAGATATTTAAAACTGAGGTTTAATAATTTAATAAAAATATATTTTAAATCCAATTTTTACATTCAAAACACGAAAAACGAGAAGGTTCTTAATTTTTTTGTAGTAACAATTTTTTAATTGAATTGGCAATGCTCTTTGTTTCCATATCTAAGGCCGACAATTAAAATTAAAATTTATAAGGATTTTTCTTTAATGGTAACTTTACTTTTATTTTAAAGTTAATAATTATCCAGGTCTTTAGATATATTTTTTTGAAATGTTTTTACTTTATTTTTCTTTGAGGTTTGCGAATTGCAGTCGGTAGCCATAGATGTTATTAAAATAGCTGTGAAATATTTTAGGAGAGTACGTGCTAAATCTCTGCATAATTTGAACATTTTGAGCATTATCTAAAGACGGAATAAAGTGCATGTTTATGCTTGAACTAACTTGGCTACTAATCTCCTCTTATATGGTAGATTCAAAATATACGTTATCTCGGTTTTAATTTTGTGGAATTATTCTAGGCTTAGAATTTTATTCATAATAATCAATCATATTAAGCAGAATACATCGTTTGCGCGAGTTGAGTGTACCGCAGCGCAACGAGCAGCATTCTTCGTTCGACAAACGAGCGACTGCGGGCCCTCAATTATTCCGCTAGCATTGTCCCGGAATGTCTAATTTGCTCACGTAATTTTGGTCGGAATTTGTCCCAGGCCGACGGATGCTCGGAACTATTTTTATTGCTTGTTTCCTATTTTCTGTATTCTATTGGGAACAATATAACTTGAAGCTGGAGAACACTAACCAACTTGTCTCGGAGCAAGTGTATTGTGAATTGCACGTCGCTGGTTCCTTGCACGCGTCCGTGACCACGTTAAATATGTTTTCTTTAACTTTGTTGTTTTGGCCCCGTGAGAAACATTCCTCATGCCTATGTCGTTGAGTCAGTTAACAGTAACCATTGTACGAAATATTGTCACTGGTGGCCTTTGTTTTTAAATATTGTACGAGTTTCGACTCTGGTTGTGTATACTATATAGGCCCATAGAAATAGATTGTTTTGAAAATGTAAGTCTTACAAGATTTGCAGTATATCAGGAGTGACCCAGGTTTTAGAAGAGAACACAGTATTAGATAATTTGAGAATATAAACGTGTAAAATCACATATTATCAAAGAACCATTGCTTTAATGTTTTTGTTTTTTATGCTTGCTTTTAAATTATTCAGTTATGTTGATTAATAATTGGGTCTCTTGGCACCAAACAATCTGTTTCAATAATTATTAATCGATGCATAATCGGTGCTACTTAACCTCAACACAACATACAAACTTTATGCGCTCATAGAACAAGCCATAAATCGACTGGGAAAAAAGTTCACAGTGATAGATGGAATCGAAAACTTTGGCTGTATTGGTGTTAACAATATGTATGTGTGTATAGAGATAAGTGATTTTGGAATGATGCCAGGACGTCGCCCATCGAGCCCCACTCCATTTGCTCTTTACATAACTCAGTATTCAAGGGATCATTAATCTTCCTAGTTCCACGCCAGGCCGAGTTTAATTTTAATAAACGGCTTTAGCCATACTATGGTATTAATTTACATGCTTTAATGAATAGAACTTGTTATTCGGATTGTTACAATTTTAATTGTGATACACTTCAATCAAAAATATATTAGGACTTGCTATTCTTGTGAAATATAATTTCGGTAAATTAATGATAGGTTAAAAATTAATATGAGCGGAATGATGTATGAAAATTACGTAAAGCCCTCCGTAGTAGAGCTTTGATTGATTAACATTATATTTAATTTATTATATTAATTTTCAGATACAACGGCATTGTTAAAGTAAGAATGTTTCTTCGATTTCCAAAATCGACAAGTACCTCAAGGTTTCAACAATCTTTACCAAAATTGAGAAATTTACTAAACAGAATTGAGAAAGTTAGGGCTTGTTAGTTTTTCTGTCAAACTCGAACGTAATCCAGCTAAAGCAATGCAAACGATAATAATACTCAAAGTGTCGTATTCCATATGAATACGATTTCGCTAAATGGATTACTACTTTCTATAATTAAAAGACAATCAATATTGACATCACTCAAAGAAAAACAAAATACATCGGCACTTATGTTTAATGTGAAACAATAAACAAATATTTTAGTTATAACGCATCTGTTATCGCTTTCCTTTGACTGATTTATTTCTACGTACTTAAGGTTATGATAATCGTAAATGAACACATAACTCAAGAGAAAGCATTACGCTCGTAATGTTGTTACTAGTCGTTGATGTGACACGTAATACAAGATTTTAGAAGCATTCCTACCCTTAGGGAATGACCCTTGAATGTTCGAATTCGTCCTTCATGAAGACTGACGCTGCTGATATTTTATGGCTTGGGGTCAACATTGTACACGACACAGATGTGTGATTTTGATCTGTTACACTATATGTTCATTTTCTTGACACGGATTACACTACGGTGGGTACGTATACGTATAAATTTTATGTGTTTTACAAGATTTAAAAAGTATCATTGAATGTTTAGTTACAAATAAATTAACCAGTATTCTACTAGTGTTAACAAACTAATCATAGCTCTATTAGTCTTGGCAATCTCTGAGCATTTTGAAGAAACAAATAACGTATAGTTGAATACGATTGTTTACACTTTTTCTCTTCCTGTTTCAATACGGGTGCTTTACAGCTAAAACATTGAGAGCAACAAAAATTCGTTCCTTTCAAACGTTACCATGAAAAGCGTGATTTACCCGCCTTCTGGGAAATTCCTCCTAGCGCCCGTCAATGCCGATGCGGGTGTAATACCTTAATTCGACTAATCTCGTTTTCTAGGCGAGCCTTGCGGTTATCTGGTGAGCGCAACGATCCTCTGTCAAACAAGTCGCACTACCGCTGTACCGAAATGACAAGTATTTACCGAATTTCTTTATTAATTGAGATCTTAGTTAGGCCCCGCTGTTACTTAAAATTAATGTAGGTAGACGGTGAAAGACATTCTTCAATTTACCGCTGCGTCAATAAAAACTGGAGTATAAAGTTTTTATTGCAGTTTTAGGACTTTAGATGAAAACATATTCTTGAAATAAACGGCTTCTGTTTTAGCAGAACGTCATTAAGTGAGTATATTATACATTTTGTTGAATTTAAATAGTGCAGTATATCCAGAAGCCCCGGAGGTACCGTGATAGCGTACGGGCCGCTTTTTTGTCGCGGGCTCATATCGACATGCAAATCTCCATCACGACACTAGCCTGTTATATTTCTTAAAGTAGTTTCAAGAAAAATACTTACATAATAAAATGTATACGAAGTATTACAAGTTTCTGCAGAAAAGTAGACAACTAGTTAGCTTGTGCAATGAATAAATTGTATCTAAAGATTTTTATCTCAAAAAAGTAGCTTTTTACGAATTGTGTCTGGAATGTAAAACGGAATATCTTAAGGTCTGATCTCTTGCACAAAGAGCGATAACACTCTAACAAAGGAGCAATTAGGACCTTTGTTGATAAATTGAGTAAGGTTTTACGCTAGGTTTTGTAAATAAACTACAAATGAATCATTCGAAAGTAGAGCAGCTCGGGACGAGGACTGCGTTGAGTGTACTTTCGCTGATGCCAGTACTCGTTTGGACTCCTTTTAAGGAACTGTATAAGTAAACTTGCAATGAGCTTACAAGTCGTATTTTAATGACACTCATTACCGACAACAAAATACTTGCCTTATTACTGTTAAATTATTTGTTTCATGGTGTTAATTTAAGAAAAACTTTAACTTACAATAGACCGAAATCAGGGTATATCAATTGTTGAATATTGCGACATTCTGATACTGAAACGTACAGTTTTTGTGTCTCAAAGTAGGCATAGTAAAAAGAAACATTTACGAGTATAGTGTAGTTGCATTTTTCTTTATAGCGGTCCTAACATGTTTAACGTCTGCCCATTTCTCAACATAACAATTTCCGTAGGACATTTTTATTTGTTATTTTCTGAGAGCCTGATTTATGTGAAATATTTGTTTTTCCGGGTGCATAGGGTGCCCACCAAGAACTTAGTGCCCCAAATCAATGTCACCTGCAAGTGGTGCACCTTCTGATCGATGGACGAGGCTCTGGCAAACAAGATATGCCGATTAGCAGCAATAAGTTCGGAACCTATAACGTGGGACCAAAACACTGTGGGCGTTTAATATGCTTCTGGCTACCCTTCCGGCAAACCGGCGTGATTTTATGTATGTATTTGTTTTTTACAAGAAATTTAAATGATTAGGTTTTCTTTGATTACGTGATCTATGTCATAATTTATTAATGCACAATAGATGTGCTATTTCGAATAATTTTGCCTTGGTCCTTTTAAGATAATCTTAGAAGCATTCTGGGTACGACAACATACATGTGTACATATTATACGTAGGTGTTCGGCTTTTACAAAGAAGAATATTTAATGCGTTAGCTATTATGTACCTACGAAAGCCCTTTTTAAATCAACTATTGAGAAAAAAAACTTGTTTTGAGAGGCATATCTTGCATAAATTGCTTTGCCTCTCTAAGGAACAGCCAGGAAACAGTTCTTGTTAGTATCGTCGTATAACTTGATAGTTAATTTACGATTCCTATAATCTCTTTTGAAATGCATTTTCTTTCAATAGTATGAATATATCAGAAAGTAATAAGTCTATTTATATAAAAGGCATATAACCACTTATGTGAGCGAAATTAATTTAATAAATCATAGAATTTTTGGAGTTGTAGTAGAGATGGTGCGTATCTTTTAATTTACTTAATTAATATGTTAAAGCTATGAAATACGCGGCGCATAATTAAATCAAATAGCGTACGGGCTGGAGTAGGGCCTGACAAGTCCATAACCGGGACAGACCAATTTGCTGCGTGTTAGGAGCCAGCCGCACAGCGGTGCGCGCAGGGGCGCAAGTCACGCGACCCGCCCCAACCACCACATGTTAATACAGAGAAATACGCCAGCAATGGTTACTTATTTAAAATAATACACAAAATTTTAAATTTATTTATCTCTTTTTAGAGTATTACTGCTTATAAACCTATGATGTACTTCTAGCCGAATTCGGCCACGGCGGCCAGTCTCAACGGAGAACAGCCGACTATACAGGAGATATTAAAGTGCACTAGTGTGTCTGTAAACACAGGTGCACTCTTTTCTCCCTCACTCTCTCAATCCGATGGCACGGCTATCCGACACGACAGGGGAGAGACCGACGGCATTACGTGCTTTTCGAGTCACGGGATTAATACGCCGTTGCCCTGCTTTAATATTTCTAAAGTACTACTACTAGTAATAGAAGTTTTTACAATATATTTACTTCTATCTGATCATTTAATCATATGAAACATGTCCAATGGAGTTTTTTTCAAACTAGTACACTCGATGAGTCATTAGCACGTCATACGATATAAAATGCGCTTTACCCACTACCCGAGTACATCAATTATGGGGTAAAACATGAGTAAAATGTAAGGGGAGTGTAAAACGCTGCATGGAGAGTCCTGTGACTCAGTCGCGGCGGCCAGACGGCGCCAGACCACGCACTGTCGTGCCCTCCCTACCCATAATAATATCGGTGAATTATAGTTTTGACCAATAGAAGTCTATTGATAATTTATATAAAGAAAACAACATATTTTTAAATGCATTACCTAATTACTTATATGAGTCCTAATACGAATAGTTTGTCATTCAGACATATCGCTCCAATTCAAACGTTTCAGTATCTCAAAGTTTTCCAATCAAATATCTATTATCTAAGGGTGTGGTCTCGAGTCACGAAACAACCTTTAGAATGGACACAGAGGCAAAACTCAAAATGACAGTTTGATAGGTTTGTGCAAATTTCCATCATAGGACTAACTACTATTTAAAATATTTTATTTCAGTTTAAGTTTCTAACTCAGGGCAATAGGAGCCGGCTGTGATCGCATTTCCATTGGGATAATGTAATACGATATACCTAGCACAAGACATCTCGTGGTTTGGCAGCCGACCCTCGACGCAAGACGCAAGCTGTCGTAACCTAGCGTAGCTGAGGCGCCAGCACGGTTCACACCGTTGGGAGCCGACCCGGCTATGTTTCATTGTACTATCTACTATACAACCTTGAACGTCTCCAAGGAACAACGACTTCTATAGTAATATATTATTTTTATATTTTTCAACTATTACAATCTATTTAAATGTTATATTACAAATAAATGATTTCAGTATGTTATTATTTTAGGATTAGTATAAATGAAAATTTACGTCTTGTTACTGTCAGCTTTCATGTTTTGTCCTTTTGTAAGTTAATCTATTGACTCAGTTTTCCGTTGCATTTGTCAACCAGGCACAGTCATCGAAACTAAAAGGAGACAGTGTGGCAGACGCACGAGTACATGCGGATTCTTTTAATAGATGAGGCGCCGCAAATAAAACCGATTCAGACGCATGGCGGCAAGGCGTGTCTCTCCGCGGCACCGCTCGTTACTCTGTAGGTAAATGACGTCTGTAATAGGTAAATGATAAACTCTTGTGTATACATTTTTAACGTTGCTTCAAGACCATAAGTTTAACAACATGGTTAAGTTATATTTATTAAAGCCCAACGTTCGTATCGCTCACAAAGCTTTCACTCGGTTCGATGCCCCGCCACCCAACTCGAATTAACAGTGAGAAAAAGCTGTAACATTAGTTATAGTTTAGTTTGAAACGACTCACAATGTATTATGCATATTTATATTTCTGTCAGATCTTTCAGCTATTATAAATAAACAGTCGAGTAGAGAGATTAGTATTATTAATGAATAATTGTTATATTTTCTGTCTGTCATTTCAGAGTTATATTTTTTATCGGGTTCACAGTTTGTTCCAAGCTTAGTCTATGATAAAAGAAAAATACTAAGACAGATTTAAAACACCAATAATGATTTAAGATTTTCTTTGAATATGTAGGAATTAACGCTGGTCTCTAAATATAGAGTTACAAAGAGCACAGTCAGGCGTCGCTGTCGCCGACGACGATTTATAGTCAGAGACATTCGCAGTGCACGATGCCGCTTGCTGCTCCATTTACATTCTACTTGTATTCACATGAACCCTGGCGCTCACTATTGTTAACTATTGTTTTTGTTGCAATTTAAAAGAACACACAAATAGACTTTTCTTACAATCAACAAAGGTTGATGACATTCACGCACGATCATCTCGATTGTTTTCGAACGAGGGTTCCGAATTGAAACTTTATAAAACGCTGTTGTTTCTAAGAACCTTCAGTTCAGTTCACTGGGATAGAAAATTAAAATATTTCAGTGTTTCTAAATAACAAGAAGCTAAAAGGCGTGCAAAATGATTGTCGTTCCGTTATCATCCAAGAAAAGTGTAGCTTTAATAAGTCAAGACGTCTTCGGGCGCCTAATGTAACTGGAGCCATTACTTGCTTGCCCCTAATGGATATTTACTCCTTGCAGCAAACATAAAAAGTCACATTACGTATACAAGTCGATAATATGGGCCCTTTTGTGTCGCCGGAGGAACCAGTCTTAGATGAGTTAAAGACTTTCTTAATGTTGTAAAGTTGAGAAACTCATCGGTTTCAATAAATAATAATTTTCTATTTTAGTATTTTTAAAGTTATCACGTTAAGCGCACGTTAAATTTATGGATCAATTTTTAACTAAAATGTGTTGTTTATAATAGAAAACAGATATAAATATACGAGAAGCACACGTTAATGAACTCATGAAACATAAACAATGAAAATGGAATATAAAGAAAATAAAATTTTTATTACTTTAAAAGGTTTCTATCAATATTTAGTTAACCAAACAAAGTTAGTTAGTAATTGTTTGTTTGTTTTTGATTTCAACACTGACATGAAATGCCAAAGAGACAATATAAAAGCTCAATGAAAAACACTGAGAGCTATGGTTGGCGCTGTTTTAGCGTGTGCTAAATCAGGAGCGTCAGTGGGTGACACGACAGTCTAGGCACACGATGCGACGCGTCATGGTGGGTTTATCATGACCTTGAAATTGGAATTGTTTTTTGAAAATATTTGTTAACAGAAATCATCATTAAAGTGAAATTGCATTCATTGAATATTTATATAAACATCTATTTTTTACAAAGTTATAATTTAAATATTGAAATGTACCGTAAATATATATTTAGAACAGATATTCTATTATGTCTGCATATGTATATCGATGAATTTTGTATTTTATTTTTAATTACGACTTTAACGATCTTCGTTATGAAATATTCTAGTTTTCACGGCATGTGAGCCGATATATATAAAATTTTAGAATATTAGATCGAATTTGGAAATAAACAAGACAATAATACACTTTTAATTTAACATCATGTTTTAATTTTAGCTCCGACATACGGCCACGGTGTTAGTTTCCCCTCATTACTGTCCATTCATCTTATCGACCTGGAACGAGTGTATTAAATGGAACTAGGAATTACAGTGTAGGATAGATTAACCAGATGCGTCTCATTCCTTGCTACAAAATTGCGAAGGCTTCGTGTAACTTCGCTACTGGACACTGGTCGCTCTGGGCACAGGCTCTCATTGTTCCGTTTAATTATGGCTTTAGAAAAAAACCAGTACTGCTGATGACATATGGAACCTTTTTTCCTTCTAATAATTTATTATTATTTATATTCTTTAAGTATTTATAATGAAGTCAGTTTACGTTGTTATTCGTTTTTATAGATTCTTTTATTTAATACTAGCACGGTAACGATACATTTTATAGGATAAATATTTTACGAATAATGTAGATAATTATTTTGGAATTTAATAAAAAAAATCTAGTTAGTGATACATTTTAAGAATCGTCAAATCGGCATATTTTATTCCTGCTATTCCTGTTAGCTGCCACGATCAAGAATTTTTGTAAGGAAAAAGTAAGACGTCTCATCTAAACGAATGAAATGCCAAAATGGACCCGGGATCCTGGGCTATAACGATCAATTGATCCTAAATAGATTGTTTGTTGTTTATAATATTTTGAATTTATTGCAATGTAGAATCCTAGCTACAATTTGATTTAATAGATTTAGAAACAAAACTTTACCTAGTGTAGTTCTGTTTAAAAGTTTTGAATTGAACTTGTTACAACTGATATAAAAATTGTAGTTGTAAAAAAAGTTGTAGTAATGTGGTAAATAAATAGTTCGTAGTTAGATATTTATTGTATTTTGCAAGTACCTAGAGTTTCGCATAAAAGCGTTTAACATAAAATATTTATGTCACAGTCGTTTTGGTTTAATGCTGAATGAGTCGCACTAACGAGGCTGCAAGTTATCAACGCAATTTCATTTTACTTTACAGCTTATATAGCCTATAAGAATTGGTTTTCGATTGACAGTCATCAATATCAACTTACTTTTCATAGCTTTAAATGTCAAACGTGTTATGACTGATCACACATATTTCTCTTTATCAATGAACGAGCTTTAGCTGTAACACCACGAATCTAAATATGATATGAATAAATTCTCTGGTATTCCGTTTTCATTTCTTGCCTTATGATTTTTGATTTACGGAAAATATTTTATGATTGCTTGTAGATTTATATAATAATTATTTTCCCTATACTTAAAACTACGAACTTCTAATGCGCTTAGTTCATCGTTTCGTGTGCTCTAAGTACGACGATCGATTTAATAATTTATCCCCATAGTAATATTCGTTTGATTTCATAACATGAATGTAATTTATTATATTCCTAATTTCAAAAAGTTTGCTTCGGCTTGTGATATTGAACGATATTTTTCTTCCATGGTCTCCCTACTTTCTATTACGATCTAATTGGGCCATAAAGTTGACCTGCGTTTTCTAACAAATAGTTACTTACTGAGACCTATGTTTGTTTGTTACGTTGTTGATCGTATGTTAGTGCCACAGAACAATTGAATCTGATTGCACGGATGGCGTAGCTCGCCATTTTCTACTGCCCTGCGTTGAGTATTGTGGATTTGATGCCTACAAGGACATCACTATATGAACGTGTGCCAGGATTTATATCTAGTGAAGATGTTGTCTTAAAAATAATGACAGTTAACTTCGTCTGATCTTGTCTTTCGTTCAGACCATCCTATCATCCTCAACATTAAGTCTTTCAATGTATTGCCTTCTTTATTGTTACTATTACGCTAACATATTTAATTACAGATGGACTGACATCTGTCTTTTCTTATTCATTTTAAAAAGGCACGAGTCAGGTGTATGCAGTTGTGTATGGTTTCAAACAGAGCCATATAAAAGGTCACGGGAGTTCAGTGGTCTGGCGATAAGTTTGCAGGTGGCAGTCAGCTGCTACGACCATGCGATAATAATTATTATTCCATTGTATATATTAAAGCAGGAATAGTAATTGATTGTAAATATCACGTAAAAGAATATAGATAGTTTCCGTTTTTATTTAAAAATTAGACTGAATTCAAGTTCCATTACCAGTTGTTGATTTTGATAGTGTTATATTTAATATTATCTGTATGGTGACAGATTAAGAACACGCACTGTCACCACTGCTATTAGTCCCGTGGGTGTCGTATGATGCGATTTAGGACGTAAACTATACATCACTGCAAAGGGAAGAAAAATTTTAAGAAATAAACCCCACAACAACCCGTATAGTAGGCCAAAACATCCTTTCTAAAGACATCCATTGATTTTTAAAAGCTGTTCATAAAAATGATGATGTTTTGTACATAGAAGTGCCAGCTACTAAATCCTACATTATCTCTTCTTCTTGTAGTGAGAAAAGTTACTGTAAAACTAATCTACTCACAGCAGATAATACCGCAGTTAGTTTTCCGTGTTTGGTCGGAGGACTTTATTAAATACTTACTCCACGTTCGCAAGACATTTGAAATTTGAATATACCCAAGTTTCTCATTGTTTTCTGAGTGAATTTTAGGTATTGAGTTTTAAAAAGGAAGGTATTCTAAAATAATCTAAGTAGATACGTACTTATTGAAGTGAAATTATCACGACTTGCTTTTATGCTCTGAAGAAAATGATCTAGAACAATTTACTAAATCGTTTTAACCAGTGCCCTAGTTGTTCTTAACGATGTCGACTGTATTATGTCAATTGCTAATGCACGTTTAATATCTATTAAGAGGGTGATTAAGTGACTGATTCAACGATTCCTCCTTTAATTAATACTGAAGTGCACTGCAATAAATAACGGCTGTAAAATATTTTACACGCCATAGCAAAATATTTAGTGTTTAATTTTTGCGATAATGAAATGTAGTGTATATAGTAGTGTGCCGTGACTTTTTGTATATATTTTTATAATAATAATAATTATCTCGTACACTTTACAAACGGCTGTCTGATTCCAAATTAAGCATAGCCTGTGCTATGGTAACCAGATTATTATTAAATATACTTCTATCTGTCTAAATACACACATATTAATAACAAACATTCGTGTTCGTCACACAAAAATTTGTCCTGGGAGGGAATGGAATCCACGACCTCCAGTTTAGCAGCCAGTGCTACTAGTCACTAGATAACCAAGCACGTTACGTATTAGTATTTAATTCCTCAATTATTTTTTTTATAATCTATCTCAAACTTTTAGAGCAAAACTACTTTTATACTTAATTTTTTTTCGATAAGATTAATCGATCCAAATCCTAGTTTAAATGGTTGTTTAAATAGAAATGATATATACAAGTGTCAAGTCCAAATATAAAGTCAAACTTTTTGGTAAATAAAACAATCGGATACTGAACTAAACTTCATGATTTTTTTAAATAAAAATATTGATAACTTAAAAATAAATCAAAATTAGATTTAGAAAGAAATTGATAAGTACAACGATTATTTTATTACAAACACTCATGGTACTAGATTGCAAAAAAAATATTAAAAAAAATTATGTTAAATTAAAAAAAGAACCAGAGGCACCCAATAACGCCGGGGACAATAGCAACAGTAATTCACCGAGAAAAGACAAGGGCCACTGTGGAGTAGAATCAGCACAGTTCTATTCCCAATCGCTGCTTTACTGTGTAGAAACAGACTCAAATTTACTTGATAGTTTAAAAATATTAAGTTATCGAGTACGACTACAATGACTAGAAGTTTCTGGAGTAGTGGGTTAAACTATTAGTGTCAGCATTAGCATATCATCTCTCGAACACTATGTGCAGAATAATCTACAGTATGGTACACCACTCGTCTCGCTAGTGGTCATCAATTATTATGAACCCGTATATCGGGTACAAGCTGCAACCTCGAGTGCCTTTGCAAAATAGATTATTCTAAGAAAAATATTACGTACATACTAATCCCCGATTTATGGCCCTTCACCGTTATTTACCCCAACATTAATCTAGCTTAGCTATAAAATCTTTTTTGGCAGATTTCGGGTCCACTTAATATTTAAGTCAAGCAACACTGATACAAGTAGTACTTAGGAGTCATATAATTAAATATAAATGAAATAAATTTTACAGATACAACAAGGATTTTTCTAAATTTATCAGTAAACACCGAATCTAATGAAATTTTATTATACTTTTAATTTTAAGAAATATCAATATTTGCTCTATCTACTTGTTTTTTTTTGTCACTAATACGCTTTGAACGTAAAATTTTCACATTAATGTAAATAATAATGATCCCTAAGAATTCTTTCCAGCTTTATAAATAGCTTTCACTTCTAGTATAAGCTAGATGATTGATTGAATTACTAACACAATATGTAGTTGATATTCTTTTCTATATCTATACATACATAAAATCTCACCCGTTTCCCCTGAGGGATAGTCAAGCCCACTTTTCGCCAGAGTTTAGGTGGCAAGGATATTGCCGCTAATCGGGATATTCTGCAGGCTCATTACATGTAGGTGAGGTTACTTTGGAGCCGCAAGTTCTTCATGGGAACCCAATGCACTCTATGCGTTTCTTTCTATTGTAACCACAGTACAATTAATACTAGCTCGTGTAGGGATTTTTAAAGAATGTCTACTACTTTTTTAGAAAGTCCTATGAATACATTTGTAATACAGTTGTGTTATGGTTGAAGTTTTTATGCACGTCTATTATGTTAATCTGACATTTGAATGCGACCTCCATGTTTTTTATTCGAAGCTGTTTTAAACTACGTTCTAAAATTCATTGGCAATCTCTAAACCAGAATTCAAGCTTTTACTATATAGTACTAGAATATTTATACGGACTACATAAATCTTTGGACAAATATGATTATTTTTCTGAATAATTTATAAAACTATTACACGGAAGCATTTAAAACTGTGTCGCCAGTTTGTCTGCCAGAGAAGCTGATAGTAGAATATTTCCAGCAATGTTCCCTATAATCAAATCGTTTTCTAGGTAACGATGACAGCGGTTTGCCTTGAGCGTACATTTTGCTTCACTCCATAGCGCACGTGAAAACCTATGTATTTATACATTGGTTGCAAATGTACGTCTACTTTAATCAGTTTTAATAGTGTATGAAACTGCATGATTCTACTGCTCTATTCATTTCATAAAATGTTCGTTTGTAGTCGTCAATTTTAGTTGCTTAACCCATCAGAAAAGTTGCAAAACCATAATATAGTAGTGGTGGGTAGTTTGTGATCGCAGTTCTGAATAATTATTCAAATCAGCGATTGATGTAGTTTGCCGGTAACGTTACGGTCAATTCTATAGTGAATAAAATTAATACAATAACAAAAAGTCCTAATAACTGTATTTACAAAATTAGATGGTTTGTGTGTTACAAGTATGTGTATATACAATTAATCTCGAGGTATTACGGTAATATCTAGTGTTTTTCAAGGCAGATTATCTTTGATTGTACATGTGGTAGACGTTTGGAAAATCTTCAATTTTAAATTTTACAATACTGTGCAGTTTTCATTCGACTAATTGAATAACTGGAAATGAATTTACTTGACAGTACTAGAAGTCATATTAAATTCCATAATCAATCGCAATTAGTAAAACTTAAATTCAACCAAATGATAGACGTTCGTCAAGTCAGAAATGAATACCTTAAAGCGCATCCCTGTCAAATGTATTTCAGGTAGAGATAATGTTTTCTGTATTATCATACCACACTCCCTTTGTAATATTTACAATTGCCACTTGGAACTGTAAACTTATTAATCTGACGTCAGCTTGTCGAGTGGAGCGAGTTTCACAGATATAACAAACAACAGCCTTTAATCTCTTGAACGATGAGCTCAGTAAGTGATAGAATATTGATACATATACAGAACTCTTGATTCACAGAAATATTGTCTGATGCTCAAAAGCGAAGACGTATCCTTTACTCGAAATGAGATGTAGCGTCTATGAATTCTGAGATAGGTATTTCACGTTTCTTTTTGATTAAATAATGTATAAGATCGGAGTATCATTTTTTGGGCGATGTGCTGGATTAGTTGGCGAGGCGTGGGTGGACGCCATGATTGGCACGGATTACCTCCCGTCGTCTCATGAATGAACAGGTACCTACGACGAAACGCAACGCCCACTACCTTCTGCGACAGTAATTCAGTTATTGACGATGTTATCGGTGTTACGTATTACTGTGTTTTAGGTTGTGTTATGTAAATTATACTTAAAAGAATTGTAGTACAATGTTGGTCTTACATAGCTGGGTATTTTATATTAAAACAGTATAAAATAAAAAGAAACAAACTGAAGCAATATGGTTTTAATTTACAAAGGTGTTAATATGTTATTATTTAAATAGGTGTGTTTCTATAAAACTGTATCTTTATGTACTCAAAGGTCAATTCATCCTTATATTTAGAATTTCCTAACCTTTAAGTATACAAGTACATATGTATATAGTACAAGTATATATATAAATATTCGACTACCTCGGTGGCGCAGCGGTAGTGAATGCAACTGCTGTACTTAAGGTCTCGGGTTCGATTCCCGGGTCGGACACAATGTTTGTATGATCTGCTAATATTTATTTCAGAGTTTGGGTGTTTTCTATGTATGATATGTATGTATTTACACAAAAAGAAAAGTATTCTATCAGTCAGTCCAGTTATCATAGCACAAGCTCTGCTTAGTTTGAAACTAGACGGCGTTGTGTGTCAAGTGGCCAAAATAATAATTATTTATTTATGTACATTGTCGCCGTTGTCATCAGCCTGTTCAGCCATCGGACAATAGGTTTCTATGTTTCTTTTTAAACAGTTTGGTTGTTTATTTTATTCTTAAGAATTGTTTGAGAAACTTAATAATCAAAATCATACTTATAATTTGTTAGTAGTACTTAAAGTTGTTGTAAGTTTTAGTTTTCTTTTCATTTTTTACTCGATCTCGACGGTTCCTATCATCGTGTAAGTAAATGTTATATTATTTGAGATGCATTGTAGCAAGTTTTTCAAGGATAATTTAATTTTTGTTAATATATTTAACGATACTTTTTTATTTGTTATTGTTTCTGAGGATGTAATGTTCAGCTTTTCAATGACATACACATTTTATTCACTCAATTAATCAGAAGTATCGTTTTAGAAAGAATAACAAACATTTAACAAACTGTTAATTTTTCTTGATTTCACTAAATTGTCGACATAAACTATATTCCTATACCACATACTCGTATTCGTTTTTAATACTTTAATAGCTTTCAACCACTTGATAAGATTTTCGTGAGATAAAGTTAATAATACTTTACAGTACAGGTTTTTTACTAGAACTTGGTCTTCGTTATCATTCTCCTAATTAAAGTTGTACTGACTATGATCAATTTAATATACGCAAAGTTCGACTCTATACGGACGGTTCCAAGACGGTGTTAGGGTCTGAACTGCAGAATATATATCATTGGCCGTAAACCAACACTGTTCTAGATTTCAATGTAAATATGTTAGAATAAACTGTTTCTGCTAGTGATTCTGTATACAATCAAATAACACTAAAGTGCAGGACAACTCACTTGAGGTTTATTTGTGAGTACCATCAACATTTTTTGATGAAAATTATCAAACATAGCGCTACAATCAGAGACTCAGAAAGGAACGACAAGGAAAGATTTTGCAATACTGGTAGCGGGTTCAATCAAGCTACTACAACTTCTCGCGGAGCATATAACTGCTACTGGATTAACATATCTATCTGCAGGCTTTCCAAATTAAGGCTAACTGGAGTCTCCTCACGTTGAATCTCAATGAAATGAATATTTTTAATAGAATAGACATCCGAATTTTCCCATCAATGCGATAGTTCTTTACGCAGAGGATGTTTGGCTTGATAGCAATTACCAAAACATATCACTATAATCAGATATCGTGGATTATGGTAGCAGGCAAAGGTAATACAATACTAGTAGCGGGCCCAACCAAGCTACCACCACTACTCGCAGAGCCCACAACTACTACTGGATTAACATATCTATCTACAGGGGGTGCTTGGCTAGAAAACCTCCACGTGGTGCACCCTGGTAACGTTGGCGATAGTGTTCATCACTGCCAACGGCTAATATTCTAGCACGAAGAGGAAACCATTTCTTCGGCAATTCGGCCGAGACTTGGTCCAACAGAGCGGGCGTGTTCGTCGGATCCTCTGTTGGTTCTTGGCTCTTCGGAGCATTGAGGAGGAAAATCTCGGTAAAAAATCACAATGGTGGGACCCTTTCTAGGGTCGGAGTTCCTCCGCTCAGCGGTGGAAAAGGTAGGACGGGCTCGGTGTGCACTTACACTGCCACCGAGCAGGCATAAGGAGACGTAGTCTCCCTGCCTCCGTCGGCATATCGTAATCCCGAGTTGGAGTCTCGCGACTCCAATCGGGGTCGAGGGTCTTGGCTTAGCCGCCCGGACTGCGAGGAAGAAAATCTCTCTAAAAAATTACCCCGAATCCCGTGTTCTGGTGCGTGACCAGGGGATGCATGGCTGATGGGTAGTTCAGTCGTAAGCGCACTCCCAGCCGGGGCACCTGCGGACCCCTCGGTTGGGCACAAATTTACGCATGCCCGGGTATTGGGGATCTCTGCCCGGGTCGACCTTTCTTCTCCCCATCTCGTGGGTTCAATTATGGAAATTCAAATTAAAAATACAAAAACTAAGAAAGGAAAGAAGGAGATAGATGGCAGGAAGCAGAAAAGTGCAAGGGCGGACTTCTGTTCCAACGACGAGGAAGCATTGGTTGGGATGCCTACCTCGGTGGGGCTCCCAGAAGTTATTATGACTGCTGGGAGCCGAAGAACATCGGAGCGATTACGCTCCAGATCTACCGCGGGCGGAAGCTCCAATGCGAGGACGGACATGCTGGACTACATGGAGATGGAGCCGAGTGACAGCCGAAAACGCGGACGCTCCAGGGATGAGGAGAGCGATACATCCCAGGAGATGCTACCTCCTAAGGTAGCAAGCAGCCGCAGAGGGAGGTCGCGAACCCCGATCTCGGCCCCGTCAGGCTCCGTCTTCTGTAAGGCGGAAGCCTATAGACGGGTCAGGGCGGACGGCGAAGTTTTAGCGGAGGAGGAGATCGCTGATCTCCTGCTAAAAATAAAGGAACCGATGGTGGGGGATTCAGATCCTCAAACACCATCGTTCATGCAGGAGAGAGCGAATGCGGCGGTGGCCATTATTCACAAAGTGGCCACGAAGTCGAGTAACCTTAAGGGCTCTTTTGTGAAAGCCCTTAAGGACTCCTCTTCCGCTATCGCGGGGGTCGTGAATACCCTCATCGGGGACGTGGGTCGTCTCCAAGCCGCCAACGATCGTCTGACGGGGCAAGTGGCTGAGCTCAGCGCTCAGTTCGCCCAATTCCGGGCGGCTCAGCCTGTCCCCTCTTCCAACCTCGGTGGCATTCCTGATGTCCATCTGCGCCAAATAACAGATGCAGTATGGCGCATGATGGACGGGCGTCTGGCTGGTCTGGAGGCAAGGCTGCCACCAGCCCCTGTTGTCCGGCCGCCGCTCGCGGCCCATAAAGCGAAGGTTGCATCGGTATCAGCATCGCTTCCCGTTGCGACCGGCCGCGTGTCCTACGCGGCGGCGGCGGCGGTCTCTGCTGCTCCTGCAATTCCTACGAGGGCACGGCAGGCGGCCAGGGCAACAGCCCGGACGCCTGCACTGAGGTTAGGGACCAAAGCAGCGGCAAGGGCTGGGGCGGAGTTCCCTCCGCTCCCCACTCCAACCGCTGTATCTGGCACCTCCACAAGTGCTCCCTCCATATCTGCCCCTTCCACGGATGGTTGGCAGGTAGTCGAGGGGGCTAAAAAGTCCCGAAAACGGGGTAAGAAGTCTGCACAAAAAGCAGCCTCTACCCCGCAGGCGCCATCGGCTGCGGTGGCTGCCACAAAGACGCCGCGCAAACTACAGGCGCCTAAAAGCGCGGCTGTGGTAGTCACCGTTTCACCGGAGGCAGCTAGCGGAGGGCTGTCCTACGCGGCCATTTTCAAAAGGGCCCGGGACAGTCTCGCACGCGATCTCGGGACAGTAGGTGTCAGAATGCGCCTCGCCCAAACGGGAGCTCGAATCCTCGAGTTCCCTGGGGCTGAAGGTGCTAAGACGGCAGACACAATTGCCGAGAAGTTGCGAAGTATGTTTACGGCTACGGATGGTGTCAAGATCGCCAGGCCCACCAAGTGCGCAGAATTGCGCATTTCGGGCCTGGACGACTCCATAACGGCCGAGGATGTCCGTGTTGCAGTAAGAGAGAAGACGGGTTGCAACACGGACAACATTAGGGTCGGCACCATCCGCCCCGGTCCAGGAGGACTTGGCGCAGTGTGGGTCAGCTGTCCCGTAGCGTCGGCCAAAATGTTGGGCGACGCCGGCAGGCTGCTCATCGGTTTCGTGAGCGCTAGGATCACAGTCCTGGCGGCGAGACCGATGAGGTGTTACAAATGCCTGGCATCGGGGCACACATGCGCCAAGTGCGTCAGTTGTTTCGACTGCAGCGGATTATGTTTCCGCTGCGGTCGATCGGGGCACAAGGCGGCAGATTGTTCTGCTGCCCCTCACTGCCCCGCGTGTGCGGCGGGTAACAAACCCGCCAATCACCAGATTGGGCAGGGGGGTTGCAAACCTCCCCGCAGTTCACGGCAGGCGTCAGGGGCTAGCCAGTCGGCCCAGGCTGCTTCTGACGTCGTTCGTGCGTCTATACCGTCGCCCATGGAGGAGGCTGTAGAGACGGTCGAGTAATGGCCCAAGTCTCCAACCTCCTTGTTCAGACTAACCTGAACCACTGTGCCGCGGCGCAGGACCTTTTTCTGCAAACCATGGCACAGTGGTCGATCGGTGTTGCCGTAGCCGCGGAACCCTATTATGTTCCTCCCCGTCCAAACTGGTTGGGTGACCGGGACGGTTCCGTGGCAGTCGTCGGCTCCACGGTGGCTCATTCCCCGCCCTTGTCGCTAAGAGACAAGGGCACTGGATATGTTGCTGCCGAGTGGGGGGGGATCACTGTATATGGTGTATACTTTTCCCCCAACCGGAGTTTGAACGACTTCGAGGTTTTCCTTAACAACTTGGAAACCTCGATGCGGCGTCTAACGTCTGGGCACGTCTTAGTGCTGGGGGACTTCAACGCAAAGTCCATTGCGTGGGGTTCCCCCAGAACGGACGCTAGGGGCGAAGCCGTAGAGGAGTGGGCGGCCTCGGTGGGCCTCTGTTTACTAAACAGGGGCTCCACCAACACGTGTGTGCGACAGCAGGGAGGGTCGATAGTGGACCTTTCGTTCGCTACCCCTGCCCTCGCCGCACGAGTAAGGAACTGGCGTGTCCTGGAAGAGGTTGAGACGCTCTCGGATCATCTCTATATCCGATTTGAGCTCTCCCGCTCCCAGGGCCCCAGTAGGGGTCACTTCTCCTCGCTTTCCGCGGTGGGCTATAGCCAAACTGAATAGGGACCTACTGGAGGAGGCAGCCATTATTCACTCTTGGCTGTCTCCGCAGGCTCCAGTCGAGGAGGTCGACATGGGGGCTGGTCGTTTCCGCGATGCGATTACGCAAATCTGCGATGCGGCCATGCCCCGCATACGAGGTTGTCGGCCTCCACGGAAGGAAGTTTACTGGTGGTCCCAGGAGTTGGCGGACCTCCGCGCGGCCTGTACTCGTGCCCGGAGGTCCTACACCCGTGGTCGGCGGCGACACCGTGAAGAGGGCGGGGAAGACCAGCTTCATGAGGAGTACCGAGAGGCGCGGAAAACTCTAAAGCTGGCCATCAGCCGCGCCAAGGCAATTAAGCGTAAGGAGATGCTGGAGGGTCTCGATCGTGACCCCTGGGGTCGCCCTTATCGTGGGCACGACAAAAGCTCCGCACGTCGGGCCCCCCCCTTACAGAGACACTCCAGCCCAGCTTCCTGCGGGATGTGGTCGAGGGCCTTTTCCCGCAGCGGGTGGAGCATACACCCCCGTCGATGGCCTTCATGGTCGGAGACGACGGGGAGAACGAGGGCAATGTTCCGCCCGTCAGGGAATCGGAGGTAGGGGCGGTTGTTCTACGGATCCGCTCTAAGAACACCGCCCCTGGGCCAGACGGGATACCTACCCGAGTATTGGCACGATCCCTTGACCACATGTCGGACCGCCTCAGGGAGGTCTTGGACGCTAGCTTGTCGTCCGGACGCTTCCCTGAGTGCTGGAAAAGCGGGAAGCTGGTCCTATTAAGGAAGCTGGGACGGCTTACCGATTCGGTGGCGGCCTATCGTCCGGCACCTCTGCGAGGTGGGCCCCGATCTGTCGGACGCCCAATTTGGTTTTCGGGCGGGGCGTTCGACGGTCGACGCTGTGCTGCGCCTGAGGGCCGTTACCGAAGAGGCGGTGAGCTGTGGCGGCGTGCTGTTGGCGGTGTCGTTGGACATCGCCAACGCATTTAATAGTCTGCCATTTAGCTGCATCAGGGAAGCACTCCACTACCACGGGGTGCCCGAGTACCTGAGGCGGCTTGTGGCAGACTATCTTGAGGAGCGTACCGTCGTGTACGAGGACCGAGATGGTATTCTGAGGCGGCGGCCCATGTCGTGCGGTGTTCCACAGGGGTCCGTCCTCGGACCACTCCTGTGGAATATGGGATACGACTGGGCCCTTCGAGGTCGTCTTCCCCCCGGGCTGGGCGTAATTTGTTACGCCGATGACACATTGGTCACGGCCCGGGGGGCGAACTTTCAAGAGGCGGCGCGTCTGGCCACCGTGGGAGTCTCTTTGGTGGTCGGGCGCATTGAGGCGCTGGGTTTACGGGTGGCCCTAGATAAGACGGAAGCCCTTTTGTTTCATGGGCCCCGTCGTGGTCCACCCCCCGGTGCCTCTATCGTTGTCAATTCGGTCCTCGTACCGATTAAGGCCCATATGAAGTATCTGGGCCTAATCCTCGACGGCAGGTGGCTCTTCGACGAGCACTTCCGACAGCTTACTCTAAAGGTGGTCGGCGCTGCTTCTGCTCTTGGGCGACTTCTGCCCAATTTGGGTGGAGCCAGCGTCGCGACGAGACGGTTATACACGGGGGTTGTTCGGTCAATGGCGCTGTATGGTGCACCGGTGTGGGCGGCGGCTCTGACCGCCCAGAATAGGGCTCGCCTCTGGCGCCCTCAGAGGATATTGGCGGTTAGAGCCATACGCGGTTACCGCACCGTATCGACGGAGGCGGCGTGCGCCCTGGCCGGAACTCCCCCGTGGGATTTGGAGGCGGAAGTGCTCGCCGAAGTTTATCGGCGGACGGCTGACTTCCGGGCGGGTAGCGGCATACGGCCCCCGCCCGAGGAGATACGCGAGTGGCGTGAGGCCGCTCGTCGAGCCACGATGGCTCGTTGGTCATTCCGGTTGGAGACGCCACGTGCTGGCTTTGCCCTCGTGGAGGCTCTCCAGCCGGTCATCACCGAGTGGGCAGGACGGCAGCACGGGACCCTTTGCTTCCGACTGACGCAGGTCCTTTCCGGGCATGGTTGCTTCGGGAAGTATCTGCACTCGGTCGCCAGGAGGGAATTGAGTCCCGCCTGTTATCACTGCGACTGCAGTGAGGACTCGGCTCAGCACACGCTAGCGGTTTGTTCCGCCTGGGCGGCGCAGCGTGGGGTCCTCACTGCAGTTATTGGAGAAGATCTTTCGCTACCGGCCGTCATACGCTCCATGGCCGGTAGCGACAGTTGTTTTACCGCGGTCGCAACCTTCTGCGAAGACGTAATTTCGCGGAAGGAGGCGGCGGAGAAGGCCCGGGAGGACGATATCCACTCGGACCCAATTCGCCGCCGGCGAGCCGGGCGGCGGAGGCGCGCATACCAGCGCCTCATGCCGCCTTGAGTGTGGCCGCGGGTGGACGGGACGGGTTTTCCCCTCCACCCGCTATAATGGCCAGCCGCGAGGAGGCGACGTCCGCGTGTGCCGTACGTCGCCTATGTAGAGAGTTTATCCGCAGATGGTGCCCGCTTTGGCGGGCGGGCGCTAGGAGGGATCTGGATGTCGTAATAGCAGCGGTTCCCGGATCCCTCCTGTCTCAGGCGCAGAGTGGCACACCGTGTGGTTTTAGTCGGTCCGATTCCGACACACCACCCCGCCGTAAACCCCGGTGGGGTGACGGCCCGAGGGGGTTTCCACACGTTAAAAAAAAAAAAAAAAAAAATCTATCTACAGGCTTTCCAAATTAAGGCTGACTGGAGTCTCACCACGCTTAATCTAAATGACATAAGTATTTTTAATAGATAGTTCTTTAGGCAGAAGATGTTTGGACGTAAAAAAACAGCGGCATACATTATCTTGGAGTGTGAAGAATATTCATTCAATAGACCAAAGTAAAATTCCAACCTACGAGACATCTGTGCTTTTGAAAGGAACCAGACTGGCTCACCCAGAAAATTTCATCAAAACGCATAATGAACCACCTGTAAGTCTAAACGGAGAAATAGAGCCTGCCTTGCGGAAGTATCACTAAATATCAATACTCGTAAACGCTACCAATACTTAATCGTAATTTTGTCTGTATGTGCCGTG
This sequence comes from Hypercompe scribonia, assembly GCA_949316085.1. Taxonomy (NCBI): domain Eukaryota; kingdom Metazoa; phylum Arthropoda; class Insecta; order Lepidoptera; family Erebidae; genus Hypercompe; species Hypercompe scribonia. The sequence goes on along the minus strand of OX438971.1, from coordinate 11,474,311 downwards.
TGCTTTATTTATTTACCTGTCACACCAATTAAAAGTAACCGTTTTCAAAAAACATAACCCTATATATGACCGGCCGGGTAATCATTTCAATGGTTAGGTAATAAAACGTGTGTTATAAATGTTGTTGCTTACCCATTACATCTGAGTGGCGTATTGGCATTGGGGCATTTATTACCGATATTGCCTGCTGGAACTGTAACAAATGAGAACATGAACATTATATCCAACTCATGTATTCTGTACCTAATTAGTTAAAGCAAGTACTTATTATTTGAGTCTCATAAAATAATTAAACAATCAGATATCGTGACTACCGAATTAAGGTAATAATTGTAAGTGATTAATTAAAATGTTCATTACGCAATTTTCGGTATTTATGTGCTAGTAGGTACAGTACTGGCTCTTTAGCAAATTTATGTACACAAAATATTCTAGATTATAATCGTTATAATGTATCTTAGCTTTATAGAGAAACAAAAAGTATATAAGTCGTATATTAGAAGCATTTACCTTTTTCTTATTTACCGTTAACTAGTGAATTTATACTAAGGAACTTAAAGAAACCAATAAAGAAACACAGTAACTAAGTTCAAATCGCATAAAAATCACGATTAGTATAGAAATCACTAGTCCTATGTCATATTCGTTGCACACAAAAATTTAATTTTGAAACATAATTATTTCAGTGTGTTTTCTTTTACTATATTTCACTCACGTTTCTCTGTGTATCAGGCAGATATAAGAACTTAAAGGTAGCCCACCTATATACTTGCACAATCAACATCGGTCTGATTACCAACGACGTCTATATCAATCGTACTCGGGTATGGGAGTATTGCAACTCAAACTGAGAACGACATACTCTTAGTTGCTATTATATCTGAGGGTACTGACTCCTCTTAATTACACATACATGGATAGCATTGTGACACTACAAGGCATTCAGTACTCGAGCTATCGGTATCGTAACAATTACAATAATCAAGTTACCGCAGTGGTAAATATTTGAGCAACACTGAAGAACTAGATACACAGTACTTATGATTAAAATTGTTGGTATAGTGTATAGTTACACATCGGACGCTATAAATACGTATCAAGTATGGTCTCATTAGCTATTTAGACCAGAATAAAAGCTTATATAGGGAATTTTTCATAGAAATATCCATAAGAGCCAAGATTAGAGCCTAGATCCAGGACTGAATTGGATTTATCATGTGGTAATAGTCATTAATATTGTAATCCTGCTACATCACATTAAGCCCACAGATATGACTTCGTGATAGATACTGGTTTTACAATATTTATTTCACCTATCTGTACATGATGTGAGCTGACGTCAAACTAAATTTGACGGTGTAATGTTTATTGTGTTCGGCTCCGTCGTGCCGCTTGTTGACCGACATTGAAAGACTAATGCTGTAAGCATGTCGAAACTCTGTGGTAAATCGCAGAACACGCTTTTCAGACATTTTCGTAGGCAAATTATGTAATTTTTAAAATGCAATCTTTGAATACATGAATTAAGGTCGAAATATTATAGTTTCCAAACCTTTTTATTAATTTATTTTGATGTGATGCTGTGATATTTTGCTAATCGTGGGCGCTCCAATGGTAACTGTCAAAATGTCGAGAGGTCAGTGATGACTTCTCACGCTTGCTATTGTGCAACCGTTTACGTAATAAGTTAAAGGCGTATTTGACCGGTTTAAGACGACTCTTCTTCAGCATATATCACAGTCAAGAGTCTGATTATTCACATTTAAAGTATTCTTATCTATGAATACGTGATTTGATATTGAAAGAATGCAATAAAATCTTTTAAATAATTATTTAAACGCACGTGAGAAAACTTTCAAGTCACAGTGCCTTTAATTTTTAGTAGATCCGTTGTGTCGTATGTAGGTTAGCGCAATTGACAATTGTCGATTATTTGAAAGTGACTTAATGACTACTGGATTTGTCAATAGAAGTGCTAGATTTTAGACGCTGTAAGGAGAAATGCAGGTTGAAGTCTATTATATACAGTAGCATATTACAAGCAGTTTGTTTTAATTTATTTTGATTAAGAACATGATTAGGCTAGGATTAAGAGGTCACCTCACTGCTTCCCACTGAGCTGATTGTTATGTGTTCGATCCCTACATGAGAAAATATTCTTTGTTATCCACAAATTGTTTTTGTTTATATAGTTCCTAGCGACATAGGATATATTCCTATTGCCGAAGTTACTTTTTGGAGGAGAAAAAATATTTCGAGCAGCCGCAGCTGCTAATGCCGAGTCTATTTTGAACGAAAGAACTCAAACATTTCCAATATCTATATATTTATTTCGTGAACTTCGTATTGTAAACTCATTTTCAACAAGGGATTTAATGAATTTAGTTTTTTTCGAATCAGCGATGTATCAAATTTGAAAGAAGAACGGCGGGAAAACATTTCTGTTTTCGAAGTAGTTGTAGTATAGAATCGATTACAATTTTATCCACTAACCAGTATGAACATCGACAACAATGTATATATTATATAAATAGAGTTAGATATTATTAATTATTACTATAATGTTCTAAAACTGATGAATACTCATTTAAGGTTAGTATTTGTTAAATCTAATAATCATTTGTTTAATTAGTAATTGTGTCAAGAATAACTTGCGTCAAAATGTGTCGCAGAAGTGATTGTCGAAGTTGTTGTATCTATCAGGAAGGTCTATATGCACAATTTAAAATTTTAATGGCTATTAATAAGGAAACATAAAAATAAAATAGTTTATTGAAGGTTATACTTTTAAATGAAACTTAAACTAGACGTGTTTATTGCCTTGAATAAAACTATGTCGATTGTGTAAAACAATATATATCTCTACTCAGTTAGATGAAAGTAACGTATTTCTCTAAGTAGTCAAAATTAAGTAAAATTTACTAGATTACATTAGATTAGACAGATCTAACACTGAGCTAAAGGACGTTCGACGACGAAAGGACGACGAAGTTCAAATATCACACGATTTTTTCTGTAGCTGGCATACTTTATTAACAAAATGTATGTCTTACGAATTTTGTTATTAATCTAATAATAGTCTTATTGCTATAACTCTGGTTATGATTCGTTTGAGATAAAACGACCGTGCATGAGATGTGTCAAGTTATTATTATCTAATATTTCATCTACCAATATTGTGCGCCAACACCACAGACTGGTTTAATTAGCTTTAAAAATAATTACTTTTTATATTATACCTAGTCTTGCCATAAATATTGTAATAAAGAAAAAAGAAAATTGTTAACTGCAAATAACATTTATTACTTTTACAGTGTGTCAGTTTAATACATAAATATAAAACAATTAAAAATATAAAAAGCTTATTCGAAGTGGTCTCCATTGGCTGCAATACAGTCCTTTAAACGATGAGGCCAGTTATCAATAGAAGCACGCACTCTTTCCATGGGAAAATTCTTCACTGCCAATCGTATAGATTGTTTTAGGGACTCCAAATTATCATGGCGTTTAGAGCAAGCTGTACTCTCTAAAACTGACCACAAATCATAATCCAGCGGATTAAGATCGGGACTAGACGACGGCCAGTCTTCAGCTCTGATGAAGTCCGAAACGTTCGATTCCAACCAAGACTGCGTGGACCGAGCTTTATGACCCGGCGCCGAGTCTTGCTGGAAGGACCATACTTGGTTATTGAACATGGTGATGTTAAGGGGCTTAACTACCTTCTCAAGAATGGTATCTTGATACACTTGTGCCGATGTTTTGATACCTTTTTCACAAAAATATGGCTCAGTCACTCCTTCATAGCTAACACCCCACCAAACCATCACTGAAGTCGGATAATGTCCACGTTGCACTCTGTCGACTAATTGGGAAGCTTCCTTAGAGCTTTGAGCATAAATACGGTCATTTTGTTTGTTAAAATGTTGCTCAATTGTAAAAATTTTCTCATCCGTAAACAAAATTTTTCTGTGACCTCCCTTTGCGTACCGCTTCAGTAGTTGTTTCGATTTTACCACCCTATTCTTCTTTAAATTATCAGTTAAGAAATGGCCAGTGCGTCTCTTATAGGCTGCAAGTCCTAAGTCATCTTTTAAAATACGCGACATGGTTCTAGGTGCTATCTTCATTTCCCGAGATAAAATCTTTTGCTTTCGGACAGGATTTCTTCGAATTCTTTCCCTTACTGCTTTGACCACCTTTTTCGTACGAACACTACGTGGACGGCCAGATCTTTTTCTGTCACAAACAGAGGAGGTCTCATTGTACCTATTAATAGCCCGGTACACAAACATTTTACTAATACCAAGTGTATGGAGAGTTTTAAAAATTGCATTTGGCTCCATACCTACTTTGTGTAATGCTATCACAGCGATTCGGTTCTCTTTATCACCCCACACCATTTTAATATCGCAAAATATTTTACAATGTATTGGCGCCAAAATGAGAAAACACAATGAACAATCGTATAAAAATGACAGATTCGAAATTCAAATGTAATATTTTTTTATAATTAAGTGTAACAGTATTTATGGCCAGACTAAGTATTAGCTGCTTATTTATATACAAGTTTGAGGTGGAGTTTTGTCACGCACGCTATAATTTTAAATTTGGAAAGTCCAAAGAGGAAAATAGATCTAAATATAAATTATATATTCATTTTAATGTTAATTAGTACGTGCTTGATTCTACGAATACAAATAAGCTATGAAAAACTCGTTTTGGTTTAAAAATAATAATAAGTAGTCACGAAAATATATACCTACATCTCGACAAACATAAATACACCCAGACCTTTTTTTTATATTTACGCCCACTCAATCAATTCTTATAAACCTGTTTGTACCGTTTCTTAGTAAATAAGAGTTAATTGGGTTGAAAATTTTAATTGCCTAAAATCGTCACGATGCTTTTGTTCGTGTTTTTTAGGTTTTTGTCAGTTGCCTTTAGAAAAGTGCAACTCTACTAATAAATTGTTTGTTGCTGTATTTCATGGAAACAATGTAACATGCTTTCGGACGAATGTGCTTAATAAATATAAATACAGCTTACGGACGCATCTCTCTCGTTATTATATTGGTTCTGTTGGTTTGAAAAAAACGTGAAAAAAATGTACATGAGTTTGTTTGCACGGATAGCGTAATGGTTAAAGCGGTCGCCACAACGTTCTATACTGCGCGTAGTGTTGTGGTTTCAAATCCTACGTGTGACAACACTGTGTGTGATCCACAAATTTTTGTTCCAATTCTGGGTTTTCTTTGTGCCCGTTTGTTGTATGCTTGTAAAGTCTGTCGCAACACAGAATTTACTTTAAATGCGGGAGAAGTCTTATAAAAAAAATGTATTTGTTTTATTTTTAAACAACAAACATACGGAAATTGATTACGTAACAACTACAAAGTATTACTACGATACTAAAACCAGTCAATGGTGGTTACTATAGATACTCGTACTAAACAAAATTGCAATATCTTGTTAGGCAACTGTCGTTTTCATCTCGATACACGTCGTAATCGAATTTAACGGTTATTGGAGTTAATAAAAAGTTGGTAGCACCGAATTGTGACGAACTGGTGAACTGTAACCGTCAGCCTACTATTATTATATTTTGAAAATTTTCGCTTACATAATACTTGTTGTTTATCCAATCCAATGGTTGGATAAATGGCCAACCAAACCATTTCACTAATAACATTCCGAGAAGTTATCCAAGTAAGTGGTCTAATGAGTGATCCTGTGACTAAAGAGACAAATTATTAATTTATTATCTTTAGTAATGTATACCTATAGATATTTTTCCATTTTTTGTATTGCATATTTTGTATACACAAGTATTCAACTTAAATAACAACGTTGTATAAGAAAAAAATAATGGTAAGATGTCTAACTACAAGCCGTGTTCTGACTTTTTGCATTTTTCTTTCCAGTTAAGACTTTGTTGGTTTCCATTTTCACCAAATGTAATGCATGGCAAGACAGCAATAGGAATCTGTTAAAGTTCCTATGATTTAAGATATTATATAAGTATTACGAGGTTAAAGATCTTTGTAAGATAAGGAATCAAATAGCCATCAGAACTTGTCGATTGAAGAAGACCGCTGTGTTGTTTGTTTTCTAATTTCATATGAAAAATAAAAAAATAAAAATAGAATTACTCGGTGGTCAGGGAAATTATGAGTAACTATTGAAGGTAATTTTTTTTACGAAAGACAAGGCCCGTACTGGGAATAAATCGTATAATAAATTAATTGCGTAATTGCGTTAATTTATAAATATTCAAGAAACGGACACAAAGAACACCCAGACTCAGAACAGCAATTTGTGGATTACAAAAAGTGTTGACTCATGTGGGGTTTAAACCCTCAACACTCAGCGCAGTAGAGAGCGGCATGGGGACCGCTTAAACCACTAGGCCAATCGTGCAATCAATGAAATAAAAATTGTGATGATTGCACTCGTTACATTTGTTTGAAGTTCAGGATAAAATATAATTGATATAAGTTCTTAAGACTCCAAATTTTTCTCCCTGATCCTTGATCAGGGAATAAAAAAAGAGAAAAATCATTTGAGAAAAATTTGTTATTTGACCTAGTAAATTAATTCATGAAATTTAATGTAACGAAGACATTGTAGTAATGTTAACAATTAATTACTCCAAAGCAGGAACTCCAGTCTATGGTCAATGTAGTTCAATACTTTATTTATTATAACCTCAACTCAAAATAATAAATCCTCCTATTATTGTAATTAAAAGGCAATTGGTAATGTACTCAAAGTTCCGGGATACGAAAGCAAACATCTGTTGTAATGTATATTTGTTCAAAGGTCTCTAAAAGGAAATCATTTACGGCTCATAAATATATACAAATATTATGAAACGTGATCTTTCCTTCATCAGCGTCACTTGAGTCTTCAACGTCTAGCTCTGCTTACTCTATTACTGAACAAATACAAGTCCGATTGGCCGAAATAAAGACTGTGTATATAGAATGCAGTAATCATGTTTATTTACATACTTCGCAACTTGTAAATGATAGTTACTAACATAAATAATATCATATAGCAATGGACTTGAATTACGCAGCTCATTACATACACAAAACAATAAGTTCAATGAGAGATAATTTGCGTTTAAAATATAATCAAAGAAAACGCTGAGATCTTTGAGAAATACGAGTAATGATCGCCTAGGGATATAGTCTAATGGTACTCCTAATCGCTATCCGCGGGAAAATCGAGGTGTAATTAACATTAATCATAGCGATGTGGGCTCTGAGGACTAATTGTAGGCATCACTCCTTGCTGACGTTGGCTGCTATGACGCCGTAGCGGCGAACATACAATAAAACACAACCTTGCCGAACTAGTAACCGACACATCTCGATTAAGGAAGACATTCATCACAGACAATCCGTAGCGTTAGTTTTCTATCTTCACGGTTAGCCTGTTTTTTTTGGAGGTGAAACCTTTTTAGGCGCGTCAGGCACTGTTTAGGTTAGCAAATATCATGAAACCGTGTCATCGTCACCGAACGCTTCCCATGAGCTATATGTATAATGTGTATGTTAGACAAAGCACGTTATACATAGCGCTCTCTATACAGATTTGGCTGAGGCCCGTGTGCCTGTGGGGCAATGTATTCAAATTGGGACATTACGATCTTGAAGGGATCAAAAGCTTTGTAGTGGGCGAGGTTGTTATTATTGTGCATATTAATATAGTTTTAAGTTTTTACTGCTATCGGCAGTCCGCATGACTACCTCCGGCTTTTTTTTAAATAAAGTATTCGTAATTGTCTGTTTATGTGCGATTAATTACTTATATTAACGATGTACATACAATAGAGCGCATATACATCGTTAATGCAAGCGGATACTGCCGAAGTTTTCCTATCTTAATTTTCATATTGTTTCAATATTTTTTCTGTGTAATTTTGTGTGCAGACATCGCGTGACGGAAACCGCGCGCCGTGCCTGGCTCTGCCGGTGTCCCGGCGCGCCCGCCGTCGCCGCTGTCATGTCTCTGGTCACGCCAGCTCACAACCGCCATCACTGCGATGCGGAAGGTATGTGCCAGATTATTACTTTCCTAAATAGCTGACACGATTCTGGTGATTCACGAAAATGGTTTACTTTTTGCATATATTTTATACAGTAACACGCGTTTTCCTTTAGTTATTTTCTATGTTTATTTTAATTAAGTCAGCATTCTACACCTCTTATTATAATGTCCATCTTTATTTTTAACCCTAGTTTCTCTCATTTTTTGAAGAATGTACCTAATGATTGCAACTTGAACACGTAAAATTCATAGCGCTGCGATTCAAAACTCGTAGAGTGGTTTTGGCGAAGTGGGTCGAGTATATCCTAAATGTGTTATTATTTCGAGACTCTTTTATGTATTACCATTTTAATATACATTTAATGTTAAAAGATAATGCTGTAAAGTGTCTTAAGCTAGTGAGTGAAGCAGGTGCGGAATTCAGAGCGACCATAAAAAAAAAATGCAAATATGACAAGATGTTTCATATCACCGCAAAAAAGATCTAGTTACGTAACTTCCTTTTAGACTTAACTAAACACAAACCTCCTATAACTGTAATGCAGTCGTAAGTGTAGAAGCAGCTGCGTTTGGGAATCGAGGCAGCCGTAAATCAGCGCCCGCGCATCCACCAATGGCGAGGCTCGGGACGCTTGCACGTCGTCCTTTGCACCTGCCGGCGAGAGGAAGCTCTAATGAACCCCCTTGCATCTTGACTATCAAACTGGCATAGTAATCTTAAAAGCAATAAACATATTCGTTGGATTATAAACATATAAGTGGCGTGTTATCCACATTTATGTTTTAATTGAAAGTCAAATTATTTAGTTACTGATTGCAATGCATCGAGCATTGCCTTGATATTTTTAATATATTATACATTGAAATAGGCTAGATATTGGTATTTTTTTTCTGTTAAGGCAGGCGGAACGGCCTGCTGATTCGGTCGTGGATTGGCCCATCGTGTTGCTGGACGAGGTGGGTAAACTGTTTGAGAAGATACTCTATGCCTGTATCGTCCGGCATGTCTGCAAGGGCCTCTGTGTTGTGTCTGAGGAACACGACCGAAGAAGTGGTGAGCTGTGGTGGCGTGCTGTTGGCGGTGTCTTTGGACATCACCAACGCATTTAATAGTCTGCCATTAAGCTGCATCAGGGAAGCACTTCACCCACCGGTGTGACTGGTGACTCTGACTGCCCAGAATAGGGTTAACTTCTGGCGCCCTCAGAGGTTATTGGCGGTTAGAGTCATACGCGGTTACCGTACGGTGTCGACGAGGCGGCATGCGCCTTGCCCGGCTTTCTCGATTTTGAGGCAGAAGTGCTCGCCGAAGTTTTTCGGCGAACGACTGACTTCCGGGTGGGTACGGCATACAGCCCCCGCCCGAAGATTTACGCAAGTAGCGTGAGGCCGCTCGTCGAGCCACGATGGTTTGTTGGTCGTCCCGGCTTGAGGCTCTACGTGCTAGCTTTGCCGCCGTGGAGGTTCTCCAGCCGATCATCGTCGAGTGGGCAGGGCAACAGCACACGACCCTTTCATTCCGACTGACGCATATCGTTTCTAGGCACGGTTGCTTCGGCAAGTATCTGCACTCGGTCGCCAGGAGGGAATTGAGTCACGTCTGTCACCACTGCGACTACAGTGAGGACTCGGATCAGCACACGCTAGCGGTTTGTTCCGCCTGGGCGGCGCAGCGTGGGGTCCTCACTGCAGTAATTGGACGAGATCTCTCGCTACCAGCCGTCATACGCTCCATGGTCGTTAGCGACAGTAGTGTTACCGCGGAAACGCGCGTGCCAGCGCCTCATACCGCCCTGAGTGTGGCCGCCGGTGGACGGGACGGGTTTTCCCCTCCGACCGTTACAGTGGCCAGCCGCGAGGAGGCGACGTCCGTGTGCGCCGTATGTCGCCTAAATAGAGAGTTTATCTGCAGACGGTGCCCGCGGTAGTGGGCATGCGCTAGTAGGGATCTGGATGTCGTAATAACAGCTGTTTCTGGATCCCTCCTGTCTCAGCATATATACCTATATAAGCAGTGTCATTATAGAGCTCTCCATATAATTTGTACGATTCATAGAAATAAATATAGGATATAAGACATTTCCTTCAGAAAAATACAATAAAGTTACAAATATAACTTTAGCGAAATTATGAAGCACTAGCTTTTGCCCGGGGCTTCGCTCGCGTGAAATTTGGTCTGCCACATTAAGTTTCGTAACAGATCATTTTAAATTAATATATACTTTTTAAAAAAAATCTGATGTTACTTCTAATACCTCCAAGCATATGTTTACAAAATTTCATGATGAGCGGTTGAGTAGTTTCGCGTGAAACCGTAACAAACAAACTTACATTCGCATTTATAATATTAGTAGAATGTGGAATGTACACACGTTTGTAGAGACAATTTCAGTTAGAAACCTTAAAACAGGGTATTAGAAAATTAATATAATGGTTTTCCAAATATTTCTACCTGCCTTTCAGAGTCATTTGAAAAAAATATTTGTGATATAAATAGATTGTTAGAGGTTGAGTCTAATGTGTCGATACCGATGTCACGAGTGTGTATGTGGGGGTGGCACTTCTCACACCGCTCCCACCCTGTACCTCACAAACGATTAAAATTCAGAGCCTGTAGAAATGTAATTACTACTCCGGTTGGTCAGAGTTTCGACTTTTATACGGAGTAATTAAGTTTAATGCCAGTTTTACATCTTTACTTGTTTCTTGGATTGTCTTTGCGATGAGTTAGATCAACCGATTTCTATTCGTTGTAATAAAAACTGACAAAGTAAACGTCATAAATGGTGAGGGTTATATAAGAGGTTTTTGAATGTAAAATTATTGATTACAAATTTTTAAGCAATGTATCAAAATGTTATACTGAAAAGCAGTTACTTTCCACTATTCTAGAAAAGTTTGTCATTTGTTCGTTTAATCACCCTGCAATATTATTAGTTAAGTATTAATCAATCAATAATATTTTTAGTTAAGAATAATAGTTTGTTATGTACCAGGTTCTTTACAAAAGAGACATCAAGCGATTGGACAGTTTCCTTAGGAAATGCCTAAGAGCAATTCTTCGCATGAAATAGCAGGATCATGTGCCGAACTTTGAGATATTGTGGCGGTTAGAGATGGCAGGCATAGAATCTCTTCTAGCTAAAGAACAACTGCAGTCGTGTCGACATTTAGTTTGTATGGAAAACCATTCTAAAGCGGTATTTTACGCAGAGTCCCTACAAGGCAGACGTAAGGTTAATGTGCAATATTTGACATACAAGAATATCCCTAAAATAGATTTATCTAACTAAAGCATACCTGTAGAATATCGAAAACGGCTATCACTACATCAGTTCGAGTGGAGACGGCGGATCAAAGTCGGAGCTGACAAGTTTGACAAACAGTATCTAGAAGATTAAGCGAGCGAGACGGCACTCGCGAAAGACCCGGCTGAAGCTTACGGCTTGAAGCTACAATTATACACGCAAAGAAAGCAGTCATTTTTACCTCGTTACCTGTAACCATATATTCAAAACAAAATTTGATTTTACCACTCTCATCAATGCACACGCCAGGAAAAAACCATAGATTCGCCATCCGCGGACACGTCGAGGAGGACATCGTCATCACGAGAATATTAATATTAATTATTTAATAATATTTTAGTAATAAATCTATCTTTATACTATATACATTCCAAGTAAGCGTTTATTTGTAAATATTTAAATTAAATCTAGATTTTTTAAGGGAGTGTAGAAGATCCTACAGTGAATATAATCTACAGTCTATAGCATTATTACGGAAGACCGCAATTAATTGTGTACGTTTATTTTCTATTGAAAGTAAAATTCACCACAGTAAAGCAAACAAATTGGAAATGCACACGTGATTGATATTATTGATATTGTGCTAACTTGTAAACATCGATAGCGGTCTACCTTTAGGTATACCTACAGTCGTAGCATGTGAACAGTAACGGATAGAACTTACAACCCATATAACAAAAAATCTATGAGTAGAAAGGCAGAATAGTAAGTATTTTTAATTTACTTTTTGAAATGACCCCTATATTTCATAAATTGAATGAAAAATGTTACCTATAGCAATACCTACTATCTATATAATACTTAAATATCTAAGAACTTTAAGTATGAGAACGCACCTAAAATTATGTTAATACGCTTATAAACAACTGTTCCCATTTAAGTTATGTAAAAGACTGCTATCCAACAGCAATCGTGGTATTGTTCATTCTTTCTAGTTGCTCAGGTGTTCTCGCCGCACAATCAGCAGTAAAAAGGAACGAAGCTTTCATACAAGACATTCTGGACTGTTTTTATGCTTCATAATGGCTTGTTTCCAATTTTCTAAGCTGAATAATATTAAGAATTTTGAATTAAATCATTCCTACTGCTTCGATAACAGAGTTTTTAGTAGAATTATCTCCAAGTTAGCTCAAAGGTATTAAAAAATTTCATTGAATTCGACTTACTTAATTTTGATTGTGGCGCAGGAAAGAAACGGAGTGATATAAAACTGACTTCAAATGATTTGTTATACTGTATTGAGCAAGGTTTTTTTCCTTCCACCTTTACATATTCTCTAACAGAAATAGATAAACTTTTAATTTGACTTAAAATAAAATATTAAGGGTAATAACAGTTATATATAATATTAATCCTCACACTATTATCTGAAAGAAACAAAACAGTTTATTTTATCTAACAATATACTGGAGAATTGTACTCAGGAAAGTAAAATACCTTTTTGGGGACCAAGTGGTAACAAAACAATTTAAACTCTTTTATTTTCATGGTTTAAACATGTCCGAGTATCTACGTATGGCAATATAACTTTTAAACATTTGCCAAGTTTTTATTATTGTTTAAACACTATTGAAATAAACATAACCTAAAGGTATACTAATAAAAAAATAACACCAAAGAACTTAACCAAGAAAATACTTTAACTTAATTACATTACTATTATTAACATGGAAACCACACCGACGAAATATCAGATCTCAAATTTCCCTTTTAATGAAATTAGGAGTTTGATAAGAAAATACGAAACTGTGGATCAAAATATATACATTTAAGGAATAGTTTATAATATCTTAGTTGCATTAGCATTGGAGATAAAACAGAAAAGATATAATATTATATATTTATAATATATATTATAATATTACATATTAAATATTTATAATAAATAAAACGCCATAGAAAATGGAAATGTTATTGACTTAAAATATTAGACGAGTTGTCAATTCGTTTCTTTTTATTTACCAGTACTAAAAAGATAGCGGTTTGTAATCAATTAAACATAAATAATTACTCAGTACTGTGTTTTTCATTGTGGTTTAAAAAATACATAACATTTTTGAAAAAAACAGTATGTTACTTTTCATACAAAATCTTTTAACGAAAACATGTCTACCACAGTTAGAAGAATTAAAAACAACGTACCTAGTTCCGTGTTAATTGGTTTCATAGATAAGTAAAATAAATGATCTGTCATATTAAGTATTTTTGCGCACATACGCTTATACTGTTTTATGACATATATTTACCGTGTGGTGACGGGTTAAGAATACGGAGTTTCACCACTTCTATTCATCTCGTAGAAGTTGTAGGACGACAAAGGGAAACAAAATACGCAAGACTGTGGCATTGTAAAGAGAAGGAAAACTTGAAACGAATCCTATACCAGCCTATCTGGGCAAGGTGTTACAGTAGGTTAACCTTTATCTTAGAAGAGGTCTATCTCTACCAGTGGACTATAAAAGGTCATTTGATGGTACTGATGTTTGCAGCAATGAAATTATATAATTGAAGTTTTCGATAAGATGCCTGCTGAAAATTTTAGTGTGTGGTTTTGAGTGCTAAAATGTGCTAAAAAAAGAGTCTTACGGTATCTACCTTTATACAAACATGTATACTCATTAACATTTCATAGTATCACATATTATTTTAAATTGTATGTATTGTCATACACTTTGGCCCATATAAGTACTCCGTCTTGAGATTACCTTTATATAAAGAACAGTGTACCATCTAATTTAGAATTCTGTAGCTGTTAACCAAACACAGTAACAGAAGTTCGCATTAGGAAATAAATCATTACGTTTATTAGCGAGTTTAGCATTGGTTAATGTGTTTTCTGCGAATTTGCCAAGTGTTGTTCTCAACTCTTGGTTCGTTTACTTTAGTTTCCCCCATCTTTAAATTATTTACACCAATGCTGTATGTTTAAAGTAGAATAACAAACACAACGAGAGAACAAAGTTTAAATGTAATTTTCTAGGAAATTTCTTTACAACGGATTTTTTGTAACTGAAAATCTGGTCGGACGTAATTTAGAATTAAGACTAGTACTAATTATGATATAAGATAAAAGGGTAATACATAAAATGTAATATCTACTAGGTAGGCCATAGAGTGACATAGGTACATACTTATTTTCTACTATGTGTTTGTTTTTAATGTGAACGGGAATGCCGAATACATTTAATCAATGTTAGAATTTGTGTATGAATAATTCTTTTGATTCCAAGTCCCATTCTAATATTACCCTTAATTTTTTATTATACTACTACTGTTGTTATATTATAATATACAGTAACTTGACCTTTTGATAAAACAGGCTATTTCTTTTTAAATTAGTATTATTCAGTTCTAAAGAAGTAAATAAGTGCTTTTTATTCAAAATTTCAATTTGCTTTAATAAAATTTTATAGGTATATAAATATATTGTACTTTTACTTCCATTTTCAACTGCTTCGTTTGTCTGGCGGTTAGCGTATCCCACTGTCTATCAAGAGGTCTAGGGTTCGATTTCCGGGTCGAGGAAGAAAAGTGTTATTGAGATTTTCTAATTATAGAAATCCTTAATAACAGGCCGGAGTTTGAAAGTTGGGGTCTTAGCCTTGGTGCCTCGGGGAGCAAGTCTTCGGTCCTACGCTTGCTCTCTTCCTGTTCGTGTGAGATAGCAGTCCTATCGAATTGTGCGAGTGAGGGAACAGAGAGTGCACTTGTGTTGCGCACACATATTTAAAGTATAATATCTCATGTATCACTAGACCGAAATAGGCTAGGTGAACATCGTCATCGACCGTCTCTTCTATTTGTACTAAAGTAAATAGACACGATTGAAGTTTAGAAACAAGTGGATTTATTATTAAATTAATTATTAAATGGGCGTTCATGTTTTTCGTGAGCCGTGGTTAGTCGTTCTACTTGAGTTGAAACTATGCCTCGCTTCGTTGACTAAGGGTATAAAGAAGCTTTAAGACGGAACCCTACTTGCAACTAATACGCACCGAATTAATAACACCAGTCTGGGTCCTTGAAGTTTGAACACTAGGTATTTTAGATACTATTTAAAGGTTATAGTCTAATCCTTTCTCTCTGAGCTTGTTTGTATTTATGTCGCTTATCGTATATTTTGCGATTTTTTTCCTTGTCATTACATAGCTATATTTTTTATGATATAGAGGTGGGTTACTGGAATGTCATCAACGCCTATAAACATTTTCAACTAATGTGACAGGTGTAAATTGCTGGCTTTTGAGACTAGAGTGAAATTATTTTTTGTAGTCTCGAAGTCGTACCGTTTTGAAAATACACAGGGTATATGAATGAATAAATTACAAATTTGGGGTATTCGATATAAATCACACCATTATTAAAATGTAAAAGATTTATGTAGATTTAAACAGTACTTAAAAAATATGCTAGGAAATTTGATTCTTTTTCTAACCGCCCTTTGATATCAACTTAATCTCAATTGGCAGATGCTAGATCGGTCCGCAACACAAACGTACTGTTTACCGATCGTAAACATCACCTTCTGTTTACGGATCACTAAATCACTGTGGCTCTCTTTGGCCAGGATCGCACTGTTTCTAACGAAAATCCCGTTGGTGGTTTTGTACTAAGAGAAAGTGGCGTCCACTTTTAGGTATTGTGTAGATCATACTCGTAGTTCAATATAAACAATGATTTAATTAAACTAATCATTTTTGTTATTGGATATTTTACAACGTTGCATTGTGTGGCGATAGTGTATTTGATTATAATTTACAAACTTTTTAAAAAGTATACATCTTAGAAGTATAAGATATGATAGCTTTATTCCACCGTACAATGTGTCTTATTCATTCAACTTATTTAATTGCTATTTAAAAATATTTATACATACTTTAAATTTCCTAAGTCGCCTGTACTACGTGCCATTTACGCTGCCAAAGCATTTGTAAGTTATTTTTATAATTAGAATGCTAAAATATTTAAATTTAGAACTTTAAGAAGAATTAAAACGAGCTATTGTTATACTAGCTCGTATTAAAAATTAATTAGAATATTTGTAACTAACATTTCATTACCGGTATATATTATAATCACACAAGTCAAATTTCCAACACCTTATTTTCTCTTTGTCTGTAAGCACAAAACGTTTATTGACACAAATCTTAAATGATTTACGTTTGACGCAAAGTTATTTCTAGTTGACTAACGTAACAGTATAAACTACTTTGTAATTGCATTTAACAGTGTTAACATATATTTAAACGCCAATATTATGTATGTATAATATGCAGAGCCCACGGGCTCAGAATGCATAATATGTCCATAAAGTTCTTAGAATATGTTGTCATTATAAATGCATTATTAGCAGTGAATTTTTATACCTCCATAAAGTCTGACACCGATTGTGTGGCACTGAGAAAGGCAGTCTCAGAGGTGTCGGGGTTCAGTGACGACTAAAAGTCTTATCAAAACTTTAAATTTTTAAAAATCAATGGAAATATAACCGAAAAAAGCTTTGTAACTGAAACTGAATAATCTGAAATCAGTGATAAACTTACTATTTTAAGACAATGGCTTTGTGCTTACCAATTGACAATAATAAACACTTAATAAATCATACAAAACAGGCGTGTAATGTACACACGTCTTTACACGTCTCCTGAATTGCCAAATTGACCAATATATCTAAAACTTCATATGAGAGAAGATTGATTTCAGATCAATTTTCTCCCTCCACAAAATGTATAATTTTTTATTAAGAAATCGACACCTACACTATACTACTATATCAATATGTCTAAACTTTTAAGGTCGGCCCTGGCTGCATATACTGTGACACGTTTGTATGAAGTTAAGCAATTAAGGTCTTAAGATTTAAAACTTTGCTTCATGTATAAATTATATAATTGCAAAAAGATTTTATATAATGAATATACACGTGTTGTGTAAATAAAAATTTTCGTTGAACGATCACAGAAGTGTCGTTTAATATTTACAGAAAATTATAACTCAGTCGACCACCGGAATCACAATTCTCAACTTCACAATGTACTCTTATTGAAGGTGAAACATAATACTCCAAACAAATCAGCATGTATATATCTATAATAAACACATACTCACACACACATACACACACGTCATTAAATCATGATCAAGCGTGACGTGTATGAAAATAACCCAATAAATTATACTGATTGATTTTAGTAATGAGTATCAATACTAAAATCAATTAAATGTGGGTATTTATTCATATCATATCTGGATACATAAATTTCTTCTATTACTTCCATATTGTACTTGATGTGCAATCGTATTGTACAATATTATAGTAAAAGTTAAGTTCTGTTGAAATGAAATGAAACTATGAGTAACATAAAAGCAATCGCCCAAGAAAAGTGCTCAAAACAATGCAGATTATAAAATGACTTTCGGAGGTAAACTCGGCCTTCGTTTTATTAACAGTTTTAGTCACGGTGTTGTGCAAAACAAGGGTTATTATCCGAAAACATTATTGATGTCATAACAATTTGTCACTGTAAAGTTAGGCCACACTCAATGTTTCTAACTCTCTGTTTGTTTGTTTTAAAAATATATTTTTTTTTTTTTTAATTTTTTTACCAAGTAAACATTTTCAACGACATTATTTTAATTACTGTTTTCAAAGTATTATCTTGGCAATTTACAATACACGTTGTGGTACATTATTGATTGATTACCAGTACCTTAAAATGTCTCGACTTTTATAAAAACTGGCTCAAATTGGTGACTAATTGTAATCAACTGGTTTAAGTCCATGCCTTGTTCAAGTTTGTTTGATTTAAGTTTCTATTAGATCATTCGTTACTATGACACCCACTCGTGTTGACATTCATTTAGTTTTTTTAAACCTCTATAAAATTCGAATGCTAATCAAGAACTGACATTTTGTATACATACTTTGTATGTGCGTAATATAAAAATATTTTAACAATATAAAAGATTAAAAAACCGCCTTTGAAAAAGAAAATGTTCCACGTTTACCGGTAAATTCTTTTTATACAAACATACATGTCTAATGATCAAAGAAAATCGATATTATTATTAGTAGGTATATATGCAATAGTTATAATATTATCTCAATTTATTTGCGAAGTAGCATTAGCGTAGCATTTAGACAGGTATAAATGCGTCTTTGACATAATCGTGTTCGTTTCATTCCTCTGAGCGGCAATTATTATCAGAATTATATATTCTTTTAAAGGTAGTATCTAAACAACATAAAACAATCCCGTCTATTTAATAACCGATCAAAGTCACTAGTATGTATGTATGTGTTGATTTATTATAAAATAGTTGACGTGAGATTAATTATCGCTGGAAGACCGCTTGGCGGCTCTCGCGCAGGTGTGTTGTTGTTACGTTACTCAAGCGCATTCCTCAGGCTTAGGCGGCCATTTGTATGGATTTCCTGAATGCGACATCACAGCAGATTAACAGTCAGCATGACTAATTAAGCTTACATTATAACCTTTAGCTTTATACTGGCGGCTTGCATATCAAAAGAACGCAGAATTAGAATCTAGTAAGTATCCGAAACTCGCTCGCTTCTGTATTCTACTGTTCATTACCTAGTCTTGCCATAAATATTGTAATAAAGAAAAAAGAAAATTGTTAACTGCAAATAACATTTATTACTTTTACAGTGTGTCAGTTTAATACATAAATATAAAACAATTAAAAATATAAAAAGCTTATTCGAAGTGGTCTCCATTGGCTGCAATACAGTCCTTTAAACGATGAGGCCAGTTATCAATAGAAGCACGCACTCTTTCCATGGGAAAATTCTTCACTGCCAATCGTATAGATTGTTTTAGGGACTCCAAATTATCATGGCGTTTAGAGCAAGCTGTACTCTCTAAAACTGACCACAAATCATAATCCAGCGGATTAAGATCGGGACTAGACGACGGCCAGTCTTCAGCTCTGATGAAGTCCGAAACGTTCGATTCCAACCAAGACTGCGTGGACCGAGCTTTATGACCCGGCGCCGAGTCTTGCTGGAAGGACCATACTTGGTTATTGAACATGGTGATGTTAAGGGGCTTAACTACCTTCTCAAGAATGGTATCTTGATACACTTGTGCCGATGTTTTGATACCTTTTTCACAAAAATATGGCTCAGTCACTCCTTCATAGCTAACACCCCACCAAACCATCACTGAAGTCGGATAATGTCCACGTTGCACTCTGTCGACTAATTGGGAAGCTTCCTTAGAGCTTTGAGCATAAATACGGTCATTTTGTTTGTTAAAATGTTGCTCAATTGTAAAAATTTTCTCATCCGTAAACAAAATTTTTCTGTGACCTCCCTTTGCGTACCGCTTCAGTAGTTGTTTCGATTTTACCACCCTATTCTTCTTTAAATTATCAGTTAAGAAATGGCCAGTGCGTCTCTTATAGGCTGCAAGTCCTAAGTCATCTTTTAAAATACGCGACATGGTTCTAGGTGCTATCTTCATTTCCCGAGATAAAATCTTTTGCTTTCGGACAGGATTTCTTCGAATTCTTTCCCTTACTGCTTTGACCACCTTTTTCGTACGAACACTACGTGGACGGCCAGATCTTTTTCTGTCACAAACAGAGGAGGTCTCATTGTACCTATTAATAGCCCGGTACACAAACATTTTACTAATACCAAGTGTATGGAGAGTTTTAAAAATTGCATTTGGCTCCATACCTACTTTGTGTAATGCTATCACAGCGATTCGGTTCTCTTTATCACCCCACACCATTTTAATATCGCAAAATATTTTACAATGTATTGGCGCCAAAATGAGAAAACACAATGAACAATCGTATAAAAATGACAGATTCGAAATTCAAATGTAATATTTTTTTATAATTAAGTGTAACAGTATTTATGGCCAGACTAAGTATATAGTGAAACAGTTAATAATTGCAGTCGAATTTTAATAGTTATAGATTAAATAGTAATTAATACCTTTAGGAATCTTATGACGCACAATTAAAATTAATAATAGTAAAGTGTAATTACAAGAAGTAAACAAACCTAATACAGTAGTTGAGTTATTTATTTGCTGTATTTGGATATTTTTAAATAAATGATTTTATTATCAAAAAAAATTAACAGATCAAATCACTTCATTTTGTTTTGAAAAAGAAAACGATAATATCCTTTACTTAAAATATTGATCGATTTAGTTCATACATTTCAGTTCATCATGTGATACTAAAAATTGTTTTACCATATCATTTTCATTGCAAGTGAATGTTGAGCATATCTTACACCTTCAGTAAACTCTCTGTAAACATATATATTCAGTATTCTCTAGTCAGATATCATTTAATACGAATGACGATCAACAGATTCTCTTCCCACGCTCTGAAGTACTCTAAATCAAACCGAGGATGATATAGTGGCGCAGTAACAATTTGTTGTTTCACAGCTACGTATAGATGTATGTACAACTACATTATTCTTTAGCCATGTAAATCATATAGACATCTATTCTTGAATTAGATCTATAAAACATATGTTTTGCCTATCAATTTCAATGAAAATATTAACTACGTACTTAAAACAAAGTGGAAGTTATGTAATAGGTTATTACATAAATCATTAATTGAGATGTTTCCTGTCAAGCATAGCCCTTTTACTGGGTAAAAACTAGACCATTTTTATTTCTGTGTAAATACAAAGTTTGAGGATGATTGGTTCAGTAGTTAGGTTCTAAAACTCATACAAGCAAAAGAAAACCCTCCATTACCCTTCCTCCAAAGTCCCTAGAAAACCTTACCAAAGTTTCATCAAAATCTGATTAATAGTTTGGGCACGTATGGAGGACTGACAAACTTATATCAACATTAACTTTATACTAGGTATAGAAAAAGACTAAATTTAGGTCACTGCACAAATGTTTTTTATTTTATAAACTGATAGAGTCTGGTAAAGGGACCCCACTCCGCCTGACAGAAAGTATGAATGCAGACAATGCAGTATGATGATATACTTCTTCACGCCTCGCATACGTCACATACATCACAACACGTGTATATTCGCCTCGCTTGGGGACGTAAAAGGCATAACAGTCATCGTGGCAGTGTAATACTCACACACTTACCACGATAACTCACTCTTGCATCAATAGGTCTCCGGTTTCACACTCACCAACGCAAGATGAAAGCACGGATGCTGTCGTTTCAACTTGGTCTTCTGTGAGAGAGTAGTACTGCCCTGTAGAACTGGCCCATTCATGCTGAAATCAGCGTAGCTCCAAACAAATTTGAAGCAAACTAAAACTAAGTCAGTTTTATTATATTCAAACTGTTTTAAAACAAAATATCACATACTACAAAGGAGTCCGGACGGGAAAAGAATAGTTATCTTGTAAATGAATTGCCAGCATTCACGATGTCATTAACTTGGTAGACAATAAAAGCATCCAATATCAATTTCCATCACTTTTATTCTGCAGTTATTTAAGTTATGCTGTTATTTAGGCTATATAAATTTACATTTCAGACTGTGTTACTTCGTTATAATCAATCAACTTTCGTTTTACAGATTTTGTCCTAAATTTACTTGAATATTGTTTAGGGTCAATGAAAGAATGTGTATTATAGATATATACATTTCAGGTAATGCGTCTAGGCAAATGTAATGCATATGTAAGAATTTAAGTTTTCTAGTGCGAGAGGATTGTATTTAAATCAATAGTCTTCATTAATTGTATATATGTCACTACTGTGTGTTAAAATAGAAAACGAAACTATTCTTATGCTATACTCAATTGGCAGTAACGTATAAGTACTTATGTTTAGTAAAAATGTACTCGTAATGTTGACATTTCTCAGAAAACCTTCACCTTTCGCTAAGTATTATCGACCTTTTACCTATATAAAGTTTATTGATACAAAAATACCCATAGCGGTTACTTATGGTGTTGTACAGTTCACGACTTATGGCCTTGAGACTACAGACAGCCTGGCCTCATCGCAGTGATGACACACAGTGACATGGATATGCCTAAATAAACATGCATATTACATACATCACGTACCCAATTAGAAACACATGTATGTAGAATACATGTGCCATTAACGATTCATGCAGCTTGCTACATTAGGATAGGTTTTTATAATCACAATGACGATGTACCAGTTGATCTTTCAATGTCCTGAGATGGTCTAAACAACATGAGCGCTACCCACTATAGCACTGATCAAACGATTTGATTGATGCAATCACGTCTATATGAGAATTCATTAATGCTTATTCGAAACCAATGTCAAAACGATCAACAGTTTTTATGTAGAGTTACTAAACAACAAGTTTTTTCTTATAAGTTTTTCACCTACTTTAAGAAACCAGACACGTTTACGGTTTATCGTAACGAATTGAGCGAAGGAAAACTGACACCGCTGGCTTGGTTTGACTCTAATCGATTGCAAATATCAAGTGATAAGTTAGTTGTCTTACTTAGTTGATTGTTGTGAAATGTTTTGCTCTGTAACGTAATAAAACAATCACCAAAGTTGTGCGTTTTGAAAGTTAACGTTGTTAACAAGACGCGATTGAAATATCTGCACTGAATGTAATATTTAGAACATATAATGATAAGTTTTTTTTTAATCTGCTCTTGCCAAGAGTATATTATATATAACTATTACACAGACAATTATTTAAAAAAAAATCATAACAGTAAGTACGAGCTTAGCCTTAGTTGTGGAATTTATTTAGGAACAAGTCTGTTGCATTTACCTTTAAAGTTATTTTTCCTTAAATTTAATAAGTAAAAAGAATATTTTTTATTGGCAATCTTTATCTTATAAAATACTGGTATTTTATAATGCTGACTGGTAGTGGAAATGACTATTGTTTATTTAATGAAAAGAGATACCTCTGTCTATTAATGTTACTCTTTTATTAATCCATCAAATTTTAATGTTACTAAAGCATTCTGAAATATTTTTTTAAATGAAAAGTAGTCACAAGGGATTCATAATATCAAGTTTCTTTTATCTCCGATGTGACCAATTAAGTATATTTCGTATCATTAGTGCTCAAAATATCTTTCTTATTATCTTAATAAGGTAACATGTATACATACACGTCGTCGGCTTTATTCTTTTTTATTAGTACCTTTAAATGACCACCAATGCTTTGCTCAGACTATTGGTTCACCAAACATAACAGCGCTCACTAGTTTGTAATTTAAAGTTTAGCACCTTTGAAGTCACCGTTTTCAAAGATAAGGTGCTACATTTAGACCCATTAAAGTGGACACAGTCACAGGCTATTTATTTATATGGCTTTTTGAAATCCAAAGGAACTCGTTGGGTGTATAAATGAGTACTGTTACAACGAGCAGCACGGCACGTCTAAAATTAAGACATAGACATTATGATACTTCAACGCTATTCGCCGACCCACTTATGAACGTACGCGAAATAAAGTGACAATTTATTAGATAATGAGAGCGTGAACAAATTATCAGCGTTTGTGTAGGGGGTTTTTATGAAAGTGACTGTATGCAGTAATCTTACCAGATAAATGGTGCTGTTTCTTAGAAATGGAAGAAAAATATTAAAATAATGCTGGTTCCTAACCATTTACTTGTATTGTTAAATAGTAAAGTTCTTGATTTTTCTTCTTGTATTATTAGTTCAACTCGACGGTCCTGCAAAATGACTAATATTGATAACGGTATTTATTAGTGGGCTTTTGTATATTCTTTTTTTGATTTTTGTAACAAGAAACAAGATATATTGATACCAGAATTGTTTTCGAGCGCACTATATTGGACTTTGTATGGTGAAATAATTACCTTGTCAAGTGTGTTTGGAAAATATTTCTACTTTGGAAGTCTTAGACTAATAACTTCGTAAATGATCTGAATAATAATATACAAGTATCAGTAGCGTAGTAGCGACTTTTGTTTAATTCACTTGTTTATTGTGTATATTAATATGATACCCATGTGACGAAAATTCTTTGTATCTCTTTTTAAGCAAATTGGCACATAAAATTTACAATACCTAATTTGTTTTAGAAGAAAGGCAAAAACTTACAAGCACGCCTTTATAAAGGACAAATGATGAGTCATCTGGTGGTTAGTGACCACTGTTACCCATGGATACCTACAACTGAAGATACAGGAGTGCGTTACAGCTCTTTAGGTGTCCACATAACTTGGGTACAAAATTTACAGTTATCAACAGCCTTTAGTAATCCAGTGCTGGACATACGCCTTTCCTTAGATAGAGACTTTTGGCTTACCATACCCCGCTCCGTGGGGTGTTGAATTAAGAACACGATATTTTCATCCCATGGGTATCATAAGAATCATAAGAATATCAGGACAACAGCACTGCAAAGAGCAGGACAGCTTGAAACAAAGTTCAAAGATTAATAAGCAATGGTGTTATACTGCAATTCCCAATATTTTAATACCACTCGATACTGAGACTTCGCTAAGGTGAAGTCATCAAGAATCAGTATCTCAGTATCGAATGATCAGAATATTACTTATCATAAGTGATACTCTGATCAATTCATGTTATAGTGACAACGATGATTTCCAACTCAGCAACAATTCATGAGTAATTGGTTTTGATTTAGTCCTTGTAATACTTAGGCTAAGTTCAGATGAACGCGCGGCACCGCGCGGAGAGACTGACCGCGCGGTACAAGATCCAAGTAAACAGCTAAGTATCGTCTACATCACCGCACGAAACCGCGCGCCGCGCTCCGACACGCGCGCTAGTTCTTGTACCGCGAGTAACCGCACGGTACCGCGCGGTTCAAGTTCTACAAACCTGTACCGACCTGTTCAATTGATCCGCGCGAGTTGAGACGGATAGACGCATAGATTCAGGAAAAAATGACCACCGAAGACGACATTGTATCGATCGATTTGCTTATTGACGAAATTGAAAAAAGAGATGCTATCTGGAATATTAACTCCAAGGAATATTCGAATAAAATAATAAAAAGAAGATCTTGGGAAGAATTAGTTTTAATTTTCTGTGAAAATACTGATTCTGAAGAAAAAAAGAAAAACTTGGGTAAGCTACAATCGCATGTATAATATTATACGTATAAGAGTTATATATATTTTTCTTGCCAATCTAATTTACCTTCACTTACAAAGTAATTTGTTAATTTAGTTCGAATATTATCTGCTTCATGGATTGGGCGTCCAGTATTAGTGGGATTTATATCCGATAATGGCGCCGGACAATTCATATCCTCGGATTTTATACCATCTCTTGTTCTAACAAAGTTATGTAAAACACAAATGGCTTTGACAATATCATTGGCAAAATCTATCTTGACGTCTATTGGCCGATGCAAAATTCGCCATTTGTTGCACATTATTCCAAATGTGCATTCAACATACCTTCGTGCTAAAGAAAGACGGTAGTTAAAAATTTTTTTTTCTTTTGACAACATTTTACCTCCATATGGTCTCATCAGATTTTTAGTCATACCGAAAGCTTCGTCAGCTACAATTACATATGGTAATTTAAATGCATTGTTCTCATTATCAGTGATAGATCTGGGCTCAGGAATGTTTAACAAATTTTCTGATAATTTTTTGTAAAAGGATGTTTCTTTAAAAACACCCGAGTCACTGTCTTTTCCGTAAGCTCCAACGTCTACCCATATAAAGCAGTAGTTAGAATCGCACAAAGCCATTAAAACTAACGAGAAAAAGTGTTTGTAATTGTAATACATTGATCCCGAGTGTGGTGGCTCAATTAAACGAACATGTTTGCCATCCAAAGCGCCAATACAATTTGGAAAATAGGCATTATTGGCAAATTGTTTAGATATTTGTATCCACTTATCCGTAGTTGGTGGGCTCATGACCATAGCTCTTAAGTTTGTCCATAAAACTTTACACACTTGTTGAATTATAGCTGATAACGTAGATTTGCCAATTTTATAACCATACTGCAGCTCTGCTAATGAAGAACCACTGGCTAAGTACCTGCAACATAAATTAATAAATACTTCTGGTTTTAGGATCATTATTGCAGAAAAAATGGAAAAATTTACGAGATGCCTATGTTAAAGAACTTAAGAAAACTAAATTTATGAAATCCGGTTCTTCAGCTTCAACAACAACTTCATTTGGATATTTTCAAAGATTATCATTTCTTAGACAAGTAGTTCAAAAAAAAGTTACTGATAATAGCCTTGACGTAGTGGAAATTTCAGAAAATGTTGATACGAACAATATCAACAGTAACGTTAAATCTTCTACTGAACATTTACCCCGAAAAAAAATTAAATTGAACCCAGCCGATGAGCATTTTGCAAATATTTTAGAAAGAAGTATTGATGCTCGTAATAAAAATGTAACAGAAAAGAAAGAAGAAGATGATGAAGACAAGTTATTTTGTCTTTCACTGGTTAAGGAAATAAAAAAAGTTTCCGAAAACCGGCGCTTGAAGCTGAAAATTGAAATGTATAATTTACTAGAGCGCTACCAATCCGCAGAATCACAGTCATTTGAAGATATTAACTACCCACCTACTTCATATAATACACAACAGCAGCCAAGAAACTATCCTACTTCATTCAGAAGTCCTCAATATAGAGACACCATGCGTTTTTCTGATAGAGAATCTTCAACACAATATGGTTATACAACTAGTTCCTACACTTCACCTCCCACAAATTTGTCACAAGTAACATCACCCGGGTCATACGAAGATTCTCAAGAACTGGATTTATTCAATCATAATAATTAAAATATAATTTGCTCGAAAGTCTCATTTCTTAAATACCTACTTAATTTCTCGTTTAAGATTCTTGTTTAATGTGTGATAAATAAAGAAATAACTTACCGTAGTGTTACTATGAGTTTTTCTTTTGGTGATATGCAATATCTAATAGCATCTTCCCTGAGTTTTAAATCGTTCTCAACACAATCATACAAAAAATCAAAAGATGCAACCGACATCCTGAAATAGTTAAAAAAATTTTCTTCATGTAGTCTCAGGTCGGGATATAAAGTGATGAACAGGCTTGAAGAAAGTCTTTCACTCAAAATGGGATGCACCCAGTATCGTCTATGTCTTCTGCGACGTCTAAGCCTTCGGTATAAAATCCATAAGCAAATTGCCTCCTCCACGTCCATTTTTGAGCAATGTTGATGCCAGACTGCCGCGCGTACAAATGCCGTCATGTGAATGCTACTACCGCGCGGAGACGCTCGGCGCCGCGCGTTCATCTGAACTTAGCCTTAAGATTAAGCATTGGCGGTTCACATAAGTCCCTGCAATTAACAGTGTTTTGTTCTGCATAGTTTTCATTGTAATTTTAAACACAAAGACGAAGTGAGGCTAGATTATATAGCGAACGAGACCTTCTTTTTTTAGTTATTTAATGATTGCGTCTCTGTTATCATCTGAAGAGCTTGTTTTACTAATACTTACTACGATAGCCTTGATTTTTATCAAAGGTGATTGTAAGCAAATTATTTATAAAAATTTGGTGACCTTGTAACCCATATAATATAATTATAATTGGTTAAAACAAGTCTATGTGAGACAAGGTACCTATATATTTTTATTATAGCCATACCATAATAAAGACTGGGTTAAGTTACGTTTGATATTTGAAATCAATACATAATAAATGTATTTAATATGCTGGCTGCAATACTGACTGTGTTAAAAAGTTTACTGTTTAAAATCAGAAATGTACAATAAGTAGAATAATTTAATCGAAAATTGCTTTAGTAGCTAAATATTGTGCTGTTTTATATCTTTTGATTTCCTGCTGCTGAAATCCACCTAGCAAGCCAAGATCATAATTTAGAACACAACAAATGGTATCTTAAGCTATATTATGAAACAAAATACAAATAATCTCTGTAATTAACATATATTTAGTATCTATCCCTGTCTAATTAATATTAATTAAGTTATTAGGTTAAACATGACAAATTCACTTGTGGGTAAAATAATCTAATCATATACTATTTAATAATATTTCTAAAACCTAATAAACATAGAATTATTGTGCTTCATGAATATTTGTGTTAGAATAAAAAATAACAACCCAAGTGTAAAACTAATTAATTGAGAAGGTTTAACACAGCGGCCACGTATCGGCAAGACGTATATTCAAGATAACTAATTGCTAAATCTGACTAGTATATGAAATTAATTTTGAACTTAAGATGTGTACGAAGTTTCAAGGTTAACGTTGATTAATCGTGGCGTATCCCCGCGTCTCTACTTCACACTTTACACCGAGTTACAATGCATGCAACACGAACCGACATGAATAATCAAGGGTGCTCGCCGTACTCGTAATAATAGATAAAACCTTGCCTCATTCCGAAATACACAGGCTTGTGTTGTCAGCTTGCGTAACCATTAAAAATCCAATAAAATACCTCTTTAACGAGCGTATTTGGAGAAATGTGACTTATTTCATATTTCAGTCCTTTAATCTCTCAAAACCATTATGGTAATATCTTACATTAGGATTTGTTTCTTTGTTTTCTTTGCGTACCATTATGGAATCAAAAACAATTAAATCCGAGTCTGTAGCTCCAACGTTTTACTTTCTCCGGACGGTATGTAAATAGAGTTGGGTTCTGTTCTTACCGTTGTTTGTATCGCTCTCAATATTGTTTTCTAAATAGATGCATAGCAACAATTTATGTATCGTTCAAATTTATCGTATTTGATCTTTAAAATTTATCACTCAAGAATTACGAACGGTTAATTTACACAAGCAGCTGATGTGAATAGACAGATATTACAATGTTCCACATTGGAATGAGGATATTAAAATACTTAGGGCTATCCCCTACTTAGGGCATTGCCACTTGGATGACACCACCTACGCACCACTAGTAACAATGATGTCGTTAAAATAAACAATAATTGCTTATCTGCTACCTACTTTTCCTGTAATCAATGTGAAAATACTTGAATAAAAAACCTGTTATAGGGATACCTCTGATACAATATCGAGTGTTTGTGGTCTATTTCGTTCATTGAACGGAACATTTAGTGCTGTCGCAACCGGTCTTTTAAGTCTGTGTAAACGTTTGGTTTAAGCTCGATACATAAACTAGCATGTTGCAGACTCGTTGTATAAACATCAAGTTTTATTGCTTGGCTGTGTTCCACGCAGGACGTTAAACTCGTTTAAGCCCTAGAGCCGTAAGTATTTACACGATAGTTTGTTGTTGAGGTTAGCGCGGTTGTAGTGTGAGGTTGCTAGTTCTAAGTGTGCTGGTCTGTTGAGGCTATAGTTTGTCTCTTTCCTTGGATCAACATGCAGTGAGCGTCTACTGCAGGCTTTCGCACTTAACACAATGTCTTGTAATGTTAGCGTAAACGTATGTAAGTACGGTTACAATAGTATGTAAACTTTCTCTTCGTTAACCATGTAGTTTACAATTCTATTGTAATCATTATAAGGTTATACTATGTCGGTCAATTGTTTCTTAAACAAATGTCATTAATGTTATATGAATCGTTTTCAATGTTATTTAAACATCTAGATGCTAATATAACTAATTGTGTTATGTCAAAGCCATGCAACTTCCTATCGAGTCCCAAGTAATATAAAACTGATAGCGTGTTTTTTTCCTGGACTTGAACAAAGTTCCTACGTAAGACATAAATGTAATAAATACTCAATTTATTATCGTGAGATCAAATTTATGTTGTTAATAATAGAGAAAAGACAAATTCTTTCATCCTATTTTATTTTTTGTTGTCTGGGCGGCAAATCCTTTCGGATCTCCTGCTCCTTGGGGTGCAGGAGTCAGGAGTATATGGTGTTCCCACTAAAAACCGTGCCAACGGCCGGCCTCTGGCACCCTACTCTGGGGGGGACCCGGACCATATGACTTCAGGTCTCCCCTCAAATTAACACCATGCCCCGTTAGACCCTATCCCGGGGGAAAAAATATTCCTGCCCCACAGTTCTGACGTGGCGGTCCGACCGTAGGGTTCTACCGTTCAGGCCGCCATCCTATCCCCCATCGCAGCAACTATTGTGCCACCAGAAACCCTCACTCTCTGGTGTTATCCCACTGTTAGTAATAGAGAAAAGACAAATCCTTTCGTCTAAATATGCATTTAAGCAAATTCATATAGAGTAAACGTTAACAGTTGTTTATTTCAAAAACTTGATTAAAAAAAAATTATCATAATCAGCCTAGTACAGTTCATTGCTGGATATAAACCTCTTCTATTGCAATGAAAAACTGAAAATAAAAACTAATAAAATTAAACTAAACTTTTTAAAAAAAATTAGATTTATTTATTTTATTTATTTTTATTTTATTTAAAACTTTATGCACAAATACATGCATCGGCGGACTTAATGCCTAAGGCATTTTCTGCCAGTCAACCGATTGGGTGATGCAGAGAAGATATGAGATAGGTGCACTTGCCAGAGAAGTATATATATACCAGATAGACCATAAATAAGTAACTATACTTACATAAACACATAAATATATAACACATACATACATACATATATAATACACATACACACAACTCATATACATACGTGCATACATATTACCACTATAAGATATACTAATACCAGGTGGTGAACTAAGACTTCGCCGTTTCAGCCAGCAAAAGCTTCTTCACCCGAACCCTAAACGAGTCGCGACTTTTAGCCATCCTGACTTCGAGGGGAAGCGCGTTCCAAGAAAGGATAGCCTGCACGAAGAACGAAGAACCGACAAACTCAGATTTAAATTATAGGAATGTGAATTATTGTAACCATTCGCAAATCCTCTCCACGGAAGCCTGACGAAGCTATAATTTTGAAATCAGCATAAAAGTATCATTAGGCCATAAAAAAGTAATGAAAACACTTGCAGCCGTCCTTTAAAATTCAGCCAAGTTTTCACTGGTTTGTTTTAGCATCATGTAATATTAATGTAATACCACTGAAACAGCAGAATTATTTGCAGTTATGATCTGGTGAATCATTTATTGTGTTGAATAGATCTAAGACTAAGAGAGCTGTTATTATGAGACTGATATTGTTCGTTGGGCCCGGTGCGTCCATTCTTGAAGTCTACCTCGTCCCAATACTTACTAATGGACGACTGCCAAAATCGATCGTAGCAATTCTGTACAATAATATTTTGATGCCAAAATATTAAATTCTACAAAACAAAGTATGTTATGCTAACGTGCTGTGACGTGAATGCAAAGCAGAATTAGTGCATGCGCACGAGATTTATTTTCAGATTTAATTGGTTTCTCTTAGTCCATTACCTCAATAGATTCTTATGAGATGTTCAGATATACGTATATAATTGTGGTACTGTTAAAATAAGTTCAACAGTAGCTTAGTATTAACACAATTTTCCAACGTAATGTAGTTACCTGAATACAAAAACAACTGCTCATTTCTTATACACGTTCTGTGTAAAGCGGCTAAAACTCTGCATATGTATTCAATGTTGTGTCTGTTGCTATTGTTTTGAAACGAATTACTATCCAGAACATTAAATTAAATCCTCATTCGTAGGCGGCGGGAGTGGAGGCCGCTTATTTGGATGCGTGCGAGGATGTTCAGCGCCGTCGGAGCGGGCGACGCCGCGTCGAGAATGACAATGTGCAATTATATTTAGCTCTCATTGCAATTATAGCACGTTGATTTTGTAGAAACTGTGTTAGGGCGCCAACTAGTCGGTATCAGGACTAACGACACAGGACGACTTAGAATACCTTTAGTTTTACTACAATATCTAGTTTCTTAAAGCAATATTCAGCTTCAAAGCTCCACGGTATCATTTGTCTGCGATAACTGCGCCTATATAAATTACATAGTCGCTACACTCTGTGAATAACAAATTAGGTGAGCCGAGTTAAATCGCGACTGTTCTAATCTCTATATGATCTCTGTTTTGGTTCACCGATTGTTAATAATAGGGGCCTTATATCTTATTAGTCTATGTAGGTTCTAGTTGGTAGAACTTGATTCTAAAGTTTTAATTAACATTGAGATTTCTAATACATATAATATGCTACATGCTTCTCTTAACTCTTAGTCTGAATTATCTAAGTACTTACGTAGTTTACTGGAATGTAAAGTCGAGAGTTCATTCGATAAACGTAACTATGTAATGGATAGCTGTCGAGTTTCGAAATATTTTTATACTTTCTAATAATTGTATAAAAACATAAAAGTTCGTAAAGATATTTATTATGTATAAAATAAAATATAAAATTATAAAATCATAAAATTTTGGATTTTTTAAAGAAATTAGTATTAAAAAGTCCTCTAATAACCGACACGGCATCGAATGCTAAGGGTTCGATTATAACAATTGCGTAATTACGCTTGATTATAAGTTCACGAGTAAAAAAGAGGTGAATAGATATGCTATTCCTAGAAAGTGTGTAATGATAATTTACATTTGACAGATACCGAGCAAGAACAAGACCGAATTCACTTTTATGATTGAGCACACTTGTACCTGTACTATGATAAGCGTTAAAGAATTATAACATAACTAATATTTATCATTGTTACGGGTTATTTGATCTTATAATACAAGTAGTCATTAACTCGTAATTTATTGTTGCCGAATTTTAAGTTCTCTTGCACAGATTATTAACACGATATCCTCAATCTAAGATGTAGAAATAGGTGTGTATTTCTAAATGTAAATACAAAATATGATTATATTTGTACAAAGTATTTGATAACAATTCACATACAGAGCTGCACATATCGAAATGACAATACTACACAGGATTTGAGAATAGAGGTGCTACGTAAGTAGGTATAGATGGAAAATGTAAACAGCGGGATGTACCGCTATCGAGCCACGTCCAACCAGTTTAATGAAGAGATTTGGCACGACTGCACGAGCATTAACGGACTCTCTCCAATAGATAAAACACGTTTAATATTGCACACAATATTACATGATTTTATGTGACCATCAATATTATTATACGGTTATCTCTAATTTAGTTATACATCTAAAAAAAATCATACATAAAAATTTATTCAGCTTCACTGAATATAAAAAAATAAATATCAACGTGTTTACATTTAAACACAAAACATGTACGTTCTTTGAATACAAAAGAAAATTTTCTCAAAAGCATAGTTATTTAATAAACTTCAATGGGTTATGCAACAATTTTTTGTACCTGTTCTATGAAGTTATGATTATTGTAATGAAACTATGCTTACCTTATTTGTATATGAATAAGTTTAAGATTTAAGATGCCGAACTACTGCCTCTCCATTTAGGCGACGTACGGCACACGCGGACGTCGCCTCCTCGCGGTTGGCCACTATAGCGGATGGAGGGGAAAACCCGTCCCGTCCACCCGTGGCCACACTCAAGGCGGCATGAGGCGCTGATACGCGCGCCTCCGACGCCCGGTTCGCCGGCGGCGAATTGGGTCCGAGTGGAGGTCGTCCTCTCGGGCCTTCTCCGCCGCCTCCTTCCGCGAAATTACGTCTTCGCAGAAGGTTGCGACCGCGGTAAAACAACTGTCGCTACCGACCATGGAGCGTATGACGGCCGGTAGCGAGAGATCTCCTCCAATAACTGCAGTGAGGACTCCACGTTGCGCCGCCCAGGCGGAACAAACCGCCAGCGTGTGCTGAGCTGGATCCTCACTGCAGTCGCAGTGGTGACAGGCGGGACTCAATTCCCTCCTGGCGACCGAGTGCAGATACTTCCCGAAGCAACCGTACTCGGAAAGGATCTGCGTCAGTCGGAAGGAAAGGGTCCTGTGCTGTCGCCCTGCCCACTCGGCGGTGACCGGCTGGAGAGCCTCCACGGCGGCAAAGCCAGCACGTGGAGCCTCCAGCCGGGACGACCAACGAGCCATCGTGGCTCGACGAGCGGCCTCTCGCCACTCGCGTATCTCTTCGGGCGGGAGCCGGATGCCGCTACCCACCTGGAAGTCTGCCGTTCGCCGATAAACTTCGGCGAGCACTTCCGCCTCCAAATCCCACGGCGGAGATCCGACTAAGGCGCATCCGTAGATGCAGTGCGGTAACCGCGTATGGTTCTAACCGCCAATATCCTCTGAGGATGCCAGAGGCGAACCCTATTCTGGGCGGTCAGAGCCGCCGCCCACACCGGTGCACCATACACGGCCATTGATCGGACAATCCCCGTATATAGCCGTCTTGTCGCGACGCTGGCTCCACCCAAATTGGGCAAAAGTCGCCCAAGGGCAGAAGCAGCGCTGACCAGTTTTGGAGAAAGTTGTCGGAAGTGCTCGTCGAAGAGCCACCTGCCGTCAAGGATCAAGTCCAGATACTTCATCTGGGCCTGAACCAGTACAAGGACCGAATTGACTACAATGGAGGCGCCGGAGGGTGGACCACGATGGGGCCCATGGAACAAAAGGGCCTCCGTCTTGTCCAGGGCCGCCCGCAAACCCAGCGCCTCAATACGCCCGACCACCACAGAGAGAGTGGTGGCCAGGCGCGCCGCCTCTGCAAAGTTCATCCCCCGGGCTGTGACCAACGTGTCATCTCCATAACAAATTACGCCCAGCCCGGGGGGAAGACGACCTCGAAGGGCCCAGTCGTATCCCATATTCCACAGGAGTGGTCCGAAGACAGACCCCTGTGGAACACCGCACGACATGAGCCGCCGCCTCAGAACACCGTCTCGATCCTCGTACATGACGGTACGCTCCTGTAAATAGTCTGCCACAAGCCGCCTCAGGTACTCTGGCACCCCGTGGTAGTGGAGTGCTTCCCTGATGCAGCTAAATGGCAGACTATTAAATGCGTTGGCGATGT
The DNA here is from genome assembly GCA_949316085.1 of Hypercompe scribonia. Lineage (NCBI taxonomy): Eukaryota > Metazoa > Arthropoda > Insecta > Lepidoptera > Erebidae > Hypercompe > Hypercompe scribonia. The sequence goes on along the minus strand of OX438971.1, from coordinate 11,439,154 downwards.
CCAACGATACCGCCAACAGCACGCCGCCACAGCTCACCGCCTCTTCGGTTACGGTCCTCAGGTGCAACACAGCATCGACTGTCGAACGCCCGGCTAGAAACCCGTATTGGGCGTCCGACAGATCGGGGCCTGCCTCACAGAGGTGCCGGACGATGCGGGCAGAGAGTATCCTCTCAAACAATTTACCCGCCTCGTCCAGCAACACGATGGGCCTATAGGCCGCGATCGAATCGGACGGCCGTCCCGGCTTCCATAGTAGGACCAGCTTCCCGCTCATCCAGCCCTCAGGAAAGCGCCCGGACGCCAAGCTGGCGTTTAGGACTTCCCCAAGGCGATCCGACATGTGGTCGAGGGTTCGCGCCAACACTCGGGCAGGTATCCCATCTGGCCCAGGGGCGGTGTTCTTAGAGCGGATCCGTAGAACGACCGCCCCTATCTCCAATTCCCTGACGGGCAGAACATTATCCTCGTTCCATCCCCCGTCATCTCTGACCAAGGAGGCCATCGACGGGGGTGTGTGTTCCGCCCGATGCGGGAAAAGCCCCTCGACCAGGGGTGCACCCCGACCTAGACCAACGAAGACCAACCATATCTGAAGAAAAAATGTCTTGTTGTAAAGACAATGAACGAACACAAGAACACAATAATTAAATATAACATAATGCGAATACAATTTTGGATACTGTCATTTTGGTCAATGTCATTATTTGTGTAAGCTTAAAGTATTTTAAAATTAATTAAAATTCTATTTGTAATACGGTTGGTGAGTTAACTGTTGCACCTAAAGCTACACGACCAACGCGATGTTCAAAGACCACAATTCTGCTACGACAAATCTTGTTCAACCAAGAAATGTATAAACATTGGGAGCAAGAAACCGGGCGTCAATCACGATTCGAAACAAATACTTAGGAGGTACCGTTGTGTCATGCGGCCGACGAGGTAGATAGGCGAGCCCGCACACACGCCATATACCTCTCTACACTCATGGCACCACACAATGAGTACGGCGACAATAGCGTACCGACTGCCGTCATCGCTACTCCCAATATTCCTCATTTGCATACTCCTCTCGTCGAACTGTGTCTATTCAGCTTATACATGTCACTTAGTATGGTTAGAAGCTTCCACGAAGACAAATTTTAAGTAACGACTAACTGCTAACTGCAATATAAGTAGGTATATACTGCCGTTTAAGCTTGGTCGGCAGCGATTACAGATTGAACTTGTATTCGGCGCGTTATTTAGCAATTGAACGTAAAAGAGACAGGCAGTTCCGACCTCAATTACAAAAAGAAAAGTGCGGGAAGACAATTACAAAAACGACAAAAGCGTTGGAAGCAATCCAGCGAGTATGCTCTTAATTGGATGAGACCACTTCCTCTAAATGACATTTGCTCTGTGCGCGTTGGCTACGGATGCAATTCTAGATTTCATATTCGACTAACACGACATTGGAAATAATTATATATTATGTATTGTAAGCATGAGGATAAAGTGTAGCTCTTATGTAAGTATTATGACGATTTAATTTAGTAATATATATAGTTTTAAATTGCAACTGGTAATAAATCAGTAAGCTTATGTGAAATAAGTGATCGTTCGTATTTTATTCTTGTTGTTCGTCTCACGATCATAAAAATTGCATACACTGACCCCTATCAGCGAAAAGGAAAACCTGTGTATTTCTCTCTAGAGTAACACTTAAGGAAAGGAAAAAAAAATTGCTGTCAAAAGTTCTTGTTTTATAAGAATTTATCATAAGTTTATGCAGAGATTTAAATTACAAAAAATATTTAGCTTTTATATACTTATTCATTATATAAAAGACTATTATTGTCATTATTTTATATTTTTTTCGAACACTACGTTACACATGAGTACTCTTGACTAAAGAAGGTCAACGAGTCTAATGATAAAATTTATTTGTCTAGCCGTTTCAATGCTATTTCGATGTTGTTACAATTCACCGAGCGACTTCGTCCCTATATACCTAAATGTAATTTAGTTGTAATTTAGTTATTCACCCCTATATTCACAGCAGGTTGTAGAAACGATCAGAAAGTTACTGGGTTTCGATTTAATAGTATAGATGAAATTGATGTCGATTGTTAAGTAGTTGATCGATTATGGTCTGGCAGAAGTGGTCCGTCTTTTAAGGATTGGAAGAAAACTGGTGTTTTTCATCGATTTTGTAGAAGCGTTAATAAAGAACATGTTGTAAACTGAAAAATTAAAACGATGCTTCAATAAAAACATGATACCTGGTGTCCGTGTGAAGGTTGTCTGGAAGAAATCGTCGTGAACGATAAGACCGCCGGTTGTTACATTTATATATTTCGTAACTAATTTCTTTCTTTGTTTTGTTTTATGTATACAATAAAGAGAAATAAATAAAAACATTTAACTTGGATTTTCGTGAGATTCAAATAGATTTTTTTTTGTTTTAAATTTTAAATAACACCCATACTAGGAATAAATCCTGTATCGCGGGGACTTTACAAACATACAAGAAAAAATTGACACAAAGAACATTCAGACTTAGAACAACAATTTGCGAGTCACACAAAGTGTTGTTGCATGTGAGATTTGAACCCACAACACTCAGCGTAGTAGAGAGCGGCGTGGCGACCGCTGTCAATCGTGCAGTCAACACACATAGTAGGTACATCGAAACGGACATAACCAGACATCTAAATGCTCTGTCATCATTAAGTCCTTTAATATAACCTAAAACCCGCAGCACATTATCCGCCACTTCATCAATATACGAATCAGCTACATAAAGCATAAACACAATAGTATAAAACATTCACGTGTACCGCTGATATAATCTCCAAACGCTATTTTCATAATGGAAATCATGTCACGCGACATGGTCCATTGTTCTAATCGTTTAATGATTCAAAATAATGGGTACAGGAGATTAACTTTTTTGCACACTCGCGACCATCTGGCCACTTGTAAATTTATAGCACATCACTGTATAAATATTGTTTTTGCGCGCTAATGCGAAGATCGTTTTAAATGTTATCACAGCCAGTATTTGTATTTATTCACTCACAGCACTTTTTGTTGAAACCACATCCTCAATTATAGATATTGAAAGCCTTATTAAACCCTTTGTACGTATAAGATGAAAATATTGGGTGATAGTTGAATACGTTTTATGTTGTTAGCATCTTATGACTTCTTTCTGTTTAACATTTAACAAATAATAGTTTTAAAAAACATACATAAGGAGTAATTTTTGTATTCTTTAACTTTATTTTGGACGCTTAGACGTAGCATACTTTCTTTAAATTTGTGTTTGATTCAAAGATGAAATTCAATTAAAAAAGGATCATTGAATTCACGAACAATGGCGAAGATGCTTTTGCTCTTTGTGTTGTGATTACGCTTACTTGAATACAATATATTGTATTCAGAGTGATAATAAGTAAATCGATTTATTTAGATAATTTTTGTTATAATAAAAATAATCTGAAAAATACATTTTAAAGAAAACAGTTAAAATAAAAATTCCTTAATTTTTAAAATCCATAAAAATAAAAAAAAAACTATGACATAGAAACCGCCATGTTAACCATAGACTATTTAGACTCTAGAACAATATATGAACGTTAATGAAGGATATTTTAAATGCAAGTTAGTTTCCGCAGAACAGTTACTGTAGAAATTGCCAATTTAAAAGTTACAGCTAAGAAAAAATAAAAACATATCTACACACAAATGAGTGTACTAATAGACATTCTGTTAGCCTACATTGCACCAACAACTCATTATTCCGAAAGACGTAGACGCATTGCGTAGATAATTACAATGATTTCAATGTGACTTGAGCACAGTAAGTTAAGAATGGAGTGTTAATTTACTTGATAGTTTTCTCTTTATTTTATCGCGAGAAAGCAGGTTTACAGGTTTCATTTCGTGGACAATAGGTACATTACAATTGTTTGTTTAGTTACAACTTAGTTCTTTTATTTGTATTATAATACTTAGAAATTAAATTGAAAAGGCATTCATTTCTTTGAGAACGAAAATTGGAATTAAATATCTAGTTAGTTTTAATTGTTTTTATTGAACTGCGTTAAATTTATTCTAGAAACGAAAAAAACGGTAAAGTGAAAGATCCGAAGTAAAGAATCTTTCAAGAATAGTTTAATTAAATCGAAGTAATTACTATCAATAAACATAAGAATTGCAACTAATGACTTACTTTCACTCAATGGAAGCTGTTAAGAACAATAGTGACGATGATCTATTTTGGTATTTTCAAAAATCTTGACAGCGCCTAATTGTTCGTTCATTCCTCAACAGCATCTAATAGTCAAATGCTATACATAGACATTTCTGTAGGAAAAAGCTTTTAGCCTACTATACCAAGCTGGCCAGACAGGTTGATATAAGGTTTGTGTCAAGTTTTCCTTCTCTTTTACCGTGCTATTGTCCTACGTACATAGACGCTCCTTCTTACGACACCCACGGGATGAATAGTGACAATGTTACCCGGAGTATATTAACTTTTAATTAATACAATTACTTTCACATTTTCGGTAAAATAATCTCACGTTCGGGTCCTTTAAATAAATGTTCATCATAAGGCAATTGCGATCAATGTTTTTGCGCTATTGTTTTGTATCAAACTCAAACACTAGAGTTTATCTGTAAGTTTTGTGGTATTTTAAAAGTACTTTTCATATTAAAAGCTTTTACATTAAGTTTATTATGTATATCATAAAATATTTTGATAGCATTAGTATTGAATAAATAACGTATACCGTAAACGGAAACTGTGTAAAGTACTTAATAGCATTTGAAGAGAATTTAGGAAACCATTCCAGTTTTACCTATTTATAAAGTAACGTGAGTGCTTCATTACTCCAATTTTTTTTCAAGGTTACTAGTTACTTCCTTCATTTTACTCAAAGGTTTAAATTCATGGTTAGCCACTCCATTTCGATTAAAACTAGTAGAAAACGTAGTTTTTATTATCATTCAGTTAATTCAATTAGTTGGAACTGCAAGAGAGGCTAGTCGTTACCAAAGACAAATTTAAAGTGTTTTATTAAAACTTTCACGCCTCGTCTATGACATTACCTCAGTTCTTTTGTTTCTTTTATTTGAAAGGTTTATTTAAATCCTAACTTAGTGTCTAAGTCACGTCGGTTTAAAAGAAGTTAAGAATGAATTCAATCTTTTCCTTTGAAAAGTGTTTATTAAGGCACAAAAGGCCAACTTTCCGCCTCGAAGTGGCTACTTATTGAAGTAAAGTTGTATAATGATAGGGCCGGTTAAATTTAAATGCTACATTTTGTGCTATCGACATGCTTAAATAAAAAGGGGCTAGAATAGTACCTACTAAACTGGGGTTTTGAATAACGTTTGACGACTGTATTACCATAATTATATTATTACCTCGTGGTAGCAGACGCTTTTAATAGTTATTAATAGTGCAATTAAAAAAAATGATTTATGTTTAATAATCTAAAATTTTACTTGATATTATTTTGTTTTGTTGATTCAGAAACAAAGTAATAATCATTGTTCATTTGTTATATAGCTTCAACGGTCCACCTCATTTCTATTTATGTTTGCTTTGTGAACTCAATCTCGGATCTCTGAATTTCATTTCATTATTTCAGATGCTTTTCGATCCTTATTATCTAGTTCTTTATTTTCATTGTTTACCGGTACTTTTTTTATAAGTAACATAATGAAACAAGCAATAATACGCTTATTTTGAACTTAAGAGATAGTCGTTTTAGACCTAAGCTCACTGATCTACATATATATGATATTTCTAAAAAATCGGGATAAACTTTAACAATACTGATTATACAATTTTTTAGATACGCAAATTATTTAAGTAATTAAAAGTCCATACATATACAATACATAATATATAAACATGATGATGATGATGCACAGTCAGGCCAGTCTCAACGGACATCAGCCAATTACGCAGGAGATATTACGAGTATAGTGTACAAGTGTGTGCGCAAACACAGGTACACTCACTGTTCCCTCACTCCCACAATCCGATGGGACGGTTATCCGACACGACCGGAGTGAGATTAGGTGCAGGACCAATGGACTTACGTGCTCTCCGAAGCACGAGGGTTAAGACTCCAACTTCCAAACTCCGAGTTCTTATTAAATATTTCAGTACCCAGAAAAACTCGATCTAGTCAAAGATCTACTCAAATCTAGAGCTCTTGGATTCGATTCCCGAGTTGAATCTCAGACCTCTTGATCGGCAGTCACATACACTAATCGCTAGACCAACGAGGCAGCCAACAATATCAATATATATATATATCCTAAAACAAAGTTAAGAGAAATAATAATACAATAAAATTATGAATAATAACTTGAGACATCTCATTTACAGCTGACTGACTTCAAACTGGCCAGAGCTTGTACTATTGCAAACAGACTACTAATAAACACACTTATTAAATATTAAACTCATGTATATTGTAGATAAATTATGCCCAGACAGAGAACAAACTATCTTGCTCAATAGACAATTATTTTTCCTTGTATTCGAACTCACGTTTACCTCAGCAGTCTGCATCACAACCCACAGGATCAACAACCTTGTCTTATTGAATTATAAATCAAGAATTTCGGTATCTAGTTTCAAAACAAGCATAGCTTGGCCGTTAGGTTAGCTTGCGATAGAACTGAGGTGAACAGACCACGGATAAAACCTATATCTATAGCACCGAAACTATACACAGAAAGGGAAAATAGGGTACAAGTTTTTAATCATAAAGTACCATAAGGAGGACCTTCTATTCTTTAGAAGTAGATCGATCCTTGAGATACTTTTGAATTATATCAGTTTTCTTAATAGGTTTACCTTTTCAGATTCTATATACTTATAACATTTATTACAACTATTACTAACTTTGTATAATGATTAAGCGTAGGCGTGTAGTATAACTAGTGGCTAAGATATTTTTCAAACTTTGAAAATAAGTGGTTCATATTCACTAATATATTAATAATATAAACAAAAAACAAAAAACGCCTACAAAACTCAATTGATACAATGTTGATTTTTCTTTTCATAATAGGAACTTTAAAACAGTCAAAATGCTAGTTTAAAAGAAAAAGTAGACAAAATACCGATCACATGTCGTGATTTGTGAATTTTGAAAGATGTCACCAATGACGTCTTTCAAAACTGTGAAGGTGAAAAAAGTAAATTGAGTGAATCAATGATTGAATAGAATGGAATTGAATAGGTGGAAGTGAGCGAAGTGTTTAAACAATCAGTATAATTGCCAGCGACGTCTTCTGGCCGATTAAATGTCGGTCAAGTAATGTCAGTTACGTGACCCATTTGTCACAATTGCCATGAATTGATCTTCATCAATGTGTTACAATAGGCTATGGATCCAATCGATTGCAGAATTGTATTGAACATACAAAGATTTCGGTTTTACTTTTATAGTCGGCTACACTAAATTCGGTGTCGAGTGTAAAATAAAAAAGGTGATATTGCTTTCATTCGTCAGAAACGATAAGATATTTTACTTTAGGAAACCAGTGATACATAAAGGAATAGGAAATAAATTGTATGAATAGAAAAAAGTGTTTAGATTAGAAAATGAGTATTAGAAAGTTTAGCTTAATAGTCATATCATTACGTGATCAAGTTAGTGAAAATTAAGTAAGTTTAAAATTAGAACTTTGAAATATGTTACTAAAATACGAGGGAGGATATTATGGTGATTGTATTTTTTTTTTATAAATCATGAGTTTTGTTCGACCGAAGCACGGTATGTGTAACTCAATATGTAACTTTTAACCTTAAAGGCGATCAAGGGATCAAACTACACAGGACAACAACGCGCAACATCATGGGACAAAACTTCCATTCTAAGGTGAGTCTTATGTCCATCAGGAGACAGTTAAAAACTGTTGATGATGACAATGAATTTAAAATATATCAACATTACAATGGTTTATTTTCCCCATCAAAAAATGACATGGTCAATAATTAAAAGGTTGTCTAAAATTATAATTAGTTACAATGTAGTCTAGTTGATTTAATTTTGGAATTGCCTTAAAATATTATTTTTTGGTAAATATAATTGTTTACACTGAATTAATTTGATATTCTTTTTACAACAATTTTAACGTTACGAATATTGAATCATTAATAAACAATGTTTGCTTAGCGAAATAAACAAAAAAGTTAGCGGGTATTTCAGTATTCTTTTCTGTAACACATATTTGCTACATCATATCTATGACATAAAAATCAAACAAGGTCAGGTCAATCAATAAGTCTAAGAGATAGAACGTGGGTTTACGTTATGTCTGGGTGTTCCTGTTTTACTGAAATTACGAGATTATTGTCTTTACATAAAAAGAAAAATAAAGTTTAAACTTAGCAGGCTATTATATTTAGATATTTTAAAAAAAATAATAAAATTCGGTTCAGTAGTTTTCGAACTCCATTTCATACAAAAAAATCGTTGTGTTTTATCATATGTAAGTTATATAATGGTACATTACAAGCATGTTTACACAAAACTACTTTCAGCACGCGCACCCAACAGCTTTCGATGTGATATTTATTTGTTAGTAAATTTCATCATCAACTAAGTGGTGCCATAGAGTACCTCTACTGTACCGTACCGTACCTAAGCCCCTAATCGACTTAGCGAATATAGTAAGACGTACCGAAATGAATTTAGGTTTAGGCAAGTCAAGGGAAACCAGCCAGGATCCAATTGTGTAATTTAGTAAGTGACACTAGTATGGCCTCCCAGAAACATTAGTAACGGCATTGAATCTCATTAAATTGTATAATTTGGTGTCCTACTTGCGCATTGTTGTCCTCCTTAACACGTAATTATTAAGTTATGGATGTATTTACTTAATTTTAATGTAAAACACAACATAATTAAAATATATATGATATATAAAGTATCTGGAAACCGAACCTTGCTCGGTATTTCTTTTGGTAAAAACTTCTTCTGTTCCTATCCCTAATTTTGTCATATAGATAAGCGCCAAAATGAGCCTATTAGACAACACCTATTGAACTGTTTAGTTTTTGCATTGCTGTGCTGGTCAAGCAGCATTAACCTTCGTATTCTAATGACATTGTAGCAGTTTTTCATTGCTAGAAAACACGGATAAAACAATGTTTTCTAAAAATAAAACCAAGCTAGATCAATTTATCGCACTCGAAATCACCTATATATTAAATTTTATGAAAATCTTTGAGCAGTTTCTAAGATTCAGATTATATATGTTTACAAAAAATACTCGTTTAAAGGCATTAGATTGTAAATAAATAATGTATAACAAAATAACAAACGCCATCTTGTCTTAAATTAAGCATATTTACTTTTTTAAAATATATACATATTATAAATAGAAAATACTCAAACACGGAATTTTTTTTTACAGATCGTACAAAATTTTGTTCAGATTCGGGAATGGAACACGAGATCTCAAGTACAGCAGTCTCATACGCTACCACTGCGCCACCGAGGCTGTAAATTAAGATAAACAAAAAGTTTATGAATTTTCAAATTAAATGAAAGAATCACCTTCCTGAGAACTTATCCTAAATGAAAATATTACGTGCAATGGTTTTAAAAAAGAATAATCAGTTTTTCAATGATTTGTTGGATGTATAAACAATGCTATTTGGTCTCATCAAATATGTAAATAAGTATGTATATATGTAGGTATTCAGAAGGCAGTACATTGAAAGATTATGGGCCAAGTTCACAAAGTTTTATAATGAAACTAATACGTATACAAACAACCTCACTTTGTGATGAATACCTATTGCTATTTACGTTAATTGTTGTAGTTTTACTTACTTAATTAAACTTAATTTTAGTCATTTCGGTATAATTAAAACGTAGTATTCCCAAAGTGTCAAAGGAATACTCAATCAATATTTACATTTTATATCTGTGTTATACTTCTTTGTGTTCGTAATAATGTAATTAAATTAAGATCTATCTAACTCCTCTCTAGGCATGCTACATTTTTTATAAGTATTAAGTTATTTCTAATCAAATTTATCTGATACATCTTGGTATTATTTCATAACATCTTTGTATGTGAAAAATAGGTAATTAAATTGAAAATATAAGTGGGCCCCATTTGCTTAAAAGTATTTTTATCAAATGTTTTCTAAAGAAATAAATAAATGTAAACCTCAACATGCCTAAATTGTCCTAAGTCGTGATAACATTTATTCTTTATTTCTTAATTGTCCTCCTTCAGAGGTAAAATACGTTCTTGATTTTGATCAACTTGGAATATGAGTTATTTATTTAATATTATTCACTGACACTAAAAATATTATGTAACATACTTTTGAAAAATTGTAGAACAGAGAATTTTTCTTTTTTGAAATTGTCTCAAGAATACGTCATAATGAAACTTTCAAACACTAATTTCTCGTAATTTTACGTATATCAAGTTAAACCCGATTAAATGAGAATCTAACTCGAGTGAAATCCAACTCCGGTTAATTCCGAAGTAAGTTGAGTTGACTCATTATGTTATCCTCATTTTTATTTCATTGTGTGAAAGTTCATGTAATGCCTGTAATTTCAGACTTAATAAAGTAAATTATTCACATTTTTATTAGTACATTGCACTTAAGAGTTCAAGAACACACCGGTCACAGCTTAATTTAATTATTTCCATTACGTAATTGAATGTACACTTGACAGTACATGCGTAGACACTAGAGTCACGCGAATTAATATTTAATGTTGGGGTTACAGTTGTTAGCCTCGCCTGAGAGCTGTTCAACAATTCATTCTCGTTGGCGCTTATATAAGTTAATAAATAAATCATCTGACCTCATCCAGCAGCTTTCCCGCGAGGTTAGATGGCAACAGGATAAGCGAACGCGCTGAGTCGCAACTTGCGATGAACCTTGATGGGTTCCACTGAGTTACGGTAACGAGTGCATGGTCCCGTAAATGTCTACCTATTCAACAATGTTGCCATCAACTTATCTCAGACATCAACCACATATTTCGCAGGAGATACAGCAGATTCTTTGTCGTTATGATCACTTATATTTTGTAGACTTTTATATTTTCTTTTGTGGATAGTTTATAAATAATAAATTATAATTAAGGCAAATAAATAAAAAGCTTTTTATTCCTTGCTAAGTTTAATTTTCTTTTCCTAGTGATAGTTTATATGTTTAGTTATTCCCCCAAGAACTCTGTTTTCACAAGTGAAGGCCTTCTAAATTAGGCACTTGTCTCGATCTTGGGCTACTTCTGTCCAGCGTGAACAGATAACCCTTATGATTTCATCGTCCCATTTCATATTCGGTCTAACTTTACCTCTTTTTCTTATTGGATCCTTCCAAGTCGTAACTATTCCGGTCCAACTGTCATCGTGCAGGCATACCATGTGTTTTGTATTATTTTGTCGGATTTCTTCTTGTCGTTTTAGTTAGTGGTTATCACACTTTCTATTCCTGAGTAGTAAATACTTTATCGGGCTGAATTTTTTCGAGATAAAAATGTTAAACTTTCGTAACAATCGCTCTTTAACAATTACCGACGTCCCATATGAGAAAGTTGGCAAGTAAGTAAACGATTATCTACGTCTATGGACACTATATTTTTCTGATATTCTTTGGCTGTTGCCCATTCTATCCTACCTCTCTATGAAAATCTTGCCTTCCTTATAGTTTACGGTGAATCTGATCTACTGGTTTACTGTACTGATAAGTGAAAATACTGCAGTCAATCATCACCAAATTGTGCACAAAACCTGAAGTTCTGGAGATAATGTTAAAAAATAACGTGTTATTCATTAACACTGTATCTAAAATATCCAAAACAATTGAATACATTCAGATATTTTTCGTCATGGGGACCTTTCATTTTATACAGATCTTACGCTTCATGTAATACATATAAGTGAAGATCATACATTTAATAGTATATATTCTAATAAGAGGTTAGAAAGTTAATTGTACGTAGATACCATTGAGCGACCAGAAGTTAGTAATTAGTTCGTTAAGCATTAAATGATTGATAAATTGCTAACAACTCCAATGAATAAACAGATAAGTTTCCAACACTTAGAGATTATTAGCTCTAAAAGTCTCTACTATATGTCTATAGCTTACCAACTCCTCAATATAAAAATCACAAGCAGAATAGAAAAAATACTCTTAAGTATTTGAATTTTTAATAAAAAAGAATATTTAAGCTCAAATTCGCTCCAATAGTTTAGATTGTAATACTATAACTAACGTAGACAAATAGAATAGAAAAATGGTTAATTTTGAAAACAATATAGACGTAGTTTTTTAGAAAAGACGACGCTCCAGCTCAATAAAATAATAAAGCCATTAAGAGTAAATGTCTATGACGACGTTGGAAAAAGGACCTATATTATTCTGTCTGACTTTTTTCGTAGTATAACTAGAACTTTTTAATGTAATTAAACTTCGATAAAAAAATATCGTTGATGTTTCACTTAAGATAATTGTTTATTAAATCTTTGTTTAAGGAGGAAAAATAAATATGCACATCTTATATCACTATATACCACTCTATAATATTTTTTTATACGAATATAAGTAGGTTTCAATTTTTTATCTTTTTGGGCGGTAGGTTTCTCAATATGTGTGTTTCTATGTGTATTACTTCTTTACTGTAAAATAGCTGAACAGCAGATATGGATAAAATTTAAAACATCATCTATATGAAGAGCATGCCAAAGTGACTCTGCTCTGCCTGATGGATGGCATGAATAGAATCCAAAGAGTTGTGGTCATCATACTCATTGCAAAATCCAGACAATGCAGTGTGGTGGCCCATACTATGGCGGCCTAGTGAGATGCTTTTTCACGACACGCTTGGGGAAGTAAAAGGCATGACAGTCATCGTGGCAGTGTAAGGCTCACACAGTTACCACCATAACTGTAACCCCTGCATCAATGGGCCATCCACCACCATCAGTGACTATGCTTGTAGGTACTCGTAAATAACTAACTGACATGTTCAAAAATTCGTACGAGTATCGAGACCCACAAGGCTTTTACAGATTTTTTATAATTTTACAAACTGGTGTTAATTTGTCGAAATTAAATTAACTTGAATTAATCAATACTTACTTCTATATAATTACTTCCACTTACTGACATTTTAAAAATATTTTGTGCCCTTCACTGTATTAATCAATTGCCATTTTTTTCTTATTTAATAAATTTTAGTGCGAGGTGAATGTGAATAATTATAAAACCTCTGCGCTGCATAACACATAGTTTAATTGGTCCTTACCTTCACGTTCAATGTTAAGTTGCGTCGTGCAACGCTCAATGTTGCGGCACTCAGCCTTATTCCTACCGCTTGCTGGTAATATTGACAGTCACCCACTTTCAATCACGTGAAACCGGTTCAAACAAAGACTTTGGTCACCAACTTATACTATAATACAATAGTTTAAGATTAACACGTGCGTATACTAAAAACATTACACATTTATTCGTAATCAAAGCTTACAGTAACTAACATGTCCTGGCAAGAGGACTCGGTGAGATATTGCTAAATTAATTATCTGTTTACACATGACTCAATAGCATTATGTTTATGACAAGTTATCTTTTGTAATGAACATTACAAGCACACGATCACAATAGTAAGAAAAATATCAATGAGTTTACGTCATAAAACAAAAACGTCATACAAAGTACCTGCATAGTGTAGGCGTAGTAACGAACGCCAGTGGCGCAGGCGTCTCGGTAAAACTCGTGTAAAATCGGGTGTACGTGTGCGTAAGTAAGAAAACAACTTTCCTCTCTCACTCTTACTCAGGAGGACTCGGGAGACTTTACATTAGATTACTGAACTTAAAAGAAACAGAAACTTCGTCGTTCGTCCGGTTCGCGTCAAGCATAAAGAACCGGTTTAGTATTGGAGCTTTTTAGTCCTTATAAATAAAAAATCATGCATAGATAATCGTATACCACACTCACTGGTAACTATACCTACGTAAGGCTCTGTGAGTACTAAAGCGTTGGAAGGAAACTGTTATGGAACGGAAATGGACCACCGCGGTGAAACGATTTAGTTATAAGTAATGAACAAAATTTATTTTATCTATGGAAGTAAAAATATTTAAGAAACCTGTTGTCAATTGCATTTGCTGTTTGAATAAGTTTCATTTTAAATACTCGAAAACTTTACTATATCGTGTTTGCATGTAAGATTGTCAATTAATGTAATAAAATTATGACATTTTAGTTCTTAAAATTATAACCAGTTCAATATCGAATATCCAACTTTTACCACCGAAAACATGCTTCATGTTTTCGGTGGTAAAAGTTGGATATTGTAACAAAAAAATTGTTGACAAACTTATATTATTAACCAATTTAAAAAAAAAAAGGTACAAATATATTCTTCTGTTTGTACTCGAAAAATATCTTAGGTTTTAGGATATATGAAACCTAAAAAAATGAGTGAAATTTTATGACATCGCTAACCGGTTTGGATATATTAATAATAATATACTCACACATTTCACACACGGGCGTCCGATCACAAACTGCTCTATGGTACCAGATTGCTGATAAACATAATTATATATTTCTAAATGCATACATATTATGAATAAATTACACCCATACATAGAACAAATGACAGTGGTCATCACACAAAGATTTATCCTGTGTGAGAATCGAACCCACGACTTCTGACCTAGCAGTCGGGATCACTAATTACTAGACCAACAGGACTGTTAAATAATTATTATCCTAATTTCTCGTATAAACACCATGTTCCACGACCACTCCCGCAGCCTATACTATGGTTATAACAAAGTTCAATCAAACGCAGAATGACGACTTTTATTAACAGAAATAATAATCCTGTGTGCAAGTTAAACCAATAGAAGTAGAAGTGTGGGAATTAAACACTGTTCATTTCTGTCTATCTCATTATTACAAATAAAAAAAATTATACATGGGTAATTATACATGGGTATGTGTAACTAGAAATTAGAATGTAGATCGTGGTAGCATCCGCAACAGACAGCCGTATAGTCGTTCCGGTAGAGGACAAGAGGCCGTAACTAGAACAGCGGTTGTTTGTTTTCCCACGCCTCAACAGCACTGACAACCAATTGAACCGAGACCGATCTGTTGACCGTCCATCGCTCAATAATTTGTTTAATTAATTGTTTACCGTAATCGAGGAAATTCCTTTACTGAATCACTGAACAATCCAATTGATTTAGTGTCTTCATAAATGTATCCCGTTATAGTCAATGGAGTTAATATGACGTGTTAATTTAAAAAAAAATTATAAGAAGTTATTTCAGACAGATGTCAACATCTGGTTAACTTTATCACTAAAATTCAATGTAACAGTTTGACATAACCTATAATGAGTATTTTATATGTTGAAGTAAACTAATGTCAAGATAAAACATTGCGGCATCTAGTTCTAAAACTCGTTGTATATGTATTATAGTTAGTTTTGAAACGTGTGTGAAGTGAAATTTATTACATTCGTATATAGATTAATTTCCTTCGGTAATTGGAAACCTCTTAAGACAGCATGAGTAGGGCAATGCCTACTTACAACAAAAGTAACTTAACCTAATTAAATTGCTGATAAGTTAGTTTGTTTTATAGGAGTATGTAAATAAAAAGCAGTAGATAAGTACCACAATTTTAAATATTTATGTCGAAATTTGTTTTCAGAGAAGCATACTCTTACTTGTATAGAACTCATGCAGTGATGTAATAAATTTTGAGTTTAACATATTTCTCAGTGTACAGTCTTCAAACGATTATCTTAAAGACTATTGCAAAACTACTCAATGATGGTCAAAATACCTAAAAATTGAATAGCACAGTGAGTCAAACACTATGTTGTTGATTCCCTATTCCCCATCCTCATTGCAGATTAGGAGTATGTAAAGCTGTCAATTTACAATTTGCACTGTTTAACGATTAAAATACGTAAAAAGTTAGCCATGCAGTTTTGAGTCTTAAAAAACTTAATCAAATAAATCTTAAGATATCTTAAACTGTATCACTAGATGTAACTGATACTTAATACATGTTACAAAACATTAAAAAATGATTTGCAGTGTATTTCACATTTATACAACAAAATTTTACAAGAAGTTATCTTAAGAATGAACAGTCGAGGAAAAAATAATCACATTATCTGCTGTCACTGATTTTCTCCCTCGGAAAACGACTAGATAATTGCCTACAGAAAATTTTATTAATACGAGAGAATAAAAAATTTTGTAACCAAAGGTCATGATCGTACATTGAATAGAAAAATACTATTTAAGCGTCTCTTGAAGAGACAAATAAGTCAGTCAATTATCAAAATGTATAGAATATATTTGCGACGATATTAGCAATGCGAATACTTGGTAAACAACTAGTGCAGTATATTGTAAATAAATAAATACTCGTAAGTTATTACAACACGTACTATTTTTCATAAGGAATCGAGCTCACCATGTTGACGACGGCAACGTTTAATTTATTTAATAATTAGTTCTAACTACTAGACTTATACACGTACCTGTAAAACCTAATAATGAGTAATAAGAAGAAATTTCTAGAAAATCGTCTTGTAAACAACAGTAGACGACTATTTGTGGTCATACAGGTTCTTTAATCTTAAATTAACTATTTACAATCTGTGCTCAAGCTAATGTCTTGAACAAGCTAGTCAATTATAATAGTAGGCATAAATTAGACCACCTTGGTGCCTTTACTTCAAACATATGTACATATAAAAAATAAAAATGTCCACGTCTGAAGTACGCTCTTAAATAAGCTAGATAAGCTGGTGAGCCTATTTTTCATTTTATTTACTGATTCTGGGCGTCCGGCTCAAAATAAAGGTCATTTAACAAGTTTATAACCCAATATCTAACCTTTATTATGTCTATATTTTTTATATAAAGTACTTACTAAACATAAATTAAAACATTAGTAAACATCCATCCTTAAATATGCTCAAGCGTCGAGTTTATGTTGATATTATAATAAATGAATACCCAAGTGTCTATGTAATTAAAATAACATTATCTGACAGTCTTGCGACTTTTAATAATAGGATAAAAAGCTGTTATTACCTACGCAGGTCTCGCCTGAAAAAAAGTTATTGAGAGATACAATCATCAACATTACACATCAACAGCCTTTAATAACCTGCTGCTAGACATAAGCTACTCTTTAGTAACGAGGTTTTGGTCTACTAAACCATGCGTGCCAGACAGGTTGGTATAGGGTTTGCTTTAAGTTTTTCTTCTCCTTGCAGTGATATTGTTCTGCATAGTTTGATCCCTTACTCACCTTTTACAATACCCACGTAATGAATAGGGGTGGTGACACTCCATATTATTAACTCTTCATTACACGCAGAATATATAGTAAAAAAAGAATAAATTACATCCCTCTCTTTACCTTATTCAGAAGAGTCAGCAACTTGTCGTTTAGTTCCAAATAAAATTAAAGTCCCGTTGGTAAACTCATTTGCAAATTCGAAAAACTTTTATTCAAGAGTTTTTTATTCACTTATTTCTGTTATTAAGCCTTTCGATCTATGTTAAACAATAACAACTTAGTTTTTATTTACTCACTGGCGTATAGTTACTTTACTATATATTATAAAGCATTATTTTTGAAAAAAAATAAGAAACATTTAAGAGTTTTATTAACACTATGTCCTTTTTCCAATTTTAATTATAATAAGAAAATAATTTAAATTACTTTGAGAAACACTAAAAATTCTCAAAAATAGTAACGTCCATAAAACCAATCACATTCGCAATTTGTCTTTTATTTCATGATTTATGATCAACGGTTTGTTATATGAGTTTCTAGAGCGACATGTCTAATAACACACTCGCATCACTCAAATGAAATTCTATGTTTGTCGATAACATTCACGACACAACAAGGTTCTTTAAGTGGCTGTACACGAACGTTGCGTAGGGCGGTTGGCGCGACACTGGGCGGGCGGACACACTCACCACTCGCGACCGCCCGCCCTTGCGAAAAGTTCATGGTAACAAAGTGAGTTTCTTTAGGGACATTATTACATTTCAATTGTGTAGTGTGTTTGTTGAATAAATACACCTTTATTTCTCATGGGTGTTTAACAATTTATTACACAAACTTGGCTACGGAATGGTTATAACGTGGTCAGCGATTAAACGTGTCAACTTTCTTTTTTTTCGTTAAGCGTTCACGGTTTATGTTAATACTCAGCGAATGTTTACTGTAATAAATTTTAGAATAGGTCTTCAGTGACGTGAGAGTGATGTAGATATTTGTTTCATTTTGTCGGCAATTATTCTACGTCTAGACAAAAACTCATGCAAAAGGAACTAACTGGTGCTGACATATTTTGTCGCATCTTGGACTAATAAATTTCTCCGTAAAAAATAATAAAAGTCTGTTACTTACTACTTAAAGTAGTATTTTTTAAAGACTATGTATTATTTCACTTAGTAACAAAACTTAGATCACTTATGGAATCGTTTTGGCAAAGCAAGAAGTGTTTAGTCTCATGAGTTGTATACTCTTTAAAACCTGGTAACCAGTTAGCTAGATAGTTAGGTAATTTTATTTACTTTACATTAACAAAAGAAAATTGAATGAATGATGAATTTATGTACTCGGGTAAATGAACTCTCACTTACGGTCGTAGGTCGCGTGAAGGTCATGATTGCATCGACATAGCTATTAATCAATAGAACTTAAGAGGTTTTGTTTTCATATAACATGTGATTTTCCAAAAGTTACATGAAAATAATAATAACCTGTCTCCTATGACTCTAAGAAAGCAAAAGCCTATTAAGAGAGTATTAAACTCCACGCTACACAAATGAAACGATCTAAGGTTACGAGATGCAAGAAAGTTACTTTAATTTTCAACCTATTTTGAGGTAAGATACGTTCAAAATTTTTGAATATGATATTTGACACATGTACAAATAACAAATGAGACTACAAAAATTACAAAGAAAATATGGAAAAGTGAAAATTTTTGTGTTTTTGAAGAAGAAGTGGTTTTGTTTCTTCATGTTTAGAAAAAAGAACACAAATATCAAAAAAGTTATTGTACCTCAAAGTTTCTTAATACATTTTTTAAAAATCAACAGCAAAAAGTGTAAGGTTATCAAATTAAATAAATGAGCTGAACTCAAAACTTGGTTTTGTTACAAAAAGATTTCTTCAAAAGTTCATAACAAAATTTCATTTCAAAGTTAACTAACTAGAACCGCTGTGGGTGTAATGTTGTGTTGAGTCTGACACTGAATGTATTACAATTATTTGCTGCTTTTAAGTAATTTATCTGAATATATAAAACAGAGACGTTGACGTTAGGGTTAGTGTATATAAATAGTGTACTAATACTACTATTATTCCATAAGGCTCTCGCCGTGCTATGGTTAGACCATTTTCATAATGATTGATTTTTTGAATAATTACTGAGATATTAAAAAGAAATGTGACGAGTTTTTGCACAATTTGAACTTTAATTAAGACCTGCGACTATGCGATCTAGGTGATACTGCGGAGAATTACCAGTATATACTATCGAATTTCGAGTGAAATGTGCAAAAAAATGAGTGAAAAAAATGGTTTGATCGCAAATTAACAACTAAAGTCTTAAAGCTGTGGACAGGGACGGTATTATTAATACCATTATGCCACTAAAGTAGTAGAGTACGTTCATCTTCCAGGAGAAGTTAAATGAGCTTGTGTGGTGGTCGAGCCCCTAAGCCTGTCAGAATGAGACTACTGACATAAGTCGTACTTGTTGGGATAATGTTTAAATTTTTCTTTCATTACTTAAAAGTTTTTTTTTTTAAATCCTGTTTAAAAATTATGTAATGTCAAGTTGCACACCATTTTTGTCATGAAAACCGTTGATTTAAGCGTTAAGCCATCAATTTTTCATCGCTTCGCGTGCTTTATGGCATCGCAGGACATAAAGCTCAAATTGATTTGACTGAAGTTCGTACTACTGTTTCTTATATGTTATTTTACATACAAAAAAAGTGCTAATTTTCTGTTATATGCGCACTGCTTTCATCACAATTAACAATTAAAATGAATATGGCTGAGGTTTTGTTCATTAAAAATATAAAAATCAAAAATATAAAAATAAAGATGTGAAACTAGTTACTTACATTTATTCTCATTACTTTGAGTCTTGCTTCAAATATATTTATACGTATGTCTATGTAACTAAAATACACCCTAAATAACGTTATTTTGACAGTAACTAGTATAAATAGTTTCTATAAAGTTACTCCAGCTATTTGAATATCGACGCAGTCTCTACCGTAGCGCTTTGTCTGGTGTTCTATTGTACAGGTTGTTCACTTGTGTGCGTTTGTTTGTAGCTATTGTGGTATATATAGAGTTAAAACTGAGAATTTAATTTAATACCTAGTATTCTAAACCTCGAATTTTCAACGAATGTAAAGTGTTGTGGGGTACATACTCCCTTTGGTTTCAGAAACAATTTTTTGACTGTATACCTGGCAAATAGACCTTTTCTTTTTAAATAGTAAACGGTCAGATGAGTCATCTGACCGTTTACCTGATGGTAAGTGACCACCGCTACTTCGCTACTCAAATTAAGAGTCACAAGTTTGAACCCTTTGAACCCCATCAGAACTAGAGAAGTGGATTGGATTGAATTCCAGTTACATCACTCTCTCGGTGAAATACAATCGTAAAATAGCTTAGTAGCAGTTTTCTGTATGAACATTGTATCACATCGTCGAGCCGACCTAAATATACCGCAGCGTAGCTCTCCCGCGATTACGTACAAACTTAAATAAATTATTTACTACTTGGATTGCAGAAAGTTCCAATAGTTCTTTAATATAAAATTGTAGCGTGCAGATGTTAACGCGTCAACAAGCTATTTTAAGACAACACTATATGATATTGTTGTAAACGCCACTTACAGTACATAGTTATTGTGAACACACCTGGAGTAATTTATGAGGTTGACACTTTGCTACACAAGGACACGGGGACGTTTAAATACAGCGCCGTCCTCACGTAACAGTATTCTACTTTCGTTTATTTGCAGTAACAATTTCAGCTTTGTAGCATTTGGGGCCGGATTTCTGTCAATAATATTAAAGAAATTTACGAGCGAATACCTTTTAGATAGGTTGACGTAAAACAAGATATGGTATCTCGACACGCAGATGCTTTCCACATAATATAAAATGGTTACCACTATTTTTTATATCTGTACTTTACAGTAAACGTGAGATTGTTGGTCGTTGTGTGTTGTATTTGAATATATTTGAATTCATAGCTTTTAAAAATGAAATATTAATTTTATGGACCATCTTTGTTTCAAAAACATTTTTTTTGAAGATAAAATGATATTTTTTATGCTATTGTGTGTATGTATATGTGTATGTATATATATGTAACCCTGTATTTATTTGTCGATATGCTTATAATATTTCTTGTCCACTTTAAAAGACGTAAGCGAAGGCTAATGCAGCTTGTCATTCATTTTCACACCACCCGACTATAGACTGATAGAGAATGTCTAAGGAACTATAATAATACTTTTGTGCATATAGTTTTCAAATAAATAAAATAAAATAGTGACCCGTTATTTACCCTCAATAGCGGGTCACCTGGTTTGAAGCGACTCTCACCGCCCATGAACACCTGTAACTCAAGAGTAAAGAAAGAATACACCCTTTTTCAGAAGGTTTGAAGGTCTTAGTCTGGTAACACTGTACTAACGACAAATCGATTCATTAATTACTGAATTTTGACTTAATGAACATAAAATGAAATACAACCAAATGGAACTCTTCTTCTCTTTTTCTCCTCTTTCTCTTGTATTGAAGGCAATTAAACTTAAAGTTCTCATTCTACGTAGTCAACATCCATTGATTAGTTTAAGACATTTGAAATCATAATTAATAAAGTCTTTATCATACTTGCGACACGTAAAACGCTGTCAGACATACTTGAAAATGCCGACTTATGATATGAAGAAAAGTATCATGAATTTGCCCACGTTCTCGTACACTTTTGTTCTGATAACCTTTTAGCTGACACCTTCAGATAACATTCACATAAACGTTATTCCCTAACGTATAAAATAAAAATATTACACAAGAAGATTGCTTTTTAAACCGTGCTTTACGCTTGTCTAATCTGGAAGTCAGATATAATATGTATATGCAGTATAAGCCGCTATGTTTTTACAAATAACTCAACCAGAATCAGGATAGACCGAAGTTTTGAATAGTCTGAAATAGCTGTTGTTACTTTTTTTTTGAAAATAATATTTAATTTTGACGAATAGTAAGCGTTAGTCGGCTGTGTAAAATTAACATTTAACGTAATCACGGTTTTGAAGTGCAGAATGTTTTATAAAGTATTAATAATTTCTCTTAATTAAGTGAAAGTAAAACTTTCATTGTACCTATTTTTAATAAGCCACCATTCTCGAATTAATTGTACTAGCTGTTTGTATGTTAATATTCGAGTTACTATACGTTATTAACACAAAGTACTCGTACATACACAAAAATTTATAACTTGAAATGTATAATATCACACATTTTTAAGTAAATAGATATAGTTTCTTGATTTTCTAGGGATACGTACGGGATACGTACGACTTCGATTCACAAGCTCCCTTGATACCCTCTGACTGCGTTCAATTAAGATGAAACAAACGATCTAGGAAACTACTATGGTATATTTTCGTATTTTCTATTTCGCTATAAATACCCGTTATATTGATGTGAGAATCTTATTCTGTTTCATTATATACTCATTAAATGGAGACCTATATGTATGTTGCTATGCAACATAATATGTACGAGAAAAAAGCCGTATCGAATTGATAAGCCGTTACAACATTCCTATCGTTATTATAATCTGTATGAGCCGTATCAGAAGCCGAAATAAATTACTCTATATAGAACATTAATGTTAGTAGACACCCGCCACGTAAGCCCGTAAGAGTGTAATAAAACTATTGAGTATTTCAATAGTAAAAGCTTCATGTTACCGCTCTCACGACGAAAAATACTTTTAGGTACGATTTCACTTATACCATTAAATTTTAAACTTGTTAGTCGACATTCATTAAAATTTTTATTTCTCATAGTTGTTAAAGAAACTAAGTGTCTCGAAAATTAAATACAAACTATATATACTACTATTGCAAAATTGTGAACTGCGAATTCTACATTATGCTAGCATGTCGGTAGCCTGCCAATCAAGTAATAAGGTTGTTATTTTACGCGAACGTACAAGGCGAATGGCATAAGACAGGTTACTATTGTGTTTATTAGTTAAATTATAAAGCCATAGTGTCTAATTTCATTTTATAGTGTTTGAGTATCTACCAGATTTTATTATTGTATCTTAGAAGACAACTACCTTAAAATTGCAAAACCACCAGGAGCTTTTGCGAATAATAGGTCTTTACCAATAAAATTACCATTCAGCAGCACTGAATAGGTCAAACTAAAATAATTTTTGCGTAGTTAGTTCTTATTTCAAGTTAATTTTATTTAAAAATATCGCTTTCATTATTATGGAGATGTAAAAAATCCAATATTTATGGAATACGAGTACTGCCGTGGCAGCGACGTGGCACAAGTGTAATACAACATCAATAACGCTTACGGATCATACACTACAAAAGAACACAAAACCCATTACTGGTTTGCCTGTTGCCGGTCTTGAAATTTCAACTTGAAAAATACGTCAATACAACCCGTGGTCGTTCTACAACTTTAATCGACAATGACGAGATAAAGGCGATAGAAGTTGATGACAATCTACGGCAGAAATAGCAACAATTTTCATCATTAACATCTAAACAATATTGGCTCGTTTGGATGGTCTGTATGATACAAGACTTGGGGTTCCTTCATCCACCGTATTCATCAGGCCTTACACCTACAGACTTCTTTTTCCAGAACTTGAATAAGTATTCGAAAAGCAGTACAGCATGCCTTTAAAGTACTATATTTGTTTTCTCTCGTCTATCTGATTTTTTTAAAGAAAGGTATAAATAACCTGCCACTGCACTGCACTGCACTACTTTAATTAATAGATATTATATAAAAATTGTAGAAAAAAAATATATTAACTAATTTCACTAGCAATGACAATTTCACAGGTAAAGACCTAATAATATGTGTTAATTACTTCCCAAATAAGAGGAACGGAAAAGAGGTAAAAGGGGATTTTATTGAACGCGAATTCCCTCTGATACTGATATAGATCGCTTAACTGTTATTTGGTTCCATTTCTTTTAACAGTTACAGTTAACATTTTCATTCGTTCTTTAAAAATCTTATCAGAAAAAAATATGTCAACTAAGGAAATAGCTATGTAGTCTTAATCTTTTTTAACGTTCAAGTAACATATCGTGTCATGTATATACGCACTAAAAGAGCTCCAATAAAAAATCTTTATCACAATGTGAGGGTACATTCCTGTTTACCAAACTGAAATTATACAGCCAAAGCACTCGTTGATAATCTTTTTAGAATACTTTCTAAGCTGCAATTTACAATGCAAGTATATGATGAAAATTATTTGATCACCCCCAGCTCTAACCTTACTGAGAAGCATGACTATTCCAAGCATGATTAGTAACTTTGTGCCTAATTTTACTTGAATAGAATAGAGTATTTAGACCATCTGACTGTGCTAACTAGTAACATTAATATTTGATCATGCAAAACTAAAAATGCACAGATTCGTAACTAGTGAATGATCATTTGTTTCCCTATTTAAGTGGATGCTTGCTCAATAATCGCTTTAAAAAAGGTTTTAGATATTAATACTAAAGTATATAAAGTAGTAATATTAGTAGTATATAAAGATATCTGGAATGGAAAAGAAACATTTTTTTGACAGGCCTGTTAATCTAGTGGTTATTGACCCTGACTGATAAGTCAGAGGTCGTGGGTTCGATTCCCACCCAGGACAATTCTTTGTGTGATGAATATGATCATTTGTTCTGTGTCTGGGTGTAATTTATCTTTAATATGTATATATTGAATAATGTATAAGCATGTTTATCAGCAGTCTGATAACATAGTGTAGGCTCTACCTAGTTTGGGATTAGACGGCCGTGTGTGAGATACGATTTTTTCAACTTTTAGTGTTGTCTTACAAGGATACTTGAATTGTTGTCTAGACAGCAGAATACGTATCAAGTTTTTAGTTGCCAATTACAATCAGAATTTAGCAATTTGATTAAAATAACTTAATCGGTGTCTGGTCTCTGTGATATCATGCTAATTGCTTTGAAGATATGATATTACAAACGAACTTTTGACTGTGATTCTGTCTATTTAGATTTTATTTTATTTGCTATTTGAGTAATCTAGGCTCTAAGTTACACCAATACAAACCACCATATGACAAACTTTTAGTTTTATTATGTTACAATAATGTAGTAAATCGATTGGTGAAAAGTTATATAACAAAGAAAATATTGGCACATACTGATATTATTTATTTATTCGTATCTATGAAAGAATATTGATCATGGATTTTTGTCATCTACTTTACATTCGCATACACATACACACACATACTTATAGACATAAAATCACAATGATTTCAGCACGAACGGTCCGGCGCGACCGGGGTAGTACTTCAATCTCTTAGAAGACCAACAT
Organism: Hypercompe scribonia; assembly: GCA_949316085.1. NCBI lineage: Eukaryota > Metazoa > Arthropoda > Insecta > Lepidoptera > Erebidae > Hypercompe > Hypercompe scribonia. The sequence continues at coordinate 11,413,423 of OX438971.1, read as the reverse complement.
AAAGCGACAGTATCCCTACTGTTGTGTTTCGTTGATGAGTGCGAGACCAGAGGTCCATTGATTCAGGCTTGACAGTTATCGTGGTAAGTGTATAAGACTTACACTGCCACCATAACTGTCATGGCTTTTACGTCCCCAAGCAGGGCTTAAAAAGTATCTCGTTAGGCCACCATAGTATGGGTCAGCATGTTGCATTGTTTGCGTTCACTATAAGTATGGTGATCACAACTCTTGGATTCTATTCGTGCTTTCCTTCAGGTGGAGTAGAGTCACTTTAGCAGGTTCTTAATATACAAAAAAAAACATGCATATTTTCAGAAATAGATAGACACCGGTAGATAAACTCAAAGGACAAGTGTATAAACTTACACCAAACAGGATATTGTGGTTATTATGGACACTTGGATTGCGAGATATAAGTAACAAGAAACAGCAACAAACTGGACTTTGATGGCACAGGATACCAATGTGCCTTAGGGCAAAAACACTCATAATTGATTCTAGATATCGTTTTACGAAGCTCTACCCATCGCCGGAGTGTTCACTACAGCCTTTACCGGTCAATTAGAGTATTATAAATAAAATTCATTGTACCTCTGTAACAAAAGTATTGCTGATGTGGATCAAGGACATCGTGATTCAGGTAATCATTAAATGTCACAAAACATAGATAACTAGGTACACCTGTAAACAACAATAAAAGGATAAAGATATATATGATTTGAGATCGTAAATACAATACCATATGAGACTTAATTCAACAGTCGTCTCAAATTAACTAACATTACTTTAGCATTAAAAAAATTAAAAGCGTCTTTCACCTTAATTTTTTGAATTCTGCGTTTATAATTGGTAATACTAACCAATTGACGTAAATAAATGCTAAGTTAATGGTTATCAGGTACTGAATCTTCGATCACATTTATTCTTCGCAAAAAAAGCAAATTAATCACAAGTAGGTAAGTAGACAACTCAATGCGACAAAATTAATTAATGACATTCGTGATGATAATTGGTGAATATTTACTACCATAAACAGTTATTTGCTAATAACTGTACAATATAATCAATTACTTCAAACTGCCGCAAAGAATAAACAGCAAACTATTAAAACTCATTATATGTGCATGGCTGTTAATAATATGAGTTGTAATGAGTTTTGTTCGTTTGCTATTTTTTAAGCATAGCAAATTCAAATGATTTAAACATTCCTTTAAAATAAACCTGTTATTTCTTCACACATTCACTCTCACAGGCTGCCAAATTTGCAATACAGTCAAAAGTACAAACATGTAAGTAATGTGTATTGTTATTATTTAGAATTAATTAACAATTTAACAAATATTTGTATTTACCAGTTCTCTCTTACTTACAATAGGCAGCTCTTGAACATATTGTGAAACAAAAGTCGCCACAACTCAAAAATGTAATTACGACTAGATTGTACCTTTCTAGATGATGCTATAAATAAAACAAAAAGTATTGTTTAACAGTGGCACTTACAATAAATGGTTAGAGTTGATAAGATAATTTAAATAACGTATGGCGTATAATGTTAGGATTTGCTTACCGACACCAATTTCTTAGAACACATTGCCTCCTTTACCTTGATATCGACGACAGTATCTATTGTCTATTTACTTATTCTAATATAGGTATCCGCTTATCTAAGATTCAGCTGACCTTTTCGGCACAGTAGCGACTACCTGAAAGTGATTCAACTGCGATTGGAGAAATGTTTTTGGTCTTTTAATATATTCTTTGGAACCCCTCTTTGTGTGGCTCTATGTATGAAACGTAGCTATATAATGAATCTGTGGTATTGTGCTATTAAAGTTCTTGAAATTTGGAAATTTTTATCAAATCATTTCGGATATTTTCGACCGCATCTATTTCGAGACTGCAATTAGTTTTTTAAAATTACAAAGAGTGGATTCCACAATCCTTCGTTATAACATTGCATTATTATATGTGTAACTAAATTTTGGCAGTAACATTTATAACAGTATTATGTGTAGCAGACTGATTGAATAGAGAAAAAACAATAAATGAACTAAAACAAATGAATCACTAGTGCTATTAGTGTGGTTATGTATTTAATTTTTCGTATACCGGTCACAAACATAATTTAATAAATAGATATTATAAAAGATATCGAGTTACAGATGTCCCAAGGTGGCGAAGGCATGCCTAATTAAGTTATTTAAATCACATAATGAAAGGCGTCTAAGCCTAAGTACGTCTAAGCCTCCTGTGTCAAATATTCGTCAATCTTCACTACACATCACTACACATTGTACTATCTATTAGTGAAAGTCGTTACACTTGTGATAACACCGAACAATCAATACATATTCTGCAGTGCGTCGCCAGTTAAATACCGGTTTTGTGCCCACAAAGATCAGGAGATGCAAATTGCAGCCTTACTCCCTTGCCTCGAATGCGCTACCAAGATTTACATAGGAATAGAGGTGGAAGTTGAACGCATCCGGAGCGAGGACTGGAGAGACCGACCATAATACTTTTGGTATACGTTCTATCTGTCTCCACTGTACTCTACCAGATGATTAGGTACAGACGCAGGTCCTGAATGCCCATTCATAACTCGAGTGAAACGTTTACGAATAAAATTTGCATAAACGTTCTATTACGTTACTGTAAATTTAATTTTAGGATCCAGGTTCTGAAGTTGTTAGAAAACTGCTCTGATGTTTTCATTCACAAATAAGTATGTAAAAATTATTCAAAAGTTTCTTAATAATTTTTTTTGTACTTTTACTTAAAATATCTTCTCATACTTTTAAACAGTTAATGTTATTATTTATAATAAATCTGTTAGACCTTGTAAAACGAAATGCGGTATTCTGCAGATAAATTTCTTAATTCACTAATTACTCAAGGTTATAGGTTAAAGTTCACATAGTTTTAATGTGTTATCTGAAACATAGTATTGCATCAATACGATTTGTCTAAAATGTTTTTTTATAATTAATTGGCGGTCAGTTAGTTTTGAGTCTTGACAAGAAGCGTGGGTTGTGCAACTTATATTTGGTGACGCAGCGCACCCGCGGCCAAACGCCTGCGCGCGCGCCTATTACTGCATTAACCTTGGACTGCAAAAATGGAGTACTAGGCAAGCGAATAGTTCTAAATACAAATTGGTAAAGAAAGACATTCTTTAGTGAAGTTTTTTTTTTCAACAATCTCAAAAATCAGTGATTCGAAATACAAGAAAAAGTATTCTTCCTACAAAGTAAACGCTTAATTTAGTTTATTATCAATGGTAAAATATGTAGACAATGGTAGTAAAATATAGATTATAAGTGAAAACTACTTAGACTAAGACTAACAAAGTTATCTGATCAGAGCATAACTTTTATTATTTCCATATTTACGTTCAATAAATTTTACAATATACTCATATGACAGCAGCAATTATGACATCATCACCATCAACAGACGTACCCTCTCCTTTGGCTTGAGACTTTGGCTTACTATATCACACTAACTAGACATTCAAAAACTTATCGCTAAACTCTTATGTCTTACAGTGTTTCAAATTAATCCGACCCATTCACTTATCTGTCTCAAAATCGGTCCATAGTTATAAGTTTATAAATGTACACTAAAATCTATAATCTCGATTATATGCTACATTTATATTGACACATAGATCATTCGCCGATAGCATTGACAATAAAATATAATTCAACATTGTATCATTATCACAGCGTAACATTGAAGCCACTGTTCTTTTTGTCTGTAATGAAAAGAGTGCCTAGAGCGTGTTCTCATTTGCAATAACGTTAACCACCATTTTTTTTCTGAAATAAAATTGTACATCTTGAATTACTTCGCTAAATCACGGGCCTGGTCGGCTCGACCGGGGCAGTACTACCCTCTCGCAGAAGACGATAGCATCCGTGCTGTCGTTTTACATTGGCGAGTGCGAGACCAGAGGCCCATTGATGCAGAGGTGACAGTTATCGTATAGCATCTCACTAGGCCGCCATAGTGTGGGTCACAATACTGCTTTGTTTGCATTTGCAGTGTGTATGCTGACAACTTTTGGATTCTTTTTATACTTTCCATTAGTCAGAGTAGAGTCACTTTGGCAGGCTCTTAATATAATGTAGAAGTCAAGTCGACAAAGCAGAACATTCACGTTAATATATATGTAAATTTTATGTTTAAGTACTATTTGACATTACAATATATATAAATATGGACATATCTACAAGTTGGAATACATTAGCGGTAAATGATTTTGAAAGCTAATCTAAGTTGCGACTTTGATGTCCACTTTGGACAAATAATTCTGTGATGAATGTTTATCGGTAGTCTGGTTACTACAGGATAGGCTGTGCCTAGTGTGTGTCAAGTTACTAAATTATTTGATTGTATACCTAATGTTTGATTTGATTTTTCAATAACAATTAAAATAATAAATTTGTAAGAAAGATAGAAAGAATAAACTTTCTCTAAATAAATGAAGTTAAATATCAATCTAATTTCACACGAAATTAATAGAAGTTCATTATTGAAAGGTCTCCAGCAAAAACTAATATTTTAGTACTTCGAATAATTAATGTTTTGTTGTTCAAAATATCAAATTGATTATGTTCATTGTTTAAAGATAAACAACAACAACAAACTAAAGATATACATATAAAGTAAATATATTAAGAAATACACAATGTAATTCTATCACAAATTTTAACAGTTCGACATTACTTCAACACAACCTTAGCCCAGGCATTCATTGTATTTTTTAATCAATATCTCAGAGATAATCATGTATTATACACTATTTTTAACAAGAAGCGTTTAATTAAAAGTTTATTAGAATCAACTCAGACTGAAGAGGAAAAAATAGAGCTTAGTATGTCCGCATTTCAATGTTCAGTCTGAGTTGTTTTTTACAGGTTTTTCACAACTACTTGTAGCAAAAAAATCGCTATAAAAGCATCAACTTCTTTATTAAGAAAGAGTTATAAAAATCGTTACTTATAAATACACTGTGTTTATTGATATCAACAATTCATTCTAGGAGAGAAATAAACACATATATTGACTTAGATGTTTTGTGACATTTTATATAATAAAAACGATCAACACCCCCCGCTATGCGCTCTTTAGTCATTTTTGAACCCAAATAAAGGCATAAAATTTGACCAAGACAGCTATTGTGTTATCGGTTGGAGTTTGGACTCAAGTCAATGGATCAATAATATTGTTAAGAAGCAGGAAATCATAGTTGACAGATAATAGGTTCGATTAAATGTTGGCAGTAAAGTAAGTAGTTCGTTCGTTACGTAGACCAGTTGCTTACAATGCCCTGAATTCAATACGATTTCAAGTGGTTTCTGTATAAATGAACCAGTTGCCCGTATATCTTGTAAAACATAAGAAATATATTGTTTTTTGTATACCTTGTATTCATACTTAAATAATGATAATATAAGCATTGACGCAATCGAATCTCGAAATAAGAAAAAGGTCAATTCTCTTTCATGTAATGTAACATTAAAATAAATGTGATGTGAATAAATGATTACTTAAAGAGCATATTGCAAAGATATACTTCTTAACGACATATTTTATTAAATGTTCAATAAAATCTTTTGCAGTAATTATAACTTTTTACAGTTATTTATCTTTTCGTGTCATTCATTAAAATAATTATAAATTAATAATTATTTCTCCAATTTTTTTTTTATTTTTACATCTATATTAAATGATAAATAGTAATCAACAGCCTTTATATTCCCCTTAGACATAGACATTAACATATAATTTTAATACAATCATAATTTCTCTCAGCGCAGTTGCTTTCTTGCACGTATTTTAGGTCTAAATATATACATATAAAAATACTGATTACAAAAATAGAATGCACTTGTGCCTGCATTAAAGGAAATGAACATCTTAATCTTAATCAAAATCTTAATTTTTAAACTTCTTTTTTATGATCTCATTTTTACTAAGTTAGGAAAAATAGTACTCGTGAATATTTAACCCAAGATTGTGGTTGTAACTAAATCGTGTAGGCACTTCACACCAAAATTATTCGGTCGTCGACCACCACTCCACTCAACGCCCAACTATTGATTATTGTTGGGTGTAACTTTTTTACTTCTGAACCGTTAAAATTGTTTCATTTAAATAATATATTTATTCAAAAACTATTTCAAACCAAGCAAGAAACAAATTATTTAAATTTGAAATGTTTTTTGGTTGTAAGAATAAAAATAACCATACCAATAACTGTGGAGCTTAAAAAATATTACATAAAATTTAAGTTTAAAAATTAAAAAAAAATATTCATAAATAAAATAATAAAATCACAATTGGAATTAGAAAAGGATTCTCCGTTACAGTCACGCACGACATGGTGTAATAGACGGCAAGTCACAACGTCAGTTGTCTATGAAGTGTGACGAAATCAATGTTTGATGTAAAAATTGATTGACTATGAGATTTCTTGATTTCGGCACTTTAATTTACATCACTCTCACAATTCTCAACGTTAAATAAGTTACGCTCATCGGCATAATTGATAAATTTTGCGTAAGACTAAATAAAAATGTTATAAAGGATCAAATAGTATTATATTTATATTTCTGTCCATCTATCTAATTTAGATTTATAAAATGAGAACTCGTTAAAAAAACAATATTACTCACTATCAAACTACCAGAGAAGCACAAAAACAAGCTTGTTACCTTCCATTAGTTTTTGAAGAGTGACTTCTGGGCCAGTACCTTTAAATGAGAGCAATACAGTTGGGACAGTTGGGTGCGAGCGGTACAACGACAATCCGGTTTATAAAAAAAAAAAACGCTTAGCGCTCCAGTGCCCAATGAAACTGAGATGGTACGAGGAGAAAAAATTCGAAAGGGTTAGGTTTCTTACCAGTCGTGACCACCGGACACTGCCTTTGTTAAATACAAGACCATGGTAATGGGTCTGTAACTAAATACGAATGAAGTATGCGACGCCAAACAAACGCGTAAAAAAGTTTTAAACCATATTTTGCGACCAACATTATAATATTATATATTAAAAGTGAAAAGAGTTGCGACACACATTTATTTAAAGTTCGTTTAGTAGCCTTCTCTTTTTGAATCGATTTTCACTTACTATACTAAGTAACTAATTATGATAAAGCTTCAAATGTTCCGGTCATTCTCCCTCACTCATTACGGACATTAAAAGTTTTAAAAGTATAAGAGTTGAGAGTAAGTAGACCTGGCATGCGCATAACGACCACCTGTCATTCCTACACTCCTACGGAAGGATCCCTACGCGTCAGCCCGTCTAAACAAAGGTCAACCCTAACTCAAACAGCCTGAATAATTTAACACGCTGGGCCACCTAACAAACGAACAACGAACCGCACTTTGACCCTTTATTTTGAATTGAATAAAAAATCTTTACTCTGAAGTTTGGTATGAAAAATTAAATTAGTAAAACTGTGAGAATTTGTTGCCTGACGCACGTAAAACCCACGTTAAAGTTATAATGTGTAATGTTACACTGTTACTTATCATCAGTATCAGCAAGTGGGCGACATTGTCTAACTGTATCGCCGCCATTTTCTTGAAGAACAAATCTCTCATTTCACTACCACCCTCCATTGACACAAATTCATTTTTATACAAAAATATAAGTAATAGTTTTAATAATTATAAGTTATTATTTATGTTATGAAACAACAGTATCACAATAATTCTTGAAAATCTCAAATATCAAGCCATTTGAAAACAATAAAATAGCGGTGTAAGTCGATCGTCTGAGTCAGTGACTCGACTTCCGTTCGTGTCGCCACGTTCTGGGAAAACAGACTATCCTCACGAAAGTAAACTCATATTTAACTCATTGTCGACGTGATTCACTGGTTGTGTGACTAATTGTTTCTAGTAAAGTATATTAATTTCAATCAATACTTATTTCAGTTTTTTTTTCAGATTAAAATATTAGGAATTGCTGAGCGTCATGCATGTATTGAGAACCGTAAGAAAGTGGTAAGTGAGCCTAATAAGTATAAGTGCTTCCAGTATGAAATATTTTGCATTATGAACGTAGAAAGTAAAATCAACACGCAATGTTATAATTACAATAATCGTTCAGTGAAGTGAAAGTAGTGAAATTGGCGCGAATAGTTGAAATAGGTTTGAACAAAATATGTGCTCACGGTATTATTTAATAGAATTCAATTAAAAGTTCACAATATATAAATATTTCGTTAACAATAAAGCCTTCGTCAATCATCGTCAATTATTTTGTTACTTAATTTACTAATACAACGTCGGTAATATTCACGGAAATAGATATAGGCCGGGTTAAAGATTAACAGGAAACGTTTAAATACTCTTTATATGCCGACAAGATACCTGGATTAATGAACTATGAACATTACACAATGAGAGTTAGTTTTTTGTAGTGTTTTAGTATGTTTACGCAATAGTTGTCTACATACAGAAATTCTTTGTGTTATTTTTGTTAAATGATATGGGAGAATATACTTGAATGTCATAAGGTCCCAGGGACTTTACGTTCCAGGCAAGTTGTGATGAGTTCTCTCCTTAGGACATACTCATTACATTATTTGGTTCCAAGTAAATTCTAATATATATACTTAACCGAGTTTAGAAATCGGGCAAATTTATCCCTTTTACGACTTTTAGCTATCTTTTACGACTTTTATAAATAATGTAATTGATTGCGTAACGATAAAGGGGATTTTGTTCGTATGAATCATAAACGATTACAATCTCTGAATTATATATATTTTAACCCAAAACAATAAGCATTGATACTAGGACGTACATTTAACAGGTTATACTCACTCTTGGCTAACTATTCCTGTCATGTAGACAACTCACATGCACCACGATTCTCTGGCGAATGACATGATGCACAAACTAGTTCAAATTTAAATCTGGACAGTTTTTTACATTACTATTATTTATCTGAATATTTTCTTTTAATAAAAATATAAATTGTGTTTAATAAAGTTAAAAATTTCTACCGATATTGTCAGAATCGAATTTCTAATACTCGATAATCACATTATATAATTTAATTAGAGGTATATGACTTTAAGTTAAAATACACTGGATTAAGTTAGTTTATTCAATGATTCCCTAAGATACTGTGACATAAATACTTAAATATTCGTTATTTTAAACAAGATTTGAAAAACATTTGGTGAACATAAGCAAAAATTAAAAAAGTTTTAGATTTAATTTTTTTGTGAAGAGTGCAGTGGAGAAATGACACCTGCTTAAACAGAATTCGAGATACACGTGCCATTCATATGTACATCAACATCAAGTTAAAAAGGTGTTCTAAAATTAGTTAATTAAATGATACTAAGATCTCATATTCACGTTTACACACAGATACATATGCCTTTCATGATTTACTGTTCATAGCTGTCACGCTCATTTTCCCAACTATAAATTGGTAATGTGTCACGTGGAATCACCACAATGTCACACACCATACTCAATAAATTACGGGAAACCCTGAATGATTTTATTTTGGTGTTGTTGTACAGACAATGAGATAAATGGGTCATGCTATGAGTATATATTTCGTACGTTCCAAACAAACGGTCATAGAATGTAACAAATATTACAGACAGAGTTTTAAATACAAAGATATGATTTTGAAGGTAAATCTTGGATAAATTAATTAAATTGAATAAAGAAATGTGAGTGTACACTTTCGTTGCTGCCTATCTTAGTACAAGTATACTATTCTTTTACGTGTAATAGACAAGCTATCATCATCGTCATCATCAGCCTTTAACAGTCCACTGCTGGACATAGGCCTCTACTTAGAAAGGAGGTTTTGGGTTACTACATCAAGTTGACCAGATTTGTTAGTATAGGGTTTGTGTCACAGTGACGTTGTCCGGCATAGTCCCCTTAATCGCCACTAACATGATCCACAGTTTGAATAGGGGTGATGATACTCCGTATTATTAATTCGTCGCCACACCGGCAGACTAACCTTATTTTAATTGAAAACACATTAAGAGTTAGAGTTCTATGATAATTCGTCAAATTGAAGGTTTTTCTAACAACCCTTTATTATTTTCGATAAGTTATGTTTCCATTTAGTGAGTTGTTCTGTCTTCCTTTTTCCAATAAAGCAACACCGTGTGTTTCTAAAACTCTATTTACATGATCTGTTCTTTTTACAAAAGTTTATATAACAACCATCTAGCAAAACTTATTTTAACAAAAAAAAACAACTGAAATATAAGGTAAGTCATTTATTTCTGTCCATCTATAGGTGACAAAAGAGGCGTCTAAGGATCAAACTACGCAGGATAATATCACTGCCAAGATTGTTCAGTTAAAACCTTTTTCTAAAGAGAGGCCTATATCCAACGGTGGACTGTTGGAGGCTGTTGCTTATGATGATCATAATGAATCAAATAAGGTGGTCAGTAAATGAATTGAATTCTCTTTATTTTAATCTCTCTTGATTTTTTCATATCTGCCTGACATGCCTGACTATTATTGCTTAGACACCCTATAGAATAAATTACATATCTAGAAATTATGAACTTATTAGTTACTCAATTTATCTACGACATCAAATAGTTACTGTAAAAAACGTTAAGAGCAGGTTGTACCAATTTTATTTCATGGCAACATTTCACGTACGCAGTGACAAAACATTGCCATTGGACAGCGCACCGAACGATTAGTGTATAATTCATTCTCCAAAGGGTCCACCACACACGATCGATTTACGCCCTGATGATACGCCAACATGTTAGTCACAACCAGGAAAAATAAATATCTGGTAACTGCAAGCAATAATTTGTCAATTAACAATATTTTTTATCTTTTTAGAAGCGTCAATGTAGAACCTTTGCTGTTATAATTAATAAAATAAGCTCTTACTTCACATTTTGAATAAAAAAAGCATATGTGCAGATCGTAATTTAACTGATTTTAACATGCTGCTAATTATCGATTCTCACAAACTGGTACTTTTTATTTATTTATTTATTTATTTATACTTTCTGCAAATAAAGTACATTGCATAAGGCGGACTTAATGCCGTAGGCATTTTCTTCCAGTCGACCTTTGGGTGATGCAGAGATGCGTGTAGCAGGTGTAACAATAGATTTAGTAGTGTTGATTTTTAATTTGCGTATAAAATTTTATGTAATACATAATGATATAAATACATATATACATACATATACACATATAAAAGGGAACACATACCTATATATATATACACACACAAACATATACATATTCATATAATGATAAATAGGCAAGTAATTATTCTGATGAATCCGTCAACTAATCTCCGTAAAGCTTGTGTACTCTAACCTTAAAGGTTAGTGGGTTAACAGACCTTCTTATATCTAGGGGGAGAGCGTTCCAGAGGTTTACAGCTTGGACAGTAAAGGACGAATGGACAATACGGGAATTATGTGATGGACAGAGAAGGAGGAGATTATCGGAGGAACGAAGATTTCTGTCGTGGTTAGAGCAAAGATATTGTATGTGAGTTGTTAGGTAAGCGGGTGGGTTAGAAGAGTAGATAAGGGAGTGTAACATAGTCAACGCCCGCAAGCTCCGGCGCTGTCTAATAGGTAACCATGACAGTTGCCTCCGATAAGCGGATACATGATCATACTTACGTAAGTTCAATATGAACCGAATGCAATTGTTGAAAAGACGGTCTAATTTGTTGAGCAGATCTGCATTCAGGTCGAGGTAACACACATCACCATAGTCGATGATTGGCAAAATTAAGGCATAGACTAGCGTAATCTTGGTTTTTATGGGGAGAAAGTTTTTTAGTCTATAGAGGCCACGTAAAATATTCGTGACCTTTTGACTGACACTGGTTACCTGAACCTGCCAATTCAAAGTTGTATCTATGTGTAAGCCGAGGTCCTTAACCGATTGGTTAATGGGCAACACTGTACCGTCATAAATGATACCAGCGACAGCGTCAGGATCAATTCTACCCATCATTCTGGGACTTCCTAAGAAAATCGCTTGACATTTACCCGGATTCACGTTTAAGCCGAAACTGCTGGACCAGTTTTTTATGGTGTCTAGGTCATGGTTAATATTGGCTATAGCTTCATTTAAGTTTTCAACTCTCGCATGTGAGTAGATCTGCAAGTCGTCTGCATACAGATGATACGAACACCGAAGTTTGTGAGTTATGAGGTCGATAAATAGCGAAAAGAGAAGAGGGGAAAGAATACCGCCTTGTGGCACGCCAGAGTCTAGTTCGGCCCACAGCGATGACGAATTATCAGTTCGGACAAACTGCTGGCGTCCACGAAGATAGGATGAAAACCATTCCAGTGCATCGTCAGAAATCATGAAGTGGGCAAGTATTGCCAGTAGGATCTCGTGGTTCACAGCACTGAAGGCGTTTGAGAAGTCAATTAAAGCGAGAACAGTTATTTTGCCCTCCTCCATTGCCGCCTTAATGTCAAGCGTTACCTTGAGCAAAGCTGTCCCTGTACTATGTCCAGGTCGGAATGCTGACTGATACTTACTGAGTAAATTATTCCGATAAATGAAGTGAGACAGTTGCTTATGTACACAGGCTTCCAGTACTTTGGACAGGAAAGGGAGAATGGATATTAGACGAAAATGAGAAGGGAGGGAGGGAATAGGTACTTTAGCCAATGGGCGTACATAAGCCTTGCGCCATAAGGAGGGAAAGACGTTGGAATCAAGAGAATAGTTAATTATGTGGGTGATGGCGGGTAAGAGCTGGTCCAGGTTAGTAGTCACCATAAAACGACTAATGTTATCATTACCAGTGGCTTTGGATTTGATAGAAACAAGAAACCGCCGGACATCCTCTGATGCAACTGGAGAAAAGTCGAAGGGGTTTATAGTAGGTTTAGGCAGGCAGGCCACGGAATCGATAGTTTGGGATTTGCTTTGATGATCCAAGATAATAGAAGTAGTGAAATGACGATTGATATCATCTACAGCAATGCCCACTGGAAGATCCGCGTGGCGCCTGCTACCGATGCTGAGAGTCCTCAGGAACTTCCAGATGTCGGCAGAAGAAGATGTAGAAATGTTATCGAGAATATAACGGCGTTCGGCATTACGTATCATCTGATTGCACTTGTTTCTAGCAATTTTGTAGGCAAGCCAGGCATCATCACTTCGAGTTCTTTTAAAACGCCGAAAAGCTCCATCCCTGCTCCGCATTGCACTACGGATGTTATTTGTCAACCAAGGTGCGGGGGGATGTTTAAGTTTGATATTCCTCAATGGCGCATGAGTGTTGTATAGGTGTAATATATTTTCGTTCAGTATATGAACCTTCTCGTCGATAGTGCCAGCTATCGTTAAGGGTTCCCAGTTGATGTTGGAAGCATCTTCCCGGAGTTTGTCCAGATTCATACGTCCAAAACAGCGTCTGGACATCATTTTCGGTTTAGGCTTTGGCGTTTTAATCTTGTATGAAAGATATACCAGATCATGAAGTGAGAAACCAGGCGCTAGATGTTGGTCATGCGATGAGACATTTTCAGGGGACGAAGTAATTATAAGATCAAGCAAGGTGTCTTCTCCATTTAGGTTGTGGTGTGTGGCGTGAAGTGGCAAGCTATGTAAGCATGTAGATTCGAGTAAATCCAGCAGTTTACGGCAGCGGGGGGAACTGTGACACAGTAGATCAATATTGAAATCGCCCATGATGATGTGATGTTCATACTCAGACCCCAAAGATTCTAAAACCGATTCGAATACGGTGAAGTAATCAGTAGCCGGGGGACAGTATACGACACCTAGAACAAGTTTGATTCCTCTGACAGAAACCTCAAGGAAGAGATACTCGGCGGGTGAGTCAGGTGGTGATTTGGAGGCAAGACTATAAGAAAAGTCGGAACGTATATATATTGCAACACCACCGCCCCTTTTGTTTACCCTGTCATTCCTGATGAGAACATAGCCTGGTAGGGGGTAAGAAGTGCTAAGAAGTTGGGGCTTGAGCCATGTCTCGGAAATCAATATGGCGTCCACATTTGAACCATTGAAGGTTTCCCATAAGTCGCTATAGTGACTCGGTATACTTTGAGCATTTATGTGGCAAACGTTAAAGAAACGTGGACACTTTTGGTTAAAAGTACTGCGTAATATATCCCCGAGGGTATCAGTTATCGAAGTAAAGCTTTCATTTGCTGATGAATTTTCAGAGCCGCTGGCGGAGTAGTAGGGGTCGACATCAGTCATAATGCAGAATATGAATTAAAATAAATATTAAAATAATAAATATAAATAGATATTATTAATAACGAATATTACGAGCGATCAAAATTATTAAATCTAATGAAGGAATTCAATACTCACGTCAATGCACCACCCGCCGGCTTACACTAGTATTTTTATGTACCCATGTCAACCACTAACACTATTATATTGGTTTATTATTAATAATTTCATTACTGTAATGTATATTTTCCTTTCATTTTATCGTCTACAAAAATGGAGACCTGGTAAATATTGATAGTACCGGTCAAGTGCGTGTCGTAACACGCAGTATGTTTCTGCAGCCATTATGTGTGCTAAATAAGTAAGAACATACATATACAAAATCACGTCTGTTTTGCCCGGAAGGGTAAGCAGAGGTATATTAAACGCCCACTTTACGTCAGTTGGCTTTGGGCTCTGAGTTCTTGGTGGGAACCCGATGTATTAGTAACAAATATGTTTTTTTTAGTATGGGTAATTAATTTACGAGTTAAGCATATTTTACAATTTTGGCGACTGTTTAACCTTAAAAAGGATTTATATACTCATCTATAGTAATAACTACAAATTTAAAGTGTTTTCTAAAATTTTATGAAAAACAAACATACGAGTATATCAAATGTTCAAAACCATAATTAGAATATGTTGTATTTACAATATGTCAATTGTATTTTACACTTGTATACTTAACAGACATTGTTTGTAAAGGTTGTTAGTTATAATTAACCTGGGATTTTGTGGGTGTAGATCGTCACTATACAATTAAACTCGGGCACACCAATAGGCACACGATGACAATATAGTGTTGCTCTGTTGTTCCGCGGCGCTAATGCGACTGATTGGTGACAGTATAACTAACACATAATTAATGATGACAATAAATAAATGATGTTTACGTTTAAAAATTAAGTATAATATATTAAAAATAACTGTAGTACATACACTAATAAATTGTCATCAAATTACGTTACTTTATTTCATTCACAAAAAAATCTCTTCCAATAAAAAGAGTAAACGTTTTTCCTCTTTTTTTGGTATTAGTAAAGAGTCAAAGACGATTGTTTATGCATGTAGGTAAGGTTGATTAGGTGTGACAACCAAGTTTTTTCCAAAAACGCAGAAGCGTCCTAGGGCTTTTGCAGGCTTCTATCTTTTTTGTCATTTCATGACATGTTTTCGTGTCATGTTGTCATGTTTTCATGACAACTTCTTTGCACACATTAGTTGAATCTCGAAAATTAAACTTGAACTTCAAAAAGGTAATGTCTCATTAAGGTGATTATCACACTGTAACCTGCTCAGTCGCATAGCGCGAGGCTACAGATTTTAACGAACGGACTTATTTACTTACTCTAGAACTTCTACTCTTACAGTTGACTTTTAGTCAAATTAGTCAAATTAAGCGATAAAAGCATGTGTAAGTTCTAAAGAAACTTGTATGGAACAACGATTAGTTATGTCACAACATACTGCTGTTATAATAGCGAGCTTATAACATTGAATAATTTCATAAGAGATTTACAATTATCATTATATATTAAATGACAAAAAGTTTATTGTCTTTCTTATGGCAGATGTTGAAATATTTTAGAAAGTACCTCTACAATAGCTGATAATTTATGTGATTTAATAAACTGAAAAAAAAAAACAAAGCGTCGGCAAATTTTGCTCCAGAGGGTTTACTTCTGAAATAATTAATCCCTAAACAATAACAGTGAATCCGTTCGCAAATTAGGTAAATAAAAACAAACAAACAACTCCTAATTCCGTTATACCAATAAGCTACGTGGAGTTTAATTGAGTACAGGTTACAAATCAGTAAAAAAATATGACCTTTATTTCCCTTTTGCAACTGATAAGTTTAAGTATCTTACATTACCATTTCTTATATAAGTAAACCCTCTACAACACTTAAAGTTTATATTGATCCTACCATTGTTTGCTTAGAAGTCTCTAGTGCATTGTTAATGCGACAATCAGATTAAACTTAACTTTTGCAGACCACTATTCCCGTGCTGCGCCGAAATTGGGCTGTCTAATAACTTATGCACTCAAAATACATGTAATAGTTTGTAAATTATAAACAAGATAGACTTGTAATGTAGGTGTCAACCCTTCTCTTTGGACTTGAATATTTCCTAATAGACATAGAATAGATATGTTATACAGATAATGGCTTTGATCTGATACGTGATCGAAGGACAAAGACATATTATTTGTTAGCTGTCTCTGCCTACTGCTGTAATGTTGGCATTATAACCTGTAAATTGTGAATAACGATTAAAAGCACTCGTGGTTTAAAGTTTTAAACTTAAAATGATTATGTATTTTAAATAGTTCATTACGCTTAACTCTGTTTTGAGGTTATTTAATCTGTAAAGGAACCTTATAATCTGTTCAAAAGTTGAAGTAAGTGCGTATCTTGAGGATTCTTAGGAAAGTTTCCATCTCTAAAGACCGATTAAACTTCATCAGTTCATTTAGTACCTGCTTACTTTATGAAAATACCTAACACTAAATATATTATAAGACTTGTAAGTGACTTTTAATTTACATGTTTAAGTCAAAAAGTCTTATATTAGAATGTTTAATATAACATAATATGTATATATTATTTTAAAAACTGTAACATATATTGCAAGATATATTTATATTTTGCGATTATAATTATATTTGTTTTTCTATTTTGAAATCTAATTAATATTAATTCTATTAATATTAATTTAATCTAATTTATATTGTGATAAATATAGATTTTATTTATTGATCACTACAGTATGTTTTATACATTTTTATTCTATTCATCAGGAATTACAATGCCATTAATAATTTAAAGAGTTATATGATGATGAAAGTTTGCTGAGCTCATGTGTGGGTGAAGGTTAATATGTTTCGAACTAATTAGCGTTGGTGTAACAGAATGAAACTTTGTTGAGGTTTATAATATTCAATAGAAATATATAATACATATAATGATACTCGTGAAAGAGCTTCAGTGACAAATGAAAAATATAAATAGGAGTGTAATTCCTATTTATATTTTTCATTAGAAACATATGTTCGCCAAACAAATATTCGCCGAAAAAAAAAATTCTAATGATCTGATGCCGAAATGAAATAAAATATTTCCATACTACATCGTTAGTGGTACATTTCACTCGCACCTTTATAATTATATACTTGCAAATACATGATAGATTTTTATTCCTAGAATGAATAAACAAATGGCAATTTCAACATAAGTGACCATGTTCTAGACTGCTGAAATATAATTACACTGACTCGTTATGATTGTCGCCAAAACGTTGAGAAGGTCGGCGTTATATTGGACTCATAATAACTTTACACATATTTATTTCTTCAGGTTAATTACAATTAAATGTAAAAACCTTGGTATAAAGGCAAACGAGCAGACGTATCACCTGGCAAAAAGTGACTACCATCGTTCATCGAAACACACAATTTACTTTTCCGTTTTTTGAGAGGCCCTTTGGAGAGTTTGCGCTGCTGGCTACCCTCACACTCGGTGAAAAGTAACGAAAGAATTGAACAAACGCTGTGATCATATGCATAAAATATCTATAAAAAAGCATACAAAATTCTGTATTAGTTCCTTTTTTTTTTTTTTTTTTTTTTTTAACGTGTGGAAACCCCCTCGAGCCGTCACCCCACCGGGGTTTACGGCGAGGTGGTGTGTCGGAATCGGACCGACTAAAACCACACGGTGTGCCACTCTGCGCCTGACATAGGAGGGATCCAGGCACAGCTGTTATTACGACATCCAGATCCCTCCTAGCGCCTGCGCGCTAAAGCGGGCACCGTCTGCGGAAAACCTCTCCATTTAGGCGACGTACGGCACACGCGAACGTCGCCTCCTCGCGGCTGGCCACTATAGCGGATGGAGGGGAAAACCCGTCCCGTCCACCCGCAGCCACACTCAAGGCGGCATGAGGCGCTGGTACGCGCGCCTCCGCCGCCCGGTTCGCCGGCGGCGAATTGGGTCCGAGTGGACGTCGTCCTCCCGAGCCTTCTCCGCCGCCTCCTTCCGCGAAATTACGTCTTCGCAGAAGGTTGCGACCGCGGTAAAACAACTATCGCTACCGACCATGGAGCGTATGACGGCCGGTAGCGACAGATCTCCTCCAATAACTGCAGTGAGGACCCCACGCTGCGCAGTCCAAGCGGAACAAACCGCCAGCGTGTGCTGAGCCGAGTCCTCACTGCAGTCGCAGTGGTGACAGGCGGGACTCAATTCCCTCCTAGCGACCGAGTGCAGATACTTCCCGAAGCAACCGTGCCCGGAAAGGATCTGCGTCAGTCGGAAGGAAAGAGTCCCGTGCTGTCGCCCCGCCCACTCAGCAATGACCGGCTGGAGAGCCTCCACGGCGGCAAAGCCAGTACGTGGAGCCTCCAGCCGGGACGACCAACGAGCCATCGTGGCTCGACGAGCGGCCTCTCGCCACTCGCGTATCTCTTCGGGCGGGGGCGGGGTGCCGCTACCCGCCCGAAAGTCAGCCGTTCGCCGATAAACTTCAGCGAGCACTTCCGCCTCCAAATCCCACGGGGGAGTCCCGGCTAAGGCGCACGCCGCCTCCGTCGATACAGTGCGGTAACCGCGTATGGCTCTAACCGCCAATATCCTCTGAGGGCGCCAGAGGCGAGCCCTATTCTGGACGGTCAGAGCCGCCGCCCACACCGGTGCACCATACAGCGCCATTGACCGGACAACCCCCGTGTATAGCCGTCTCGTCGCGATGCTGGCTCCACCCAAATTGGGCAAAAGTCGCCCAAGGGCAGAAGCAGCGCCGACCAGCTTTGGAGAAAGCTGTCGGAAGTGCTCGTCGAAGAGCCACCTGCCGTCGAGGATCAGGCCCAGATACTTCATCTGGGCCTGAACCGGTACGAGGACCGAATTGACTACGATGGAGGCGCCGGAGGGTGGACCACGACGGGGCCCATGGAACAAAAGGGCCTCCGTCTTGTCCAGGGCCACCCGCAAACCCAGCGCCTCAATACGCCCGACCACCAGAGAGACTCCCGTGGTCGCTAGGCGCGCCGCCTCTTGAAAGTTCGCTCCCCGGGCCGTGACCAATGTGTCATCGGCGTAACAAATTACGCCCAGCCCGGGGGGGAGGCGACCTCGAAGGGCCCAATCGTATCCCATATTCCACAGGAGTGGTCCGAGGACAGACCCCTGTGGAACACCGCACGACATGAGCCGCCGCCTCAGAACACCGTCTCGGTCCTCGTACATGACAGTACGCTCCTGTAGATAGTCTGCCACAAGCCGCCTCAGGTACTCTGGCACCCCGTGGTAGTGGAGTGCTTCCCTGATGCAGCTAAATGGCAGACTATTAAATGCGTTGGCGATGTCCAAGGACACCGCCAACAGCACGCCGCCACAGTCTGTATTAGTTCCTAGAACAAAGAAGTTTTCGCATAATTAGAAGCGCATTATAACAGACTTTGCTCAACTAGAATGATATTTTACTAACTTATATGAAAAACAAGCTCAATGACTCTCTCGAGATAAGATTTCAGTTTAATTGTTTTGTATGCATAGAAATGAATCGTTCTGTAGGCACTGACAGCAATTGTGCAAAAGGAATGACTATGCTAATACAATTGAAGTGTGTGTATTGATTTCATTTAATAAAAATGCAAAAAAATCTCACTTATGAGCTGACAATTTGTTGTCTTGATATAGTTGAAACCGGTAGATGTGCCACTGCAATAACATAACATGTACATAGTGTACTACAATAACATAACATACACTTTAGCTTCATTGAAAAATCTTAAATTGTTATTACACTTCCTGTTGGCCGAAGGAGGCATTTTAATAGCTGAATCCCGTCATTTTCGTAGAGACTAATCTTGGTATTTTACAGCAGATAAAAAATATTGTCTAAACGTGCCTAATGTTAATCGATAAAAATATAATATCAAAATGTTATTACAATATATTGAACTATTAAAATCATGTTAATTTAAAATTAAATAATGTTTTACAGAATATTTGATAACATGTATTTGTGCGGCAATCACAAACACTGGTCGTTGCTGTATGCATATTAGGGGATCGTTTACATAATAAATTCACTAGAAGTATGCAGTACTTTTGTGAAATAAAAATACATAGTCACTTGTTACTAAAATACTCACAAAAGGCGTGACGACTGAAAATATAATTCATACACAAATATTTTTCGTGACACGAATATTCCACTTCAAATAATATCTTCTAGTACACGTCTAGAGGTCAAATCTGTGAGACAATAATTTTGAAGTTCACATTACTAGGTCATGTACATACGCTTAAGTATGAGCAATTTGAGCAAATCAACATAAGTAGGCCACATTAGTCGACCGCGATGAGATGTGACTAGAACATCATATTTCATGGACCGTTAGCAAATTATTCCATTTGTGCCATTGCTTTAATGTATAATTTGTACATAGCACTCGTTACGCTTGACATTATTTTACCTAATGTTAGCTAAAACTTGAGAGAAGTGCTTAAGTATTTCAAGGTTATAAGCACACGAAGATCTAACCGATTAATGCGCCCGCAATAATGTGTTCGGCTTTATGACGTTAACCGAATTGCTATCTGATAATTCCGCTTGCGGCTAACCAAGATCATTCCGCTTTTTTCCAATGCTAACAGCCATATATGATCGTAAATGGCATATACCTTCGTATCTTTCTAATACCACATTTTTTTTTTTATTCTTGGCCTATCATAGTGACTCTACTTTGTCTGATGGAAAGCGTGAATAAAATTCAAGAGTAGTGGTCGCCATACTCATTGCAAACGCAGATAATTCAGTATGGCGACCCACACTATGGCAACGAAATGGTACAGGATCAAAAATACAGCAACAACTTAAACACCTTACTATGAAAGAGTAAAAATATATTTTCATCGGTGTACAACGTGCAAGTATATAAACTTAATATTCTAATCAGGCAATCCACTACTATCAACCTAAACATGTACATCTATCTTAACATCATACAAGGTACTACATACGTTTGCTAGCAAGGACTTGAACTCTTCCTTTTGTACTAAATAATGTCAAAGTACTATTAATGAGGTTGTATATATGTTGGGATCTGTTCATAAGCACGACTATTACTACCATGAAAATCATTGCGAGTAGCTGCATAAATACAAATTTACAAGTCGTAACAATGAGCAGTTTTCCTCGCACAACACCTTCTATAAAATGCACGAGCTACGACAAATCCATTCAAATTCATATGCAGTTTGCCGAACGCCATTTTTTGTTACATGAATACTAATTAATTTGAGTATTTATGGATAGAAGGCTAAGTCCTATTTTGCGATCAATGGTTCTTTGTTTAGTGCCTGACCATTACAGCTCTGTAGGAAGTACGTGAATGTGCTATAATGAATAACGTGGACTGTAATGTAGGTCGCAGCGGTTTTGGTGACTGTTGCACACCAAATTAATAGCGTATCTTACTTGAAAACAGCAAAAGCAATATTTGAATCCAAGTAAATACAATGCCAGTTTCCACGTTACCACGTCTTTAAACCGTAAATGAAAGAACTAAAATAATAACGGCGTGTCACCTAAGCTTATGAATATACCTACAAACATGTGAGAATAGACTCTTAATACTTCGTGTATTTTCGTTATAAGCTTACATATTAAATATTTTGTTACGTTATGGGAAATAGCTGTTAAATTATGGTAGTCTATCAAGATATTTTTTATTTAATATTAATTAAAAGTGTGTTATTTGTTAATCTTTAAAATATGTATGCGTGTTTAATTGGAAATATAATGAGCCCGGTAAACGGTAACCCGTTTGTCCCTATTATGAATGTAACTTTATATCAATTAAGCACAGTTACAGTACCTCAGTCTAACTCTCTATTAGTAATTTTATTTAACTTACTTATTTTTATTACATTCATAATGAGTAATTATGAATGTAAGAAAAATTAAAATTTAATTAAAACATAATCACGCATTGGTTTAACTAACTCTGTTACATAATGCTTGTGTTCCGTATTAAAAATCTGCGGCAATTCGGCATTAAAAGATATTATTACTTCAATAGTTACAGTAATGTTTTTATTACAGTGATCACTCTGACTGTATAATTATGTAAGTTCAGCTTCTGAAATAGAATACAAAAAATAATTTCGTGAGATGAAATCTTAAAAGGGCTTCATTGAATCGGTCTCCTATCAATTGAATTACGAAGTCACCATCAAAATTTCCTAAATTAAAGTCTTACTGGTTAAATCGTATACCTACCCGACATACCTATCCCTTTATGACAAGAAATGATAATAGTTTCACGTGATAGAAGTTCGACAAGATTAATAGCTGTAGTATCAATGTGATAATGATAATATGCAATACTTAGTTCGGAGTTAATGTTGCAGACAATAAATAAAAGTCGTAAAGAAGCTAACTTGAAGACATTATATACATATAAATATTAAGGCCTTAAGCTTGCAATTGTATTGTATACATATTTTAACATAACAGGATTCACATTATTAAGATCAATACTACTTATCAAACAAAGCATAATACAAAGCTGCAATAATATAATTAGATATAAAGCGATAAATAATTCTTAGTGAAGGTATAGTATAAGTGACACGAATTAAAGTTGGAATGTTCTTGAAACATCATGATATGTTGTAAAAGCATTACACTATGTTAGTAATAACTTTGGCTATATCCTAAATGGTTTTGCGGTATCGATACATTCTTAATTAACATATATAGCACTCATAAAATATTTTTACTAATCAAAATTCATTAATCTAATTGAGTAGTAACGTAATTTAGTAAAATACCTACTTAATTTGAAAAATAGGTGGTTAATTTATTAATAAGTAATAAAAATGACTTCTATGAAAACTTTTTATAAAATTTATAAGCACATTTAAGTGTACATGGAAACATTTTGTTATTCCTTGTAATGAATTTATTTCTTGTTATCTTGTAATAAATTTATTTTATAATAGCATTAAGACTTAACAGATAACAAACTTACTTAGTAAAAAAAAATTAAAACCTACACTTTTTAACAAACACAAAATACATACATAAAAATTAAAAATAATTCCTGACATTGGAATAAAATAATGACCAAAAATTAAAATTATTATTGTGAAAAAACATGGGGTATGCGATAAATCAAAAATATTTGATCGGTACGATGGGTACAAAAGTGGTACGAAAGACAGTATTTCAGTATTTAGATTAGTATTTGTAAATTATCAGCATTATTGTAAAGACTTGATAAAAACTGTAAGAATCGCAGACTAAAAATGTCACAATTTATCAATAGACCAAAAGTCGTCTAAATAATTTTATAGTCTCGGAGATGCGACAGCAATTGTTTTTTTACCTTTGCCTACATTTTAAAATCAAACTATCACCGTCCACTGCTGAAAGAAGGTCACCCCAAAGAGCGCCAGCGTACATAAGGCATAATATTTTTTAAATACGAAAGTACTTTATAAGTTGTACCTACTATAAGGGTCATAAAATATCAGAGCCATTAAAATTGAGCGAAATATGATAGAACGTCGCCAGTGCCAATAAAATACATTTACTGTAGGTATACTAAAGGCATGAGAATTCATTAAATTTGATGTTAGGTATTCAAAGTTATATTTATAGAAGACAATTACTTCATGACCTCCCAGGAGCTTTAACTCTACCTATCCACAGTAGTATCAATGTGTTCCCTCGTACATTGTAATAATATTCACTTTAAAGATTATTTATGTATTCGTACTCACTGTTTGATTGGACAAAAATAAATGATGCATACCTACAACTCTAGAACAAATTTTCTTGTAAAGTTCTTATAACCTAGATCTTCAATCTACGCTGGAATTGGAGTATAGAGGTGAACTCGTTTGGGTTCAACGTAAATGACCAACTAATTGAATGACCCCAGTCAACACACCAAAAGTTTATAACACTAAATAATATTTCGTAGTTATCTTCTGTACATTATCAATTTGTATATTTATATTTACGACCAGTCTGATCATATGTGCCAGTACCAATTCGAAAATAACTTCAGTTCCCATGCCGCCAACGATGCAAAGCTTAATTCATTTGACATCATTAAAGTGATTAATGATCAACACAACCTGCGCTAGCGTCGTGAAGCAGAGAAAGTTTGAGGTCACTAAAGGTTACCGTTATTAATATAATCCGACACAAACGAACATTCATCTCACATTAAAGCACCCGTATTGTACGCTAACCTACATTAAAACTTTATTGTGACCAATAGAGCCTAGTCATTTCTTATATCAATATTGTGCTACCGAAATCCTTACTCATTAATTTTATTAGTTGAAGTTATAATTGCTATTTCTATTAATGTTATTTAAGATACTGCGAAGCTGTCTAGTCTTAATCTTAAGAAAAAAAAACCTTGGTTAAGTGCCATAGGTGCTTACACTTACAAAAAGCCTAGCTCCTTACATGCTTAAGCAAAGAACGACATCGTTAATTCATTCATTAAATATTAGTCAAAATTTACACATTTTTTTATCAAGTGCTTGTTGATTGAAAAATGAATTCGAATAATTTTTGTTCAATATTTTATTTTTTATTTTGTCCCAAATTTTTGATAAGATAAAATCATTCTGGCTCATACACAGAAATGAGTAACACTGGAGTGCGCTACAAATATCACCAACCAATTTAAATTACACATACGAAGACGATAAGGAACTATTTATTTTAGTTTCTTGGTTTATTAGAAACGGAACTCTAAATTCACTCTCTCCAAAACACGTCCACTTAAACTGCGTATTAGGTAATGACAGTTACAAATAAGTTGGGTAAAAACGATGGCGACCGCAAAAAAAGCTCAATGAGAAAGTGACATTTTTATCTCGACGAATAAGCGTTCTTGTCCCGTTCTGGACGAAAAAATGGCGTATTCTCCCTCGCAAATGACGTGACAGAACCTACAATGTTCCGGTCGCCCGCAGCCATAGACACACGAGGCTTTTCGCTGACGTGCAATGTGCCAAATAACGACTGTCAGCAATACTAAAAAGCGTATCATAAAGGTTACGAAATTTTTCTCACATTTTTTATTTTGCTTGCAGTTTTTACAAAACGAGTACTTCTCTTTATTATTGTTGATGATATACAAAGGTTATTATGACAGTCGCAAATGTATGCAATAAATAATATGATTTATAGTTAGAAAGAAACTATGCTAGCATATAAACCAAATCACGTCTTTACAATCAGAATTCAGCTTCGACTGGCCAGCTGGTGTATATAACCAATATGATTTTATTGACTAGCAGATTTCATACTTTCTTATAGACTAGCTTTTGTATGTGACTTCCCTCGCCTTGAATTTGGTCTGTCACATTAAGTTTCGTAACAGATCATTTTGAGTAAATATTTTTTTTAACACACAAACAATCCTACGGTACATCATCTTCGGGTTAAGGCAGCGTACGCCAAGATAACTAAGTGGCCACATTTTTTTTAGACTTAATAAGTTTTTTCGTAAAAGTGTAACAAACATCCATACTCACAAACTTTCGCATTTATACTCGTAATATTAGTAGGATATCTGAAACAGAAACACTAAACACTATTTTATTACACGCATTCATAATCAGCTACAAACAATTTCCCAGCTAATATAAACCTAATCAAAATTCTAAACTTCCACTTAGAAGCAAACATAATTACTATAATTACAATATAAAATAGTACATTATTCTGAATTATCGTTATTCTTGTTTCAGATATTTTACAAATACAGTAACATTATACTACATAATAGTATTATATGATACCAATAGTTTTGTTAATTAGTGCAATTAAATGATAAATCTAAAAGGGTCAAATTTATTAAACTTATAATGTGCGAAATGCAATTTTAGATTTTGTCTTAGGATAGTATTGTAGCAGAGTCATAGTTGAATCATATAAAAAAGGGCATCTCAGTCAACTTTGGTGTTTTTAAGGCAACTAGCCGAATCCGCTATATCCCCACCGCCGCATTGCGGCTCACCATTGTTTTGCTTGCCCAAACAACATTATGTAAAATAAATAGCTTTTAGCGTAAATAATGGCCGCGATAATTATATCGTTATTATGTAAAATAACGCTTTAAAGCTACTATCATGTAGCGTTAACCATTTAAGTTATGTAGCGACGAGAGACGTGATTAAATGCATCATCTGTTTTACGAAGTTAGAGTACATGCGTCACGTTAATCGGTGGCGGATAACAAATTCACGACGAGCGACAACGTCGACACAGTCAGGGGACACGCTTTCGAGAAAATGTGAAAAGTTACCAACTTTGCTGTTATCTGGAAACTATGCCGCACATCTGTTTTGACAACGTGCCAAATGGAAAAACTAGACTTTAATAACACTCATCTTGAGCACTTTGAATTTGATTGATTTAATACATATAGTGTCTTTTTTAATGTTACTTTGTTTTAATGCTATCTTTTATCAGAGACCTCGACCCGGAGACCCATGCTGCTCCGCAACATTTTAAAGTTGCCTATAATTTGTCGTTTTTTCATCCAACCACTGAACTATGTGCTAAAACTAATGTACTTTCGGCCAGACAACTGTTTCTTCAATATATAGTTTTACGTAATTATTCGCTTCTAATTTATGATCCGCATATAAACTCGCACAAGCGCAATAAATCTAAAGTTTGCATTAAAAAACGTTTTAAAATAAATCTAGACTATTTTATAACAAGACTAATGCCATCTCACCTATATACGCTATGACAAAGTCGAAATACAAGAAGGAATTGATGAGGTGGCTTCTTTCACTCAACTACGAAAGTACAGAGATGCTGTTAGTGGTAACGAAATAATGTCATAAATATTATCAGAACACACAAACACACACACGCGTACACATCCATAAATATACACACCCACAAACATATACACTATCAGACACACGCGCATGTCAACATCCAAAATAGTCTATAAAATATGTGTTGTTTCTTCCTTAAAGTGTTTTATGATAGCTTGCTATATTTGTAAAATTATTGTTTCTTTGTAAACAACTTCTATCCTAGGGGAGGCCTGGTAATCTGTGTGACAGGGACACCTAGTACGGATACCAGTCTCCCACAAAGGAGATAAAAGTAAATATATGTTTATTTATTTTTTAAGCTTTAATGCTAAGGAACCTTTGCAGAAGAGAAATGAACGTTTATTATTATTATTATTATTTTAAGACACTCGGTAGAGCAGTGGATAACTTGGTCACACCCTAAAAATCTCGGCATCTTATAACTATAACATATGCTAATAATTATTTAAAATAATATTAAATTATTTTCAATTAACATCATTTATATAAAAAATATTTAGATACACATCTATTATGTATTTTAGGTTATATCTTTATCTGCAAATAAAATATTCAAGTCAATTCACCTGTGAATTGAACATTATTGTAAAAGACGTAAAATCTCGTGAACTTGAGGAGCAAGGAAGTTGAAAGGAATTGACAAATCTGTGTATCAATACCTTCATGTATAGCTTATAGTCTTTAAAATATAGCTTGATTTCTATAACAGTCATCATTAGTATCATTTTACTTACTAGGTACGTTTTAGGTGTGAAATTTATATGTAAACATATGTAGAATACAGAACAAAATCACTTGTTCAAAGTTACTTCGTCGGTTTTGTATCCAACTGTCACAAAGATCAAGCTAAGTTTTAAAGGCTATAATAGCAATTAACTAGATAATTCAGCGTTAACCTACAGCCCCCCGCTCCCCCCTTCCCCTCAGGCAAGCACAAGGCAAAAGCGGTGGAGAACCTTGGGGGCAGGCTATGTCTAGCAGTGGACGTCTTTTGGCTGAGATGATGATGACGGTGAATAGCAATTGATTGCCCATTCTATTTAGTTGAGTTGTATTCTTTATGGTTTATATAATTAATTTACCGAATTGTGTATCAAATGACAATAGACATACAGAGTAGCTGAGTATAAAATATTTCATCAAACAAGTACATTTTGGCTATTTAATAGCCCTATCCGAGGCACAGTATGTTTTTTAACTTCTATTAATACGATTATACGCGCCCTTAATTCTAAAAAACATTATAATTGCAGATGACATTAATTGATATCAAGGCCGATTCTGTTGACAGAAAACGTGCTGCATATTTAAACTTTACCTCTGAACTGGGCCTACTGACTGGCCATATATATTCTACCAAATAGCCTAACTGTTTTGATCATACAATGCTTAAAACTGTATCCGACGCAGCCATTTGTAATAGATTCTACGATCACGGATTATGTATCTGTGCTACTTAACTTAGAACTTACTTTCGAACGACTTGAAAGCCTGTGCTAGGTACTTTCAAATTATCAATGTCTCCTTTATATCGTCTACTAGTGATGCAAATGCAGCTGCTTGTGATTTTGTTAATGTATTATCTACTCGTAATACTGTTATACTCACTATATGCCTAGCAAAAACGTATCCTTAAGGGCTGGATAACTCTTGGTCTTCTACGATGTATCCGAAACAGAGACGAATTTCATAAAAAGTTAAGACTGGACCCGAATAATAATTCTTTAGGTTACATAAAACCGTTACCGAAGTTTTTGCAATTTTCTAGTAAGGTAACTTAAAGAAAAACTTCAAGAGGTCACTCCTTCGTAATGCTAAATTTAATAAATAATCTTGGAATGCAATTGAATCTATTATCTATAACATAAGTCAAAAACTGTCAATTGAAAATCTTTTGAGTCCCAACAATAATCCTAGAGCTAATCGAAACTATAAATTATTATTTTTCAAGCATTGGGAATCATTTGGCTGATGTTGCACTTGCATTTAATATAACCAACTGATCTTCCTACACTTTTATAATTCCTTCCGCTTGTAATTCTATTTTGCTACTACCACCAGACGAGGCTGAGTTGGAACAATTGAGTATTGGTCTCAAAAATAGCTGTGCAGTCTGGTTGGGACTCAATAGTAGTTCAACTCCTCAAAGTAACTGAAAATAACATATTTCCACCGCTGACTAGACTATTATGTCTATGTTTAATTCAGCGTGTCTTTCCTGCCGTTTTTAAGAGATCACTTATTACTCGTATTCAAGGGGAACTTAGATGAAATATCTAACTATGAACCAATACTAATTCTGACGTCTGTATTAAAGCTATTAGAAAAAGAAAAACCTCAAACTAGTTAAGCATTATGAAAGCAACTTTTTTTTCTGGTTCGCTATTTAGTTTTAGATCAGGGAAATCTAGTGAAGATGCTGTCGTTGAGCTCACAGAATTTGTAACTTTACACATAGACAGAAAACAAAGATGCCTGGACGGCGTAGTTCCACATGCTCTCGCTCCCTATCATGGCCGCAATTATGTTAAATATCAAACCACTTAATATTAATACAAAAACTTACGCATGCGACTACCATACCTCCCATCTTACCTACTTCTGTCTTCAGATAACTAGATCCACTAATATCAAATATTACGGTATAAATTTGGATTAAAAGCTTAACTGACGCTCACACGTCACGGTAGTAAGGTAAAGGCTCCTATTACGGCGGTACTTAAATGGGATACATTTACGGTGAAATTTTTATTTTTGTGTTTTATTTTCGTTTGAGAAAGTTTAAGTATAAAAATAAAATTTATTTATTCAAAATCTTTAACTTCAATATAACAGGCGATTTCAAACGTTACTTAAGGGCAACTTATTAAAATTTATCAGTCAACGGGGGCGCAGCAGTAAGACACCTCATATACAGACATAGCGCCTTAAGAAGGCACATTCGTGTATATAAACAAAGATTTTAATGTGATTACCTATTGTTTAAGTTTGTGACTTCGTTAACACAATTTTTCTATTATTTTACTTCGTAAATATTCCATTTTTTTTCTATTTTTCATTAATTTTTATGTTACAATAACTAGTAACTAATAGAATACGGTTTACAGAGTTGGATCCTAATATGGCGGTATCATCCATATTAGGAGAAATATTCAGCTGTTTTTATTTGCTCATAACTTTCATGTAATGGAAAATTTTACGAATGTTATAATAATTAGTTGCAATAACTATTAGCCATACAAACTGAAAATCATTTTCTGTGGTATATTTTATCCACTAATAGTCCTACAGGGTATTTTAACTTATTGGTTACAAAATGTTAATTTTTTACAAAGGTCAAAAGAATACAGTATAGGTGTTTCAATTGATTAAAAAGCATTTACTTTTTAAGTCTGTTGTTGTGAATCACATGTTATGATATCCGAAAAACGATAATCCTTTAAGTAAGCTATTTAGGTTTTTGATATACCGAAATTTGAATAGATACGTATTACGATTATTCATTCACTGCCATAGATAAGGTTATTTATAAACTGTACTGCGTGATAGTAATCATCACCATCATCAACAGCGCGATAGTAATACAATCACGTTAATATAAAATATTAAAATTATTGTTACTTCTTTTAAATTCAATTGATACTGACAAGATATTGTTAGACAACTCGTGTTGGGCTTGGAAGTCACTGTTTTAGAATGGTAGACATACGCTACCGAACTAAACAGTTCGGCTCTTCCTTCCTGTGAGATCAGTTAAAGTCTGCAACTCGTTACCAACACATGTATTTCCCTCTCACTACGATCCCGGGTCTTTCAAATGGACCGTAAATAAGCATCTCACTAGGCCGCCATGGCGTGGATCGCCATAGTGCATTGTCATCCTTCGCGATGAGTATTGCAGCCATCACTTTCGGATTCTATTTATGTTTTCCATCAGACAGAGTAGAGTCATTTTGGTAGGCTCTAATATAAAAAAAAAAGAAAAAGATATTTTTGCACATATACAACATTTAAGAAAGGCCTAGACGGACAAAAACCTGACAAAAATGTACAAACTTACAATCTAAGTGAGCTTGCTTTGTTAATTCAGTAAGTTTTTGATAAATCTCTACGAACTGTTGATTTTAAACAGATAACACATTGTATTTAAATAATAATGAACTCAACTTTTATTAAACTTTATAACTGTGTTTTTTACACCATTAAACGTCGTCCAGTTCTTTTACCTTCGTAGTTTCAAATACAATGGCAATTTCAAATTAAAATGTATATACTGACATGGATCACAAAAAAATGTCTTTGTATAAAATTTTATTAAAATAAGTCAACAAACAAGTAAAACGATAAATCCCGTTTAAATAAATATAGTCCCTGGTGTAACATAAAATTCAAATCGCAAATTTGTCGAAAACAAGTATACATCCATTAAAATACTTGCGATTAAAACACTTATTTTTCTTAGAAACTTTCAAATGCCGCCAAAAGCTTCTATAATAGGAGTCTTTATCTCATTGCCCGCACTAGAAAAGTTGTATCGGTCTTTAGGAAGTGGCAGCATATTGCTGCCATGAATGTCCTAAGTAAAGAAGTTGGTTAAATATATCATGCAGTGGCTCAATCTGTGCTTGCATATTGTATAAAAGCGTGTTGCGGTACATTTAGTGAAATGTATAATTTGAAATATTACATACATACGCCCGTACACTTACATAACAACACACATCGACTCTTAATCACCACATAAGTACATACACGTACACGCATTTTTACATACACACACACTTAGTACATTATTAATTGTATTATCTATAAGTATTACTTCTTTTAGTTAACCTTTGCATTATTTTCTTCTATAAAATTGTTTGTAATCTAATACGAGACACTGACAGAGGACACTGATCTCTGTAACACAGTTTATAGAAGAGATCAAACACAGAGACTTCAAACACAGAGATCATGGAGCTCATTATAATTTGTAAAATGTTTTTAATGTTAATAAAATTATCATTAATCTCTTCATTTTATTATTATTATCAATATTTTGCAATAATTTGGCTTCGTCGTCATTAACTTTTTATCAAACAAATTCTATATTAGAATTATATCTCGTGAAAAAAATTTGTACTGGTTTTTACTTTAAATTGTTCACCAGTTTTATAAAGTTAAACTTAAGCAGACGTATAGATTAACTTACATACAGAATGCAAACAGCAAAAAGAATCAAAATTTTATCTCTAAACTTTACGAGGATTTTTTTAAATTTATAACAGAATTCTTATCTTTTCTTGTAAACACTTTACACTTAGAAAGTTTCGAGTGAGCAGATAAGTTAATGGATTATGTTTTAAAGCTAGCTAGAAGTGTCAAGTGATACGTAACTATTTTTTACCCGAGAACGGAGACCGGTCTCGCCTGACTCGTAAAGTTGTCTGTGCCGGTTTGCTTGTGCACCTGATTTTTGAGTCTGGTAACTTTACAGCTCAATCGTTTTTATTTCCTTATAAGTTTTGCATCCGTCTCTTAATAATGATTTATTGAACCGGTCTAGTAAGTATATAGTATACTCTAACGTCTGTTGTAAGTAACAACATTTTTTAATTAACATCAGTATTCACTAAAGTTAGTAGGCCTATTTACGAGTATGTTGAAATCTTGAAAATCCTGTTTATACTTTCTGTTCCTCTTTACATTATTTAATATTATATTTTAATGACTGTGTAGAGCAAGCAATTGAACTTTTTGGAATATTTTTTTTTTAAAGTATAATAATAGAACATCTGCCTCAATGGCGTAGCGGTAGCAAAAACGACTGCTGTACTTGAGATCTCGGGTTCGATTCCCGGGTCGAGCCAAATGTTTGTATGATCTGTAAATATTTGTTTCGGAGTTTGGGTGCTTTCTATGTATAATATGTTTGTAGTTACAAAAAAAACAGTAGGTAAGTATTCTATCAGTCAGTCTAGTTATCATAGTACAAGCTCTGCTTAGTTTGAAACTAGATGGTGTTGAGTGTTAAATGTCTGAAAAAAATAAATAGAAAAACATGCAGTACAGTGTCTTTATAGAGCCTGTGTCATTTTAGAGCCTTTCGTTAGCTTTTAGCTTATTACAAAGATGTAAGTATTTAAGGCTATACGAAATGACTTACGCCGACTGTGTAAAGGGTATTTAGAAGGTTAGCGCCCTTCTCAAAGTCGAGCGTATTGTAAGACCGCATCGAAAGAGTCGGCTGTATAAATGTATTTACAATAAATGTTTTACAACTAAGCACTTCGGACAGTGTCCTCTAAACTCACATTAAACGGTACATGAAAGTAGTTTATGTACCGCAGCGTTTTAGTGTCTGTTACTTTTATTTGCTTACATGAACCAGATAAAAGACCACGAACTTTACTTACGCAAGGGAATATACGACAGACATGTATCACGCTCACCAATGTACGTACAATCTTAAGACAGAATTATGTAAGACACACTCGTAATATATCTATCTTATTTATCATGTCGCTTTTAACGACTGCTTTATGTATATGTTACCGGTAATCTGTATAATTCAGGTATTCTACGCAATACCTAGGCAATTTTTATATTTTTAATTTTTATTATTGTTCATAACATACTTTACGTAGGTAATTAATAAAATCTCTAGGGATTGCGTAGAATATCTACTGGTTCATCGACAATATGTAAAAAAATATATATTTTAATCTGTATTTATCAAAATTTTATAAGTACTTACCTACCTATAAAATGACGGACAAATAAAACAGGTTCTGTTCCATCATCATCATCAAGTGCTTTTTCTGGTCCATTACTGCCTCTCCTTCGAAATGTGGCTTATTATGTGGCTATGTAAAATTAACGTTATTCAGAATCACATAGGTAAGAACTCGTCACCACTAACGCATCAGATAACCACACCAGACCCAGTGTTGTTGAATCAGTGTTTTAGTAGATAGTTTAAGTGAAGTGTTTTTGACCTGTCCCCGTAGTTTGCATACTACTGGCTACGCATTGGGTATTGTATAGATTACCTAGCCAAAGTACAAATTAAATCATATTCCATACATTACCTACACGTTTTAGGTATTGTGTAATATACCGGATTATACAGATTGCCGGTAACACACATATAGTAGTCGTTAACTTTTACAGATTGTGATGTATCATAATCTAGGTAAGTTAAGCTTATAGTTATTTAGATATACTACGGTGTAACACGAAGAGGATAGTATAACAACAATCTCTAATAAAGCTTAATAAAACTCAAATAAACTGCTTAATGGCAAACCAGATTAAAAACTCAATTATATTTCCACAACGTGAATGATCCTTTTTTGTCTCCGACAAATCATCTCCAAGATGTCAAATTATAGTATTGTTATATAAACCACTTGAAATCATTTTCTTAGATTGTAGTAAAACATGGAAAAACATTTTTTATGTGTCATCTCATGGAAAGCGGCTACCGACACCCTTGAATACCTGCATCTCGGGAGTCACAAGCGCGTTCCCGACCTTTGAGAAAGAAATACGCTGGAGCGGTCTTATAACTTCAAAAACATGTGTACACATACATATCTCACGCTTTGTTCAGGACGGTGACTTGGTAGACTTTACAATCGAATAATAATGATAGCATTTTTTGTTGATAATGAAATAATATCTATAATTATCGTTATGACATGGTGTTAGCTAACATATTACACCTTAATAGAAAGCGACATTTTGCCCTACTACTTCCATATCTTTGGAGTTACGTGACACCATTAAGCCGTATCTACACAGATACATTTAAAAATAATTAATGATACCACTGAAAGTGAAAGTGTATCTTGCATTCAATTAAAATTGTATGTAACCGACTGAGTTTCAGGTTTTTTTGTTAAGAATATTTGAGCACGATTTGTTGTGTTAGTAGCGGCATTATGTGCTCTTTATACAATGTAATAAGCGTACCAAACAAGAGGTACTTACCATGAAATACATTCCACCACGTCTACTTACTACGTCTACGTATTTTGATTGGGTTTGATCAACAAAGGTTTTCAATTCTAAAAGTAGTTAGAAAAAGACGACGTCGATAAAAAATTCTATTTTAAGAAGGACTTCGAGAGAGTTTGAATCACAGGTACGGGACCTATTCGTATAAATGATATTTTATTTATTCCTGTGTTTTTCTTCTTATCCACCTTTCACTTTGCCACAATGTACGTCGGTGGTGCAACGGTAGTGAATGCGACTGCTATGCTTGAGGTCTCGGGTTCGATTCCCGGGATTCCTTCGGCAAATATTTGTTTCGAAATTTGGGTGTTTTATATGTATAATATGTATTGTATTTACGAAAAAAAGGCATATATATGTATATTTATGTATAAGTATAAATAAGTATTCTATCAGTCAGTCTAGTTATCATAGCACAAGCTCTGCTTCGTTTGAAACTAGATGACCTTGTGTGTCAAATGTCCAAATTATTTTTAAAAAAGAAGAAAAATGTTATTCTGTTTCCTAGTCTTCAGTTATCCCAAGATCTTTTGGAGTCGGCTACTTTACGGCTAGTTCAACTAGTTTTAACTGAATGTCAGTTTTTTCACGGAGCGACTGGCATCGGATCTCTTAAACCCTGAAGATGGACTGAATTCGAAATGTTGAACTTCTGAGTAAATTTAAAGGCACTGACTTCTCAATAACGATTGCCACCAGATGATCATGAAAACCAGAACCGACGGCTCAACGTGCTCTCCGAGGTACGTTAAGTACGACTTTTATAAAGAATTTCTAGTAAACAAAACTCAACAACACTTTTTGACCCGACTCGGGCATCGAACCTGAGGCTTCTTAAATGACAGTAACATTTGTTAACCGCCACCCAGACCAATAAGGCTACCACTATGCCACCAATGTATCATGATTTTTCAAACTACCCTGTTATATAGTTTACAGGTTTGTCTATTAAGTCGAACTTAATTCAGTAGGGAAAATGTTGTTTTTTTATTATTGACATTATCAGTTAACACTCTGCGCTGCTATAAAGAAGGTCGTAATTTCCAAGGATATCGACAGCTCTACGGCAACAGAAATGAAGAGAAATAATCGAGCACAGTGATTACGCGGAGTGTAAGGATAGCTTCCAATAAGGTGCCTTATTGGCAGTGGATGTACTAGAATATTAATCCATTAATCTGAATCTCATTCTATTACAACCACCAAATAAAGCGTCCTGAAACATTGCATAACATCTCATTTAGTGTCACAATTTAAAATAAAATTTTAGTCAACATCACTTTTAAGTTTTTATAAATTCAACAAAAATAAGGCCTATTACATTACTGTTATATATGACTCCCAACGTTGTTCCATATCAAAATAAATTCAGTAACAATAAACATAAAAATAACCTTAAAAATATACATGTATGTATATACATAATCATAACATTTATTATTCCAACGACAATAAACGATAAACAGTCCTTTATTTAACCAACCAATATTCACAGGCTCGGTCTTTCTAATACAAAGATACAGACCCAGTACAATAAGCTGTATGAAATCTCATTACATTACACAGCATATAGTGAGTGTGGGATGCTTGTTCACGCGTTGTGTTCAAAGTAGAACCAATGGGGCCGATTTTAATAAAAGTTGTATCGGTCCATTTAAATGGTGCGTATATTTTTTAAATGCAGTACTTTATGAGATTCCAATCTGTTTAGATTATACTTATTTCTAGTTTGATGTAGTTATAGGAGACAAGTGCCTCATCAAGAAAAAATATGTGTTAGAGAATACCAGCGTTGTCCAGTGAAGACATAATGAACTATATTATGTACACTTGTACATAATTTGTAAAGAAACTTATCGGTTTCATAAGTATGTATACATAACGTTGAACAAGTATATACATAAAAATCTCGTGAAATCTTGATTATTTTAAATAAATGTTATTTCCTACTTTATCACACCAAGCAGTTGTCATCACGTTACATTTTAGTAAAAAACAACTTTTAAAACACCCACGTGATCTCAATTGTCCAGACTCGCTTTAAGTAAAGTTACATATTATGGTAGGCTCTTAAAAAATAGATTGCCCAATAGCAACTGTCTTGAGTTATATCTATACAGCATATACCTTTTAAAAAAGTTTTTATTTCGCGGAAACCAAGACATGACAGACCTGACAGAGCATCTATATTATATCAAAAGGTGAAGCAACCTTCCACGTCGGCTTCAAGCGCCGCACTTTCTAATACACGTCGACACTTAGTATAGTATATCTAGTAATCTAGATTTATGAATATGGTAAGAGGACGATATTAAAGACACTCATTTAAATTAATATAATATCGTATTCTGTGCTCGCTAGGGTACCAAAATTGCCCACACAGAGCTAAAATATGCCGTAGAGAATTTAATTAAACTTAGAAAATGGCAAAGACAAATAATTTTAGATGGCAAAGACAAAGCCGGCAACGTTATTCTATGTATTCCTTTAATCTCTCAATTGACTAGTTCTTCAATTTCCTTTTACATGTTACAACTTAATTTTTAGCTGAAAATAATAGTAAAATGATCAGCTCCTAAAATTGTCATCAACTTTAATAGGTCTTAATCCGTCGTTAACGCAATAAACACAAGAAAAGACAATTGAATTAAGAATCTACATTTTATTTGGAAAAGGCTAAAATTAACATTTTATGCTCAAGAAATTTCGATGTAGATAATGACATACAATCTGCTCGTACTGATGAATCCGTCACGCTCAAAAATAATTAAAGGAAAAGATGGAACAATGGCTCCAACACTATGATCTAACAACCTAACATTACTATGTGTTATTACAATCTGTAAGGCCCATTACATTATTGCTACATATGATTTCTAGCGTTGTTCAATACCGTTTTTAAAAGTAAAAGTTAATCTATTAGAATGTGAATGACAGCTGTAAGTACAGGATTTACGCTTTTGTAACATATGGCTTGCAATCTTGATGTTGCGCGTATTTTTTACAAACGTTATTAAGAAATACTGTATACATGCAGTATAAACTCTTGTGTAGGCTACGTGTACATTTGAAG
Source organism: Hypercompe scribonia (assembly GCA_949316085.1). Taxonomy (NCBI): domain Eukaryota; kingdom Metazoa; phylum Arthropoda; class Insecta; order Lepidoptera; family Erebidae; genus Hypercompe; species Hypercompe scribonia. The sequence goes on along the minus strand of OX438971.1, from coordinate 11,375,160 downwards.
ATGCTGCTGATCAACATATATTGCTGTGTAATCTACTTTTAAGGTGAACCCCTGTGTTAAATCTATGATACACATATGTGTAGATACATCTTACACGACGAGTCGTGTCTCCCATTTGTTTTCCTGCTCATAAAACCTTTTAGTGAGGCACTATGAAGAAATCGAACTGACGAAAACTCCACGATGTTAGATGTAGTACGAAACCGGTTGTCTTATAACATTAATAACATTTTAGCTTAATCCTCCATATTTACAATTTTTATATTTAATTTTCTCTCAATTGACGTCGTTTTGATGATCGTACTACTTTTTGAATAGTTTTTATTTGTACCTATCAAGAAGACTCAGAAAGCCCTTTTGTTTGTAAATAATGGGAATTTTATGCTTACTTCGGCGACAAAAATGCTGGGTTGTGTCAAGTAGAAAAAATATTGTTTACTAGCGTATAACATAATAAATAGATAAGTCAGATATTATATTATTTATGTTTTCATGACAGAGTTTTTAATTACCTACATTTAAAGAGAACTCTGTTTTTTCTTATTAATTTTTAATTTTAGTTTCTTTCTAGATAGAGACTTTTCGAAGTATCAAAATTTCGACAGGCATTCGAAACAGGATTCAGAATGCAACTTTAATTATACTGAACAGTTTTAATAATAATATTTACATAGTAGTATTTTAGGTCAACCAATTTCTAGGTCGTCAGTTAAGTGAATGGTTTTCCAACCGCTATTAAAGGTTGATAGATAAAATATTATTACTTGTGGATAGGAGTATGAGAATTATGAAAAAAGGTTGCAGGATCTGTAAAAATGTAACCATTTGAGAGCACTTGTGGACTCATGGACCGTGCAATGCACTAATTCTTGATAAACACTGTTCAACTTGCTATATTATTCCAAAACTTCCTTTCTAAGGATAACTCTATCTCGGACAGTAAACTGCTAAAGACTGTAAATGATGACATTAGCAAAAGAAGCTTTTTGGTCAGTTTTTTTTTATATTTATAGAAATTAGATAAAAAAAAACATACTTAAAAATGGTAATGTAGGTATATTAATGATAATGATATGCCAGAAAATCAATCTTATTGCAAATTAATATCACAAAACTCCACTAATTTATACACAGTATTTTTTGTTTTTAATAAAGATGTAAAGATAATAATCTGCAGGAAGTTTATGTTAGCTAATCAGTTAGTATTTTTAATTAGTTTTTATTAATACTAATTTGTAATCAATAATTCTAAAAATAAACTGGTCATATTTTAAATACCTTATACTCGTAATTATATTTTTATAGTTTTAACTTTATTCGAATTCACTTATAGCCGTGTAAACTTCATCTATCATCGTCATCTGATCATTAGTCCTGGTTGCCTCTGGTGATGTCCGCTTTCTGATTTTTTTTTCTTCATTTAGTATGGTCTTCAGCATTCTGCGCTGTGAGACCACTAGTAATGGCCGCCATTATCGCCTTTGGTGATAACCAAAAGTGATAATTGCGAGTCCGCAATGTCACGGACCTGGAGGCTACTGCAGAAGAGTTTCTCACATGGATCTTCCCTGTGACTCCACACATCTACTGCAACATATTCATATGCAGCATAGCAGATATGCATCCAGGATATGCAGCCCCTGCTGGTGTCCCTCTAATAAAGACCACGCCTCGTAGACATGTAGAAACAAGCTGAAACTCCTCACTTGCGGCACCCACGTCGCCGTTCAGGTAACCGCTACAACGAGATGTCCCGGAGTATATCCTCGAGTCGCCAGAACAATACTCTTTTGACGTCACTGTAACCGGCCTGTGGAGATTACAGACTTATAAGATGGGTAACAGTCCCGTCAATAAGCACTCTAACAAAAATGAATCTATCACAAAAGTGTTTCACCGCTAGAATATCGTCCTGTAGCTCCCTGGTGAGTGCCATGGCAATCCCCTTCTCCCCACCAGGTATATCCGTGTAAATCAGTTTATAACCGTGATCAATAAGCTTGAATGTGCTGCCTTTCCATTGAGTCTCCTGCAAAAATGCCACGGTCACCCAACTGAAGATTACACTAAACAACTTTTTCCAATGCCCAGTCAACGTACAAATATTCCACGTTGTGAAACGAATACGGGTCGGGGCTAATTTCTTTAGCCGTGTTTGCTCTAGATAGAGCAGCCCCAGTCTACTTGCCAGAGGAATCGGGGGAGGCTCCTGCGTGTTGTTTTTCGGTGGCGCCCTGTGCATGGAACATTTTCTTTTTTTTTCTTTCATTTAAGATTTCGATAATGCTTTTGTAGGGAGCGACTGCCCTCTGACTTCTACCCCGGAGGGGTTAAAGATGCACCAAAACCTCGTTTGTTGTTCAGCAGGTGCACAAGTTAGCACATGAGTTTGACAAAGTTCTTAGTAGGGCCCCACACAACCAATCGGGTAAACTTTACTAACATTAATAATAACAAATGAAGAAAACAGCAATCCGCTAAATCTACACAATTTCTTTTACTTTATAAAATTACGAATAGATTGGGATTGGGTTTAACATAACTTCCCTACATAGAATAACATGTATAAAGTTTGATAGCTTTTTGTTGGTGGTTAATAGCTTTGCGTGCTCCGTAAACCCTTGCCATACTTTCCTGTTCACTTTTTTTCTTATACGATTCTTAAATATTTATAACCTCATTTCAACACAGGAGTTATTATTAAGATGGAGTTTGGTGATTATAAAAATAAACAACGTCTATTAAAAAAAATGTTTATTAAATTTAATTAAAATAGATTATCCATAGCAAGCTTTGCTTGTTTCACGATACTATTTTAATATCTACTATAGTACACAAGTTTTATAAAACTAATGTTAAAATTTAAAATTACTCTCTATATCTTTATTATTATATCCCATTACGTATGTCGTCTAGTTATCGTCACCTGAAGTAACGTGTAACGTTACGGTTCATCTTGTAATTTATTTTTATATCATAACGTAATGTAACGGCATTGTTTTGCTGTTATAATGTTTTGTAATACCGCTGTGTATCCAACTCAGCGACCTGATATACTTACAACTACACTTACCAGTCCTGTTATCGAAAGTAATAATGACGTCACGCTTTTGTCCCTCGGTAGTTTGAATGACAATACCCACGACAATTTACAATCGAAACTTTATATCGCACTCAATGCATTTATTTACTGCTGACTAGGGATGTAATTTTGATATGAAACAAATAATTAGAAAGTGTCAAATTAAGCGCAATTAATGATGACTTCATACCAAAACAATGAGTGGATCCATCTTGAAAACTATATATTTTTTCTGATTGCAGCACGCCTTACATTAAGGGTTTTAAAAAAAACTTTGTTGAAATACACATTAACGCTGATCGAATGTAAAACTTCTCAGTACTCTTAAGTTTTGTACTTTATTTATCATGTCTAAATATATACCCACGTAGATCTACATAGTAATATACACAGATATTATACAGCCATTATTATTTTGAATATACCTTGATTACTAAGTAGGTTGTTTAAAACACTAACCGATTGTAATCATGAATATTTAAAAAACCGTGTGTTGCATGCTAGATTATCAGCTTCTAAGTACTTTCGCTTGTACTTTATTACTGATGTATCTTAAGGATATTTAAATTTAATTCAAACTTAAACTAAACACGTTGTTCATAATTTCTATCCCTAAAAATATATTCGTAACAAAGTCGGCATTGACATCATTGCTCCTAATCAAATTATTGAGCTTATTTGATTGTTGAGTTATGTATTTGTGGATTTTCTACTTTTTAGTACTACACAAAAAAGAAAAAAGACTGTAAAGCCAAAACCGAGCCAAAGACTTCAGTAGAAAGTTTTTAGAAACTGAACATAAATGTACTAATATCTCGATTGAGTGTCTTAAATTACTTCCGACTAGATTTCTTGTGAAAAAATGACAGGTATATATTTATTGGTATCACAACATATATGTACGTTCCTTATTCCTGTTTCAGATCCATTTGATTCTTATTTCGTAACTTATTGCCTTATATCCCTTAACTTTTCTAAACCGATTACAAAAACGTTTTATCTATGACTATGAAATGTTATTTTCGGCCAATTGAGCGGCGTGGCGGCCGGATATGAAACATTGGAAAAGTTTGTTAAAGAAAAGTACAAAGTGTTCTTCAAAACCTTACATCATTTTGCTCTGCTTTAACACAACTTAAAAATTATTCTTAAATCAGTAGTAATAGTATGTTATTTTTTACTGCAATTAAATATTTAAATAAAATTCGGTTCCTTTTAAAAACTTGTGACAATCAGAGAACAGCAGTTCCCGGATATCTCCTATTTCAAGCGCAGAGTGGCATACCGTGGGGCTTTAATCAGTCTAATTCCGAAACACCACTTGCCTCTGCGTGAGGATTAAAAAACAAATAGCCTTTTTTACAGCAGTCTGCAGCGCACTTACCAACCAAGTTCAAAGAGTTTTCAAGACACGAAACGTACGTACGTTCTATATACTATTTACTTCATATGTATTTATATGCCACTGTATTTACCACTTCTATTAATGGTGTCATCATAGCTTTGTGCACGATAATCTTCGATATCAATGTCACTCTCACTAAAGAAATTTAATAAGTTATTAGCATCAGTTGATCTACACGGGGTAGGTCTAAAGTACATTCGTAAATACTTTTATCCAGTATGTTTGAAACAATTAAATGGATAAACTCCATAAAATACTCGTATACCTCTTTCCTTTATTAGAAGGCATGGTTGCCTTTAGGGGTGGTGAGCAGAGCCATCGCCTAGGGCTTCATTCACGCAGAGACAACAATCCAAGTAGAAAAATATGTTATTTGACTATCACATCTTACGAGTGTAGTAATGTTTAGAATTTAAGTTCGGGGATTTTCTACCTACTGGTCCGGGTGGGTAGATTATCACGAGGCCCCGGGCCGATAAATTATTGCAAGATCCTTGGCAGATGTATCATTGTGAGGCCCCAGGCGAATATATTATTGCGAGATCCCGGGCAGATATACTGCTACTTGATCATATAATCATAAGCCAACGACAGTTGACACTTGGAATGTTGGACCCTACATGAGCTAGATACCCGTAAAGTTGTTCTGCTGAACACTTCAAAAGCCGCCTTTGATTTCATCTAACATTCTGGTTTTCAGGATTTCAGTGCCATGGGTTTATGGTTTTATGTTACAGCAGTATGCTTACCTTTTTGTTTCAAGTGTCATCATTAAAATCAACTCCAAAAACAAGGGCCTCGGAATGAAGTAACCACAAAAGGCGCTGTAAAGATTTAGGTAGATTATAGGCAGGGTTAGGTATTGTTGTAGTCTTTAAAATATAGCTTGATGTCTGTGACAGTTCTCACTAGTGTCATTTTAGAATTTACGAGTTGCATTTTAGGTGTATAGTGACTATACTGCCACGTAAAGAATAAAATATAGATGATAGGATAAATACAGGTGACAGAATAGGAAAAAGATGTGTGTCTGTGTATGCGTGAATGTATACGCGCGTATGTACTTATATACGTAAGAAGTTTATACTTTTTGGCGTAACATGATAAAAATCGTTCTGAAAATTTTATCCCTCGCGTTATCCTATGTTTGTAGAGAAAACGAAACTAATAATAAAAAAGTAAAATGTTTAAAAGATATTTAATACATTGAAAAAAAAACGATTATAACGCGTTATCTAGTTAAATAAATTTTATTTAAATATCGTAGTGTCGGTTTTTTGTAATAGTGTGCGCGCTCGACGTGAAAATTTACTCATCATTTTTTCTTCACACGCCTAAAAAATTATAACTTCATAAACATAAGTAGACGTGAGATTAAATCGAAGTTATTTCGTCGATTTCGTAGCCTCTGTTACAGAGATGACACTATATTTTCAAGATTGTAGTAGTGAGGCCCCACTTTCAAAGCCTAAGGCCTAAGCGCTACTGTTGACAGGACTTCAAATATGTTGTACCATGGCAGCATTAAATTTAGCGATAAATTCCAATAAACTTAAATACTCATAGCATTTGCTATTTCTACTAGGTGACTACAACTGTAGACTACAAAAGGTAAAGACGCCAGATAACTAGCAGTTGTTTACTAATATGATCGATCATCTTCTTTAATTAACAACACCACGATAACCCAACCAATTACGCCTTCTGAAGCAATGCTATTGGAACTGAACATGGCGAACGATTAATGAAACCATCATAATTATTTCACCAATTACAATTTATAAATCCGGCATCACAACTCTTGAGGTACTTCGTGTTAACCTAAAATAGTTTTTCTATTCATTGTTGAATATTTAATAGCAGTAATTATAATAATAATCCGCAAAACTAATGTCCTACGAGGACAATTTAAGAACTGACCCTTGGCACCAATTTCTCTATCATTTATGGGTATTAAGACCAAAAATGGAGTGTTTACAGAAATTTGGCGCATAGCATCGTGAGACAACAGTTAACTAAATTTTCATAGACAATTGAGCAACGGTCGATGGCTACGAGACCCTGAAGTTCTTTCTACTGCTCATTAATTAGGGCAGTAAGGTTACAGCACTAGTCTCGGTGAACTTCTCGAATGCCTTCAGTACGCTCAATCACGAAAATCTGTTGACTGTTCTCACATATCTAATGATTCCTTCGGAGGTGCTGGAACGCTTCTCCTCTTATCTTTAGGAGCGACAGTAATCAGGCCGAGGTGGCCATTCCAGTGCCACGAACTGCGCTCGCAGGGGCAGGGGCAGGAAAAAAAGGAAATTTCGGGGTTTCCACACGGGGGGGACCATCTACAAGTCGTAGGTGGCCCGATGTAAGTCGGGGTTCCAAGGATTTCCTTACTAGGATGCACCTGGCTCCCCGACTACTGGTACCTGAGACGGCGTGCGATTTTTGGTCGGTTCAAGTCCGACATAACCACCTAGATGGTATCCGTGGGGATTTCAAGAGACAAAAAAAAGAGGCGACAGTAATGTGTTTGTATTTAAGACTTGTCTTCGAGTTGGTGCGACCTCCACACTGGCGCTCCTGAAGGCGATTTATTGTCTTCTCTTCACAATATTTATTAATGTCATTACGCAACATTTTTGGTGTGCATTTCACCTATATGCCTATAATTTGCAAGTTTATTGATAGGCAAGTGTGGAGTGCATAAGCCGTTGATAAAGTTTTTAAAAACCTAGAATCAATTCCTGGTAGCTTAAATCTGGATCGTCTGTAAACCCTAAAGTCAGGCGCTCTTTGTAGGCAGCAAACGCTTCAATCTCGCCGATCGTATTCAAAAGATCAATGATACCTTGTAGCCCCATAGTCAAGGACCTGGTTCTATCTTATACATTGACTAAAGTCTTGATTGGTGCACTCAGCTTGCTCTTGTGAGTTAGGAGGTAACGGGGAACCTGCTAAAACTATATCGCTTCAAGACCACGAACAACCAAAACTACGTTTATCAGTCTTTTTATTTATTGACTATGGTGATGACCGCTTTCTTAAAAATTATATTTGGTTCATTTTTAATCTTCGTAAGTATATTTATAGACTGCCTTGGTGGTGCAGTGGTAGCGTCTGCGACTGCTGTACTTGAGATCTCGGGTTCGATTCTCTGTTTGGACTAAATTTTAATATATAACTCACATAAATATATAATATTCTGTACCTATATATATATTTTAGCGTTTAGGAAAATAAATACTTCAATTGTTTAGTTGGTTTAGCTGCGTAACCTATGTGCACCTACCTCACAAAAATTCTACACCATCCAAAAGTTGGCTGGTAGAGAATTTCGATTGCTTCTATTTGAACTAGTAATGCATCAACTCGTTCCGTTGTGTTGTAAGTACTTGGTTGTTACTTCTCAGAAAAACTGATCACGTATAGATACCCGCCAGTTATAATGAAACCACCATTATAACTGGCGGGTATCTATACGTGATGCAAAAACTTTGGACCCCTTTTTACGAAAATTGCTCTGACACAGGAGCATAAAATTTTGCACACTTATAGTTTATGTGTAGAAGAAGTGCAGAACGCTAATATTTTTCAATAATAATACTTATAAAGTACTTTAAATCAATAAATAAAACATTACACACCCTGCCATGCATTTCACACACACATATATACACAAGTATTTGTACGCATACATACTCTGTGGTCAAATTGTTTCTTTTGTTTTTCATTTTGTCCATAGATATAGAGTACTGACATAGACATATCAAAAAAAAGTTTTATTTGCCTCATTTAATATAAAAAAAGATTTTGATAATAATGCTCAAAAGTACATTAAATTAATAAATAAAACATTACACAAACCAGCATGCATTTGACACACGTATACACAAGTATTTGTACACGTATACATACTCTGTGGTCAAATTGTTTATTTTGTTTATAATAGACATAGTTGAATGTCAAATAGAAAAGTTTTATTTGACGAATACTACGTGAAATACTGAGCGCTTATGCAAATTTATGTAATATATATTAGTTGTGTAGCAGTAAGATACATTTAAATGTACACGGACTATCATTATATGTATAAAGAAAGTTCTGTAGCAGCAATCTGCAATAACAACATTCAGGTACAAAAAAATATAATTTGCTATTGCTGGTTCAAAGCAATTATTGTAGTTTACGATTTCAGTAATTGCATATACTTCAGGATAAAAAAGTGATTTCGAGAAATACGTACATTTAAATGTGTACGAATTATCAGAATTAACAACATCATCATACAGGTAAAAACTTTTTCTCTACTTGATTTCAGTAATTTAATGAAAGAACTTTAATTATGCCTCGACATAGAACATTAACGGGTCGGAATGAGAGACAAAGAAGAAGAAATATTTCTCTAAGAGGAAGGAATAATTCCCCATCAATAGTATTCAATAGTAATATGATTTTGAGAGATACATTTAAATGTGCTCTAAATGTCATTCCAAATGTATTTTTAAGTTATGATTGTGGATTAATGGATTTAGAGTGCAGGTTTTGCAATGCGAAACATTTGAATCTGAAGTGACTTGGTCGCTCACCATGTTACGCACAATTATATTTTTATTATGTTGACACTGCTAATAATTACAGATTACAAGAACGTATTAATCAAACATGTAACAGCTAGTAGCTAGTATGTAGCGTAATCTTTTTGTGCGGTCATTCATTGCAATGAAAGGTCATTATCAGAGAGTCGAAAATCAAAATAAAGATATTTGTATGTTCATTAAAGTAAATCATGAGTTAGATCTACGCCGATTCAATGATGCAGTTCAAACTGATGTAGCGGTAATATTTAGTACAGTTGATGGTGAGCCACCTTTTGAACGAAATATGATTATTTTTTTCAAAAGTTAATGGTATAATTAAGAGTCAATGAAACAAGAATGTGCATCAAATTTATGCATCGAAATTCAATAGATTGTGAAGTTTTAACTGGGACCGCACGTAGTAAGAGAATTTTGATTCCACGTATAAATTAAACGTACTCTGGAACTATTTTACCATTTAACTTTCAAAGAACTCAATTTCCTATAATACCTGCATTTGTGATGACAATAAATAAGTCTCAAGGAGAAACATGCCAAAAAATTGGAGTTTTATTAAATCAGCCAGTTTATACACATGGGCAATTATATATCGCAGCAAGTATAGTTCGTTCATTCGATGGTTTAAGGTTTTATATGTATATCCGAATATAACGGCCAAGGACATTTAGCCAACGATGAAAGAATTTTTCCAAAAAACATTGTTTTCAGAGAAGTTTTAAATCATTAATTAAATTATTGCAATATGCGATGCGATTAATATATTATAGCATGTTTTGTTTTAGTAAACATTTTTTTAAATAGGTTTTCTTTATTTTACTTCTTTTTAATTTCATATAATTTGTTCAAAAAAGAAATTGGCAAATAACAGTTTTGGTCAAATCTGTGGTTATAGTAGTTTAGTTTTCGACAGTAGAGCCTTAATAATGTTTGAATATTATATTTTAATAATGTATATTAAGTCACCTACAATTTAAATTTATTATGGTCGAATTTCGACCACTGGGCGACCACTGGTTTGCATAAATACATGTGTAATATACCTGGTAGATGTTGACTGTAACTAAGCGAATGTTTAATAATCCCAATTTGTTGTGTCATACTAAAAGGCTTTCAAATCCGTCACACTTTTTATGTTTCAGTAGAAATGAAATTGATTTCAGGCTAAATAAACTGATATACAATTTCTCCTTGTAAACTAAGACCATTTTCTCTCTCAACTTATAATAAGTTGTGAATGTTTTCAACAATTATATATAATACTCTAGCTGCATCCTGCGTACATTGCTACGCTACTGTAAAATAAATTTGAAGGAAAGTCTTAAAAAAAAATATTCATATCAACTCGGAAACCTTCTTGGGCTCATGCACAGCAAGTTTGCTGAAGATAATCACATGATCAAATGCATAGTCTATGATTCTATAAAGGCCATACAGACAGACAGACAAACATTAATATATATATATATATATATATATATATAGATCATAATTGAATAAAATATTCTTTTTAAAGCGTTCTTCGTTATAAATGATCAATGTAGAAGACAACCTCCATCAGGAATTCTGGCAGTAGGTAATTCGTTGTCGCCATCAGAAACAGGCCATATGTTTAACAGATTTGCTATGATAGTCTTTGAACTATGAAACTCAGTAAATTTCATGGTTTATGATTCGTTTGGTCTTACCAGTCAACATACCACCATAATTCTTGCTATCTGCGAAACATAATATTGAGATGATATTGTTAAGTGTCGTTTGGAAAATGACTCTTAAATTAAAAATTCCAATTGTATAGATACCTACTCATAACGTATTATTTCAATTTAAATAATTTCATCAATCATCATCATCATCAACAGCCTTTCATAGTCCTCTGCTGGATATAGATCTTTCCTTAGAATGGTAATTTTAGCCTACTATACCACACTGGCCAGAAGGGTTAGACTAGTTTTCTATCAAATTTTTCTTCTCTTTACAGTGCTGGTATCTGCATAATTTACTTTTGATTAACTTAATTTACTTTGGAGTGCATTAAGGTGGTGTCACTATGTATTCTTAATCTGTCACAATACAAACATTAAATAATGTAGTATCGAGATTGAATAACTAAAAATGTAAAATATAATTTAAACTTTATTACAGGAAATAAATGTACTTCAAAATTTAACTTTTCCAAGATTGTAGTCACAACATTAATTATTTGACATTTATAGTCCAACAGAAATGCTCCTAGTATTTAAATGGTTGAACGTTGAATCTGAGTCTACAAAAGCGATAACGAAGCAACAATAACGTCAGAGGATTTTGATATTTTCGCAAACCCTCATTTCTCATAAACCCTTATAAGATTAGGCAAACAATTTCATATTTGTATTCAAATACGGATTGTTCCGTATTATGTTTTGTAAACATTATAATAAATCCAAAAATATATCGAATGTTCATATTTTATTTTGACCGCGGGATAATCTCAGAGGTTTAACTTTATGGGAGCGAAGTAAATAGAGCAATTTTTTGCTATACCACCCGTGGTCGCTTACTCCATCTGATTCGGCGTTTATGACTCGGATAGTGCGAAAAGAATCATAAAATCCTCGATAAAAGCACTTTTATCAAGACCATACTTCTACGCTTGCTTCCTTTTTCGTTTTGTAAGTATCTTAAATTTATGTGATGTTCATAGCAAAGTAATAATTATAAAATTTAGGTAATAAACTATCAATCAACTTTGCAAAAGATCTGAAGCAAGTACAAGGTATTACAGCAATAAAACCCATTACAGATAATTTGTAAAATCCATTTTATTCGCTCATGAACGCTCCCGAAGGCATCCCAACTCACGACACGATCTCGCTCGATTTCAGGGAGAACGGCTAACCTTGTTACTTACCGATACGACTCTGACTAGATTTTGCAAGCAAGCAATGGCTTTGTAAGTCATTATCGGCAGCGTTGCAACCGGCGCTGTGGTGCGGAGGCGACCCGTCATTTGTACCCGTTCGTGATTACCGCTGCGCTGAATGGAAACCGATTTCCTCTTATACACTCTTATTGAGCAGTACTTTCTGAACGTGTTATCATGCTAAACTATCACGACTATGAGACAAGACTTCCTTAGCTATTGCAATTGGATGTATAATTTACAACATCCGTGGTATCTTACCGGTTAGATAATCGCGTAGTACCTCCCGTTTGAAAGTTAATAAGTCAGTGTGTTTAACAGCGTTTAATGCTGTGCAGTGCTATAGTGATAATATATACGCTCTGGGAACGAAGCAACAATCTTGATATATTGCAGTACCTTTTGAGCGCGTGGCATAACGTTAAACATACTTTTACGAACGATGTTTCTTATCATGTTCTAAGAGTCATCAAGTACTATCAAATCTTAACATAAAATGTTATACATATAAAATATCTTGACCTTTATTTATCGAAAGAAAGAATTCATTGAACTATAAATGATAAAAATGCGAATACACAAGAATAGGCATGAAAGCAATATATCAAAAACAGAGACAAATAAATCCTTAACCTCTGATTTTGAAATATTGATCAGATATGTATTTAGAGTATCAGGAAATAGATATAATCTATATGGAACACTTGAGCTCTGATTTCTTAAAATTACAGAAACTTGGACCATTTCCTTGTATTCTTGTAACTTACAAGTACATGCATATTGTGTATTATACATTCAGCGTACAGGTGCAAGTGATTTGTCATATTGACTCATCGTTGGCACACGTACAACAGTTTTATGTACATATATTTTCAAAAGTGTTCATGTTAACAAAGCGGATGTCAAGGGATGAAAAATGTAGTCGCGCCGTGCGACCCGACAGGAGTCGGGCGGCGTAAGCGGTGGCGCGCGTCGGCCCGTGTCAATGCAACTGATTGCGACTGCACCGCGGACTGAATCAACCCGCATACAATGCGTCATTTGCATATAGATACACGTCTGGAGACGTGAACTGCACAAATATCGATGCTTAAACACCAACACTGACAAATCTTAATCACGCGTCATTGCTGATATTGTCTTAATTAATCAATGAGTAAAATTTCAGTTATATTTTCCCTTTCATTTCATCATTTTTTTTAACTTATAAGCTTTTAATTTAAACATTTTAAACGTTATACCTACCCTATATTTATTCAAGCAAACACCCTTCTGTTTATACCCAGGTACTGTGTTGATTACGTTGCACTCTGCATGTAGGTGTGCACAAGGTAATACAGCCGTGTAGATGCTTGCCGGTTCATACATATTCCTATATAGTTCAGTGAATAAGTCAGTTAAACATGATAATATAATAGCCAAATCCCGGTACGTGATTTACATGAGAGATTATTTTCTAACATTAGCTGGAACGTGACTCGCGCTAAATTACTCGTACTAAAGCAATAACTTTCTGAATATTTGTTTTTGATAATGATACAAGTACAATACATTGTTGCGCATGGAGAATAACATTGGATCATTCTCAACTCGGGACTGTTTAAAGCGACGTATTGGTGAAGGTTAAATAGAGCGGGATTAAGAGGAATTATTTGTAGTTGGGCGATTTCAATGAGGGTCGGTTCGTATTTGCTCGCGGCATCACGCACTGGTAAACCGCACCTCAACGTGGTGGCAACGCTTTATAAGAGAACGTTTCGCGCTCAAACCCACTGTTGACACAGTGAAACCTATTTGAACTTTGCAATAAATGAGCCTCTAATTGGAAATCTTCAATTCTGAATATTTGAACATCCCTTATTTATTACAGTCGGCAGTTTTTTGTCGAATCTCTTCGAGTTAAGTGCTCCGTATAATAAAATTTTATACAGAAACAATACAGGAACAAAGCCTATTTTAGTAACTTCTATCGACTGCCCACTGACGCATAAGCTCGCTCTGTTATTCTAATCACGTTTAAGGTGACTTTAACATACTACATTCCGTTTTAGCTTCAATTGCATGTTAACACAGTAGTCTAACTAAATTTTAAATGTTGTTATAGATTCTACAGGTTTATGCATTTCAATTGATTTATTGATAATGCATTTGTACGCTATTTAATCATATAAAACGAATAGGTAAATTTTCTAGTTTAATGTTGCGCTATTAATTTTTTTAGACTCGTGGCTAAACGACTACGGCAACATTTAGCAGCGCCTGTCTATTATAAGATAAGATTCTATCGAGTACGGTCTTAGGTCAATAGTATGGTAGATGCAACATAAACATGGATTATTGATAAAAGAAAATGGCTGGTGTGTAGGAAATTCATCTGTTTGATAACAAATACGATACAACTGGTATATAATACGATAATTGCCGGATACAAAAAGTACGCAGCAGTAACAACAGTATATACTTACACGTATAATTTTTCAGATATTTTATTTTAAAACTTTCTTATTAGACAAAAGATATTGTATTTCTATTCTAAGGGTGCGAAACAAATACCTATATATAATTGGTATAGTGTGCCAAAGTATGATAATAATGCGCGCCACGTATCATTCTCGTCAGTCTATTGCCGTGCCGTTCACTGCTGGGCAGTTCTCATCCATCAGCTACCAGCGATTTTCTTCAAATGACGTACAGTAATGATAAAAATATTTTAAGTAACTGCCAAGGAACTATAGTATTTTGCTATATTGCAAATAGCCTTTACCATTTTTTTGTACATGTTTGTTCCTAATTACTCCTAAGCGACTGGACTGATTTGGATCAAATTTTGTGCGAATATTTTAAAAGGTTCCTATATGATTTAAAAATACAATTGGACCTTGTAGTTGGCGCTGCTGTCGGTATGCCACCATAAGATAACAACTAAACACAACATTTATTCATTCTTAGGGAGTACGAAGTTCGCCGAGTCAGCTAGTTGTCAATAAATATGAATGTAATGAGAGAAAATTACAATGCGATTTGAAGCCCCGGGATACGTATTCGTTAGAAATATAAATTTAGCAGCACCTTGAAGATAATTATAATCCACATGAAACTGATTCTCTGCATTAATGTAGACAATCCACGTCAATAACTCAGACACGTTAATCCTATCTCCATACCTACAACTTACAACTCTTACGGCCTAAACTCACAAAGACATATTTCTAAAGGTTGTAACCTTCCTCGACTCGACGACTCTTCTCTATCCTCTTACCATTTTGGAGATGGTGTTTAAATACTTGATTACCCAATACTTACTGTACAAATTAACAATACATACCACAACAACTATGGTGCCAATTTGAAATTTTTTGAATGATAATTTTAGAGTATCAAAGAAGTTATTATTTTTTTCTGGTCACCATGTTAATTATAGTCAAAACAAAACATATAATTGTTCATAATACTAGTATATAATTGTTTGCCAAATTTGTATATGGAATTAGATATTTTTCGTTATTAAAACTATTTAAAAGCTAAGGTTCAATTAGTTTTTTATCATTATCAAATGTTGTAACGTAAACAACGATTATAAATATTTTCAAAAAATATTTATAGATATACATATAAATTTCATGTGACACTTGGAAACGTGTCAGTTACCCATTATAATATTAAATATTTGTTTGTGTTTAAAAACAGAAAATAAACATTCAGAATAAAAACTCTTTTGTGTATGTGATATTTGAAAAGAGTCTGCTTAAAAATTTACATTACTCTCTACCCCTAAAAGGAATAACCCGAATGTTTGTAATGATTCCAAAGAATGTTATCATATATAATAATAGTACATAAAGTAACGCTCGTTACGTGATTTAATTTATGAAAATGTCTTCATAAATAGGTACTACAAATAATTTGCACTATGTGTTTTTCAGTTGAATTATTTTAATGACGAAACTTAGAACATGTATTTAAAAAAAATCCGAAAGATAAGTCTTTGTAGAATCCCAACCACTCCAATCAATTTAATATTTCCTGCATTTGAAATGGTAATAAGAGGTACAATTAATCTTATTGCATCAGTACGATGACGTAACGAGTCCGTCGACCACATATCTTAAACCTATTTCGGCGTGCGGCTGTCACTTAGATACATTCCCGATAGTGTTTATTACAGCTACTCCTTTTATTTTCCACTATAATATAAAACACATTGTTATCAAGATAATTACAAAAAAGATATTACGATCAATCAACAGAATCTTTCGTGCATGGCCTATCTTACATTATCATCGGACCATTGTTACACAAGCCGCCTCTTCTATGCATGTGATTGACACAGAAATTTAAGAGCGGTATTAATATAGTTGAACAATATAGACAATTATTACAACATCGCACTCGGAATATAGACCATGTTGGAAGAGTAACATTATTCGCAGATAATTTTTTAAATCCTCAGTTTTTAGCCAAACTATTTTTTTTAATATTAGAAAGTACCTAGATTTGATTGACTAATAAGGTTTGCCAAGTACATTCTCAAATAATTGGTGCAATATGTCCCCAACTTAGCTTATGTCCAGCAGTGGTCTATTAAAAATGGTTAAAGTAAGGAAAGATAAAATTTAAAAGTTCTTTCTTTTCTGAAATCAATTCAAAATTTTTTTAAAACACATTTTAAGAATCGGTTTTTAACTTGGTAAACTTACATATATAGTTTTGTGTAATATTCTTTCATAAGATTTTGATCACTGCCAAAAATAATATCACTTTACTCGAACTGCACTGATCACTTGCCATGGCATGTTCATCACGATGAACACTGCAAAACAGGATTACTTGCAACTTGCCTTAATAAAACTTTATGTCTATTTACCGCTCTCCAGTCGATAGAAAAAGCCCCTACTACGATTCAAGAGGTTGCCATAATATCAAAGATAATAGCATTAGACAGCCGCCAACGCACTGTATAACTGATATACTCACCTATGTCGCTCTTTATTTCTTGTTTCTTTCTTTCTTATTGTCAAAATAAGAGGCTTGTTTTTTCAATCTGCCGTACATATAGAACTATAAGTTTATGCTTGAAGGTATTATTTTTATGAGAATGTTTGTAGTACGAAATGAAATTGAAGGCCACATAGTGTGATGTTGGTGTTCTACGTCGGTATGAAGACGACACTTCAATCAACCTTAATGTCAGGTTATGCAAAACAACGAAATGTCAGCCTCACTAGCTCTCATTGATCACGTCTCGCAAAACCAGTAAGCGATCGAGATGCTTACAGGTTTTGCGAAATTGTTTGAAGCGATTTTTAATTCGTCTATGTATTGTTATGAAACTTAATACAATTCGCCAATAAACAATGCTGTATAACTCAAAACTGTCATTAATCGTTATGAATTTTCGATGCAACGTGCCTTAATAACCCAATATCAAAATATCAACTATAATATAGAATACTTAATTGGATATACCTAGTCAATTTCACAAATCATAACAACAGCACATCATTAAACTGAAAGCAATACATGGTTGTGTAACTATTGAAAGGGCATTTTATAAGCATTCATGTACATTTTATACAGAAAATATTACCTATTCAATTAAAGCTATTATTTATTTATGCTTTTTGAACCAATTTACAAATAACATAAAAAAGTAATTGACGATTTCAATGTGCACGTATCATGATCAATAGTAATAATGCTTCCGTCCTGAATTAGCTAACCTTAGGGATGGCTGTACCTCAAATTTAAATGGTAACAAACGGCATAGCGTACTCATCAAGCAAATTGAGAACATACCCTTTTTTGAGACGGTTAAAAGCAATTGTTATAAATTAAAAACTTAGGCTTTACGGGACACAAAAAGCAGTGATAGACATTTAAACGAAATTAGTTTCATGTTCATAAGTGTTATTGCATACGTAATGTAGTCATTTGTACAAGTACACAGTGCACACTTGAGCAAATAATACCCGCTTTAAACAGAAATTGGTCCCATATGTATTACTTTTGGTTCAAAAAGGTCAAATTGTATTCAGAACCCGACAAAGGAGACACGTGCGTGTATTTTATAGTTAGCGTTTTAATGCGAAATCTACGGACCCGGCCCTAACAATTATCATATTCTACACAATAACAAAAATCAATAGTAGAATTGGAATTCATGGCACAGTTTCAACTGTTAGGTTGATAATCGTGGATAGACTGGTTATAAATGTTTACATACAGTTTAGTATAATAGTAGCATCGTAACTAGGGGTCAACGACGTAGGAATACAAAGTTAGAAAAAATGATAATTTTCAGAAATTCGTGAGCATTAATAAACTATTTATGGGTTACCCCTCTTTACCAACGTTTATACTTTGTAATAAAAGTTTTAATGATTATACGAATAATATTACGTACTGTACCATCCGCGATTTTGCCTGCTCGTAACTGTTACATATTACAAAACTGTAAGTGCAATTTGACTTATATGCTTTAATTTAGTTAATTTAATATACGAATTTAAATAATCTGTCACTTATAACGGATGTTTTATACGATTGGTTTTTATTTCAGTAAATGCTTGTGAACCTTGTAATACTTTCAAGTACTGACTCGTATCTTAAAATAAGTACTGACTTATTTTAACATAGAGGCTACTATTAAATACTCACCTTTCATTTTTATATCAAATATGTTACGTAATGATAATATTTAATCAAGCCTTAAAAACAAAAAAATAAAACAAAACTAATTCAATTAAGAGTAATCGAAAAGATAAGAAGTCTTGGAAACTTATTCGGGATCCTGAATTAGATAGTCACCGCTGAGAAAAATAAATCACTTATGACATTGGGACGGGATACCTCTTAAAAATGTAGTAGATACAAATAGAGTCAAAAGAACCGCTGTTCGTGTTGAGAATTACTAATGGTATATCATGGATAAGCTAGCTATGAAACAGAAGATAAAGAAATGATATGATAAGAAAATGATATATGAAACTTTTAAAGAAGTTATAAACTTTTCTCCTCTGGATTTATACAATCGATTCATATCATCATCATTATCATCATCAACGGTTTGGAATTATCCAATACAGGATACTCGTATAAGCCCCTCCTTTGAAAGGATGCTTTGGTTTACTATACCACCACAAATTTACATTGTACTTCTATTAAAATTAAATCTGTTCTTTTTCTAATATATATAAACGATAATTTCTAACGTAGGAAAATATTAAAAGTGGTTACAAAATTCATAGAATAACATAAAACACGGAGGACTAATTAACAAGGTACAATTGTACGGAACTGCACCACAGTCTGCGTTAATTTATCTCTATGAAGCGCGTAATGAAGTAGATTAAGCTCCCTGTTACCCCTTACTGAGTGGCTGCGGTCGTGTTCGGTACAAATTAGCAAATAATTTAGCTAATGAAAGTGCGATGGCCGCGATGCGCTCCCTAATTCACGTGTACCTTGCTAGCCTGACTGGTGAATATTCAAACGTTCTACTTATAAGAACAGTACACTGATTGAGTCTACTGTGCCAGCCAATTTTTTAACACGAAGCATGCACGCAGTGTCGTAACTGTGACAATGTCCTCGAGCGAAATGAATTATAGATGCTTGACACGATACGTGTGAAAAAACGACGACTTTCACCGACAATTTAACTAACAGGTGCGACGGTTGCGATTTTGGCACGTGCGTAATCAAATGTCTGCGTATCTAAGTAATCATAATCCAAGCTGTATCACCGAAAGTAACTAGTGAAACGGATTGCGCTAGAATAGAGATAAATATATATCGAGAGTAAAAGTAAATAAATATCGAAAATATTTGTAGAAAATAACTTGCAAATACATAACGAATATTCTTATGAATTTTACTTGTGTGCTAATTTGAATTTTCATCAAGTATAAAAGTACTAATAAACGTTTTTCGTTGTCATCATTATAGATTTTTTTAATTTAGATATTAAGAAATTATATCATACCTTAACATCATTAGGTAGTAGAGTTTTTTGAATAGCTGTCGGAAGTGGTTGAGGTCTGAGAGGAGCGCGCACAAACACACAGACAAGCGCATAAACAGACAATCATTACAACCATTAAAAAATCTATAAACTATTGTTTTAAGTTCTGTGACTTTAATAAAGATCTCTTTATTAGATTTTTCCAATATATTTTCAGAAAACCTACCTGTTAAAATGTTATTATTTGTAATAATTTTAGTCCCACCACTTTCCAATCACCAATATCATCTTCCTAGCCTTTATTATTACTAAGACTACTTGGCGTCGACTACTGGTTCAACCGGTTTTAAATGAATATCAGTTTTGCCACAGAGTGACTAGCATTGGACCACCGCATTGATTGCGATAGATTCTCATGACAACCGGGTCCGACGGCTTAACGTGCTCTCTGAGGCACGTGAAACACCACCCGTTATTTTATAATTACCTTAAATTATTTTTTTTATTATACTTATCTTAATTTGGCAGACAGAGTAAAATTCCGTTTTAATTCCCTGACTCATAAATTAATGTTCTAACAAATATAAGATATCTAATATCGGTTATAGCAATAACGACAGCGGTGTATACGCAGGAGCCCTCCTTTGATCCAGTTTTCTAGCACCCGGGAATGCAGTCCATTACACCTGTCTTATTATTGCTACCTTGATAGTAAATCGATGTTGGTAGCTTACTAATCAAAACAGTATACCTTTATAATAGTGATGCTGTTACAGCAATAATTTTGTATCGATGACTGACCTTAATAAATAGTAAATTTGTCGATCGCGCAATTGAAAATATTGACATTCAATGCCATCGATTATATTAGACTACATAGATTTATAAAAAACACGACTAAAACATGACTTAAGAATTTTGTCTACGATTATGTGGAAAGATTATTTTCAGCAAAGACCTAGTTCAAATTTTTAATGAACTTTCAATACACGCACGTATATATACAGGCTCATATTTATAAATACACTTGATGTGCGCGCATAAGCATATTCAAATACACACACATACACACAACACACAAGGTATATTATCGAAAGTACAATACACAAGTAGATCACTTACATCAGTACCACGTCTGATCCATCGAAGATACTCAGTACTCTACCGGTGAGGTATAAGATCTACGAGTATTTCCTAAGAAACATTGTGGCCTGCCTCTCCTAGCCAAGTTGATATTGAGTAAGTAAACTTTATTAGAAAACTAACAAATGTATGGGAATGACGTGTCTAAAAATGTCAAAATATTAACCAATAATATTACAGGTTAGAGGCATTAGCGATTATATAATGAAAATCGACGCAACACACTTGTATCTTGTATTTTTATTATAGTTTTATTTTTAGTATAGGGTTGAGCATTTTTATTATAATTACACTTACTATGTTATTATTAATCTTTAAGTGATGTGATTTCTGAATGTTGTCTATGGACATTGTCAATAGTTTAACGAAGGTGACCATTTCTATAAGTAAACACAACAGATTTGCCAGGTTCCACCTATGATCCTGATACCTATAGACTATCGCTATCGGTAGTAACGAGATATCGCAACATGGCAGCACCAATTAATGGCTAGATTGAATAACAATGCTACTTTCTTATCTAACACTAATTACTATATACCGTATTTAATGAACATCTATTGCCGTGTAAGATTTATTATGGTATGAAATAGAAGTTGAAAATGAAAAGTCAAGTAATTGCTGCATCTACTTATGCTTCATTTACCATAAACTTTTGCAGTAATTTAATGTAAATTACAAATCATAAAAGAAGTATATTTTAATATAACTAATTCTGATAGGTTCTACGACGGTTGAAAACCTTTAAAGTAATTCAAAGTTAAATTTAACTGCCAAATGTCATGATAAAGTTAGCGTTGTAACAATTCATGCACAAAAAGTCAATAAATGGTACCCAACGACTACGAGAATGTAAATCCAGACTGGCATTTATTAGTAAGGCTTGAGCTAAACTACGAAACTAGTTGTAAATTGGTAAACATTAACGTCGCGTGCGACATCAATATGTAATAAATATACAACTGTTGGAGAACTTGTGGCGAACACAATACATCGCTGTCTAAAACGCGTCCTCAATCAATTTGCGTGCTACAAAACTAACTTTACAGCAATAGAACATTTTATTCACAACTTGCGTGTTCGGAATCTTACATTCTATAACTTGTCAGAAGTATTACACATTTATTTCGACCAAAAAAACTTCCTTTCTTTCAAGGCAATGTTCACTTAAAATAGTATTAAAAAGCACCACCTAAAGATTTAATCATAAAGACTCAGTTGATGTTCGTGTTCTCGAGAAGGACGCCAAGTGGAAGAGCGAAGATAAGAAACACAGTCTATTAAAGAAATTAAAAGTACACCAAGTACCTTGAAATAATTTGTAAGCCGTCAAATTTTTATAACAGTCTTTTATCAGAGTAGAAATATATGGTAATATAGTAGTAATAAAATATGGGTACACGTTTACAGAGACACCGTTTTTTCAAGTTAAAAAGTTAATATCAATTTTAAATAACACGCACACGCTATTTCTGACATGGTAGGGTACTTACAACGAAATCAATTAATTGCAATGCAATTAAGGTATCAGACCGAAATCAGTCATTCAAATTAAATGGCTTATTGTCTCAAGGAGGCTAACACTGAGACCTACGCAGCTCTGTTCCAAGACAATACTTATGTCTTCACCCACACTAAACCTGGCCGTTTGTAACACACATTCGCGGAACTTAGCAACGGCATAAGTAAACAGGATACACCATTGTTTTAACTTCGGCCAATAAATGATTGTAATCTTTCTCGATATCGCTTGTTTTCGAGACGAACTTTTAATTAAAGTCTTCAATTCAATGTTATACAGAAATCCGTAATAAAATTTACACGCCAAATAGGTTTGAATAGAAACAAGAAAACTTATAAGCACCTTTACAAATATATTTGATTGTTTTTGTTTGACTGATGGAATCAAGCCAATCGTAATATGTGACTTCACACTATAGTGTGGTTTTGTCAAAACTATATCTTGGAATCAAACAGGTAAAAAAGACTTTTTGTGAATAAACAAAGCCTTGAACTTTTGGCTCATTGAGGTCAAGAAACATCGTAATATATATTGAATCATGCATCTGTCGTTTATATAATCATCTAGCATTTCGTTTTATCCGGCTCAGTACTTGGTTTATTGCAAAATTTTGTTAATCCAGTAGAAAGTAGAGTAGATATTTTAATTTATTCCGTCATGATTCAACGACGTCCACATATATGATTGCGTGAAACGTGTTCGACAAGGAAAGAAGGACGGAAACCTATATCAAATGCAATTAATATGGATACGGATGTGTATTAGATATGGTTACGATTAATGTTACGAAAGTTTGTGTTTATAATGTTTATTACATTTTTTATTTTAAAAAAGACAATGCCCGTGTTAGGAACATACCCTGTGTCAGGGAGGACTTTACAAACATACATGAAACTGACCCATAGAACACCCAGACTCAGAACAACAATTTATGCATTACACAGTGTTGTCCTATGTGGATTTTGAACCCACAACACTCAGCGCAGCAGAGAGCAGTTAAACTACTAGGCCAACTGTGCAGTAATATCAATTATATAGTTACCATAATTTTTGTTTTTGATAAAATGCACGATATACAACGAACATATATTGAATATTTTATTAAAAGAAATTATGAAAGTTATTCAACTCAAATTATATCTCGTGATAGTTATCAAAACCTTAATTTTTACTTGGAAAGCCTTGATCGAAAGCGAATTAGACTATCTCGGTGGCGAAGTGGTAACGTATGCGACTGCTGTGCTTGTGGGCTCGGGTTCAACCCGGGCCGGTTTAAACCTTTGTATGATCAGCAAAAATTAGTTTCGAAGTCTGGATGTTTTCTATGTATAATATGTATTTATTTACAAAAAAAAAGTATATATTTATTTTTATCAATTGACTACTCATGCGACAAACTCAGCTTAATTTGGGACCAAAAGGCGTTATATGTCAGATATCCGCAATGTTAATACTATTGATATATAGTTTTGTCATCAACCTTTGGAAACTTGGCACCCAGCTCAAATTATTCTACAAACATGATATCTTTGAAATACTTTTAATGCTTTAAAGCTGCTTCCTTCTACATATATCTCTGATTATAATTGAGGTATAAGTTTCTAGCCGTTTCATTTGAGCATGTGTTCATTTGAAATCAACCTGTCGTCGTCCACTGCTGAACGGAGGTCTCCTCCAAGGAGCGCCAACCATCCCGGTCTTGGACATTCTGCATCCATCCGCTGCCAGCCACCTTCTTCAAGTCGTCGTCGTCTTCGTTTGTTCATTTAAATCATTCATCATCATTAATTGGTGTAAAGCTAAATATAAAGTTCAATTTAAACCTAATGTTGCAAAGATGTCTTCCTCACAAGGAAAGACGTTTTAGTGTTTAAAAAATTCATGTATGATATAGTATGTCAGTGATTTCACGTAATTTAATTCTATTGTAAATTAGAACGCGAGTCTCAAAATTCATCTCGCTTAGAAAAAACTAATTGGATTAAACATAATTTAATTTTATTACTCTACTTTTTTCATTCAGAGTAAAGTGATGGCAACTTAAAAAAAATCTAATAATATATATATATATTAATTTAATTAATCATACCAGAAGTGGTCATTCCTACACAAGTCACCGTTCTAGAAATTAACACATTCAATATCCGCAGTAGATATTGGTCTTATTTGGTAATTTACGACGACCTTAAAATTAAATGTAAAACTGGATTCAACTCACAAGGTACTAATTAACCATGTAATGTAACGATATATTATTACGAACCCTCATTTTGCTTAATTGCTTAAAGCTATTTTAATACCTGTATAAGTGTACGATTATATACGATTTGTGGTAAGGTATTTGAATAATGAATCTGTTTAACATAATATTTGACTGTATTTTAATTCAAAAAGCGTGTGTCGAATGATAATAACAAAATATGGCGTCCTGTTACTCGGTAAGTGTGTCAGTTTACAAACTACGAGTATTACATATAACACTTAGATGTTTCGTCCTCACCATCAACAGCCTTTAACAGTCCACTGTTGGACATAGACCTTTTCTTAGCAAGGAGGTTTTGGCCTAGCGACAGTTGTTTTACCGCGGTCGCAACCTTCTGCGAAGACGTAATTTCGCGAAAGGAGGCGGCGGAGAAGGCCCGGGAGGACGACCTCCACTCGGACCCGATGCGCCGCCGGCGAACCGGGCGGCGGAGGCGCGCGTACCAGTGCCTCATGCCGCCTTGGTAGACAGGACGGGTTTTCCCCTCCATCCGGTTTAGCGGCCAGCCACGAGGAGGCGATGTCCGCGTGTGCCGTACGTCACCTAAATAGAGAGTTTATCCGCAGATGGTGCCCGCATTAGCGGGCAGGCGCTAGGAGGGATCTCAATGTCGTAATAACAGCTGTTCCCGGATCCTTCCTATGTCAACCGCAGAGTGGCACACCGTGTGGTTTGAGTCGGTCCAATTCAGATACACCACCCCGCCGTAAACCCTGGCGGGGTGACGGCCTGAGGTGGTTTCCACACCTTAAAAGAAAAAAAAAGAAAAACGTTTATTTCAACTTTTCCTTCTCTTTGCAGTGATTCTGTCCTGTGTAATTTGCTCCCTTAACCGCCTCTTACGAGGCTTATCCGTCACCACATGGACATGGATTATGGACTTGTTAAAAGGAAAATTATAAGGCCACTGTGTGCGAGTGAGCTGATATGTGCAGGCTTCAAAAATATACAATATACCAGATTGGCAGCGTAGTAAAGCAGAGCCTCAAAAGCCTAATGACAATGGTAAAAGCGCGAGTCGAATGTCAAGATGATGAAAAATGTTTCTTTTTTCTGTAAGTCGTTTAGTAGTTATGATCTTATTAGTTAAGCCTCTGGGACTGGTATTATTCTAGTTTGAAAAATGACATCCTATCATCTTTGCCTACTCAGGACGAGAATAAGACGTGTATATATGTGTGGTAGTATAAGTTTAAATTTTATATACACAAGTGTCGGTCTCAGGTATGAGTGATAATTGAAAATATATTTGTCTACCCGTGTTACAATTTGAAACTGACCTAAAGCCCTGTGGTAATTATTAACCTGTATAGTATGTCAGAAACACTAGCTATACAACTTCTGCGTAATAGAATTTTCATAAAAACTAGAATACCTCGGAAGGGCGAGGAGGGTGTGTAAACAGGCGTTCTGTTTTGTTTGCGTGGCTAATGTGGTCTAAATGAACCCACCCACCTGACTATCCATGGTCTCTTTTCCAAGCCCTTTATGTATACGTTCATTGTTATATCTTTAAACTAAAATATGTTATGGTAT
The DNA here is from genome assembly GCA_949316085.1 of Hypercompe scribonia. Taxonomy (NCBI): domain Eukaryota; kingdom Metazoa; phylum Arthropoda; class Insecta; order Lepidoptera; family Erebidae; genus Hypercompe; species Hypercompe scribonia. The sequence continues at coordinate 11,348,749 of OX438971.1, read as the reverse complement.
TACAATCCCATACTAGTTCTACCTTAAGTGTTTCATTCACCTGTAAAGTAAGTCTTTTTAACATATTCTTCTATGTCAGTAGGTGAAGTTTAAACAATCGAAAACAAATATGTTCTAATGTTACATATTTGTTTTTGTAGGTCCTTAACCTTATATGAATTAGACCGAATAAGTCGCGAGTGCGTGACACACATGCCAACATATCCCATTATAGCCATCACTATTTAAATCGTTATTATATTTTGGACTCATGTGTTATTTTTTTTGGGCTCTAAATTGGTTCACATAAAAATCTTATTCGTATTTTTTTGTCCACCGCCGGCAATCAAGACTACATAATTTGTAGCTCAGCATATTATTTTTAACTATTTTAAATGAATTATTATTATCTACCCAGTTTCATTTAAACTTCAGATCAAAACGTATATGAAAATAAATATGAGTATAAAATAAATTTACGAATATTATTAGCGTTATGGTATGTATCAGAACGGTAAGAATTTCAATCGTTATTTATAATAAAATATATGAAAACAAATATTAAGTTAAATCAGAGTTTTTACCAGTGGGCGCCGGAAGGCATTCGTTGATCTCCAACCACCTTACAAACGATCGATTTTCGACGATTTTGTGGAATTCGTCGGACGAACTAAAACAGGCCCGACAGGCTGTGAACAGTGTTCCGTGTGCGCTTTTTGAGACTTGTGGTCGCAATAGGTGACAGATGAGTGGATGGCATCTTGGGTGAGAATGTTTAATGCCTGTCGGGGATAACGGAAAAATGCAATTGCAATTATCACTGCCCGGCTCTTTCTTGGCAAGCAGAGGAACACCGGAATGATTTTTACATGGTAAGTGTTATGTGAAAAAATGCGCACTGTTTTTTCAACAACAGCACTGTCGCGCCTGAATAATGTCGTAACTCAAAAATCAAATTATCGAGAAAAAGAAGTTCGATGGCAGAAGAACCAGTAGCTAACTTGGTATCATAAAATTAGCTCCAAGCAAGCTGCAAAAAAGTATCTGAATATAACTAAATTTAAATATATAGGGTGGCCCAACAATTCGTTAACATTTTATTCCAACACACTATGCAAACATGTTACGGGAGTTCTTAGGACCGATGCTACTGGAATTTGCTGGCTTCAATCTTAACACATGGTTTCAATAAGTCACTTGTCACACATCCAATGAGTCCCTGCCGCAGGTCAAAGACATGTTTCCTAACAAGCTGATTTCCAGACGAGGCGACATTCCATTGGCACCCAGAAGTCCAAATCTATCCTCAGCAGACTTCTTTTTATGGGGTTATTTGAAGAATCGTGTCTACATCAATAAATCAAATACACTACGTCAACTAAAAGAAAAAATCAGCGAAGAGATATCGGTGATCTCGTGGTTTCTTTGCCGACGAGTATTCGAAAATTTCGGTGCTTGCTTAGAAGAGTGTAAACGTCAAAACGGTGGTATTTAGATGATGTAAGCTTAAACAATTTTTATAATATATTAAATGGCTTTTAAATGATTTTTTCAAATGTTAACTAATTCATAGCCCACCCTATACATAAAGGCAATAAATGTAAGATGTCTAGATTTTAACTTATGATGTTATTTTAACGAACGTAGTATATTAAAATTCAAGTTGTATTTTGTGGTAAAACAACAATAACTTATGAAGACCCACAGCAGGGACCACATGCAAAGCATACCGACCAACCTACTCAGACGTGGTTATCAAGATTCGACGAAATAACTACCGAAATTCGCTTAGACACTGTTAGTAATTTACAAATGTCTATAATTATTTGATAAATGTTATAGATATTCTAAAATGAAATTTAAAATTTATTTTAATTTGAGTATCTTTTAACGCAAATTTATCTTTTGTTTTTTATAGATTTTTACATAAATAAACAATTGGTAATGGAGGACAATGAGTTTGTTCCACGGAATTAGATGTTAAACAAAATTAATCAAAAATGTTTTATTAATAGAATAAGAAGATTGTTCTTAATTTCTTAAAATTCTCAGTATTCGGACACTTAGTCTAGTACTAACTCATCGATAAAAGTTTGAGCTGTTTACAGTTACCTAAGTAAGTAAAAGTGCTCACTCAGAAATCGAAATTGGAATTTTTCGTCTTGAATTCATTGAAAAAAGAAAAAGTTTGTGATTATTTTCAAAAGGTTTTATGCTATAATAACCTTTACCGATATATGTCCATAAAATATTTACAACAATTAATATCCAGCCCATTTACGATAAAACCATTTTTCATTTTGAACTTATACACAAGTAATTGCTACTTTTTAATTCTTCGAGTTATGAATTACAAAGGGGTTTTCTTAGGGTTTTACTATAACCACATATAACTTATTACGTGTGTCCGTTTTTGATGTTTTGTTTCTAAATATTTTTTTATCCGTTTAATAATCTGTACAAAAGCAATGTCAATAAAATACATATTTATGTTATTTTAATATGCATAAATTACATTCAAAACAAGGATAGATTCATTGTAGGTGATAGGTTTATTGTTTATTAACTTATAGTGGTAAGTTATTTCTTTCTTAATCAAAATATATATATTTAATGTACTTAGCGTGTAAAAATTGAGCCAGACGTGTCACTTGCTTAAAGAATATTGAAGAAAAAAGAATCAAATTGTGTTTTAAATACAGGAAATGTTTAGATTAACATCTTAATCGTAATGATAATGTAGAGGAGTAAACAAATAAAAAATAAATCTTTATCATGTTCCCTTTTCTAACCTTTATTACTCCCAAGATTGTTTGGGGTTGGCTATTAGTTGCTGGGTTTACGGGTGGCCCTCAACAAGACGGAGGCCCTTTTGTTCCATGGGCCCCGTCGTGGTCCGCCCTCCGGCGCCTCCATCGTAGTCAATTCGGTCCTCGTACTGGTTCAAGCCCAGATGAAGTATCTGGGCTTGATCCTTGACGGCAGGTGGCTCTTCGACGAGCACTTCCGACAGCTTTCTCCAAAGCTGGTCGGCGCTGCTTCTGCCCTTGGGCGACTTTTGCCCAATTTGGGTGGAGCCAGCGTCGCGACAAGACGGCTATACGCGGTGGTTGTCCGGTCAATGGCGCTTTATGGTGAGCCGGTGTGGGCGGCGGCTCTGACCGCCCAGAATAGGGTTCGCCTCTGGCGTCCTCAGAGGATATTGGCGGTTAGAGCCATACGCGGTTACCGCACTATATCGACGGAGGCGGCGTGCGCGTTAGCCGGAACTCCCCCGTGGGATTTGGAGGCGGAAGTGCTCGCTGAAGTTTATCGGCGAACGGCAGACTTTCGGGTGGGTTGGGCCCCCGCCCGAAGAGATACGCGAGTGGCGAGAGGCCGCTCGTCGAGCCACGATGGCTCGTTGGTCGTCCCGGCTGGAGACTCCACGTGCTGGCTTTGCCGCCGTGGAGGCTCTCCAGGCGGTCATCGCCGAGTGGGCAGGGCGGCAGCACGGGACCCTTTCCTTCCGACTGACGCAGGTTCTTTCCGGGCACGGTTGCTTCGGGAAGTATCTGCACTCAGTCGCCAGGAGGGAATTGTGTCCCGCCTGTCACCACTGCGAGTGCAGTGAGGACTCGGCTCAGCACACGCTGGCGGTTTGTTCCGCCTGGGCGGCGCAGCGTGGGGTCCTCACTACAGTTATTGGAGGAGATCTCTCGCTACCGGCCGTAATACGCTCCATGGTCGGTAGCGACAGTTGATTTACCGCGGTCGCAACCTTCTGCGAAGACGTAATTTCGCGGAAGGAGGCGGCGGAGAAGGCCCGGGAGGACGACCTCCACTCGGACCCAATTCGCCGCCGGCGAACCGGGCGGCGGAGGCGCGCGTACCAGCGTCTCATGCCGTCTTGAGTGTGGCCGCGGGTGGACGGGACGGGTTTTCCCCTCCATCCGCTATAGTGGCCAGCCGCGAGGAGGCGACGTCCGCGTGTGCCGTACGTCGCCTAAAAGGAGAGTTTTATCCGCAGAAGGTGCCCGCATGAGCGGGCAGGCGCTAGGAGGGATCTGGATGTCGTAATAACAGCTGTTCCCGGATCCCTCCTATGTCAGGCGCAGAGTGGCACACCGTGTGGTTTTAGTCGGTCCGATTCCGACACACCACCCCGCCGTAAACCCCGGTGGGGTGACGGCCCGAGGGGGTTTCCACACGTTAAAAAAAAAAAAAAAAAAAGGGGTTGGCTATTAGTTCAACTGGTTTTGCCTGAATATCAGTTCTTCTACGGAGCGACATTGGACCACCGCAATCCTGAGAGCGAACTTAATTTCGAAGCTTGAATTAGTTGCCAGTATATTTGAGGGTATTGACCTCCCGATAACGATTGCCATAGACGTCCATGAGCGGGATCGACGGCTTCACGTGTTCTACGAGGCAAGGGCATGAAACACCGCCAAACTTCCATACTGCGGCTCTTATTAAGAATTTCTTGTATGAAAAATAATAAAATAATAATTACATATGTATATATAATAATTATGTAAAAATTTTATTATTATAAATATGTCTACTAAGTACTAAATGTGTTTTGTGTTGTTAACATATTGAATTATAATTAAATTAACATATTTTTTATGACAAATAATTTGATATTCTGATTTACTTATTCAAATTCTGTCAACTCAATGGCAGAAAAACACATATCTACTTACATATATTATAAAAAAAATTGTTAATATCAACGTAATTATGTTAAAAAATGTCATCATTAGCTTATAATGTATTTCTATTAGGTTTTATAATCTTGTAATATTACTAATCTTTAAATATTTATCTTTTAGTAGGTAACGAAGGTTGTAATAGCAAGTGTTACGAATGGTGGTCCCGGGAGTTGGCGGACCTCCGCGCGACCTGTACTCGTGCCCGGAGATCCTACACTCGCAGTCGGCGGCGACACCACGAAGAAGGCGAGGGGGACTAGTTTCATGAGGAGGCGTACTGAGAGGCTCGGAAAACTCTGAAGCTGGCCATTAGCCGCGCCAAAGAGGTAAAAAGAAAAGAGATGCTGGAGGGTCTCGATCGTGACCTCTGGGGTCGCCCTTATCGTGCGGCGCGACAAAAGCTCCGCACGTCGGGCCCCTCCCTTACAGAGACTCTCCAGCCCAGCTTCCTGCAGGAAGTGGTCGAGGGCCTCTTCCCACAGCGGGTGGAACACACAGCCCCGTCGATGGCCTTCATGGTCGGAGGTAGAGGCGGTTGTTCTACGGATCAGTTCTAAGAACACCGACCCCGGGCCGGACGGGATACCTGTCCGAGTACTGGCCCAAGCCCTCGAACACATGTCGGAAAGCCTCAGGGAGGTCCTGGACGCTAGCTTGGCGTACGGACACTTGGCTGAGTGCTGGAAAAGCGGGCAGCTGGTCCTATTAAGGAAGCCGGGATGGCCTGCCGATTCGGTAGCGGCCTATAGGCCCATCGTGTTGCTGGACGAGGCCGGTAAACTGTTTGAGAGGATACTTTCTGCCCGCATCGTCCGGCATCTCTGCGAGGTGGGCCTCGATCTGTCGGTCGCCCAATTTGGATTTCGAGCCGGGCGTTCGACGGTCGATGCCGTGTTGCGCCTGAGGGCCGTTACCGAAGAGGCGGTGAGCTGTGGCGTCGTGCTATTGGTGGTGTCGTTGGACCAACGTATTTAATAGTCTGCTATTTAGCTGCATCAGGGAAGCACTCCACTATCACGGAGTGCCAGAGTACCTGAGGCGGCTTGTGACAGACTATCTTGAGGAGCGTACCGTCATGTATGAGGACCGAGACGGTGTTCTGAGGCGGCGGCTCATGTCGTGCGGTGTTCCACAGGGGTCTGGAGTCCCGCCTGTCACCACTGCGACTGCAGTGAGGACTCGGCTTAGCACACGCTAGCGGTTTGTTCCGCTTGGGCGGCGCAGCATGGGGTCCTCACTGCAGTTATTGGAGGAGATCTCTCGCTGCCGGCCGTTATACGCTCCATGGTCGGCAGCGACAATTGTTTTACCGCGATCGCAACCTTCTGCGAAGACGTAATTTCGCGGAAAGAGGCGATGGAGAAGGCCCGGGGGGACAACCTCCACTCGGACCCAATTCGCCGCTGGCGAACCGGGCAGCGGAGGCGCGCGTACCAGCGCCTCATGCCGCCTTGGGTGTGGCCGCGGGTGGACGAGACGGGTTTTCCCCTCCATCCGCTACAATAGGCGAGCCGCGAGGAGGCGACGTTCGCGTGTACCGTACGTCGCCTAAAATAGAGAGTTTACCCGTAGATGGTGCCTGCGGCAACGGGTAGGCGCTAGGAGGGATCTGGATGTCGTAATAGCAGCTGTTCCCGGATCCCTCCTATATCAGGCGCAGAGTGGCACGCCGTGTGGTTTTAGTTGGTCCGATTCCGACACACCACCCTTCCGTAAACCCCGGTGGGGTGACGGCCCGAGGGGGTTTCCTCACGTTAAAAAAAAGGAAGTGTTACGAAGATATGCTTGTTATTGAGTGGCCTGTTTGCCTAGTGATTGACCATGACTGCTAAGCCTAAGTCTTGGGTTTAATTACTACCTAGAAGAAATAATTATTTGATATACTCTATAAGTTTTTTTTTTGTGTCTAGGTGTAGTTTATCTATGATACGTATGCATTTTAAAGTATATAAATATCTTAATCAGCTGTTTGCTCACCATTGGCTCTGTTGAACGAAGGATCCGATGGCTATGTGTGAGATGTGTCAACTTATTTTCAATATTTAATTTTCTTTCTTTATTCTTCTTTCTCTATGCACCCTACAGGGTTCCCACCAAGAACTTAGGGCACCAAATCAACCACACCTACAAGTGGTGCACCTGCTGAAGGACGGACTAAGCTCTGGTAAGCAAAATATCACGATTAGGGGCAATAGGCCACCTATTACGTTGGACTCGTGGGTTCAGGCAAATAGGCGTGATTTTATGTATTTTATGTATGTTAAGAGAAAAATTACTGTGCCAAGGATTCCAAACTTACAATTCTATAGTATTCGTATAGCTTCCAGGAACCATGTATGTATAAATGATCATAATGAAATTATAATGTGATCTATAGTTACTATATCTTTACGATAGCATTAACGAACGCTTTTTTAAACGTATTGTTCTCTGAATCTTGACTTTAATACATCAATACGCCCATTCATCATATCATCATCGTTACATTAGCAATCAAACTTTTCAATAAAATTTTAAACTAATTTCATCATAACTATACAACAGAAATGTTTCGGCAATACGCAATATCAATATACGCAATATAGTGAAAGATTAGAATAGACTTTACCTAATGAAGTACCTTTAACAGACATATTTATTAATAGGCTCGATGACATATTAGTCAAATTAGTTACTTTTTATCATCTGTCAAAACGACAATTTTGTATGAAAAATGAACTAAATACAAAATTGTGTCATCACCATTTTAGACTACTCAATTGAACAATATATTTTACTGTATACTTGATTGAAATTCGTAATAATAAAAAAAAGCTATGCTAATTGTATTTACCGAGATGTTACGCGATATTAGTTCTAATGAAGTGGACATTGGTATTTATTAACGATACAGTCATCTACCTAGTTGGAAAACTTGCCAAAATTTACATCAGACAGCATTGGATAATGATGATGTTTTTGGGTTTACCTTGATATTCTAGTTCTTTATTTCACACAATTTGAATATATTTATCTAAACATTTGTTCTACTCCCTACTACACTAGTATATAGATATAAATAGATTAATAATAGGAGTTATTTTGATAGCATATTCCATTTGTTCATCTCCCCCACTAACGAAACTTTGACGTAGGCATCCTTAACAACTTTATAGGCCCATCATATGTAAACCGGGTCACGCTTCTACTAAAAATAAGCATAAAAACTGTTTTAATCTCGCGTCTATAGCGTTTTTGCACGGGATCGCGCTGCTGTTGGCAATACCGAGTTGACGACATTATCTCCCTTAGATTATGACCTACATTTGACACTTTAACATATACTTTGAACGATCCTACTAGCCATATATTTTAAAACACCCGTTATATTTAAAATCGAGCCGAGATATTAAACCTACAGCCACGATTACTCGTACATATTGCCGCCGCCGCCGCCGCACCGGTGAAAACCCGTGTATATCCAATATATGTGCCTATTCAGAAACTAATTTGCCTGTAAATTGTTGGGGTGTGATGTTGTTTTAATGAAGGGTGAGGCTAGAATCATTAGCTAAGATTACCTTAAAACGTTATACGACCTACAGAGTGGAGGGTGCAAAATAATCAAATTGTTATCACGAAGTCGCACATCTCCCGTTAGTCGTGTGTAGTAATACAGATTCATATATGCCCAGACACGCTTTTATGGACCCTGATGCGAATAAATTTAATATATTTAAATACATTGGGTCACTTTTCTATTAAATTTTCCGGTCAAATGCTAACTGTATCCAAAAGTAACTTGACTTACCGCTGTTATTCACTCAGGAAATAAATGGGATATACATACTACATGAATTGTACAGCTCTAAGTGTTGTAATCATACTAGCAGTAATCAGACTTAGCGCTTTCTGGGGTAATTAGGTATTTAAGCACTGGCAACCACTGTTTATTTTATTTATCAAAATCATCAATATAAATAAATCAGGCAATCGAAGAATCGAAGTTGCAGGTACAGCTAGCACAAAAAATAAATTTCATCATCATCATCTTCATCAACAGCCTTTTACAGACCACAGCTGGACATAGGCCTCTCCTTAGCAAGGAGGTTTTGGCCTACTATACCACGCTGGCCAGACGGGTTGGAATAGGGTTTGTTTCAAGTACCTCTGCGAGGTGGGCCCCGATCTGTCGGACGCCCAATACGGATTTCGAGCCGGGCGTTCGACAGTCGATGCTGTGTTGCGTCTGAGGGCCGTGACCGAAGAGGCGGTGAGCTGTGGCGGCGTGCTGCTGGCGGTGTCGTTGGACATCGCCAACGCATTTAATAGTCTGCCATTTAGCTGCATCAGGGAAGCACTCCACTACCACGGGGTGCCAGAGTACCTGAGGCGGCTTGTGGCAGACTATCTTGAGGAGCGTACCGTCATGTACGAGGACCGAGATGGTATTTTGAGGCGGCGGCCCATGTCGTGCGGTGTTCCACAGGGGTCTGTCCTCGGACCACTCCTGTGGAATATGGGATACGACTGGGCCCTTCGAGGTCGTCTTCCCCCCGGGCTGGGCGTAATTTGTTACGCCGATGACACATTGGTCACGGCCCGGGGGGCGAACTTTCAAGAGGCGGCGCGCCTGGCCACCGTGGGAGTCTCTATGGTGGTCGGGCGCATTGAGGCGCTGGGTTTACGGGTGGCCCTAGATAAGACGGAGGCCCTTTTGTTTCATGGGCCCCGTCGTGGTCCACCCCCCGGCGCCTCTATCGTTGTCAATTCGGTCCTCGTACCGATTAAGGCCCAGATGAAGTATCTGGGCCTGATCCTAGACGGCAGGTGGCTCTTCGACGAGCACTTCCGACAGCTTACTCCAAAGCTGGTCGGCGCTGCTTCTGCCCTTGGGCGACTTTTGCCCAATTTGGGTGGAGCCAGCGTCGCGACGAGACGGCTATACACGGGGGTTGTCCGGTCAATGGCGCTGTATGGTGCACCGGTGTGGGCGGCGGCTCTGACCGCCCAGAATAGGGCTCGCCTCTGGCGCCCTCAGAGGATATTGGCGGTTAGAGCCATACGCGGTTACCGCACCGTATCGACAGAGGCGGCGTGCGCCTTGGCCGGAACTCCCCCGTGGGATTTGGAGGCGGAAGTGCTCGCCGAAATTTATCGGCGGACGGCTGACTTCCGGGCGAGTACCGGCATACGGCCCCCACCCGAAGAGATACACGAGTGGCGAGAGGCCGCTCGTCGAGCCACGATGGCTCGTTGGTCGTCCCGGCTGGAGGCTCCACGTGCTGGCTTTGCCGCCGTGGAGGCTCTCCAGCCGGTCATCGCCGAGTGGGCAGGGCGGCAGCACGGGACCCTTTCCTTCCGACTGACGCAGGTCCTTTCCGGGCACGGTTGCTTCGGAAAGTATCTGCACTCGGTCGTCAGGAGGAAATTGAGTCCCGCCTGTCACCACTGCGACTGCAGTGAGGACTCGGCTCAGCACACGCTAGCAGTTTGTTCCGCTTGGGCGGCGCAGCGTGGGGTCCTCACTGCAGTTATTGGAGGTGATCTCTCGCTACCGGCCGTCATACGCTCCATGGCCGGTAGCGACAGTTGTTTTACCGCGGTCGCAACCTTCTGCGAAGACGTCATTTCGCGGAAGGAGGCGGCAGAGAGGGCCCGGGAGGACGATATCCACTCGGACCCAATTCGCCGCCGGCGAGCCGGGCGGCGGAGGCGCGCATACCAGCGCATCATGCCGCCTTGAGTGTGGCCGCGGGTGGACGGGACGGGTTTTCCCCTCCATCCGCTATAGTGGCCAGCCGCGAGGAGGCGACGTCCGCGTGTGCCGTACGTCGCCTAAAATAGAGAGTTTACCCATAGATGGTGCCCGCATTAGCGGGCAGGCGCTAGGAGGGATCTGGATGTCGTAATAGCAGCGGTTCTCGGATCCCTCCTATCTCAGGCGCAGAGTGGCACACCGTGTGGTTTTAGTCGGTCCGATTCCGACACACCACCCCGCCGTAAACCCCGGTGGGGTGACGGCTCGAGGGGGTTTCCACACGTTAAAAAAAAAAAAAAAAAAAAAGGGTTTGTTTCAAGTTTTCCTTCTCTTTGTAATGATGTTGTCTTGCATACTTTGTTCCCTTAGTCGCCTTTTACGACACTCACGGGATGAATAGGGGTGGTAACACTATGTATTCTTAATCCTTCACCACACGGACAAAATAAATTCATAGCTATTATAATAAAAAAGTTGCCAAAAGTTAGACTTGTGATTTTAATATTACAAGTTTTTGATTATAATAAATCTAAAGCTTAGGCGATCGTGTTAACGCATTCACAGTCATTGTCATTGTTACAAGCTTTTATGCAGGCTGGCCATAAATCAGTTTGGGCTCTGAATGTAGTCAATACCAACATTGTATTAGTATGAATTATATATACCTACCCTTAAGTAGCGACTGTAACGTTGGAGACAACAAAAGCTTTGTTTTTAGAATTTATCTTGATAATTAATACGCCATATTATTATAACGCACAACCCTTTAATATTAACCTACATTCTGAGTCAGAAGAATTATGAAAAAATGTATTATAATTAATAAATGTCCGGGTAATCGTAGTTAGCGTTAATCGTAACTAATTATTAGCTATTAACTGAGAACTCAATAGGTATAGGATTTTATAAAATCATACTTATTTAATTTAATATAATTGTATTAAAATTTTAATAAATGTAGTAAGTAACTGTTGAGTTGGGTTTCTGAGTTTTACCGATTTAAAGCAATTAATGAAAGATGTGATTAAAATATCGTTTTAAAGTGGATGTTTATGTAAATTAATTTGGTTCGGTGAAGATTGAGAAAAGTGTTATTGAGTGACTATATGTGGTTTTCTGTGTAGGATGGAAGAGAGATTGTGTAATGTTATCTACTATAACGTTTAAGTTTGTGACATTGTCTAGATCTGGAATATTTTATCTATAAGTTTATAGTCTAATGTTTGCAACACTTCCAAAAACAAATTTCTTAAATTTATTTTTCTAAAATTTTAATTGACAAAATCATTTTTACCTTACTGTACAAATGTGCGTCTAACCAATGGAGGCTGGCTGGATGGCTGGGGAGAGATCAGGCGCAGAACGACGGTTTTACGTGCTCTCCGCACGGGGGTTAAGACCCCATCTTCCAAAGTCCGGGCTGTCACTAAGCATTTCTGTAACCAGAAAAACTCAACAATACTTCTCTGGTCCGACCTGAGAATCGAAGCCTAGATTTCTAGATCAGTAGTTACATATGCCAACCGATGGATCAACGAAGCAGTTACTTGTAAAATATAAGTGGTTTAGGGAATCAAATTAGAAAAAAAACCTTTGATGTTACAAAAATGCATACGGTGAAACGTAAGTATATCAAATCAAAATATATTAATAATATGAAGAGAAGATACCTATATAGTGTGTAAATACATTTTATTCACACATTTGTCATTAATACTTTAAACGATTGTGTTATGATACCAATAAAATGATGTGGAAAAATGTTGAACATTACAAATCACTCCCTAAATATTAGACGAATTTATATGGAATTTGACTCTTGCTGTCAGATTGTTCCCTAGATGAATACATTTAATAGCCACGGGCGAAAGTTAGTGACGTCATGAACGGTTTATCGCGCTCCTATATATTGTGATAACTACCCGTCTTGTACAATCCTTATCTTAAGATTTATTTGATACCATTCAACTATTCTAATATGTCCTTGTGACACTGTCGGTTTCTACACTTCTATAAAATATAATTTAAAAGGAATTTATTTGGAAGGGATTTCTTTTCATCTCGCACCACAGTTATTAAAGTATGAAATTATTATTGCTCTCATTATGTTTACATCCTTAGAATTTAAGTTGACGTTTATAAATGCTTCTGTTTCAAAAGTCGTTTTACAATTGTATTTTATATTAACTACGTATATACGATATTAAAAATAATTGATGAGTACAATATCATTGTGAATGTAAATAAAACAAATATCAATGCAATCATCAACATCTCAAGCGAAGGATGTCTACTGTTGAACATAGACTTTCAATCAGAGGTAAAAAAATAAGAAATAAATTATAATACAATAATAATATACTCCAACATCTCACACACGGTCGTTTGATCCCAAACTAGGCAAAATCTGTACTATGATAACCAGACTACAGAAAACATAGTCACATATATCTAAATACACACATATTACAGATAAATTACACACCGTTCATCATACAAATGTTTTTCCTGGGTGGGAAGCGAACCCAACATCGCTGGCTTAGCAGTCTGGTTCACTAACCACTAGACCAACAGGTCCGTCGAGTTATTAAATAATTTTTAAAAAGAATATTCCTATTCTGATTAGAACTATCGTAATAATTACTTACATCAATGTGAACATTTGTAATATAGTATATTTATATTTTTATTTACCTATATTTTGTATCACTATAAACTTAACGCCTTTGAGCATCTTTAAGTAACTACAATATGTTGTTTCCATCCCATTATAACTACGGGTCCTTTAAGTGATGTGTGAGAAAGCATCTCAATGAGAGTGACGACCAACACTCATTGATTCTATTCATGCTTTGCATCAGGCAGAGTAGTCACCTTTGTATTCCAAGAATAAAAACATAGCAACTCAATTCTAAACAAATGTAAAAACAAAAGTTTCAGGCAGAAACGTTATAAAAGGCAAAACCAATAACAGAAATAAAAAAGATTCTTTGTCCTTCTAAATAAAAACTGTTTCTCCACGCCACTGCTAACTTTACAACCCGCGAAGTCTACAGAACCAGTTATAAACTTGTTTCGAAACAAATTGTAACGGTACATTTAAGTATTATTTACTAAGAATCAATTATATTCTACATTTTAGCATAATGTTTAACACATTATGTTAAAACTGTAATTTATAGTTCTGATATTCATTTGCAAAAGTTCATTCGATTATTCGATTGTCAGAGATTGGTTTTCCTCTATAAACTTTATATTTATATACAATGCTCTTTAAATAATGCATACAGTAGACCTAGATCCATCCATAATTCGCCATCCATAATACAACCAAACTGGTGCTCCCACAAGTTAATATATAAAGTGAATTATGGCACTGAATTCGAACTAAAAGAAGAAAGAGTTTTGAGGCAGTTAAGACTGTCTTTATACTCTTACGTATCTAGCATAATATATGTAAAACCACCACATGTAAAATTACGTGTGCTTATTATAACGTTTTTTTATTAAATGTTATCTCTAAAAAAATAAAGGCGAATATAATGATTTAAATATCGTCTTCGATGAATAGAAAAGGCAAATAAAGACGAACGTAATAAAAAACCCAACGAGTTTCTTCATTTCATATATCCGTACCTACCTGGATTTAGTAATGTGGTCGACTTTATTAATTTTTTAGGAAGTTACAGTCAACACAAACCTCAATAAAATGAGGAGCCTCTTCTTTATATTCATGCAAAAGGTTTAATACAACGTATATGTATGCAAAACAAACATTTGGAATAAAATACATTTGCTTGTAAATGGATACGTTTATAAGTTCTTTCGACACCGAACAACAATCGTGTTGTGCGCTTTTGGAGGACTTCTTTCGAACCAGTTTAAAGTTTGCTAGTAACCACTCTCGGTTTGACCTTTCCTTAATGACAGTTGGCTTGTCACCGCCTTTTTATCGAAAGTCCTTCCTCCTTTTTATAACCTTGGATATATATTTCTGTTACCACTGCAAACATTATCAGAAAATATTAACACTCAATTCTGTCGTGATCTACTTTAAAGATTAAAGTATGATTTAAGGGAAAATACGGGACTCTTACGAGTGTCTTAGTCATTTTCTTGATTATTTTTAATTAATAAAAACCAAGAGGACCTACCGAATTATTTAAATATTTAGATAGTTAGATAGAATCTTCATCATATTTTACAGAAAAGCTTCAATACAAAATAACATTATAAATAACTTTTTTATGATTATTAAAAGACAAAAAAACAGTACAGTTTATATCCATTTGTATGTCTTATTATCGAAAGGAAGTAACACAAAGAAGGCAGTTAGAAAGGCAAAGAGAAGGCAACTAAGGCTGAGATGGGAAGTTTACAATTTGTAGTATGATACAATCAAATGACAACTTGTTATACAAACGTATACACATAAAAGCACACTGAATACAACCACATGTTGTCACATGTACATCTAAACACAACACAAAATAGTTGTTTCTTTTGTTCTTCATCCTTTTGTTCCTATTGATATGAAGATAAAATAAATAAATGAAAAGAAAATAGGATACATTGAAATGCAGGAATGAGACATACTTAGATAAGCATAGTCCTCAGTAGTGGATATACCAATAGGCAAATATTAGGGAGCAGACTTAGGCATTTCTTTTTATTATAACAAAAATATGCACAGAAAAAAGAAGTCTTAAAATTTAACAACAATAACAATACCGTAGTACTGTTGAAAGTACCGAGTTACTGAATACTTCATTTTTTACGAAAAATTATAATACTAAACGCTTTGTGATAAATATTTGTGTGAATATGCATTTTAAAATATCCAATTACAAAAATATTTAAAGCATTTCAAGGTTACAACTTAAATTACAATAACTAACTGAAAGTCGGGAAGTTCTTTGTGTTCATTTCATGTATGTTTGTAAATACAGGACATATAACTAATTTGGGAGTTTTCTTTTTTAACTAAAAAAATAGGAATTTTAATTTATTAATAAGATAATTATTATTATACTTTTTTATACGTGTACATTATTACGTTTAATTGCACAATGAACGTTCTTTAGACTGGAATGCGCAAATGCAAATACGTGCAGCACACAAGGGCGACATTTAAAACACATACTTACGAGTATATAGAAACGAAAACTGACCGTTATCTTAATTTTACGTCTATTATACTTTTGTAATGTCATAACAATGACATCTATTGACCAGTTTATGAAAATAAATAGAAATGTTTTTAAATTTCATTTTAACTACGCAGAATATCATCCCTGCAAATAGAAGCAAAACTTAAAACAAACCATTCTTCTTTTAACGTGTGGAAACCCCCTTCGGGCCTACACCCACCGGGGTTTGCGGCGGGGTGGTGTGTCGGAATTAGACCGTCTAAAACCACATGGTTGCCACTCTGCGCCCAGGAAGAAGTCACTAATGCGTTTCTGGAGCTCCTCCCGACTGCCATGGTAGGTCATCGTGGAGTTTAGTGGGTAGACCAGCTCTCCGGAGCTCTACGGAGGGTAAGATGCAAATTCCCCGTGTTATATAAAAAAATCAAAGCCTGCTTTCGAAAGAGAGGCTTATGTCTAACGGTGAATGTTAAAAGCTGTTGATGATGTTTATAAATTTTGCATTACTTTAAAAAATGCACATATAATTAGAATTATTCGAAATGCGGGTGCGTCAGTGTATTCTTAAATTTCCAAAAACTGGCTGTAGTTTCAAGTTCTGCGAATGGAGCGACTTAATCCAGGCCAGGCATGACGTTATATTCATGTTAATAACCGTTACGGGGGAATGGTTTTGTGGCCATCGGAACAGATATTCTTTCACGAGAGCACGCGGAACGCCGCCATTTCTATGAGTAAATTGTGTTTGGGTTGTTGGCACGATGCACTGTGAATCGCACATGACCGTAAGGGTCACACACGATTGGCCTCTACAGGCCGTAGGTGGCCAGAAGTACTTATGGAGTCCTTTTAGTCCCTTTACCAGGGACTTCATTGTAGGCGTGCCGTTTATAACACAACCTCCAATAGATGCAACGAATTGACGAAAGCCTGGTGCCTCACAACAACTGTCGACTGTCGAGCAGTCGTATTTAGAAAACGGAAACGGATATGCATGTCTTAACAAAGAAGCGGTACAGGGATCATTAATAGATTGTACGGTAAGGAAATAATGCTAAGAATAGTAGTAGTAATGTAGTGATGGCGATAGTGTACAAATCATAAATTTGCAATTTCATAAACAATTAATTAAAGTATTGAATTACGGTCTAGTATAGGCAGTAAAATTTGAATAGTCTACTGACGGCAAATATGTAAATTTGCCACTGGAAATGAGTCCACAACGTTAAATAATTTAAAAATGCTAGCTCAGTATTTTTCTAAATAACTGAGAGTTCATGTTCATGCAGTCCTGATGCATTAATTAAAAAAAAAAGACGATATCCTCGAAAATATTAAAAAAAACTAAAGTATATTAACATTATTAAGAAATTATCAGTAGTTTCTTAAAGCACAAGTACTTTCATTTCTTTCTACGACTTAGGGGAAAAAGGGGTAATGGTAATCACTCAAGGGAGAAATCAAGTAAAACCTTAATTTAAATACTAAATTTAACTACTAATTTAAAAACTAAATCTATGATATTTTAATATTTTTTCTAATTACATTCAAGACCTGAGTGAGTTTCGAAACAAATGAGTAACAAAAAAAGTGTATTTGAATTTTTGACATTGTACTCACTATTTTCAGTACTAATAGTGTTGCCACGTATTTTAAAACTAATAACACGGTCTTTTTTGTATTTACTTATTTTGTAATTCAGTTAATTACGTTAGCTGCAATCGAAGAATTGAAAAAAAACCGAAATGATTTTAAATATATTTAATTAAATAAAATTAAATTACAAAATTAAACCTAATAAACAATGATTTTACTTCTAAGTAGAAATGTAGAATGATCATTCTTACCAAATATTACTATTAAACAATTTACAACATTGATTGACGTCATAGATGCTTCAACGGTTTAGTATACTTAGTCAATAAGTTTGGTACATGTGCAACAACACATCAGTGATCTTCATATCATAGTACGACATAATCAGTTTACTCGTATGTTTAAGATTTTTTTATGTAATTGCCAAGAAACGAGCTAGTGGTCAAAGCCCTCCCCATGTCCCGCGCTGCATATTTGTTTGCGCTGGATGTTAGATTCAAATGTTAGCGAATTCTTGGCCCACCCTGTACTAGGTCCTATGAAATCGACCTATGAAATCGACTTTTTATAAAATAAATAAAAAATATGTGTTTTTTATATATTTTCTTTTCTGGTGTAAGTGCATCTCCCTACACCCCTCTGCTGGTGTCCATGCTTATAATAGTATTTTTTTATCTTTTGTTCGTTCCTTTCATGTCAGGTGTTTTTCAGGTAACTTAATTAAATCGTTCAATGTAGATGCTATATTTGACATTTTTCTGGTTTAAATCATTACAATATCTAGTTAAGAACCGGCTTCTTGTTTTACATATAGTAGGTATTAGTAGGTCAAATTGTTTTGATGTGTACAGAACAGAACAGTTGTGTGTGTACAGAACTGAAAAGTTATCCTCTTTTAATGTGCCTGAAATTGAAGTTTGCAGAACCTTAGGTACTTGGATGCTATGCTGGTAGCTGATAAATATTTATTTTTGGGAGTAATGGATGTTGGTTGACTCTCATTTCAACTATATCAATAAGAAATAAATTGTAAATAAAAGAACCTATAAAAAACTACTGAAACCTAAATCGTAAACTACTATTTCGAGTGACTCCAGTTACCCGCTGACTCCTATTACCCTGTTCTCCCCTAACTTAATGGAAACAATCTGAGTCCCCTTGTAGCCACAAATATGAGTTCAACTACGTCACTTAAATTACCCTATTCGATTAATATGCAAATATGACGCATTTATCACGTATGTGATATTAGCATACATTACAATTTATCACCTGGAATGTATTTAGTAACTACCAACGCCATCTAGTTTAAAAATGATGAATTAAAAAGTAGACTACAAGCTCAACTGTGACCTTTTAACTGGAGAAAACGTTTTGGAACATGTATTATTTTGGTATTACGTTTTTTAAGCGATCGTATTTTATTTAAACCTGTATTAAGAAATATTTTGGTTTTGTTAGACTCTAAAATAAGAATTTTCACAATAAAAAGTTTATTACCCAACTACAAAGAGGCCAAAACGAGGGTAACAATTTTAACCTTTGTGCATTTATGTACATTTATCTGTATATACCTACATATTATATGGACTGCACGATTGGTCTAGTGGTTTAAGCGGTCGCCACGCCACTTTCCACTTCGCTGAGTGTTGTGGGTTCAAATCCTACATGGGACAACACTTTGTGTGATCCATAAATTGTTGTTCTGAGTCTGGGTGTTCTTTGTGTCCGTTTCTTGTATGTTTGTAAAGTCCCCCGCGGCACAGGATTTATTCCTAATGCGGGCGTTGTCTTTTAAAAAAAAAAAAAAAAAAAAAAAAAAAAAAAAAAAAAAAAAAAAAAAAAAAAAAAAAAAAAAAGCTGTTCCCGGATCCCTCCTATGTCAGGCGCAGAGTGGCACACCGTGTGGTTTTAGTCGGTCCGATTCCGACACACCACCTCGCCGTAAACTGCGGTGGGGTGACAGCCCGAGGGGCTTCCCACAGTTAAAAAAAAAAGTGATTTAAGCGGTCGCCACGCCGCTCTACATTTCCCTGAGTGTTGTGGGTTCAAATTCCACATGGGACAACACTTGGTGTGATTCACAAATTGTTGTTCTGAGTCTGGGTGTTCTTTGTGTCCGTTTCTTGTATGTTTGTAAAATCCCTCGTGGCACAGGATTTATTCCTAATGCGTTGTCTTTTTTGGCAAAAAAAAATATACCTTTTAAACTACTAATCGTCTTTAAATAAGTATTATACCTTTAGAAGTAACGTCACACAAAATCAATGCATGTAATCTCACTCAACTGCCATACACATCCACTGTACCTACACTTGTCCAACTTTTCACTTATACTTCAGCATGTTAGTCAAATCTTTCGGTTGATAGTATTTTTTTAGGTTTGCATTTAGTCAGTAATTACTGAGGACCAGGTCTAGGGACTAGATCTGAGAATAAGTGGGTGGGGAAGTAATTCGAAGTCTAATTTGTTCCGTCTGGTCTTCGCATGAACTGATGACACGCGCATTATTTTAATAAAAGATCACTTTTTTTCTTAATTTGAACAGTTTTTGAATAAGTTAATAGTCCCGTGTAATATAAGCTATTTAAACTAATGCATATTTTATTCATTGTCAATAGAGCCAAACTGTCTTTTGAATGGTTAGCAAACGCGACACCAATTGGGATAAAAACTTATTTAAAGCCAAAATTTTACGTAAAATAATGAACAATACACTATGAGTTGAAATCTTTACTATTTCAAATATCTCGCAAAGTTTTGCCTTCTAATTTTACTTCACGATTTTGACGACTTGACTAAAGTTTTGTTGAGTCATTATTTCATCATTTACGACCGCGTTTAAAATTCACATAACACCGACATAGTCTTAGACGAAGCAGATTCCAGAGAACATTTTATCTTTAGTTACTCTTACTAAAAACATTTTTTATTGTTTTTATCTTGTGTTGTCCACAAGTAACTTTTTTGTCTTTCGAATAAAGGAAAAGATAAATATCATTTGATGGTCAGGGTTTTTTAAAAAAACAAAACAGAAAACCTAAAGTTAGTCTTATTAAACGATCTAATTGTATCTTCTCATTAGGGAATTCAAAGGAAGTAGTGCTTCTTAAGATTTGAGTTGGTGGTGTTATCACACAAAAATTAAAATCTTAGGAATATGCCTTAAAAAATAACGACGATCTCAACACTCATGAACGACATTTGTGAGAGATGTCCAGTATGTCCGAATATGCGCGGCGATATAGGTTTACAAGGATTACTAGCTTTTGCCCGCGGCTTCGCCCGCTTGGAATTTGGTCTGCCACATTAAATTCCGTAACAGGTCATTTTAAATAAAGAGAAAGAGAAGAGTGAAAGACTAACAAACATCCATACAATCTTTCGCATTTATAATATTAGTAAGATTATCAACGCTAGATCACTTACACGCCATATAAAATTCACAAAGAAACTTTCTTTCAAATACACTTAAACGTGAACGACTTTGTTTATGTAATATATCATTTAAGTGCCTGGATTCAGAAAACGCACATGCACATAAAATTTACCACTCTTACAAGTCCTTCAACACATCTGTATTGAAGTATTAGGATTATATTAATAACAATAAATGTATACTAATGAATCCAGAAGTTGAGAACGAAAAAAAAAAAGAATCACCATTTCAATTTCACTTCAATGTATACAAATAACATAAAATTACTTTCTTACACACACAGTACAGTCTAACAATTTTTGACTATCCAATTTCAAAAAGGGACAAGGGGCAAATTGTTATAATTAATTTCAGGTGTGCATAAACACGTTGAAAATGAGAGATGACTTAGACTTCCGTATATTATAAAGCTAAAGAATTTTGCTTATATAAAACGACTATCACTTATTTTAATCTAATCTCAGAATTTACCTTTCCTTAAACTTATTTTCGTCATCAAAAATGCCGTTTATGGAGGAAGGAAGACATAACATTCATGAGACTTATATTAAGCAGCTGCAACACTTTTATATGGACAATTATTTGAATTTAATTGAACAAAATGCATTTTAGAAGAGCTATACAATTACAATTGAAGCAGTCTTAATAAATCGTCATTGCTATTAGTGCCGCTATATTAATTAATTGGATTTAATTATAGCGACTGCCTAACAGCCGTACGTAGGAACGAGTCATAAATCAGGAACTCAGTTCGGTGTTGTGTGCGCCTAGGACATACGCTTTGTGCAATCGATTGTGACAATCATGATCACACTATATTAAATCGATTTTAGCATTCGAATAAAGGACAAAGTAAATGTTTTTAGGTCTTGATTTACATGATGATACATTCAGTTTCTGTTGTTTTTAATTTTGAATTATTTTTAGCATGGTTTTACGATACTAGAGCGACTATAGCGATAATTTTAGGTTATAAAATGTTAGTTTAATCAAGTACTTGTCACGATACAACTATAGGGTGGGCCAAGAATTCGTTAACATTTGAATCTAACATCCCACGCAAACATGTTTCGAGAGTTCTTTTGACTGATGCTACTGGAATTTGGGGACTACAATCGCAGTTTTTAGTGAAAACAACACATACTCTTCAGTATTGCCTCCCTGAGAATCTGGAGATCCAAAGGGATTTTCCAACCATCAACAAAGAAACATGAAAAGGATGGTGACAATCATGCGACGACTTTTGTCATCACATTCCATCTCAATTTAGTGAGACTGGACAGTAAAGGCAGACTTCAGACATTGTACTTTGTAATTTCAAGTTAACAATGATGTGGTAACCCATTGCAGGTTAGGAAATCATTTCAACCCATCCTAAGGTTGCTAGAAAGAGATTGCACATCAATAAAATCGTCGTTTGCATGATATCCGTCTGACATATGAATGCATGATACTTTTATTGAAACAACGTGTTAAATTTGCTTCTATAGTATAAAGACCTTAGCACACGGGAACATTTTGAAATCGTTGATCCACAAGAATGTCTATGTATAAAAACGTGTAAAGAGCTCAAGTCCTTATAAGCTTGCGATTTCGGTATAAAATAACATGTAAGCCTCTGTGATTTATGTGTGGCCCAACAGCCAGCAAAGTCGCAATATATCAACACCTTATTAAAACCTGCTCAAGGCCACAAAACATACAATTGAAACAATTACCGCCATCTAGCGAAATTGACGAACATCTAGGCGTTGAGAGACAGAATAATAATATTTGTTGAATGTAAGCAATTAGCCTCATTCGCATAAAAGAAATCTTCCAAATCTTTTTCAGATTATTTATTTACTTACTAACTTTACATTTGAAAATGTAAATAGACTACCTACTTTGCACGTTTTTTTCATTTGTGACTAATAACTCGTGGTAGTTCGTAATTGTAACTTAATTCGTGGACGGAACAAATTAAAAAACAGACATTAAATATTTGTAAAATTATTTCTAAAGTTTACATCTTGAGTCTATGTGAATAAGATCAATTATTGTTACCTGCATAATATAGATATAACAATGTTGCCATTCATTTCATTCATTTTATACTAAGACGTTTGCAAAACGATAAAACTTACCTTCACAATCTGTCTATCATATTTCTAGAAAATCTACAACAAACATTATGAACGTGTCGCGTCGGGTGGCGCGGCGCGGCGAGTTATACGAGTATAGAGCTATACTATAGCTATGTCTCGCTCTCTCCTCACTTTTAATTGTTTACAGTGATGTGGGCTGCATAGAAACTTAAGCTTATAAATTACAGCAGCAGAACCTCTTTTCCTGAAGCATTGTAGCTAGTGACAAGAAATTGCTTGCCGTTGATAGATTTGTGGTTTGCACCGTCCGCCTTACATGCTATGTAATGGACACTAAAAGGGTCTCAAGCCTACTAAGTAGTTTTCGGTATCCGTCCTAATAGTCGGCTTTAATTGGTGATCACTATAAGACAATTCTGATTACGTTGAAGTACTACACGCCGTTCTAAATTTTATATTCAATACTTATTTAATGTTGTCTTGCTTTAAGTTGTGAAAATATTAAGCATTCTAGACTGAAGTCAACTAAAGTAACCCAAGAAAGGATTGGGTTATTTGGTTAACATTCTGAATTATACCAAGTGTTTGCACTTATGAGAGAGCGCAACAACTCTACACTCCATGTCATAAATCGTGCTCACCATGAGATATTATGTTTTTAAACCGCCTTATAAATATTGGGCATTCTGGAAAACACTAATACTTGATTAATAAAATTAATTACTAATATTTAAACCACTTAATGAAAAAAATCAGGAGTAGCGCCCTCTTGTGCCTTTGTTGAAACTTCTTCCTACAATGTCAAAGGAAACTCGTACACTCTCGCGCCCTAGCTGTACGCATAGCTGTGCCTAAATAATAGTTACTCTATAATTCGAGAGGTGGCGCTTTCCTACAAAAAAACTACACTTGAATTGGATAGTCAATAAACGGTGTAAGGTATGTATAAGGCCTCATTTACGGAGACGCGGCGCGTCGCGCGTCGCGATAGGCTGCGCGGTCCGCACTAAATTCAAATGTAGGGCGTTGGATGAGTGCGTTTACGGTGAAGCGATTTTACACGCGTTTGCTTGAAATGGAGCGTGTTTTACGGCCGAGCCCGCGGATGGCATCGTCACGTCTCACGCGGCGTTTATCGCGGCGGCGCACGCTGCGGCGATTCTCGATGAAGCGATGCCTGTGGCGGAACCTTCTGCCAGTCTCATTTGGTAATCGTACAACACAGACGTAGTTACCATCGCAATGGAGTATGATATGATCGATTTTTTTTTAGAAGAAAATTGTATCTTAAAAAGTGAGTTATTTAATATAAGGAGTGGCCCAGTGTTTACAGCAGCGGAACATGAGAAGTTTGGGGAATATGCAACTCTTTATAAGTCAATAAGAGAAAGAGGTTATGATGTATTTCATGGTTATACACGGATGTCTAGTACAACTTTTGATTACATAGTAAACAAAATACAACACCGCATCAGTACTTGTAACAGCAATATATCTGCCGAAGAAAAGTTACTACTGACTTTAAGGTAAGAATAAAAACTTGTGTTTTTTTAGATCTTTTAATCAACATATTCTTATAAAATCAACTATTTTTTAACTAATTAACTAATTTGACACATTGACTTTCCATTAATATGGACAACTTTTTGTATTACCCCTTAAGGTTGAGGTTACATTGAGGCGCGACACGAACTGCGATACATGAGCGATTGAAACAAACAAATGTATCAATGCTCACGTATGTGGCTTCTCTGAATATCAGAACAATCTGTGTAGGCACATACGTCAGCGTTCGTACATTTGTTTCAATCGCTCATGTGTCGCAGTTCTCGTCGCGAATCGCTAAATGATTAAAAAATAACGCGTTAAATGTAGGTAGGTATAATAACATAATTATTATATTTTTGTAGTAAAATAATTAAGTTATAAGTTCACTGTGCAGAACTTTCATTTTCATTTCCATCATCCGCTGCAGGAGCCCTGTGTTCATCTTAAAAATCAATATTAGGTCCTGATATTATATTTTGTGTTGAAGCACAAGGTAACATGCTCGACGAACCACCAGCATTGTGTGAATCCGATGTAAAGTATTGGGGTTGAGATTGAGATACAACATAATCGCCCATAACAGGTGTATTATTCTCAAACATATTAGCGTACTCGTTCTGAGTTGTCATTTCCAGTATCATTTCACTTACTTTGTGACGAAATCGAAGTTTTTGTAGGTTTGTTAACCTTTTAAACGGAGGTAGCATACTCATAAAGAACATGTAATCTTCATCATTTTTCAGTTCTTCTTCTTTCTTATCTTGTATTCGTGCTTTAATTAATTCAAGTTTTTCCCTCTCTAATCTCAACATTTCATTCCTCTGGTCAGAAAGAGAACGTCGAGGTGCACTATCACACGTCGACAGATTCGTATCAATGGATGGACGTGATTCTGTCGTTCTTTCATCATCGTCATTAATAGTAGAGAGTGGTGACATACTATCTTGGGATAAATTAGCTGGACTAGACAAATTACCAGAACTTGGTGCCGGTAAAACTTCGTCTTGAAGAAATCTCATCAAATTATAATATTTCCATTGCGGTATCCACTCGGTTTCTTCACTTGCAGCACCCGACCGAGGTGTGGGCTTCTTTTTCAGTTCCTTTCTGTACTGATCGCGGAGGTGCTTCCATTTTTTTTTAACTTCTGTAACTGAAACAATCGACAAGGTAAAAATATTAAATGGAACAATAAATATGGCTGTGTCAAACGATTCAGGCAGTGGTATATATGAGTATCTCTGTCTAATTATTTAGAATGCTCACGAATTAGACAGACATACTCATACATACATACATGAAATGAAAGATACTTGCAGAACTTTTCGGACTTCTACCACTGTCAAAAGCCCGAAGTACGGAAAATCCTAGGATCCAACTCGTGACGGTAAAAGTCCGAAATGTAAGTACGACACTTACATTTCGGACTTTTACCACCATTTAGTTGGTAAATTGATTTACCGTATTTCGGGATTTTACAGTAACATATACACATAATCACTTTTAAATATATTATTATATAATGTATTTTTAGAATTTTCATAACTGGGGTTTTATTACATAAAAACATTAGGTAACCTAAAAAAATAACTTATTTTATTTTGTTTCAGTTTTCTAGCCAGCGGAATACCGTACAGAAGATTAGCTTATCATTACCGCATAGGTACAGCAACAGTATCCAACATAATAGTTAAAACATGTTCAGCAATATGGTCTGAGTTTGTAAATATACATATGCCGAAACTGTCAGTACAAGATCAAGAAAAGATTGCCAATGACTATTTTGAACTATGGGGATTTCCTAACTGTATTGGATCTATAGATGGGAAGCATTGTAGAATAAAGTGCCCTTCTAACACTGGGTCTAACTTTTACAATTATAAAGGATATTTTTCTGTGGTTTTGCAAGGGATAGCGGATGCACACAAAAGGTTTATAGCAGTGGAAGTAGGTGGGAGAGGTCGTCAAAGTGACGGTGGAACATTTCACTATTCAGTGATAAATAGTCTAATCCCGCCATTCTCTAAGTGTGTTCCGCGGAACCCTAGGGTTCCGCGACATCCCTGTAGGGGTTCCGCAAGAATTTAGAAAAAATTCCAAACACCTCTCTCTGGTCGACCGTTCTGACGCGGCGTATCACGATTCACGAGGCGCAGCCGACCTTAGTCACCTCGTACAATTTTACTATGCCGCCACCGCGGATATCTACTTGTGAGCGCGAGTCCCTTTGATAAAAGCGCGCGAGTCCCTTTGATAAAAGCCGCCCCTGAGATTAACAATAATTGTAAACAAGCTACTTTCGGCTCTAATTTTAAAACGTAAAGTCGAAATTGTTTACACAGCATTTTTTGTATTTCTATTTTTATTTCGGCTTGTTATTTATCAAAGGCGCCGACTCGAGTATTTTTGAGAATGTTCGAGATCTGGCTAGGACTATAAAAGCGGCGATCGCGCCTCGACGCTTAGTTAGTCGACGATTAGTGTTCGGAGTGATTAGTACCTACTTGCTAGAAACAAAGTGTTTAGTGTTCTACTGCTGTATTCTGATTGTACATTTCTTCTTTGGACTAAACTCTTTTACGCAGTAACGATCGTGCGTTATTTTGACCCCACCATCCTGACATGTAACATTATTAATAAAGAAGAATGGAACGTTGGCTTACAGGCGTTAAACGTGTTGCAACAACATCTTCTAACGAAGCCGAATGTTCAAAATCAGATCGCGCGGAGTATACAGCAATTACCGATCCAGACGATTATGCAACGACGTCAAGTTCCACGGTTTCAAAGGCGAAAAAAAGGAAGTATGATGAATCATATATCAATTTCGGATTTGTTGATTCCAACGGCTCACCTCTCTGCATGTTATGTAGTAAACTGCTTCCTAATAGTTCCATGGCACCTGCCAAGTTGCGCCGGCATTTAGAAACTGTACACCCCGAGTCTAAAGACAAAAATAAAGAATTTTTTGTACGTAAAAAAGAACAGTTATTGGAAAGTCAAAAAACTATGATGCATGTAACCCAAACTATCAATGAAAAGGCCACAGAGGCATCATATTTAGTTAGCTATCGCATTGCACAAGCAGGTGAAGCGCACACTATCGCTGAGAATTTAATAAAACCATGTGTGTTAGACATAACAAAATGTATGCTCGATGAAAAATCTGCAAAGCATGTTTCTACTGTGCCGCTATCAAACGATACTGTTTCACGGCGAATTCATGATCTGGCAAGCTACGTCAAACAAGAATTAGTTACACGTCTACAAGAAACACGATTCGTCTTGCAAATAGATGAGTCTACTGATGTCGCTGGTCTATGCTTATGTGTTCACCGCTGCCCACAAAAACTACCGGAGAAGAAATTTTTAATAAAATAAATATATTTTTTGGGGAAAATAATCTCAGTTGGAACAATTGCATTGACATTTGTACAGATGGGGCCAAGGCGATGACGGGTATTACAGCAGGACTAGTGTCACGAATAAAAAATAAAGCGCCTAATTGTAGTTCCAGCCATTGTATCCTGCATAGACAAGCACTTGCGATGAAGCAAATGCCGTCAAATCTAAAATTAGTTATGGAAGAAGCGGTAAAAATAATTAATTTTATCAAAACACGACCACTACAATCCCGATTGTTCTCATTATTGTGTGAAGATTATGGCAGCAAACATAAAACACTGCTGCTCCATACAGAAGTGCGATGGCTGTCTAGGGGTAAAACTTTAACAAGGCTATTTGAACTTAGAGCCGAGTTACAAATGTTTCTTTCAGATACTGCTTTTAATTTGAAAGACCGTTTGTATGATAAAACTTGGTTGTTCCGACTGTCTTTTATGGCGGATATCTTTCAAAAACTGAACGAATTAAATGTATCATTGCAAGGTAAACAGACAACAGTGTTCCAGGCCTGTGATAAAATAACTGCCTTCAAAAGAAAATTAGATTTTTGGATTATTTGCGTTGGAAAGAGAGAAATAGAAAGCTTTACCTCACTCAATGAGTTTGTTAGCGATAACGATTCAGAAATGTTTCAAGATGATGTATTTGAGGAATTGGTCAAATATCTCACTTCGATGCGCGCATCTTTTGAGAAGTATTTTCCCGAAGAACAAAATACAAAAATGAAACTGAATTCATGGATTCATAATCCTTTTTTACCCAACTTACAAAAGCCCGAAAGTATGTCAAACGAGATATATGAATCTCTTTTAGATATGTCATCAGACACAAGTATGGAGGTACTGTTCAAAACGACGCCTCTCAACGATTTTTGGTGCAGAATTCGTGATGAATCTCCAATGCTTGCCAAAATGGCTCTGAATATTCTTCTCCCGTTCCCAACAACATATTTGTGCGAAACAGGATTCTCAACCTATGCAGCTACGAAAACAAAATACCGCAATAGACTGGACGCCGAACCTGATATGAGACTTCAACTGTCCTCTATCAAACCTGATATCAACCAATTGATGAAAAATAAAAAACAGTTTCATACCTCCCATTAGATTTTTTTTCTTTTTTAATAACTTCTATTATTATACTTGTTATGTAAGTAAGTAATAACTAACTGTTACATTGTACTTTTATTATGCTTATTAATAAAGAATACACTATTAAAAACTATTGTTTTATTATAGGGTTCCGTCAAGTATTTCGCTTTCCAAAAGGGTTCCGTCACCAAAAAAGATTGAGAACCGCTGGTCTAATCGAAAGTGACGAATACAATATTCCGCCAGAAAGTCGTGTTCCAGGGTCTTCGTATACTCTACCGTATGTGCTGATAGGAGATGAAGCATATCCTTTAAAAACTTATTTACTTCGACCATTCCCGTCAACAAATTTGACTGTCGAAAAAGAGAATTTTAATAAACGACTCAGTCGTGCAAGGAAATGCATAGAATGTGCTTTCGGAATAATGAATGCAAAATGGCGAATTTTAAATAAACCCTTGGAAACTAAATATCAAAATGCATGTATTATAATTAAAGCCATATGTCTCATTCACAATATTATAATCGACATAGATGGACACACTGACAAGGACTATAATCGCCCAATAGTGATGGAAACTTCTAGAAATCGTCATCTGAGAAACAATTCTTCTACGTCAAATGCAATTAGCACACGTAATATGTTTATGGCTTACTTCACAGAAAATCAACTATAATGTTTTTTTTTGTATATAGAATAGGTATACTATAGACCTAATTATCAACATACCTACTTGTTTAATGGGATGCTCCATACCGCAGTTAGTACATACATTTACCTATTATATTACGTTTGTTTAATATATGAATGCTATTTAAAATTGTCTAATGATAACTTATTGCTAAGCGTTCCTGCACATGATGCCGTCACCGTGCCGACGCCGCGCCGACGCCGCACAATTACACTGTAGATACGAGTCGCCACCGCGCCGCCGCCGCGCCGCCACCGCGCGCGTTCCCCTCCCTCCGTCTTCATTCCTTTTCCGACCGCTTACGAAAGTGCACTTTCGTAAGCGGTGGCGCGGTGGCGAGCGCGGTGGCGGCGCGGCGGCGGCGCGGTGGCGAGCTTCGCGCGACTCGTATCTACAGTGTAATTGTGCGGCGTCGGCACGGCGTCGGCACGGTGACGGCATCGTGTGCAGGAACGCTAATGCTAAATAGTAGGTACTTACTGAATAGTGATGGAACTACTCTGTAGCACATGTAAAGGTTGCTCCACAAAAGATAAATGTTGTGTGGAGGCACCATAACAAAGAATAATAATAATATAACTATTTGTATTACTGTTTAACTTGTGAACAAATAAATATTTAGTAAGCATATTAAACAGCTTGTTATTTAAATAGGTACCTACTTACCATCCATATCCACAATTTCTGATACTTCCACCCACTTTCGTTTGGTTATCACTCTATTTTTATGCTGTGAATGACCAGCCATCCACAACTGGGGTCGCTCCTGTATTGCAGAAATAACTAGTTCCAATTTTTCGTCATTCATGCTGTAAGTTGCGACACGTGCGCTCTCATCTCTCGCTAACCTAAAACTAAGTCGGTAAACTGAGAACCCCGCGTGCGCCGCAGCGATGCCCGCCGCGTGCTTCGCTACACGCTTGAGAATACGACGCGGGCGCAGCGGCGGGCCGCGCCACTCTTCCCGCCTCGCGTCTCTATAAACAACATCGTATATTGCTATAAGTTTGTGTTTACGCGTGCGATGATACGTGCCGCTTCACGCGCCGCCGCTACGTAAACAATAAAAACGTCCGACGCGCCGCGAGACGCCACGCCACACGCGACGCGCGACGCGCCGCGTCTCCGTAAATGAGGCCTAAGACTAACTGAGACTTAAATAAATGATGTGCAGCTCTTAATTGTTGATTTAAATTATGAAACAAATTATATTCAAAAACTGAACACAAAATCTTCTGAAAATTGGATTAACAAAACAATCAAGTCTTGACTAATGCTGTGTATGAGACACGGCCATCTGATCACTAGTAATAAAACTGCTGATTAACATTCTTATATATGTCTTGATAAAAACATAGATAAATTATACCCAGACACAGAACAAGTGATCATGTTCATCACACAGTTACCTGTTTTGTATGTAAATTAAACCAATGGTCTTGCCATTGTTTTTGTAGTCAGAACCCTGAACCAGCAGACCAATACATTCATAAACAAAAGAAGCAACAATTTTTAACTCAATCCGGTCTGGTTCTATGATTCAAGTGCAGTCAATTATCACAAGTAACACTATTATGATTTGTATATTGAATATTGCCCGCAATCGTTTTGGGTGAAAAAAAATGTGTGCGTGTACTAGCGTACACTCATAAGAAGTGAAACTTCTTTATGACGTTATTTTTCAAAAAAATAATTTAAACCCGTCCGAAGTCGATGCAATCGCCACCTGGATTTCAAAAATCTAACTACTCAAAACGGGCCGCAAAATACATTGGAGACATTTAACAATCCCTACTCCGCTGGAGAAAGTATACTTCGAATCACGCGTGGTAGGGATAAGAAAAAGATGGCGCGTAACGAAAAAATGTGACGCGTAACGAAAAAATGTTGCTCTAAATTTTTTTCCAACCCCGATAAAGAAGTTTCACTTCAAAAAAAACTCTATGAAACCGTAGACTTAAAAAAATCCAACGATGTCATAGTAACCTATGTGCTTGTTACTGTGAAAAACAGATATAAGTTACTGCACAATTCTAAGACTTCAAATAGTGTTGTATAATTACAGAAGTATATTTAGTATTTCACCGCCCGTGTTTTTCCCATGGATTTCGTAAGCGGTGAAGAAGTCACTGCAAAGAGAAGGAAAACTTGAAACAAATTCTACACTAACCCAGCGTGGAATAGTAGGCCCAAACCTCCTTTCTAAGAAGAGACCTTTGTCCAGAAGTGGACTGTTAAAGGCTGATGATGAAGATGATTTAACATTTATTAGTTCTTTGAGCAGTTCTTTAAGTAATTCTCAATGAGACAACACGATCTGGCAAAATATTATAAAATACATCTGGCTACCTCTTCAAGCGTACACATGTTTGATTAGACAACATTAATAAGACGGACTTATCAATGTGTTGCATACTATTGTATACATTGCGCCTTACGAATATTAATAATTTATAATCACTACAGACAATCGTTGCTCCATGCATAAAAATCCTTTGTTTTATTGAATTCACACAAGGAATGTCAAAGTTAATTTAAATTATAGTGTAGTAACAATAAATTATATATATATATAAATTAATATTAAATTAATATATATAAATTAATAATTTTTCGTGTATGACTCGAAGGACTAGTACTCTACCATAAAGGTAGAGTAGAGCAGGTTCTTCACTTCACTGGTAAAAATTAAGCTGGATGGCCTTGTGTGTCAGATGACCGAAAATATTGTTATTTTAAATATTTGACAAGGGTTAATTGAAAGATTGATGTTCATATCATTTCAGCGTAAGGAAAAAAAAGATATTTTTCTTATATTTTATTAATTTTAAATTATAATACTATAATTAAACAATAAGGTTATAATTGCAGTCTACTGCTAGACAGTTCTCTCATTGCATCCATTATTTCAGTACATTGATATTTTATAGTTATTATCGCTATTTAGGTAAACTCAGTTAAATTTTATGCGGTAATAAGGGAAGCCTGATAAAATCCTAATTGTTCTTAGATTACGGACGATAAGTGGAAATCCCTATGTAATTAATTAATAGTGCCTAAATCCTTGTTCATTAATAATCTATTTTACTCAAGTAAATAATAATGTGCAGATATCGATAACTCTCCTGTATGTTCAGAAAGAAATCTTACCCAATTAAAAGTCAGTCTGCGGGTCTAACGTAATTCGTATTTTCGCTCTTATCAATCTCTCGATAACTTCTGCATATATTTAATTGACCATCGTAGTCGCATCATAACTCTGTTAATCGTCGCATGTCAGCTGCATACAAGCAACTTCTATTTTTTTCTGACCTCAAGCATCTCATTTACATAAGCAAAATATTTTCTTTGTAATCACCTTCTCTTCTTACCTAGCTACATGTCGATCCCCTAAGTCTGATCTCTTTTAAAACTTGTCGTATTACACAATTGAGATACAATTAAAAAATGAATGGTGTCGTGGGACACCAGGTAGGAACGAAGTTCCTTCGGATAATGTGGAATCGACACAATTTGCAAAAAAAATCGTGCTCAATTTTATGTAGGTTTTCTTGATTTTTTTCTTAAATTTTGCTGATTAGTTTTTATTTAAGTACAAGAAAGTATTTAGGAAATTCAGTATTCTAGGAAATAAAATAATAAATTCCTTAAAATAATAAAATAATAAATTCCTTAAAATAAAAAAAACATCGTAATTCAAATTTCAACTGAAATAACAAAAAAATAGATAGTATGAAACGTAGCACACATGACGCGCTTTCGCGCCTGCGCACGTCTCATTTAACGGTTTTATTCCACGTACTTTTTTCCACAGATCTATTCCACGCACTTTTTCCACGGATTTTTTCTTACGGTTTTACTATCACATTTTTTTCAGTTCGGTCCTGCAGCGAAATCCCTATCCCCTCCAAGCCTGCCGTAAGGAACTTCGTTCCAATATATGTCCTTTTTGTTTGTTGCATTAAACCCGAGCTATGTAATGAATAGGCTAGATGACACCTTAGTCAAATTAGTTACTTTTTATCATCTGTCAAAACGACAATTTTGTATGAAAAATGTACTAAATACAAAATTGTAACGTCACTGTTTTAAACTACTCAATTGAACAATATATTTCACTGTTTATTTAATTGAAATTCGTTATAATAACAAAAAAACTATCTTAATTGTGTTACCGAGATGTTTCGCGATATTAGTTTTAATTAAGTGGACATGGATATTTATTTACGATACAGTCATCTACCCAATTGTTTGTCACAAAAATGTGTATTGTAAATGAGATTTTGCAACTCTACGACTGAGACAAATGTTATGCTAGATTGATCCCAACATCACATACCATAGTTATCGTCCTTTAAATGTCCACTTAAACAGCTGCAATATCATGTTGTCAACATTTTTAACCTTCATATAAGTATAAACAGTTCGTTTATTCTGTACTTTATGCGATCTGTAGCTGCAAAATATACACGAAATAATTATGCGCTTATTTCACGATCTTACCGCCTGTCCTGCTTAATTATTAACAATGTTAATTTAAATTTAATTATTAAGTTAAAAACTATTCATCTGTGATCTTCATTTGACTCGTAATATCATTTTTACCAAACCACATAAAATGATAGTGTTGTGTTATTATTTTACATACTGGAATTCAAAAAATGAGGAATTTAACAAGTTATCACTCTTTTTAATGTAACTTTATAATATAAAACAGATCTCTACATACATACAATATGAATCAATAAAATCAAAAAAATCAATAAATCTACTTAGGTATTAAAATTGGTAAATAAAAGTTAACAACTTTCACTTTATAAGCCTTTGAGGTATTGTATGAGTGAGGTTAGGTCAACATATAAAATTACTTGAAGAAAAGAAATTGAAGAAGCAATTATTAAACACTGTCAAAAGAAATGACGTGTTTTGTGTATAACAATAAAGTTTCTTCTCAAACTATAAAACAAAAAGAAAAAGCGGCTGGATGCACGGATTAAAGACTTTTGCCTTTAGACATTGTGGGATCGGCGACGAGAAGAGTTGCTTTAACTTAGGTTTTGTAAATTAATGTCTAATATAAAGTCAGTAAATTTACTATAACTAAAATCAAAATATGAATACAATATATATTAAAAACTATCGTATTAGGGTCACCATACTCGGACCTACTGAAGTATGAACAGACGGGTACAAAGGAAACCCTACACTCACGGAAGCCACTGCTATGTCAAATCACCTACATTATATTATACATACTTTCATATACAACACGTAGGTGTAGGGCTCTCTCGCTTCTACTTCACTAATAACAATTTAGAACCAACCTACGATCATTCAGTCGGAAATCCAATTTTCTCTAAAATGTGTCTTATGTATCCTCTCTCTACTTATAAGACGAAACATAATCTCTGTAAATTTTAATGCTATTAACAATGAATACTAAAATATACATGATATGTAAATGTATTCAATCAAAAGAATAGCAAATATAAAACAATTTCTAGACCTGTAGGTATAATGACACATTTGTTTGTATTCTACTTCAAATAAACAAGCAATAGTCTAGTTCTTTATTTTTTTTTATTACTCCTATGAAACTAAACTTTGTCAAAGACTAGACAGTGTATGTTACTCTGCTCTATATAGGGGCTAATTTGATGTCACACAAGTTGAGAGCTCCATTCATAGCACACGCGGCCGCCCTCGCGTTCAATGCGCAACAAATATTCAACAATAAATACATTAATACTTCTAAGTAGTTTCTGTTAGCACAGTTGTTAAAGTAGAATATTGTAAAAAAACATTGTGTCTTAGTGTATACAGTGTGGATTTTAAACAAATATTATAAAATATTGAAGTTTTCATCGAACGCCGCATACGCAAACTACATTCTCAGTGATAAAATGAGTGTGAAATATGGTGCGACTGACGTCCAAGGAAAAAAAGAAGAGACCGATAAAGAAAAACCAACTACAGTTGAAATACATGTGAGGTAAATCAGTAGCTGAACAATCTTATCGAGAACGTTTACCTAACCCGCTGTTAATTCAGTTTAGAGCAACTTATCCCATTAGCGGCGTGCTATAGGAAGTTAAGATAATGGATAAAATTGACCGTCGTTTTAAGATACCATCAGAAATTGCACGCTAGCAACAAGGTCAATTTACAAACATTCATATCGTATATACATCCGATAAAATCTATAAAACCATCCTTTCTTATCCAATTTGACTTATTAAACTCGATGCCACTCGATCAATAAAGTTGGCAACGAAATCCTTCAAGTACTACGTCTAACTGTGTACAATGACTTGATATTGTTTAATTTCTCATACTGTGTTTATAAGTCATTATATTTAGAACAATGAAACTAAGTAAGACGGACAGGATATATTTATAAAATTATATTATCGTACTGAGGAAGAGTGTTTGATATATCATTAGATAAACTCATCGCTCATTACTCTTGAAGCAGATGCTACGTGGATACTATCCTTTAACTGTTTGATATTTTCTTTCATTTTTCTATCCGAAAACAATTCGTAATTCATGACTTATACTTTAATTTATAGTTTTCAATATTTAAAGTACCGTCCTAATTGTGTTACATCATAGTAACTATTGTAAGTATGTCGTATTATGAGAGGATAATAGAATTACTTACCAGAGTGCGCTACGGGTGTGTAAAGATCGCGATATCTAAAACAAAACGTGTTTTCCTAGGACTTGCCGCGATTGATGTCGCGAATAGTTACACAATGAAAATGTTGACGGCGACCTCAGAAAGAAAGGGCGATTTCGTATCATAACAACGTTAGCTGCTATTTTTAAAAGCAACGAATTCACAATGTTCATTATGTTAATAAAAAATTGTAAAACCTTTAAAAAAAACCGTTTATTCATCATGTGTGTAAACCTAGAAAACGTAAAAGCATGTTGATTTATTTTTTCCGAAACTATTTTGATATGAAGTACTCTTTTTGATTTATTTTAAAAATATAATGTATGTAAATTTTTCAATAATATAAACAGTTAAGGTAGAAATGGTAGCTAGTGTTTTACAGTTTACAAACTAAATGAGCAGTCGTTCAAAAGTGAAAAGAATGTTAACACAATTATTATAAAACCTTAGCAATAACTAGGGGAACTAAATCAATCCTGAAAGCACCTACACTAGTAAAGGGAGGACTAACACGACAAAAAAAAAAATCAGTACAAATTGATATTTTAATTTTAGTTGTAGCTCGTTAACTGACTTTGAATATGGCGTTAATTTACAAAACTTAAATTAAAATAGATACTAATTAATTTTAATTATGCTTAATAATTATGTTTGTGACTAATTCAAATGCTATAATAATAGTCTTTTGGCAAAGCACATTATAACGATTAATCTGGAACATTGTAAATTGATTTTCAGTTCGTGGGACCAAAGTGGAGTTTTCTTTTACAGTTCGAGAAGAAAGATTATTGATGTACACAAAATATGAAATTCCTTTTGACTGTGTTTAATAGCTGTTTTTACAATTTTCTTTTATTTAAATAATTTTATAAGTTAACCTAACTTCATACATTCAGTGTCTCATAATGGTAATCGTAATTGGGCAGCCAGTGTCCTCTAATATACTGATATTACAAATACTTTTCGTGACACACAAGGGAAACGACCAGAAGTGTCACCTGATGGTAAGTGATCGCCGTTGTCCATAGATGGAGTGCCCCCTAACTGCCACCAATAACCCACTCAATGGAAAACTACGAAGAATTACTTTTTCTGTAGAGTTCAGTGTTTAATGATGAAAACTAAACTTTTTGAAAACGTTGTAAAATGTATTCTGTAATATCTAATTCATCATGTAATATTTCAGAATAAAAACTTTTTCTTTGCTAATTCATGCTCAAGATGTATATACGGCAAAAATTAAATTTATACAGAGAATTCATATGTCTTTTCTATCTTATCATCTTCCTAGGTTTTATTATTCCCAAGATTATTTGTGATCAGCTACTACATATTTCAACCGGTTTAATCTGAATGTCAGTTTTCTACTGACATATGACCTCCTAGTTGTCAATATATTTGAGGGCACTGATTTCCCAATAACGATTGCGGTAGCCGTTCATAACAACCGGGATCGAAGGCTTAACGTGGTATCCGAGGCACAAATGTGAAACACCACCAAACTTTCATACTCAGGGCTGTTAACAATTTATTATAAGAAAATTCCAATAACACTTTTGGCCCAACCCGGAATATCGAATTCTTGTCTATCGAAGAATAATCTTTTGATTAGCCCCATGATAAGAATATATTCTTATTTTCAGTGGACAACTAAACCGAAGATGGTGGCGTATCAGTCAGAACATTGTCTACGGTCTCGGTCACGTGTACAACGACCTCTGTGCAGCCATGTGGTTCTCTTATATGATGTTGTTCTTCCAAGCAGTTCTCAACATGAGGGCCGCTGTCGCTGGAGCTCTGTTGTTGCTTGGTAACTATTCAATACCTAATGATTATAACATACAAGAATTGCGATTGTGTGAAAATCCTACTTCAGTTCGTCCCATAAGTGTTGTAAGAGCCGAATAAAAGAATAAACTTTTTAGGAAAATGGCATTGCAAAGAAAAGGAAAATTTTAAACGAACTCTATATCAACCCGTTTGAAAAGTTTGGCATAGTAACCCAAAACCTCCTTTCTAAGGAGAGGTTTACATCAAGCAGTGGAGTATTTGATTGACCTACATTTGGGTTTACTACATTTGGGTTTTATTGCATAACATAACGGATCTCTCTCTCTAACTCTTATATTCATGAATGAAGAATGGTAAGTTACCATCAGTTAAAGTAAATAAAATGTTGTTCTAAACCCATAAAATCTTACTGCCCAATTGTCAGAATATATCTGACACAGGAAAGACGTTCATTGAAATTATCCTTAAAATTCTGTCTAATATAAAATAGGTTTGTTCTCCCACGACGTTTTATCAGTTCAATTTATCAATTCAGCTTAGTTCAAAGTACGGTTAAGATCATCGCTTTTAGAATGTATTAGATATGTTATACCTACAGCTCGTAATTAAAAATGTGTTTTATGTACTTACTATCGTAGAGATTTATTATTACTATATTTAAAATATAGTAAACACACTATGTTTGTATTCCTGTTGCACTTTGTTGGTAGTTATTCATAAAAATTTACTACCACTTTATCACTTCATAAAAGATACTCAAGAGATAAGGATGTTTGCGGATAATACATTACTAGCAATTCAAATATTTACTAGCGTCAGTACAGAATTTCTAATGATATAACTTCTGTTATTCAAGGCTGAGTTGGTCATCTCTCTAAAATCTCCCGCGACTAAAAATAATGGTTAATCGGTCATGTCTTATACCACATGAACATAACAGATGTTTTGGAGAGTTAATTTTTAAAAATTAATTTTCATTACAATACTAATTATATTCAATAATTTATATCTAACTTTGCAAAAAGAAACCATAATATTCCAGATTTTAGCACTTCAATCGCGAACCTCACATCATGATTCTGGAACCCAGGAACTGATTCTTGTATTGCAGATCTCCATAGGCGACAGTGATCACTTACCAATAAATGTCCCATGTGCTTGTTTATCCACCTTTACCATAAAATAAAAAGTATATTAGATATTCCAACACATTTACCATACCATAGAACAGCATAATACATTTTAGAACGTAATAAAGTGACTCATAGACATATATTATTATATTTACACGATGTAACCCATAATTTCAAATGAAAAGCCATAACGTAACGTTGACTCACCTTAAATACTATAAAATTATATGTAAGTAGTTCTGTTTGACTACGTTTATCTTTTGTAAAAGTGTCATAAAGAATGACGTTGAAACTGTTTTAAGCCAACATAGAACAATTCTGATTTTGTCAGTTTACAGAACTTGCATTTTACAGAACAGGGTTCACTTAAACTAACGACTCTTCCTAGTCCTTTTTAGAAATGCCAAATCAATCTGTTAGCTGCATAACTTTATCTATAATAATTTCAACTAAACTTAAAAGGTTGATCCCACGATTGTTTTTATTTTGTATCTAACTTTGAATACAAAGGACAGAAACCCTCGTATAAAAAACCACAATTGTTGAGTTAGAACGTCACTATCCAGGTACTTTTAGAATTTGTCTTTACGCAAACATTTGATTTTGCAGCAGTGATTAAATGTTTCAAAGTTCAATTGCCAATATTTTATCACTTTTAGTTCAAACGTAACATCCAAACGTAATACACTCTCTTTATCACATCTTTTCTCAGAGAATATTATTGTGTATCCTTAAAAAAAAGTCATAGACTAAAATGAAAGTAAGAAGCAGATAGGTAGAAAAACATTAGACAATGCTCATTAAGTTGTACTATCATTTTCACTAATTATTAAATAATTATAAGTCATAATTTCTTACAAGTGTCTGCTCTGCTGTGTGTTAATAACAAAAGACGACTTGACTTAACGTAAAGTAATATTATGCAAAACTTATTTTCTATAATAGCATGTCTATTTTATTTAATGTTGTAAATGAGCAAGTAAATTTGTATGTTGTACTTGTTTGTTTGCGATACTTGGTAATGCTTGGCTTCTGGATTCTCTAATAATTGGACAGGCTAAAATTGTAAGTTTAAAAAGCTAGATAGTTTAGGTAACGGGAAGAAAGGTAAAATTAATTAGAAAGGAAAATCACGCTCCCGTTTAAAGATGAAAGAAGATATACAAATATTTTGTTTACTTCACAGTAGTAGGAATAGCTTATCTTTATCATACTGGTTGTTGTATACCTATAATAGGAAAAACGTGACCTTTAGATGTTGATGGTTTACAGTGTTGTTGTATGTATGAAATAACTACGTGTAATGTAGATCAAAATCCCTCGAATATACTTTATCTTTGTCTCAGAACCGGATAAATTACCGAACCGTACTGTCCGATTGTTTACGGTTTTCACGAAGGAACGAATTCATTAGGAAGGTTCCTCAATGTACCTAATACTAAAATTTTTTGGTAATGGTGTTTTCAGTGCTATTAAGTGTGACATTAGTTTTATTGCCCCGTTAGAGGTAGACTTAAGTAATATTTTAAAATGTGACTCTTCATGTGGAACAAAACAAGTGTTTATTTCCATGAGGTTTAATGAAATCGTTCTTACATGTAATTAATATAGATTGAAACTATTCCTGTTCATAACAATTCAGATCGGTAGTCTGTCAATATGCTCTGAGAAAGAAATAAAAAATAGGTAGAAAATAAAGGTCAAACGGAAACAAAGAAATAACAAAGTACAAAATGTGCTTTATTACTTTGAATATACGAAAGTAACTGTTTAAAATGGACAAAACCTTTAAGAAAGACAAAGGCCACTTTTTGTCGTAAAATATAACTTTAGGAGGGTATGCGGGCACTTGCAAAATACAGTGAATTTATAATGTTAAAATTTAAGAGTTTGACCGTAGATATATATTTCAGATTTCTCGGCGTAAAAACGTCGTACATTTTCTCTCATAGACTCTACATTTGTAAACGCGAATAAATGCTTTAAATTGCTACTAGCATTTTCACACAATTACGTATAGAATTTTATAAAATAGCGACCTTGAAAATGAATTTGTTTATACATATACATAAATAATAATAACATCAATAACTGTTTCCAGGACAAGTCATCGACGCTTTAGCTACACCAGTTGTCGGTATGTTAGCTGACAAATACGGTAACAAGAAAGGCTGGCATTTAACAGGTAAGTATTTTTTGTATAACAAAGACAGTGCCCGCACAAAGAATACACCTATATTGCGGTAGACTTAACAAACTTTAATGAAAAGAACACAAAGTATACCCAGGCTCTGAATAACCATTTGTGGATTACACGTGTTGTCAGATGTGGGGATTGGGAACGAACCTAAAGCACTCAGCACAGTAGAAATAGGCAAGAGAAAAGTATTATCAGTATCTTTTAATTCTCTCTAATTGAATGAATAAATTAAAGTTACCTGTTTTGCTTGTCGTAGAGAAACACATAAAGACAAATTAAATTAAGGGCAACTTCTCCATTCTTCCGGAATGCGGAATTGTGACACAACAATATAGATACTAGCTGGCTCACGCAACTTGGGCTGCGAATCCTATTGGTCGTAACGGTATATTATACAGAGCGTGAACAAATTTGTTTACCATAAAAAGGCTATAGTGAGTCAATCTTGAGGGACATGCTGTCGTGGCACTTTTTTTAGAACTTAAATGGGAATGCTTCCGTCATACATTACTTTGTGAAACTTTAATCATTAACGCAGCGCACGCAATGGTAGCTCTGTACAGGGATCATTTTGCCAAGTTTTTGCAATAGTTTTCATTGGTGCTCCGCTCTTATTAGTCGAAGCGTGATGCTATAGGCTGCATAACATTTATAAATATATCACATTAATAACATCTATAACCTAGATAAATAGGCAATCTAACACTGAATTTTTAGAATCAGATCAGTAGTTCCTGAGATTACCGTGTTCAACCAAACAATTTTTTCACTTTACAATTAATATTGTAAAGTGAAACATACATCTACTCAAAACAACTTAGGGCCCACTTGATTTTTTTCGGAACTTCGACCGTAATATTTTTATTGCCTGCTGATTTGTAAATTCAAGTGTGTAGACTCCAAGTGCATATGTTTACACATGGTCACACGTTTGGAATGTCACGTTTAGGGTGGTTCCTAAGTGGGTAGACGGAAAAAACTAAAAAATGGGTCAACTCAGCGTTCACGAACTTTTCTAATCACTTGTGTTCTGCATCTCATAACAAACACAAGTTGATATTGTATCGTTGTTTATCATTTGCTTCGGTGTTATTGCTTTGTTTAAAATAACAATGCCCGGATTTCGACGTCATATGGACCCGGAAACAGCTTCCAGAGCTGTAGTTTTGCTTCAAGAGGGCAATTCACAGAGATCGGTAGCTTCACGCCTCGGTGTGTCTAGGCATGCGATCCGAAATGTTTGGGAACGTTATCAGGAGACAGGTAGTGTTACCAGGAGACGAAGTGGTGGTAGAAATCGGGCCACCACTTCCCAGGAAGATCGGTACGTTCGACTTACTGCACGTCGAGAGCGCACTGTGACAGCGCGTACCTTACAAAATCGCTTACGTGATGCTACTGGTACCCGTGTAAGCGATCAAACCATACGGAACAGACTTCATGAAGACCAAGAAAGATCCAGAATGCGCGCTGTGCGAATAAAATTAACCAGGGCACATCGTGCAGCGCGTTTAAGGTTTGCACGTGAACATCTCGAATGGACCATGGACAATTGGAGAACAGTGCTCTTTACAGATGAGTCTAAAGTTAAATTTTTCAGTGATGACAGACGGGTACGTGTCTGGAGAAAACCAGGGGAACGTTTTGAGGATCCTTGTATTCGAGAAACTGACCGTTTTGGTGGACCCAGTATTATGGTGTGGGGTGGAATCAGTCTACTGGGTAAAACTGAGCTGGTATTCTTGGATGAGGGCAACGTAAACGCCGCCAGCTACGTCCAACAGGTCATCCAACCTCATGTCATCCCATATTCACAGCAAGTTGGTCAGAATTTCATCTT
This sequence comes from Hypercompe scribonia, assembly GCA_949316085.1. Classification (NCBI taxonomy): domain Eukaryota; kingdom Metazoa; phylum Arthropoda; class Insecta; order Lepidoptera; family Erebidae; genus Hypercompe; species Hypercompe scribonia. The sequence goes on along the minus strand of OX438971.1, from coordinate 11,305,678 downwards.
GATGCAAGATAATGCACGTCCTCACACTGCCCGTCTGACTCAAAGTGCTCTTTCGGACGCGAATATTAATGTTTTGCCTTGGCCTGCAATGAGTCCCGACCTAAACCCGATTGAACATTTATGGGATCAACTCAAACGAAGCCTTAAAGAAACTTATACCGCTATCCACAGTCGACAGGAATTGGTGAATGCTATATGACTTAACTCATGACAAGTACTGATTTTCACTTAAATGAATTGCTTTGTTGAACTGGCGGCAAGCGTATGTGACAGCCGATGAAGAAGTCTCGAATTCGATTCCGGGTTGGACGAAAAAACTGTTAATGAGTTTTTCTAATTATAGAAATGCTTAATAACAGGAGTTTGGCAGTTGAAGTCTTAAGCCGCGTTTCTCGGAGAGCACATAAAACCGTCAGTCTTGCGCCAGATCGTGTCGGATAGCTGATCGGATTGTGAGAGTGAGGGAACAGAGAGTGCACCTGTGTTTGTGCACACACTTGTGCACTATAATTTTGCCTGGGTAGTTCGCTGATCTCCGTTGAGACTGGCTGCCGTGGTTGAAGTCGACTAGACTACATCATTGTCATCAACATGTTCATCACTTTTATTTACATCTACAATTACTTAAAGCTGTTTTCAAAATTAAAATAATGGCAAAGCAATGAAGACAAAAGCAAAGAATAGATGAATAGCTGTCATCCGATCTCTGACAAAGAGACGCGTAATGAATCTTATTATTTTTAGGCTTTCTTAGTGACAATTAGTGAATACTTACGAATTTTACGAGACATTTCTTAATATGATGATGATCTATGAAACTTCTATTTCTGGAATATAGAATATATTATTATTTAACAAAAGTTAATTACAAAAGAACCCTTGCGATCACTATTTTAGTAGCGTTTTGGTGTGCCTTTTGTTGGTAGTGGTAGTTTTTGGTATCCGTAAGAACTAAGTTTCCAATCCCAACAAAAAAACAAAGTAAACTGAATTTAAATATTGTTACCTCATTAACATACGCGTAAATATAATAAATTTAGGTATTAAAGTAACGTAATTTATATAATTGACTTATTGTCAAGTAAAGTAAACGTATACAAACTCCATTCATCGGATGAATTAAAGCATCGATATAAAAATGTTTTCATTTTTATACTTATACTTCTTTTTTGTATTATAAAACGATTACTTTTAACATAGTCAACCTCTATCATGGGTAACTTTTTTTTGGTATTAGGTATTAATAAAAAAAAAGGCCCTAAAATTATTTGTAATTGTAACAATTGCAATTTTTCTTTGCAGGTTGCATTTTAATTACGTGTACTTTTCCATTGCTGTTTGTGAGATGTTGGGGATGCTGGATTACTGATGACCGTGACTACCTTCTGTGGTGGATGCCAATGTACTACGGTATCCTTATCGTAGTGTTCCAGATCGGTTGGGCTGTGGTACAAATATCTCATTTAGCAATGATCCCTGCTATATCAGATAATCTACAAGTTCGCGCTGACTTAACTTCAATCAGGTACGTAATAATATTTTGAACTTTATATGTACGATAATCGGGAGTAGGAGGGATATTTACTAGGAGGGATACTTGCTGGGATGGAATCTTTAGAGGGAGCCAAAACGCCACCGAAGGACGATGGTGGGGCGTCCTTCGCATTGGGTCATAGAATCGAATCGAGATCAGCTGCCCTGGCCAAGTTGACATTTTACAAACGTAAACGTTATAAGAAAACTAACAATTGTTTAGAAATGAAGTCTCTCAACACTAAGTCACGTGGTCGAAACAAAATATTAGCCAATAATACAAGACAATAGAGGAGTTAGCGATCGTAGAAAAAGAATCGATGCAATAAATACACTTGCATCTTGGCCTAGAGAGAGAGACTACTTGCTACTTTCCATTTGTTACAGATTTACATAAGTTAATAAACGAATCATATATATGTACCTATATAAACTTGCGAAGTAAACCAACTAGAATAGCATTAAACGCAAGCTTATGTATAACTCTTATGTTATTCCACCTTATGCACACAGCATCCACTTAAAATTGATAATTATAGTAGAACTTATATTTCAGGTACATGGCTTCAGTGACATCAAGTTTGGCTGTATACCTCATAACCTGGGTAGTGTTAAGAGCCACCAATTACAGACCCTATATTGGGCCTCTAGACGATTACAAATTCAGGGTAAAATATTGTATAAGTTATGATTACACATTACTAATACGAGTACATCAGTGAATATTTTGTATGCGTTAAAAATTATATTTTTTATTTTATTGTCATACGTTTAACCTTCAGTAGTTTTTGTTTTTTCGCTTTCATAATACAAAATAATGAATATACAAAGATGTTTTTGTTGTCAAAATTTCCATTATGTTTTAGCGTGTGCATTTATGTGTGTATGTATATTAATTTTCAATTTGTCCCACTGTCACACGTAACGAAAACACTGCACCTTAACGAAAACACATATTTTTTAAATTGTATTGGACTACATTTTCTGTATATAATATATATATTTATATATAATATGTATGTATTTAGAAATATATAAGTATGTTTATCAGCAGTCTGGTTACCATAGTACAGGCTCTGCGCCTAGTTTGGGACCAGACGGCCGTGTGTGAAATGTGTGAGGATATATAGGATATATGAGGCAATAACAATTACAAATTAGTTATATCATATACACATCCATACGTCCCTAGACCCTATAATACTAACATCATAGGGTCTAAGGACATGGATGTATTACGAACACTAAGATACACAGCAAAATCTTCTAATCTTCCTTATACAGTTTTCGTTCAAGGTGTAAAATTAAAACATTTTAAGATAGTCACACCTTCCTGAAAATAAAAAATATTGTCAATAATTTTAAAAAACTAATCGAATTAAAGTTATATACATTTCTCTACAATAGGTAACTTCACTATAATTGTTTCAGGATGTATCACTAATCATTTCTGGAATTGGAGTACTAACGTACCTAATATTCCAAATATTTTTCAAATTAAAGTCAACTAAAGAAGAGAAATCTAACGGACATGCTATAAATAATCAATCGATGATCTTGGATGAAGAAGACAGCAAACAAATAGTAAAAATTGCCAAATCTAAGATTATGTATTTTTTACGGATGCCACTACTTTACCAAACAAGTCTATTGTAAGTACTAACTTCTATATTTTCAAACTTCAATAACTTTTGAAGTAAAGTAGACTTCGTAGACTTCCATCCTACCATTTCTTTTTTCCTAACTCTTAGGAAAACTTACCTTTTTTTTATAAGTATGAAAACTTTATCATGTTAGAATCCTAAAGCCTGAATGTTATGTTTTAAAGCCCCACGATGATTATTTGTTGAATTTTTTGGTAATGCTAAAGGTATTTTAAAATAAATATGAATAAATTAGAAATCTAAGACAAAGAAGAATTAAAAGGAATTAAAGCACAAAAAACGTACATTAACCAAGAGCAGTGTCACTGCTACTGCTCTGATCATTCATTTTTGTTTTAATTTTTAGATGAATCTTTTTAATATTTCTGTTACAGATACGTGTTCTCTCGATTATACTGGGCTCTGAGTTTAGTCTATGTGCCACTTTTTCTAGAAGAGCGACTGTCGTACAACCCTAGTGCTGGCTCCGAACTAGTAGCCAGTGTTCCTTTGGTCCTATATGTGTCTTCATTCTTTTTCTCTCTGCTATTAAAGAGTAAAATTAACAATTGTGGCAATCAGGTTTGTGTGGTGTTTTATTTTTACTTTTAAACTATATACAATATCGTAGATTATGAGGATTTTTTTTACCAGTTGTTACTATACATTGTAAAAAATATAGAAATAAGTTTACACTTTTATGATTTTATGAGCAGGTGTACAGGTACGTATACAATTATTAGGTAATTGGAGATAAATTATAAGACTTAGTAGTATTACTTATATGTGCCAGTTTTATGATAAATGCCGTTAGTAGTTAATAATGAGAGAAATCGATCCATAAGATTTTTGAAATTTTAAATCACTGAGATTTGAAGGCACCTACTTCTTGAAATTTGTACTAAAGCGACAATGCAACACTTATTCCTTGAGTTACGTATGTCCATGGAGAGTGGTACTCAATCTTACCGCCTGACTACCCGTTCGCCCGTTATACGTTTATTAATATTCGTATATTATAATAATTATGAACATAAAGCAAAATTTCTCTGCAGGTGGCGTATTTAATAGGAAGTTTACTAAGTCTAACTAGTTGTGCATGGATAGCTATATTTATAGACCCTGAAGCCAGCATAGTTCAAATATATTTAGTGGCTACATTAATAGGTAAGTACAATCAGCTTATTATTTACGTACCTATGAATGTATATACTTATGAAGCCCTTAAAATTTTAAATAATAAATGAATGATGGTATTAATTTTAATTCATTCAGTTGTCTATCCGTGATATCGTGTTTCTTTGGTGAGTGTGAGACGGAAGGCCCATTGATGCAGGGGTGACAGTTGTCGTGTTAATTGTGTGAGCCTTACACTGCCACGATGACTGTCATGCCATTTACGTCCCCAAGCGGGTCGTGAAAATGCATCTCATTGGACTCAAATGCGCATTGTCTGCATTCGCAATGAGTATGGCGACCACAACTCTTGGATTCTATTCATACTTTCAATCAGGCAAGCTCTTAAATAGAAACTCAACAGTAGTCAACAGTAGTCAACAGTCAACTAACGTGTAGTTAGACAGCTTTTCCAAAGACTTTTACAAAGACAAGTTTTAAGTATTTTGAAGACGAGCTTATTATATTTTCAACAGATAACAATCAGTTTTAAAGATTTAAGTACACCTTTGAATTTAAAGAATATATTACCTATCAAGCCTATAGATTTTTATACAGCAACTACAAATTCCAATATTGCATCTTATTTACCTTTCAATAAAAAACAACGGGTTGCACTCCGCGAATGCCGGTAGAAGCGAAAACTTGAAAATTAACGTTGTGCATTTTTGATATTTTGGAATAGTTGAGGAATAATTTTGCATGAATTGCTTTAATTATCAGTATAAAAGTACTGTCATTTATATGGTAAAAAGAATATTAATATATTGCTCTATCGTACACTGACATGACAATTTATATTACTTCACGCACATTCACGCAAGCGTCCTGCGCCGCCTTAGCGAAACAGCACGTGCAGGTCTACATTTTCACCGCGCGATAGAAAGAGAGAGATACTTCCTCTCATACGTCGCGCCGGTGGTCTATTTACGATTTTTCGATCTGGGCACGTGTCCTGACGTAAGTTTAACATTTTCTTCCCATCACAAAAAGTGCACAATGCCTCTAAAGAAGTTTTTACTTCAAAAACTATCAGTATATTAATACAAAACACCATCTGTTGCAAGCCTTGTAACCTCGGTCCTACCTTGATAATGTTAGTGTATGTGTTGTAATAATGTTATGTGTGAGAACTAATCATAATAATAACCTGATACCTAATTATAACTCCTCAAAGAGCACGTTAAGCTGTCGATTTCGGTTGCAATGCTGACATCTGGTACTATCGTTACGGGTAGTTGAAACCCCAAGAAGTCCGACGAAAGGTGTACAACAAAACTTCAACAACTTTTAGCGCTTCGATTGTGAGGATCTGATGGCAGAAACTCCGCATAAAAGAAATATTTGCAGCTGTATTGTATTAGAGTTAAAAGTGACTCCAACCTAGTTTATGAACTTCTTTCCAAAGCTTAAACTCGGTGTAAGACTTAATGATAACCCTAAAAAGTTCGTAAGATTCTTGTGCTGTAAGCTGACATAAGTTATTGCTCTTCAAACAGTTCATCGATCAACAATCCGTAAATAATATACCTACTTTTTAATATTTGAATTAAATCATTTCAGGGGCAGGTAGTTCAATAACACTAGTCTCTAGCTTGTGTGTGACAGCTGATTTAATTGGACCCCATTCACACCAGGGAGCTGCAATTTACTCCATCGTTACTTTTGCAGACAAACTGGTAACCGGAATTGCAGTTGTCGCTATAGAAAATTAGTATGTATTTTTGTTATTGTCTCGTTCTAACTGTATATTTCACCTGTAACCTTTTACCTTTACCTTCCTTGACACGGATTGATTAAGCGGTAATCTCGTCGGTTTCTATTGTAGGTTCAATCCCTGCAAGTGAGAACACTTGAGTGATCCACAAATTATTGTTTAGAGTCTCAGTATTCTTTGTAGGCGTCTCATGAATGATGCTAAGGCACAGAGTTTATTCTTAGCGGGATATTACTATTTTAAAAATAAAGAAGTACAGAAGTGGGTTCCCCTAATTAAATCATTTTAAATTCTATAGATACTGTTAAGAAATATCATGAAAGTTCGAGAAAGGAAGATTCTACCGCATTCTTTCAGAAATTATATTTATAATTATAATAGTACAGGATCCCTGGTACACATTTCATCATTTATTACTAACAAGTGGATTTTCGTGAGTAGCTTCCTTTTGACAAGACGCCCAACATTTTTCCTTACAGCAATGTTGGTAAATGGTAGCTTAACAGGGTAGCAAGGATAAAATATGTTAATTGGATAAATTTTAAAAATTTATTACTAACCGAATTTTTCTTTTATAATTATCAAGATAATTATCTAAATAACGTGAAAAAATATTTGTCCTACAAAATATAAGGTTTCGTTAGAGAGTCCCCCCCTCTCCAACATGTATCATAAACAAGGTCATGAAAAATAATTACTAACCGGCTAATTTTTTTTTATTGACCGGCTAACATTTACATAGTTTACCACCCTTTTTTTTTATCCAGTGGAAACCCCCTCGGGCCGTCACCCCACCGGGGTTTACGGCGGGGTGGTGTGTCGGAATCGGACCGACTAAAACCACACGGTGTACCACTCTGCGCCTGACATAGGAGGGATCCGGGAACAGCTGTTATTACGACATCCAGATCCCTCCTAGCGCCTGCCCACTAACGCGGGCACCATCTGCGGATAAACTCTCCTTTTAGGCGACGTACGGCACACGCGGACGTCGCCTCCTCGCGGCTGGCCACTATAGCGGATGGAGGGGAAAACCCGTCCCGTCCACCCGCGGCCACACTCAAGGCGGCATGAGGCGCTGGTACGCGCGCCTCCGCCGCCCGGTTCGCCGGCGGCGAATTGGGTCCGAGTGGAGGTCGTCCACCCAGGCCTTCTCCGCCGCCTCCTGTCGCGAAATTACGTCTTCGTAGAAGGTTGCGACCGCGGTAAAACAACTGTCGCTACCGACCATGGAGCGTATGACGGCCGGTAGCGGGAGATCTCCTCCAATAACTGCAGTGAGCAGCCCACGCTGCGCCGCCCAGGCGGAACAGACCGCCAGCGTGTGCTGAGCCGAGTCCTGCAGTCGTAGTGGTAACAAGCGGGACTCAATTCCCTCCTGGCGACCAAGTGCAGATACTTCCCGAAGCAACCGTGCCCGGAAAGAACCTGCGTCAGTCGAAAGGAAAGGGTCCCATGCTGCCGCTCTGCCCACTCGGCGATGACCGGCTGGAGAGCCTCCACGGCTGCAAAGCCAGCACGTGGAGCCTCCAGCCGGGACGACCAACGAGCCATCGTGGCTCGACAAGCGGCCTCTCGCCACTCGCGTATCTCTTCGGGCGGGGGCCGATTGCCGGTACCCACCCGGAAGTCTGCCGTTCGCCGATAAACTTCAGCGAGCACTTCCGCCTCCAAATCCCACGGGGGAGTTGCGGCTAACGCGCACGCCGCCTCCGTCGATACAGTGCGGCAACCGCGTATGGCTCTAATCGCCAATATCCTCTGAGGACGCCAGAGGCGAGCCCTATTCTGGGCGTTCAGAGCCGCCGCCCACACCGGTGCACCATAAAGCGTCATTGACCGGACAACCCCCGTGTATAGCCGTCTCGTCGCGACGCTGGCTCCACCCAAATTGGGCAAAAGTCGCTAAAGGGCAGAAGCAGCGCCGACCAGAGAAGAAGAAGAGCTTTGGAGAAAGCTGTCGGAAGTGCTCGTCGAAGAGCCTCCTGCCGTCAAGGATCAGGCCCAGATACTTCATCTGGGCCTGAACCGGTACGAGGACCGAATTGACTACGATGGAGGCGCCGGAGGGTGGACCACGACGGGCCCATGGAACAAAAGGGCCTCCGTCTTGTCCAGGGCCACCCGTAAACTCAGCGCCTCAATACGCCCGACCACCAGAGAGACTCCCGTGGTGGCTAGGCACGCCACCTCTTGAAAGTTCGCTCCACGGGCCGTGACCAATGTGTCATCGGCGTAACAAATTACGCCCAGCCCGGGGGGAAGGCGACCTCGAAGGGCCCAGTCGTATCCCATATTGTGTGTGTTCCACAGGAGTGCTCCGAGGACAGACCCCTGTGGAACACCGCACGACATGATCCGCCGCCTCAGAACACCGTCTCGGTCCTCGTACATGACAGTACGCTCCTGTAGATAGTCCGCCACAATCTGCCTTAGGTACTCTGGCACCCCGTGGTAGTGGAGAGCTTCCCTGATGCAGCTAAATGGCAGACTATTAAATGCGTTGGCGATGTCCAACGACAGCGCCAACAGCACACCGCCACAGCCCACTGCCTCTTCGGTAACGGCCCTCAGGCGCAACACAGCATCGACTGTACATAGTTTACCACCCATGTTGTCCTACAAATTGCATGGTATGTCATCTTGGTCCTACGTTCAAAGTAATTAAGTATAAGATCGACTATAGATTGTCGCGCAATCTACTCTTTTCCGTTCGAAAGCTTTTCTCGGCAACGGTCACGTCAGAATGTTCTGATAACGATTGAATCTTTCGAGAATGAACCAGTTAGGGCTATGACGAGCAATATAAGCAGGTGTTTCGTCGCCACAAGACACTGTTCCGCCTCACCCCAACCTTCTAGAGGTTGCGGCTGTAAATTACACACCCAGCTCAATTTCAGTATATACACGTATATTCAAACACGTACTATGGGAGCTAGATGTCAATATCACACTCAACCTAGAATGGACACAGCTCGCGAAGCTATCACAAATCGTCCGCGTCTTCGACCCCACCGTCGAAGACGAAAGACGTGCCGCGTTAACTTTTAATTGTGGGTCTTGGTCACGTGCGATAAACATCTACGTGATTTATACAAATAACCCAGCGACCTTTTCAATCTTTAAAAACGATTGAACGTTTTTAAAGGTATGTGTAATAAAGTCTCTGAAAATAAAGAAAAACACCTAAGCACCTAAACAACCTAAGCATCGGGATATGTGAACGATTTTAGATATGTTGGTGTAGAAATAGTATAAGGTAATGTTTTATTATTTTATATTTTAAAATTTTTAAAGAACATTTTAATTACAGCAAGTGTGAAAACGAAGCTGACTGCCCCCAGTACTACCGAGGGGTGTTAACATACGCTTGCGGTGGAAGTGCAGTACTCGGCATGTTGTCTTTGTCTTTCGCTAAATATATATCAAAACAAAACACTGAGACATAGTTGTCAGTTTGTGATAAGTCATATTTCTAATAAAATACACTTAATACTTTTAGTTAAATAAATTGTTGATGAGTAAGTATTTTACCAATCCCGATAGGTTCCTACCTTCCTACAAAGAAAATGTTACAAGTTTCAACATTAATACTGCAAAAGAAACAAATGTTTGAAAAATATTAATATGCTTTGTGTCCATATATGTATTCTTAGGTGAAATCACGTCTTTGTAACCATAATTAAAAACGTAATACGAGTAATATATTATTTTAGCCATAGGCATATCATCATTTTTCTCTTTTCCCAACTTTATTTGGGGTCGGTGCAATAAATTTTCTTCTTCCATTCATCTCTATCACTCGTCAGTTCGCTATTTCTACTACTCGTCAGTTCAGTAAGGCAATACACTCTCTTACTCAAGAGAGTGTATTGCCTTACATTGAGTGCCTGCAAGAATTAGTGTGCCTTTCGTACCCTCACTCAGTTGGTCAAATATGAACAATAAAAATAAATTATTGAATGTAATTCTATGTATGAACATGACTTTTGGTTTGGTTTGATGGGATCTTACGTCGTATTTCGACATTATGTCATAAACTGTTTATAGCAAATTAATTTTCAAATTGTCACGAAGTATAACAGGTAGGTATGGACTGTCAAAATATATATTATACTTTAAGTTTGTAGGGACCTCTAATACGTATTGAAATTTTGTATCATATTGTTTTTTTTAATAATAAATATTCGTAATGACTTAGATTTTATTTGAAAGCGTGCTAATAATCATTTTTACACTAGTACATAAGCATATTTTCAAAGTTATTTATGTACTAACCTTTTTTTGCTGTCCCACTTTCGTACGGGTGTAGTATTTGTTAATGCAGCTTTTAAATTGTGTAACATATTTTAGTAACGCTGCTCCCTCCTCCTCTCCATCACCAACCTACTCGGAATTTACATCCTTAAGTGTAGAATTTAAAAATCATTTGTTAATGACCACCTGCATCACATAAGGAATAAATGTGTAAAATTTTGGCCTGGTGTCAGCCGTACGTCAATCGATCAGACAGTGAATTAATTTGTCAATCTCTTCTTTTATATGTGAGTAGTGTAGATAATTATTATAGTAGCTGAAACCACCAGCCACCTTATAGTTTCCAGTCAGTCACACATAACCGCCGTAAGCTTGGCCCTCCTGTTGTTTCGTGGTTCGTGGTACGAGGCGCAGGTGATGCGTTTGTCTACATTAGACACACTGTACTCGAGTAGCTCGATATCTCCAGATTTAATTTATATAAGATGCAACACAAATCGAATTTATTACCACGTATTATAATTTCAGTTTATTGTATGTTTTTAAGATTAATTATAAATTTTTACTCAATAATTTAGATAAAATCACTTTATCTTAATTTAATACTAACTGATAACAAAGAATGAGTTTAAGAGTTAAGATGTAATCAATATTAACATACATATTAATGTAATAAATAATATTATGTTAGACAAATTACATTCTCGAATCTTCGAAAAAATAAAAGTACATATTTTAAAATAACGATCAGTACTAAATTAGCATTATTTGGCCTTGCGACACAGCTTTGGAAAATTTCGATTGGTTTAGATATTTAGCAATATTCATTTCTTTTAATTAATTTTTCATTTTTTCTGCCATAGAGTCCGGAGATTATGTAAGTTGTAAAATAATGCCGTGTGTAGTAGTCTTAAAAAAAATCAGTCATGCTTTCACGCCAGTCACTGCCGGCAGACAGCACCCACTAACTTATTGGTTGGGCGTACTCAAGCCCTGCATCCCGTAAAGCATTAGAAGAGGCAAGTTTACGTCTATACCCAATTAGCACATTTCTTCAAGAAGTATATAAATGCAAATAAAATGACAATATTTTTAATTGACCTCAGAAAAGAAACTAACCGAATGTATGTGATATTATTATTGGAACTACCAAACTTCACTCATGATAGTTTAATATAATGCTTTCAAACGAATAATTATACAGTATTTATATTCGTATGAAGTTTTTACTTATTGAAGTCGTCGATTTCATGTCTGGTAGGAATCAATTTCACGACCTCCGCGTTAGCAATCTAAACTAATCACTTGACCATTACTGTTCTTGTGGTTAGTGAGGCAGGCAATAGCCCGAAATCTTACTACAGTTACCGGGAGCTGCAAGACGGAATGGTTGTAATGTTATTAAAATTAATAAAAACAATGCTTTGGCTAGAGCCAACTTAACCATTTCTGAACAGCTTCGTTAGTATAAGCAAAATTTGTTTTGAAATTGTCTGAATTATGCAATTCGCAGTCGAATATGTCAGTACAATTTGATTAGTTGGAGCGCCATCGAATGTTACGTCGACTAGTTTTTCTTTCATGTTATGAGAATGACATAAATGAGGTTGAAAGATTATTATTGGGTTTGATGAGTATCACAACATCAATATCATGCAACCGTTTACGGACATGATGACGAGATCTCGAGAAGCAACTTCATCCTTAATATTCCCAGTATTCATTTTTTAAAACAGAAAAAGCAACTAATAAATAAATAAAAAACTTAATGTGAATGCTTTAACGTGTGACAATGACAGCTCAACTAACTAACTATAAGCGATAACATAAGCATGTGTCGTTTCACGTCACATTCGGTAACTAGAAACTAATAACAAATCATCTTTAACTCATAATTTTGCAAATTGAATAAAAATCATAGAAAAATGTTCCTGTATTGCTATCATACTAAAACTTTTATTTAATTAAGGAACGATAAACTTACAACAACAAAAATTATAAGATACATACATAGCGAGAAACAGCATAAAACGTAAAACAATCGCAGGTAATCCCAAAAAGTAGTTTCAACAAGCATTCGCAAGGGACACAGTGACAATTGTGAAGCACTTTGTCAATGAAGCACTCTGTCATTGACAAAGACAAAGAAAACAAAATTGACAAAGACAAAGATTTTAATTAAAATCACAAATAAAATATTGCTCATTAGTCGAAACTGGTAGCCAAATATCGGAATTTGTCGGTCACTGGTTCAAAAGTTATAAAGATTTGAAGGTGGCTGATCTCGGGTCCATCTCTCCAGCTTGGCCATACTTATATTTCGACCGATTAGCAACTGAATTTGGGAGAAAAAAGATCTTCGCTAGGTGCCCTAGTTGTTGGAATATACACTTGGTCAAGCTTGGGAGACTGACCCCAGATCGACCATTTTTTAACTCTTTGTAACTTTTAAATCAATGCCCGAAAAATCGTATATTTAGCGACCAAGTTCAACTAATTAATGTCAAAATATTGTGTTATTAAAATTAAAACCCATGATTGTGGCAAAATAAGTGTCAGTGGCACTATCGACTACATTAATTGATCGTGTTGATTTAGCTGTTATTAGGTTGTGAAAATAAGTAAAACAGCACGAGTCACAACTATTTATCTATTAAAACTATTTTTTTTTCTGATTTTATTTAGTGAGATCAACTTCTTGTTTTTTTAAATAACGATTCAACGATTTACTCAAGTTGAATTATCTTCAGCGTCCCTTTACACGTTGCTAAATTATGGTGAATTTAGTTATTGCTTTAAAGTAGTTACTATTTCAGCCATACCCTGCTATACTCCGTTTCACAAAGGAAGTCCCACGGTGACGAATGCAACTAATGTGATAGGTCATTATGTTAATTGTCATTGAGTTTTTTAATCATTGGCTGTATTTATTAAAAAGTGTAAATCTAGAAATAATAATAAAGGTCGATTCGAATCGAAGAGTTTTGGCACTAAGAAATAACATTCGTAAGAGAGTAGCCACCATAACAGTCACATATTTGGGGATGTCAGTCAAGTGATTTGTACTATTTTATATTTCACTTTTTTATATTTCTGTACCTATTGAGTAATGAAAGTATTTTAATATTTAAGATTAAGACATTTGTTTAAAAACTGAAATGCAACAAGGCAAGCATGAAAAAGGTATTTATTTGAAGCTAACCAGGACTAGAGCCATAATTTAATAAATATTTAATTAATATTAATATTTAATTAATAATAATTTAATTAAATTGTTTGAAATAATAATACAAAATTAAAACCCAGTTACAATTTTAAAGTTGATAGAAAAGGCGTTTTCAAAGGTGATTAGAGAAGATTGGTTTGTTCAGTGCAAACATATTTAATTAACATTCAGAATAATAGTCAGGAATTAACCCAATGGGTGGCCAAAATTATATTATTAAAATCTCAGGACTAAAAATTTGGAATTGTCCTATTTGATATCTTTCCTCTTAGAATTTGTTCGATCTTTTATGTAAACACAATAGAACGAATTCTTTAATTTCATATACTACCAGGAATACAAACGTTAACTAGGTGTTTTTGAGAAATCTAACACTAAAAGCTGGCACAATTCCGTCGCATAACTGCATCGCCACGTCTGGTGGGACTTCTTTCGTGAGATGGAATATAGTCATGTTTCCCGTAATACACAATGCACATGTAATAGTAATAGAAATAAATAAAATTTAAGAATACAACATACAACTCGGTATCAATGAGTTTGATCGCTTTAGTAAAGATATGCAGGCTAAAGTTATTTTCATTTCTTTAATTAGTTTATCATTACGACATATACGGATTAACATCATCAAACTTAAAATTATAAAAATCATAAAAAAAGTGAAATTTTTCATCAACATTAAATCAGTCATGTAATTAAATTTATTGGTAGGTACTAAGTAGGTAACTCTTAAATATTAGAATTAAAACTTTGGTGAGTAACATTAGAACGTTTGTGGTACATAAATATTTAGTCGGATTTACTCACTTGTGCATTTCGGGAGTTCCCGAATAGTTGCAAATGCTATATTTTATAGCAGGGGTATCCCCAAAATACACACGCAAGTAAAACCCTACGCGTATCTTCACCTAACCATAATGACACAAAATACAAGTAAATTTGAGATTTTAATTTATATGTATATATTTACATAAGATTCGATTGCATGATAAACTCATTTTAGTTACGGTACCATTAACAAAATTCGTGGTGGAAGAATAAATTTTCTGGAACTATCTGCAAATTTCGCTGAAATTTGAAATTCTGGAAATCTTACTCATTATCGCATTTTTTAAATTACTTATAGTCATCTTTCTTTTCAAAAGTAACTATTTATATCAAACAGTGTTAAAATTGTATTATTACAAAATTACTTTGTGTGGTGGTCAAAGAAAATTATATGGAAGAAAAATGACTGGAAAAACTTGGTTCCACCAGAACAGTAGGTTAATAGAATCGTAGTATAAACCTGTACCACACAATGCATGGTATCTTGAATTCATGAAAACACTATCTATTTAGATTATAACTACTTATGGATAGGTGTAAGGTACTGGTACAGTACTTAACCAAAAATACATTCAATCGACCCAAGAATCTGTTTATTGTATAATACAGCTTATGGATTTAAAATAAATTATAGGTATAATACAGGCATAGTTTGTATTCTCCTATTATAGTTCATGGTACACCATTCCTTTCACCTCAATCACCTGTATATGATAATAATTTATGACATTGCAAATCTTAAAAGATATTATTACCATAATATTATATATATGTTATAAGTAAAATACAGTATACAGTACTGTTTTAGGCTAAGTATAATTGTTTGCAACTTTGAGCAATAAGTATAATGATTTAAAACCAATAATTTAGTTATAAAAAATATTATTAACAGAAGATTTTAACAATGAACTTCTACATGTTAAATAATTAGCAACATACATATTGTTACTTAATTACAAACAAATACATATGGTAGGGCACTAGGCCACTAATATTACATCAATGCTAACATATTTACACTTGGTTATACATTGAAACATATACTCACCGGCACGGCATCTTGGCCAAACTCATAACATGCGATAACATTTTTTGAAGGGTGTCTAACTTTGTTCTTATCGTGTAAGTGGGTAGAAAAAATGTTTATGTTCATCTCAAGAGGGTAATTCACTAATTTGAAATGCATTTAGGTCTGCGTTTTAAAGTTTAGTTAAATCGTGTCATTAATCCGACGAAGTCGAAGTTTTTAATTGTGCTCTAAAAATTTTAAGTTTTAATTTGACAAAGACTTTTGTTGTTATTGTGGTTAATAAACACCTAAAGGCCTCTTAGGATCCATAAAAATGCCTTTGTCATCAAGTCAGATAGCACAGGCAGTGGCATTAGTCGAACAAGGTTTGACCCATCGTGAAGTGGCTATTGTCCTAAACGTGCCGCGTTCTTCGATGCAATATGCACTAAAACGGTATCAAGAGACTGGCCGCTACACCCGAAGACCAGGTAGTGGCGATGTAAGATGCACATCAGCTCGTGACGACCGCTTTATTGTGTTAGAGATTTTAAGAAATCGCTTCCTGACCGCTGTTGAGATCCGTCAGCGGCTTCAAATCTCCAGAGGTGAGAATGTTAGCGAGCGTACGGTGAGAAGACGTATGGAGGAAGTTAATTTGAGAGCAAGAAGACCAGCCCGTGGTCCACAGCTCCTCCCACAGCACAGAGTAGCTCGACTTCACTTCGCCCGCGAACACGCTAACTGGACTTTTGAGCAATGGGCAAGGGTTTTGTTTACAGACGAGTGCAGGACGCTTTAAATGCACCTGATGGTCGACAACGTGTCTGGAAAAGGAAAGGGGAACGCTATTTGGCGATGACAACCACACCGACGGTCAGTTTTGGCGGAGGCTCTATAATGGTATGGGGTGGTGTGAGTTCTGATGCTCGTACGGAATTAGTCATCGTCAATAACGCCTTAAATGCAACTCGATACGTCGAAGAAATTCTTCAAGATCATGTTGTGCCCTTCGGAGGGTTTATTGGTTATGACCAATTCATTTTAATGCATGATAATGCCCGTCCACATGTCGCTCACATCGTGAATGATTACCTTCAAGAGGTTGGTGTTCAAAAATTGCAGTGGCCAGCTCGCAGCCCGGACTTAAATCCGATAGAACACGTATGGGACAAACTGAAACGAGCAATAAAGTTATCATCGAACCCACCACAAACCCTTAACCAGCTTCGAGATGCTGCACTTACTGCCTGGCGCGACTTATCACAAGTGAACATCAAGAACGTCATCCAAAGCATGCCAGACCGAATGTAGGCGGTCATTAGGGCTAGAGGAGGCAACACACGCTATTGAAAAGGACAGAAAGCGACAAAAAATCAAACAATTTTAAATTCGTAGTGCTTTTAACTCTAGTGTAAAATTTTGTGAAAACGTGATTTTTTGCATAAACTTCATTATGAACCCGAAAAACCTTTTAATGTGAAAAGAAGTGATCAGGAACGTTAACTGGATAGACTCCGATCACAATTAGCCAAAATTTGTAGAGCTAAGTGA
Source organism: Hypercompe scribonia (assembly GCA_949316085.1). Taxonomy (NCBI): domain Eukaryota; kingdom Metazoa; phylum Arthropoda; class Insecta; order Lepidoptera; family Erebidae; genus Hypercompe; species Hypercompe scribonia. The sequence continues at coordinate 11,288,735 of OX438971.1, read as the reverse complement.
AAAAAAAAAGGAAGTTGTCATACGTTTTGTACTTGGCCAAGTTTCCGTGCCGGTGAGTGTAAATTATACAACACATTCTTACTCTACTTTTACACGGAATAAATATAAACACTTAGATTCTCATAAATAAACAAAACTACAAGTATTTACTTAAGAAGTGGTCTTATGGGATTCAATCTGAATACATCAATAAATGTGTCATAAGTACAATCTGTACGTGACGTTTCAGATCTTGCTTTTACCACAACATTAATATAATGTTTATTATAGTTCTTTTTTGCTCTTCTAAACTTCTGCAAAGTTTTCATTTTAAGTGAAGTACTCATTTCGCCTGCTATATAAATACTATATAATTGACGAGAGTGTTGCACTAAAATATTTGGATCACCCAAATTACTGCAATAAGATGTTCTATCTACAATATGAATATTCTGTAAAGATGGACATTGTGAGATTGATGTAAATAATAATGAGAAATCTATGTCTCTATCGATCAATCGCAAATTGTTCAAAGATTGGCTTAATGGTAAGTATCGAGCAACGGTTGATGCACAAGGAGGCAATGATAAACCTTCTAGATTTAATGTTTTCAGATTAATACAGCAGACAAATAAAATGTTAAAGAAATCAAGACTGTACCGTCCTATATTAATAAAGCTTAAATAAGTAAGTTTTCTCAAATAGTCACAATCTGCTGTCAGAGCTATTGGACTCCTTATAAAATTTTTAAAAACAAAGCTCAATTCAATATAATCCTTATCTTCAAATACATGATCATAGTTTAAAACTAAATTATTACACACTGCCATTCTTTTATTACCTATTCTTT